>HG995335.1:6490531-7690531 GCA_905333045.1 Lysandra bellargus | reverse complement strand
TGGTAGCACAAGATTTTGTGTGGACTACAGGCGTCTCAATGATGTCACTAAGAAGTACAGCTATCCATTACCTCGGATCGACGACACTCTGGATACCTTGAGTGGAATGAAATGGTTCTCGACCCTGGACCTGAAATCTGGATACTGGCAGGTGGAAATTCATCCCAAAGACAAGGAGAAGACAGTTTTCTCCACCGGTAAAGGTTTATGGCAGTTTAACGTCATGCCCTTTGGATTGTGCAACGCACCTGCCACATTTGAGCGACTCATGGAGTGTGTACTGGCAGGCTTAGTTGGAGAGGCTTGCTTAGTCTACTTGGACGACGTCATCATTGTTGGCCGCGACTTCGAGGACCATTTGCGAAACCTAGAACGAGTTTTCGCTAAAATAGAGGGGGCCAAGTTAAAGTTGAATCCGAAAAAGTGTCGTTTATTCAGGAGTAAGGTCAATTATCTCGGCCATGTCATCTCCAGTGATGGAATCCAGACGGACCCGGAGAAACTGGAAGCAGTTCAAATTTGGCCAACCCCTAAGAACAAAACCGAAGTGCGGGCATTTCTCGGCCTATGCTCCTACTACAGGCGTTTTGTCAAGGGATTCTCAGAAATAGCCAAGCCATTACATCGGCTGACGGAAGATAAACGACAGTTTATGTGGGACGAGACTTCTGAAGATTCTTTTCAGAAACTGAAGAAACATCTGTGTGAAACACCAATCCTGGGGTATCCACAACCTGAAGGTCAGTTTATAGTCGACACTGACGCAAGCAGCACGGCCATTGGAGGAGTGTTATCTCAAAAGCAGGGCGAAAGAGAAGTTGTAATTGCATATTTCAGCAAATCTTTATCTAAGCCAGAGAGAAACTACTGTGTGACAAGAAGAGAACTCTTGGCTGTTGTAAAGACGCTACAACATTTCAGCAAATGTCTCATTGGCAGACAGTTTTTACTGCGAACTGATCACGCAGCGTTGAAGTGGCTACTGCAATTCAAGAACCCTGAAGGTCAAGTAGCTCGATGGATTGAACAGCTCCAGGAGTACGACTTCAAGACGGAACACCGCAGCGGAAAGGCGCTCGGGAATGCCGACGTCCTTTCACGAAGACCGTGTTCAGAGGACTGCAAACATTGTGTTAAGCAGGAATCTAATGAAGTGACATTAAAGTTAACGAAAACAAGTCCTTTGGGTCCATGGGAGAATGATGCTATGAGGGAGGCTCAAGAAAGAGATGACGACCTTCGGCCCATCATCACATGGAAGAAACGCGGTGACGTAAAACCAATCTGGAGTGAGGTTGCACCCACTGGCGCTGTCACTAAGGCGTACTGGGCGCAATGGGACAGTCTGATACTTCAAAATGGAATACTTTACCGAAAATGGGAGAAGACTAACGGCAGAGAGTTCCATCTTCAGATAGTTGTCCCAAGAACGAGAGTATCGGATGAACCGTTTTGGTTGCCAGTTTGTTCAATATTTGGGAAGATTGGGCGTGTTTGATTAGCTTAGTCTGGAAAGTCAGTCATAAAATAGATATGTCAGCTTAAACATTATCTTATTTATAAAATTCTAGTGTCACAATGTTAGTAACCGTACTTACTCCTCCGAAACGGCTTTACTTAATTATTACCAAACTAGCTGTTGCTCGCAACTTCGTCCGCGTGAATGTATGTTATTATTATCGAGATTTAAAAAATTGAACACCCATCTACGACTATTTTATTTAGATCTATATTACACACGAAATTTCTAATTTACATCAAAGACCCAGGAAACTTAAATCACAGATACTTATCGTTTTGAAAAATCCTTTCTTCGAAGACCGCTTGGCGTGGACAGGGGATGGGGGTCACAGGACAGGGGAAAGGAACATGTGACGGACGGTGTTACGCTCAAAGACCGAAATCGCTCAATGAGCGAAAAAAAGGCTCACAACTCGTTGTGGTCACATTGAAACTCTAATGAAAACAGCCACGACGCGTTCTGGCAATCACAAAAAGGCCATAACGCGAAATTCCTTCGAAAACCCATAAAAAATCCATAGGTATGGAAGATTATATCAGAATTACCACGCGTACTACAAAATATTTTTTCTTTTACAAAATCACTGCAAATCAAGTTTTTCATTATTATTTGTAAAATATCCATAGTTCCATAATATCCGTACTAATATTATTATCGTAAATTTATATATTAATAATTATTTTATTAATATTATATATTTATTTTATATAATATTATATATTATTTTATTAATAATTATTTTATTAATATTATATATTAATAATATTAATAAATAAATAATAAGTATTTAGTTTTATTTTTCTTTATATATAATTTACTAGCACGGGTATAAAATATATAGCCACTGAAAAAATGTTTCAAATCGATAGCCTATGATCCTTCACGTGGTCTACTTCTTATCTGTGCCAAAATAGCTCCAGTAGTTCGCGAGATAAGCCCCTTCAAATAATTTCCCCCGTTTTTTTCACCGCTGCTGTCAGACAGACTGTCAGTTACTCCTCACGACAGTTACACTTGCAAGCTGCTGTCAGACACTTCTCGCGACAGTTACACTTGCAAGCTGCTGTCAGACAGACCGTCAGACACTTCTCGCGACAGTTACACTTGCAAACTGCTCTCAGACAGACTATCAGACACTTCTCGCGACAGTTACATTTGCAAGCTGCTGTCAGACATATTGTCAGACACTTCTTGCGACAGTTACACTTGCAAGCTGCTGTCAGACACTTCTCGCGACAGTTACACTTACAAGCTGCTGTCAGACAGACTGTCAGACACTTATCGCGACAGTTACACTTGCAAGCTGCTGTCAGACACTTCTCGCGACAGTTACACTTGCAAGCTGCTGTCAGACACTTCTCGCGACAGTTACACTTGCAAGCTGCTGTCAACAGACTCTCAGACACTTATCGCGACATTTACACTTGCAAGCTGCTGTCAGACACTTCTCACGACAGTTACACTTGCAAGCTGCTGTCAGACATACTGTCAGACACTTCTCGCGACAGTTGCACCCAGCTGCTGTCAGACAGACTGAAGTTAAAGCAGTCCCTAGTCTCCCCCGCTGTTTTCGTTCTAAATAAATGACAAAAGTATAAAAGCAAAGTGGAAAATTTTCGAGCCGATTGTGTGGTGTATTTACTCAGCCTTGTTTATTGATATTACCGTTTTCACTCATTATAATCATTATAACCAGCTATAGCTACATCGTAGGCTTTCTGATGACAAAACGCCATACGTACGTATTTTTTGCCATTTCGCTCTCTTTTTAGTTACTTTATTATTTGGATTTATATTTCCATATTACTTACATATTTATTATCTATAGCACATAGTTTATTATTTCATTAAACTTTTCAGCAGTGGATTTACACTAAACCTACCTCTGAAAATTTGGTTTGTTTGATTCAAAGTTGTTGTGTCTTTATGTAATAAGTTTGTTATGATCGTTATAACAATAAAATATTTAAAATAATGAGTAATCAAAGTCCATAGAATACAGGAAAAATTAGAATAAAATACTTAAGAAACAAAAAGTCAAATAAAAAATCACAGTTTTTTGTTACTTTTTAAGAGTTCTTGTGTAGTCAGGAAATTGTCAGATGTTATTTTCCTCATTTAACACTGTCTGTTAACACTTTAAGCTGTTAAGTACCCCGCAAACGATCCAATTTGTTTGACAAACATGTTTGATGTAATTTACGTTTTCATCAAACAGCAGCGCAGACGATCAAACGTGCATCAAACAAGTTTGTCAAACAATGAGAGGTTTTCTTATTTTTAATCTCCACCAGACGGCGCGACGATAGACATTTCTAGATTTTCTATTGGTTCCCCACCGATCTGAAATTATCTGCAGGTTGGCATCACGGATACATATTGGTTGCGTTTCTAAAAAATATCAGTGTACTGTCAAGTGTGGCATAAATCAAAATATCATAAGAGGGCGACTAATGCAAGAAATCTAACATCGTCCTTCTCTCTTCACACTCACGCCCGTCTTTCATATGCCAGGTGAAAAAGGACACACACAATAACTCGATAAATATACAACATTTTAAAAATCCGCTAGGTCGATCTCTCAATGATAGAATTTTATACAATGTGTTGAAATATTTACTTAGTTCAATGCACGGTTATGGCAATAAATGAAAAATTCGTGAAAATTAGATGCATATTTGTGATTTTTTTCTATCGAGAAAATTTTAAGACATCGTGTTTTTGCTCAGATTGAACTCTTGGAAATATAATGTAGTATCTAATTTTAGAAAATCTAACAATTTGGGGCTTATTTTGGAATTATAAAACCGACAATTTCGGGTTAGTCGCCCACTTAAACCTAAGCGATCATTGGCCTAAACCTAAGCGATTAGGCCAGTATACTGGTAACAGTTTAGGAACACGCAAATTGTCAAACTGAAAACTGACAACTGAAAGAATTTTGGCGGGCATGTCATGGGCATGTCACTTTCAAACCTCGTCTACTTTTTAGGGTTCCGTAGCCAAAATGGCAAAAAACGGAACCCTTATAGATTCGTCATGTCTGTCTGTCTGTCCGTCTGTCCGTTCGTATGTCACAGCCACTTTTCTCCGAAACTATAAGAGCTACACTATTGAAATTTGGTAAGTAGATATATATATATATATATATATATATATATATATATATATATATATATATATATATATATATATATATATATTTGTCTGTATGTATGTATATATTAATATGTGTGTATTGTATATATGTATTTTAGTCTAGGTAGATATGTATGTATCTGTCTATTCATTAGATATTATATGTATTGTTACGGATACGGGCAGTTGTTTACCTGCGTGCGACAGTTGCGCGTACTTTCTAGAAAAGTGCAACCCTTGTTTATGTGAATTACGTGTTTACGTAAACAATCCAAAATAGAACGCTCCAGAATTCGACGCGGGCCATATAAAAGGTAAACAAGCCGGCAGCCAGTTCAGTTCGATCCGAGCGATCATCAAGGCGACTTCAATAGTGAGAACAAGTGATTGTGATAGTGAACTAACGACTCGGCTACGACCTAGGACAGTGATAGTGCTCAGTGATTTAGATCTAGTGCTTAGTGTTTGGACTTAGTGATTTGTGTGAGCTAGTGTTTGTGAATAAAGTCTTCAAGAGAGTCACCAGGTCTTTCTCT
The DNA here is from genome assembly GCA_905333045.1 of Lysandra bellargus. Lineage (NCBI taxonomy): Eukaryota > Metazoa > Arthropoda > Insecta > Lepidoptera > Lycaenidae > Lysandra > Lysandra bellargus. The sequence continues at coordinate 7,685,335 of HG995335.1, read as the reverse complement.
CCGAATCCTCGAACCCTAGCACGTAACAACTGGTGTCGGAAGTGTGATTTGGAGATGCCATTGACTCCGAGAGAGGACTTCAAGGGGAGTGTCAGGACAAGGGCGCAGCGAGTTGCTGCCATTGACTTCGAAAGAGGAGTTGGAGGTGGGGCTACGGAGGCCACACCCATTGGGGACCAAGCTCCGCCCACTGCGGGGCAGGCCACATTCGCTGGCCCCGCCCACCAGGCTCCGCCCACTGACCACGCCCCCCAGGCTCCACCCACTTCGGGTGAAGCCACGCCCACTGGCTCCGCCCACCAGGCCACGCCCACTCAGGCCACGCCCACTGGCTCCGCTCACTGGGCCCCGCCTGCTCAGGCCCCGTCAACTAGCTCCATCCATCCTGCCACGCCCGTAGTTTCTACGGCCCCTCAAATGGCTCCTCAATTAGAAAGCATAATTGGGTTGATTCAGGCCTCGCAAGATTCTCAAAGGGCAATGATGGAGGCACAAGACCGCAAGTTCTGCGCCTTGCAGGAGTCACAAGAGCAACAAAAAGTCCTCCAAGAAAAAGCACTTGGAGCTATAAAGGATGTAAGTGACACGGTGGTTAAGCTCCGAAAAGATGTCGACATAATGGACGAACGAGTTACGGGGTTAGGATTGGATGTGGAAAATGTGAAAACCGGCCTCACTGAACTTCAGAAGAAAGTAGTGCGCCTGGAAACCACAGGAGTGGCGGTGTCTAGTGGAACTACCGGAGTGGTGCAAGTGGTACAAGGACCAAGAGTTACAGTGCCACCATACGACGGTACTACTTCTTGGAACGCTTATCGTCAGCAATTCCAGACGGTTGCTTCTGCCAACGGATGGACTGACGAACAATGCCTGACCGCTCTCACTGTTGCGCTCAGAGGGCAAGCTTTGTCGATCCTAGAAGCACATACAGGGAAGGGGTTCCAAGACCTGATGGAGGCCCTTGAATCCAGATACGGGGAGCGACACCTGGAGCACGTGTTCCGTGCTCAACTTCGTGACAGAGTCCAACGCTCAGGAGAGGGACTACAGCAATGGGCGTTGGAAATTGAAAAACTTGTCAAGAAGGCACACCCAGGAGCCGATTCCAAGATGATCGACACGAATACTGTGCAAGCATTTGTCGACGGAATCAGGGACCTCGAGGTCAGAGCTGCAGTGAGGCTACGTCACCACACCTCGCTAAAGGAAGCATTGGCGCATGCTTTGGAGGTCGAGGCTGTTCACCGTGACATACGACAGACCCATAAGATCCATGAGGTCTCTGAGGAAGTTAAGGAGGTCAAGGCCCCCACGAAGAGGAGTTTTGGAGCCATGTGCTACAAGTGCGGTGAGAGGGGCCATCTTCAGCTCAACTGCCCGCAGAAGGAGACCCAGATGGCAAGGATGAAAAGGCTCGAGGAACAAGTAGAGGAGCTGAAGAAGCAAGGAGCTTCGTCCCCTGCCCGGGATCAGGGAAACGAATAAAAGCCAGGACTAAGGGGCGAGTACTGGCTGACGCGGAAGAAGCCCCCATAACTGTTATCTCCCAAGCATGCAGCGGGAATAGTCTTGTGATTCAGGGGACTATTAACAGGACGGATTGCAAAATGACTCTAGACACGGGAGCCTCTAGAACGATAGTGAACCCAAGTCTGGTAAAAGCCGCAAGAAGACACAAGAAGAGAATTAACTGTCGGCTCCTTACTGCCTCCGGTCAGCCAATACCCGTCCTGGGAGAAATGTCAGTAACGATTAATGTAGGGGGATCCTCATACCCCCATGACGTTATCGTGGCTGAAATTATGGATGATTGCATCTTGGGTTTGGATTTCATGAAGAAGCATAACTGCAGAATTAATGTTGCTGACGGAGTTTTCAAGTGTGGTGAAGAAGAAATTTTCATCCTTGGAGGCGCCAGCGGGAAAGTTGAATGTGTAAAGAAAGTCGTAATACCTGGACGTGCGGAAGCTAGAGTGCTGGTGAAACTACCACCAGCTGGAAAGAAGAAGTCAAACAGATGCATGTTGATCGAAGACGCACCTACCAAGACATTAGCGCAAAAACTGATGACGGCGAGAACCCTTGTTAGTGGAAGCAGTAACGCTGTGGTCAGGGTTTTGAATCTTGGTGATCACGAGATCTGCTTGAACAAAGGTGACGTCATTGGAAAGTGCGAGAAAGTTGTCTGGATGAGAAAGTGTAGTTCGATCACAGGCTCAGACTCAGCAAACAGCAGCAACTATGGAATAGTGACTGAGCTATTCGATGACTGCAAGAGTAATCTGACTTATTCGCAGAGCATGAACGCTAAGAAGTTTTTACAGCGCCACGCGAATATCTTCTCCAGTCAGGAAGGCGACCTTGGAAGAACGTCGATGGTTCAGCACAGAATAGATACCGGAAGTGAGAACCCAATTCGTCAACGAGCAAGACGGATACCCATTGCAAAGGAAAAAGAAGTTGAAGGCCTTTTGGAGGACATGAGAAGGCATAAGATTATTGAACCGTCTGGAAGTCCGTGGTGCTCACCTGTTGTGTTAGTGAAGAAGAAAGATGGTAGCACAAGATTTTGTGTGGACTACAGGCGTCTCAATGATGTCACTAAGAAGTACAGCTATCCATTACCTCGGATCGACGACACTCTGGATACCTTGAGTGGAATGAAATGGTTCTCGACCCTGGACCTGAAATCTGGATACTGGCAGGTGGAAATTCATCCCAAAGACAAGGAGAAGACAGTTTTCTCCACCGGTAAAGGTTTATGGCAGTTTAACGTCATGCCCTTTGGATTGTGCAACGCACCTGCCACATTTGAGCGACTCATGGAGTGTGTACTGGCAGGCTTAGTTGGAGAGGCTTGCTTAGTCTACTTGGACGACGTCATCATTGTTGGCCGCGACTTCGAGGACCATTTGCGAAACCTAGAACGAGTTTTCGCTAAAATAGAGGGGGCCAAGTTAAAGTTGAATCCGAAAAAGTGTCGTTTATTCAGGAGTAAGGTCAATTATCTCGGCCATGTCATCTCCAGTGATGGAATCCAGACGGACCCGGAGAAACTGGAAGCAGTTCAAATTTGGCCAACCCCTAAGAACAAAACCGAAGTGCGGGCATTTCTCGGCCTATGCTCCTACTACAGGCGTTTTGTCAAGGGATTCTCAGAAATAGCCAAGCCATTACATCGGCTGACGGAAGATAAACGACAGTTTATGTGGGACGAGACTTCTGAAGATTCTTTTCAGAAACTGAAGAAACATCTGTGTGAAACACCAATCCTGGGGTATCCACAACCTGAAGGTCAGTTTATAGTCGACACTGACGCAAGCAGCACGGCCATTGGAGGAGTGTTATCTCAAAAGCAGGGCGAAAGAGAAGTTGTAATTGCATATTTCAGCAAATCTTTATCTAAGCCAGAGAGAAACTACTGTGTGACAAGAAGAGAACTCTTGGCTGTTGTAAAGACGCTACAACATTTCAGCAAATGTCTCATTGGCAGACAGTTTTTACTGCGAACTGATCACGCAGCGTTGAAGTGGCTACTGCAATTCAAGAACCCTGAAGGTCAAGTAGCTCGATGGATTGAACAGCTCCAGGAGTACGACTTCAAGACGGAACACCGCAGCGGAAAGGCGCTCGGGAATGCCGACGTCCTTTCACGAAGACCGTGTTCAGAGGACTGCAAACATTGTGTTAAGCAGGAATCTAATGAAGTGACATTAAAGTTAACGAAAACAAGTCCTTTGGGTCCATGGGAGAATGATGCTATGAGGGAGGCTCAAGAAAGAGATGACGACCTTCGGCCCATCATCACATGGAAGAAACGCGGTGACGTAAAACCAATCTGGAGTGAGGTTGCACCCACTGGCGCTGTCACTAAGGCGTACTGGGCGCAATGGGACAGTCTGATACTTCAAAATGGAATACTTTACCGAAAATGGGAGAAGACTAACGGCAGAGAGTTCCATCTTCAGATAGTTGTCCCAAGAACGAGAGTATCGGATGTTCTCCGTGAAATACACGATGGCGTATCAGGAGGTCATCTAGGTGTTAAGAGGACGTTAACAAAAGTGCGAGAACGATTCTACTGGTTGCATTGTCGAGATGATGTACAGGATTGGTGCCGCAAATGCACTACTTGCGCTGCAGTGAAGGGACCACAGACCAGGAGCCGTGGGAACCTGCGGTTGTATAACGTTGGCGCACCGTGGGAACGAATTGCAGTTGACGTAGCTGGGCCATTTCCCGTGACGGAATCGGGAAACAAGTACTTTATGGTCGTCATGGACTACTTCACCAAATGGCCCGAAGTGTTCGCCATACCAAACCAAGAAGCTACAACGGTTGCTTCTATGCTAGTCGAAGAAGTGATATCTCGCTTTGGTGTGCCTCTCGAAATCCATTCCGATCAGGGCAGGAACTTCGAATCGCAGGTCTTCCAGGAAGTGTGCAGAATTTTGGGAATGCATAAGACGAGGACCACCACGTACCATCCACAGTCTGATGGAATGGTTGAGAGATTTAACCAGACTCTAGAGAGGCATTTGGCGAAATTGGTAGATGACAGACAAAAGGATTGGGACAAGTATATACCACTCTTCCTTCTCTCGTACCGTACCGCCGAGCATGAGAGCATAAAAGCTACCCCGGCATTTGTCAATTACGGTAGAGAACTACGAATACCAATAGACCTCTTGACAGGAGCGTCACCGGGGGAACCAAAGACCGTACAAGACTATCTGACATATAAGACTATCTGCGATTTAAGGGAAAAGATGCACTACATACACGCCATGGTTCGGGAAAATGGGTTACAGTCAAGTAAGAACATGAAGACCAGATACGACAGGAAAGCGAACACGAGCGGCTTCGAAGAAGGGTCACTGGTATGGCTGCATAACCCAACTCGCCGAAAAGGGAAATCTCCAAAGTTGCAGACCAAGTGGGACGGCCCATATAAAGTGGTTACCCGATTGAATGATGTGACTTACAGGATTCAAAAGCCACCAAGAGGCACATTCAAAGTGGTACGCATAGACCGTTTGGCGCGTTATCATGGTAGTAACAACGATGCTCGGGACGAGCATCTCTAAGAGGGGAGTAGTGTTACGGATACGGGCAGTTGTTTACCTGCGCGCGACAGTTGCGCGTACTTTCTAGAAAAGTGCAACCCTTGTTTATGTGAATTACGTGTTTACGTAAACAATCCAAAATAGAACGCTCCAGAATTCGACGCGGGCCATATAAAAGGTAAACAAGCCGGCAGCCAGTTCAGTTCGATCCGAGCGATCATCAAGGCGACTTCAGTAGTTAGAACAAGTGATTGTGATAGTGAACTAACGACTCGGCTACGACCTAGGACAGTGATAGTGCTCAGTGATTTGGATCTAGTGCTTAGTGTTTGGACTTAGTGATTTGTGTGAGCTAGTGTTTGTGAATAAAGTCTTCAAGAGAGTCACCAGGTCTTTCTCTCCGAATCCTCGAACCCTAGCACGTAACAGTATCATGAATAATATACTTATATTATTTTGTCTAATATGCAGTATGTATATTATTATTTTATTTTTCTTGTATAATATGGCACATTCACCTGATGTATATATAATATTATGTTTCCTCTACCCGTGGTTGCCTGGAAGAAATTACTAATTAGTAATAAGGCCGCCATTGTGACTTGTCTTATTTATAATTAACTAGCGACCCGCCCCGGCGCGCACGGGTATAAAATATATAGCCACTGAAAAAATTATTAAAATCGATAGCCTATGATCCTTCACGTGGTCTACTTCGTATCTGTGCCAAATAACATAAAAATTACTCCAGTAGTTCGCGAGATAAGCCCTTTCAAATAATTTCCCCCGTTTTTTCCACATTCTTATATTTGTCTTAGCGTGATAAAATATAGCCTATAGCCTTCCTCGATAAATGGGCTATCTAACACTGAAAGAATTACCAAAATCCGTAGCGTAGTTTTAAAGATTAAGGGGCCGGGTTACCCTCGAAATTCTCATACAAACGTAATACCAAAATCATTTTGTCATACGAAAATATTTAACATGTTTGAGTTATTTTTCAGCTTAAAATAGTAATTACCTAGGTTCCTGAACAAAAATTAACTTCAAAATATTTACACACTAAAAAATATAAGCGATTACATTTCATAAATTTTTACGCCATTGTCGACATACTTTTCGCACACTTGTTTTATATTAAAAACTCATCGAATCGTAATGTATTTTTCCTGGGAACACAGCTTATATTGTGTAGTTACAGAATGTCTTCAAAAGAATGGCAATATAATAAATTTTCATTCATCATTTTTGGTATTCGTAAACGCAACGAAATTTCTCTATAATTTCCAACATGGTATCATGCCGATCCACTCGCACGACAGAGCGCGGCGGCGGGTGGCGCGGGCCGCGGGCGGCGGAGCGGGGTAAGCGACACGTGACAAAAGTACAATAATATTACCTCAACTCTCGTCTCAAGCTCCAAGCGGTCGCATGTGACCGCGCGCGCGCGATAATAGTGAATTCCAAGAATTCGCGATCGAGAGAATATTATTGTTGTTGTTTTGAAAGTTTTTTGTGATAAGTTTGAAGAAAATTGCTTGAACAAAATAATATAATTATTGTGATTTGTGGCCTGTTGTGGTGTTTGAACTTTTAATAATAATGGATACCGAAAGATGGGATGTATCACACAGTAAGTATATTATATCTTATTATTATTTTCTTATACTTAGTATTTTGTAAATAACTGTAAATAACTTTTGTAAATAAATAACTGAAGTTAGTAAACTGAAGAGCTGAACTATGTAAATAACTAAAAATAACTGTAAATAACTTTTGTACCACATTTTATGAAATAAATTATTCTTAATTTCTATTCTATTCTAACCTTCAGGAATAGCGAGCGATAGGATAGGGTATTTTTCTACTATTTAGAAGGCCGACATAATATATTATGAGACTTTTCCTAAATCCTAACTTCCTAGGTATTTTTTTAAATATGGTGCAAAATGTTTACTAATAAATAAATAGGTAAGTAAGTGTAAACCTAGCTGTCCCGGCAAACGTTGCTTTGCCATAATATAAAGTATTTTGCCCATATTATTTTATTGAAGTGACTAAATAAGTACCTATGTTACCATGGCAACGTTCATCGCTATTCCGTTGCACAAAGAATGGTCGCCGTCAGTCTCCAGTTGTAGTAATTTACTATTATTTATTCAACAAATGCACTCATCAATATAAAAAGTACCCAGTAGCCGATTCTCAGTCCTCAGACTTACTGAATGTGCATATAAATAGTTTTTGATGCGAGAAAATGAACGGTCTCCACAATTCCCCTTCATTAGTCTTCTATATAAATTTTAAAAAATAATATAAACTAGCTGTTGCCCGCGACTTCGTCCACGTGGACTTCAGTTATAGTTGTTCCCGTACATCGATTGAATAGTTTACACGCAAATCATAAAGGCACATTTTGTGAGAACCGTACATTTTTCCGCGAACACAATATATCCCTTATCCTTCCCGAGACTCAAAGTATCCCCATACCAAAATTCATCAAAATCGATTGAATAGTTTACGCGCAAATCATAAAAGTATATTGTGCGGTAACCGTGTAAAAATGTATCCTATGTCCTTTTCCGGGACTCAAAGTATATCTACTTATACCAAATTTCAGCAAAACCGGTCCAGCTGTTTACGCGTGATGTCGTAACCAAGGGAAATATGGATTCATTTTTATTATTAATAGACGTTCCACGCAGCTTCACCCGCGTAAATTAGATATTTCACAGACAAATTAGTCCACAAAAAATAGCCTATGATCCTTCACGTGCTCTACTTCCTATCTGACCCAAATAACAAAAAAATTCTCTAGTAGTTCGTGAGATTAGCCCTTTCAAATAATTTCCCCCGTTTTTTCCACATGTTCCCCTATTTTTTCGCTTCTATTAGTCTTAGCGTAATAAAATATAGCCTATAGCCTTCCTCGATAAATGGGCTATCTAACACTGAAATAATTTTTCAAATCGGACCAGTAGTTCCTGAGATTAGCGCGTTTAAATAAGCCCTTTCAAATAATTTCTCCCGTTTTTCCACATTTATCTCTATTCCTTCGCTTCTATTAGTCTTAGCGTGATAAAATATAACTTATAGCTTTTCTCGATAAATAGGCTATCTAACACTGAAAGAATTTTTCAAATCGGACCAGTAGTTCCTGAGATTGGCGCGTTCAAATAAGCCCTTTCAAATAATTTTCCCCCGGTTTTCAACATTTTCCTGTATTTCTTCGCTCCTATAAGTCTTAGCGTGATAAAATATAGCCTATAGCCTTTCTCAATAAATGGACTATCTAACACTGAAAGAATTTTTCAAATCGGACCAGTAGTTCCTGAGATTAGCGCGTTCAAACAAACAAACAAACAAACAAACAAACTAACAAACTCTTCCGCTTTATAATATTAGTATAGATATAATGCAATATTATACATACGGCATACCTATAATTAATTTCGTTAGTCTCGCTTAAACTCGAGAACTCCTAAACAGACTTGCTAATCCCTGTCTTGCAATAAAGTAAAATATAAAACTGAAGAATTTTTTTACTTATATGTACTTATAGCATTTTTGGGACAACGATTATTTCATAAATAGCAGAAAATTCGCGCACATTGTGACGGAATGCATCGGGTCGGGCCGCATTTCTGGTACAAGTTTTATAACCTATCGCATCTTCGGTCGTAAAACTCGTATTGAAAAATACGTCTCGCCCCGATATATTATTAATTTTATCTAATTAGTAATTACTAAGCGACTTAAAAAAGGAGATATAATATACAGGGTGCAATGAACCCACCGGCACGCCACCGGCTAAATTTTTTAGGGCTTAGGTATCATTAGGATTTAGGAGAGTCTGTTTAAATATATCTATGGACGCTTTACACCACGTCAGTCTGGCCCCGTGCTAAGGGCCCAAAGGACTTGTGTTACTACGGGTAATTTTACGAGAGGGGTAAAGGTCGCGACTCGCGAGGCAGGCTCAGGAGGCACGTGCGGGCGCGCCACCGCGCCGGCGCCGCGCCGGCCAGTCCGATGCAGTCATGCTCGCACATCGCGTGTCCATAATTGTGGTGTTTTTTAGGAAAATCTTTGGAAGCTATTTCTCAACATTTTAGTACTGAGGGACTACACGTGTATTTATGTCAAATGCAAGTACGATATAAGTAATTCTTTTTTATTAACCGACTTCCAAAAAACGAGGAGGTTATATGTTCGGCTGTGGATATTTTTTTTTTTTTTTTTTTTTTTTTTTTTTTTTTTGTATGTTCAACGATTACTCCGCCGTTTGTGAACCGATTTTCGAAATTTTTGTTTTGTTGTATTAGGTTTTACTCCAATTTGGTACCATGTTCACAAAAGTGGTGACCTGATGATGGGATCCATGAGTAATCGAGGGAACTCCTCGAAATTTATATGGAAACATATGGTGATTTTGGTTTTATGTGAAGCGTACTAAGAATATGCTACCAAAAAGTCAAATATTGGGTCAAGGTATACCATGGTTTCGAAGATGCTGAGAGAACTCCTGACTCCTTATAGATACACGTTTGGGAGTTTCGGCGTTGTTTTAAGAACAGAAGGCATATGCTACTATGCAATTTATATTCATCATCATAATCATCATCATCATCATCGTCATCATCATCATTACCACGTCGTGTTAAGGTCACCAATGTCTCATGGCACAGACTAGATAATAGTACAAGGCATAGGTATGGATATAATAATAATTTTGTACTTACTGTATAACAACACCTGTTTATTTAATACATGACGGCGTCGCCGCCGCGCGGCGCATGGCGGCAGACGACAGATCGAATCCTTTACTAACTACTTTATATACAGATCGAATACTTTATTAACTACTTTATAAAATTTAAATAGACAAATAGAATTGAAATAAAGTTATTTTAAAAAGAGCATTTAAACAAAACAAAGTCATTAAGTCTTTTTAATTAGTTATACTTATTAATCGATAGATGGCGCACTAAGTATCGATTTGAATTCTTTATTACAAGAACAGCTGTCAATAATTATGATAATATTAAATATTATGAGTAGCTACGCTACATCCTATGCAAGTTTATACAATTTTTTATCTGATAGATCCTTCGATCGTGGAAAAACGAGACACAATAGCCTTTCTATTGTTATCGCAATCGCCGGTGACCGCTTGGGGCTTGAAGCATTAAAATTGTTAAATTACTTAGCACAATATGTTCACTTCACTGATAATATATTATTTTGTGAGTGTGAGTTGTGACTCTTAACAAATTGTAATAAGATACTTAGGTAAAATATACGCGAAGGTTTATCTACTAGTGTAGCTAAAAAGAGTGAAATTATTATTATTTTTAACAAAAAATTAAAACCGACTTCCAAGGTAAAAACAATAATAACATTAATATGAACTAAAAAGTATTAAATAATTTCTACTATCTAATAGTGCCTTTTTCCGAATTCGGCTAAACCTCAACTATTTCTGTACTCAATCTTCATAATTTTGAAGTCGGTGCCAGTTCCAAGTTTCAAATATCTGAAGTTTCAGCTATCTGGTACCGACTTCAAAATTATGAAGATTGAGTACAGAAATAGTTGAGGTTTAGCCGAATTCGGAAAAAGGCACTATTAGATAGTAGAAATTATTTAATACTTTTTAGTTCATATTAATGTTATTATTGTTTTTACCTTGGAAGTCGGTTTTAATTTTTTGTTAAAAATAATAATTGTACTAGGCATTGTCCAACTTACTGCAAGTTTCATCAAAATCGGTTCTGTAGTTTAAAAAAAATAAAAATAGACATACATACAGCCGAACGCATTACCTTCTTTTTGGAAGTCGGTCAAAAAGGTAAAGGTTTATAGGTAAGTTTTTATTTTGAAGTCAGTTGGATTTTTAACCGACTTCAAAAAAGAGGTTATCGATTCGAGGCGTGTGTATGTAATATTTCCAGAACTGTCCAGTTTCTGTATTATGCTAGTCTATTTCAGTGTCTGAACAAATGTGCCTCAAAAGTGTCTATATGTATGTGTGTATACAGTATGTTTCATGTTTGTGTTCGCATATCTCTGAAACTACATGTCTAAATTTAGTAATTATTTTTTGTTGTAAGTACTAGGTATTGTTCAACTTAGGGAATCCTGCAAGTTTCATTAAAATCGGCGCAGTAGTTTTTGAGATAAAGCAATTTAAATTCTCAATTACATACAATTTTGAAGTCAGTTTTATCTTTTTAAAAATACTATTATGTACTGAGAATTATTGAGATAGTTCTATCGACCTCAGCTGGCGACAGGAGCTCACATGTTGAAAAACACTGCTATTATTTAATATATTGTAACATACTTGTTAGTAATGAGGGAAAAATTATTCAAACAATCTTAAAAATATTTTCGTTATCTAACTTCTTTGTGTTGACTTTTATTACAAAATTACCATTTTTTGTATTTATAGAACCACTGCGATCAATCAAACGTCGTTTGTGGCCATCGGTTCCTAGGAGAAAACGAAGTAACAATAAAAATAAAGAAAATAGGCGTCCATTGAAGTGAGTATCGCACTTAGATTAAAATTAAATTTTATTAATACACCCACTGATAAATTACAAAATATCACAAACTGTAATTAAAAGATTAATACTATTTGATAGTCAAGTTTTTTATAGGCGCATCACATCCACTAAGATTTTAGGATACTCAGGTAGAGTTTTGTAAAATCTGTTCCTATAAAGGTGTAAAGTAAATTGAAATTATTATTTGGAACTGGCACCGACTTCAAAATTATGAAGATTGTGTACAGAAATAGTTGAGGTTTAGCCGAATTCGGAAAAAGGCACTATTAGATAGTAGAAATTATTTAATACTTTTTAGTTCATATTAATGTTATTATTGTTTTTACCTTGGAAGTCGGTTTTAATTTTTTGTTAAAAATAATAATAATTTCACTCTTTTTAGTTACACTAGTAGATAAACCTTCGCGTATATTTTACCTAAGTATCTTATTACAATTTGTTAAGAGTCACAACTCACTCTCACAAAATAATATATTATCAGTGAAGTGAACATATTGTGCTAAGTAATTTAACAATTTTAATGCTTCAAGCCCCAAGCGGTCACCGGCGATTGCGATAACAATAGAAAGGCTATTGTGTCTCGTTTTTCCACGATCGAAGGATCTATCAGATAAAAAATTGTATAAACTTGCATAGGATGTAGCGGAGCTACTCATAATATTTAATATTATCATAATTATTGACAGCTGTTCTTGTAATAAAGAATTCAAATCGATACTTAGTGCGCCATCTATCGATTAATAAGTATAACTAATTAAAAAGACTTAATGACTTTGTTTTGTTTAAATGCTCTTTTTAAAATAACTTTATTTCAATTCTATTTGTCTATTTAAATTTTATAAAGTAGTTAATAAAGTATTCGATCTGTATATAAAGTAGTTAGTAAAGGATTCGATCTGTCGTCTGCCGCCATGCGCCGCACGGCGGCGACGCCGTCGCCTCTACGGCGCCGACCGCCGCGCCGTCATGTATTAAATAAACAGGTGTTGTTATACAGTAAGTACATAATTATTATTATTAGTATATCCATACCTATGCCTTGTACTATTATCTAGTCTGTGCCATGAGACATTGGTGACCTTAACACGACGTGGTAATGATGATGATGACGATGATGATGATGATGATTATGATGATGAATATAAATTGCATAGTAGCATATGCCTTCTGTTCTTAAAACAACGCCGAAACTCCCAAACGTGTATCTATAAGGAGTCAGGAGTTCTCTCAGCATCTTCGAAACCATGGTATACCTTGACCCAATATTTGACTTTTTGGTAGCATATTCTTAGTACGCTTCACATAAAACCAAAATCACCATATGTTTCCATATAAATTTCGAGGAGTTCCCTCGATTACTCATGGATCCCATCATCAGGTCACCACTTTTGTGAACATGGTACCAAATTGGAGTGAAACCTAATACAACAAAATAAAAATTTCGAAAATCGGTTCACAAACGGCGGAGTAATCGTTGAACATACAAAAAAAAAAAAAAAAAAAAAAAAAAAAAAAAAAAAAAAAATATCCACAGCCGAACATATAACCTCCTCGTTTTTTGGAAGTCGGTTAAAAATTTGATCGTGTACGACTCGGATTGATGGATTGATAGTATTTTTAATATGAACTTTATATAACCATCAATATTCCGTCAATCTGATTGTTGGATCAGATTGATGAGAATTTGACCGTGTAGCCTGTGACTCACTTCACCCCGCCGCGCCGCCCCCTACCTCATAAGTCATACCGCACCCGTTGTCGCCTCACGCGGTCACGCCTTGTAATAGTGCGCCAAAGTGGTAAGCAGGTACCTACTAGATTGGATTTAAAACTATAAAGGATAAGTTAATTGAAATGAAAAAAAAATTATGAAATATACTCTATTATCGATACCAATGACGTGGTATTGTACTGGTGAAAAAATAATCTGTATACTTATAATCATGTTTTATGAAAATTAGGGGGCAAGCGAGCAGACGCGACACGTGATGGAAAGCAACTGCCGTCGCCCATGGACACTTGTAAGTTGTAACATCAGAAGTGTTGCAAGTGCATTGCCGGCCTTTTTTTAATGAAGGAATAGGCTACGGGAATAGGGAATAGAAATGAGGTGTAGGGAGTTGGGCCTCCGTAAACTCATTCACTGGACCAAACTCATCGCCATTTTTCTGTGAGGCCGTGGTATTTCTCCACTAGCTATACTCTTAGCCACTAGGCTGACGCACACACACATGGATGCTCCAAAATATTCATTCATATTATAATATTATCCATGCTAATATTACAAACAAGACGTTCCGCGCGGCTTCGCCTGCGTAAATTAGATATTTCACAATTTAGTCCACAAAAATAGCCTATGATCCTTCACGTGGTCTACTTCTTATCTGTGCTAAATAACAGAAAAATTGCTCCAGTAGTTTGTGAGATAAGCCCTTTCAAATAATTTCCCCCGTTTTTTCCACATTTTCTTCTATTTCTTCGCTCCTATTAGGCTTAGCGTGATAAAATATAGCCTATAGCCTTCTTCGATAAACGGGCTATCTAAGGCCGTGTTCACACCAAACTGACTATACGCCATTACGCTAGGCGTAGGCGTGGACATTCGATACCGTATATTTCACGTTCACTTACGTTCACACTGGGGCCACCACAGTCACCACAGTAAGCCTGCTCACATTCAGCGGCGTATAGTCAGTTTGGTCTGAACACGGCCTAACACTGAAACTTGAAAGATTTTTGTCAATTCAGACCTACATTCCTGAGATTAGCGCCTTCAAACAAACAAACAAACAAACTCTTCCACTTTATGTTTAGTAATATAGTATATATAGTATAGATAAGAAAGTGTGTGTTTTTGTTTGTTTGTTTGTCCTTCCTTCACGCCCTAACGAAGTAACCAATCGACTTAATTTTTGGCATAGGTAAGTACACTTAGTTAAAAGAATGGAGAGTAACATAGGCTACTTGTAACATAGGCTACTTTTTGTCTTGAAAAAACATTATGTTTTAAAGGAAGCTTACAAGAATATTCGTATTGTTACGCGATTTTCGAATTCCACGCGAGCCCGCGTTGAATGACCTCGCACGCACACATACTCACGCTGCCGCGCGGGGCGTGCGAGGCGAGGGGTACCTCGCAACGAGACAGCGATATGTAAAAGTTGCAAAGGCGCTAGTGTCGAGTTTGATTTCAGCGACTGCATCACCCGTGCTCTTAAGAGCTCGGGTAACCCTCGAAATTCTCATACATACGTAATACCAAAATCATTTTGTCATACGAAAATATTTAACATGTTTGAGTTATTTTTCAGCATAAAATAGTAATTACCTAGGTTCCTGAACAAAAATTAACTTCAAAATATTTAAACACTAAAAAAAAATTTTTTGTGTATAAATTTTTTTTACTAAATTTACTACTAAATATTTAAACACTAAAAAATAGAGTAAAACACTAAAAAATTTATAAATAATTAGTAAATTTACTACAAAATATTTTAATACTAAAAAATATTTTTTCGATTTGAAATATTTTGTAGTAAATTTGCTATTTTTTATATATTTTTTAGTGTTTTACTCTATTTTTTAGTGTTTAAATATTTAGTAATGAATTTAGTAAAAAAAAATTTTACATTAAAAAAATTTTTTTAGTGTTTAAATATTTTGAAGTTATTTTTTGTTCAGGAACCTAGGTAATTACTATTTTATGCTGAAAAATAACTCAAACATGTTAAATATTTTCGTATGACAAAATGATTTTGGTATTACGTATGTATGAGAATTTCGAGGGTTACCCGGGCTCTTAAAGGGAACAAAGGGACATGGGGGAAAAAAGCGACTTTGTTTTATAATAAGTATAGATGTTCGTGATTTTTTCAATTTTATGTGTGCACAATTATAAAAAGTATTTATTATAAGTGTTGCAAGTAATGCATTACTTTAGTTAATGCATTGACGTTTCATTACTCATTACTTCTAGTAATAAGTAATGAGAAATTTCCATTACTCATACTTTTAGTAGTGAGTAAGAAGGAAGAAAACCCCTCGGCTCATAACTCGGCCATCTTTCGTCCTGCACCCTCCGTGTGGCTCATTTTAATCAGGACGATGAGATCTACAACTTGGCCCCAACAGAATTCCCGAATTCCCAATTCACGACCAGGGAAGAAGGAATTTACCGAAAAAAATTCTTAATTTTGAGGCCAGGATCGAATAGAGGAGAAAAATCCAGGAAGAAAAAGCCGAAGAACCCCATATCCAGGACAAATAGTTGCCGAGTTACAAGCATTCAAACTTTGACATTGACAGCTTGGCAACTGTCAAACGTCTTACAAAAGTAGCCATAACTCCGCTCCCAATAGGCCTAGAGGAACGGGGTTTCTTCCAAAATAAAAGGCAACACCTCAGCTATCCTCAGCTCCCCGAATCTGAACTAAATCGGAGAAATCAATTTTTTTTCACAATTCTGAGGCCAGGATCGAATAGAGGAGAAAAATCCAGGAAGAACAAGCTGAAGAACCCCATATCCAGGACAAATAGTTGCCGAATTACAAGCATTCAAACTTTGACATTGACAGCTCGGCAACTGTCAAACGTCTTATAAAAGTAGCCATAACTCCGCTCCCAATAGGCCTAGAGAAATGGGGTTTCTTCTAACACCAAAGGCAACACCTCGGCTATCCCCTCCCCGAATTTAAACTAAATCGGAGACATAATTTTTTTTTCTCAGTTCTGAGGCCAGAATCGAATAGAGGAAAAAATCCAGGAAGAACAAGCCGAAGAACCCCATGTCCAGGACAAATAGTTGCCGAGTTACAAGCATTCAAACTTTGACATTGACAGCTCGGCAACTGTGTAAGGTCTTACAAAAGTAGCCATAACTCCGCTCCCAATAGGCTTAGAGGAACGGGGTTTCTTCCAAAATCAAAGGCAATACTTCGGCTACCTATACCGCCTCCCCGAATCTGAACTAAATCGGAGAAATTAAAACTTCAAGGACGAATTTGGGGGGGAGACCCGGATATCTGAAAAGTACTCGAAAAATCCGGAAGAATGAGCCCAAATTCGGCCCAATTATCCCAAAGGACGAGGAGACAGCGAAGGGTCTAATTTTCAGACATAAATTTGGCCGCCATCTTAAAAAATTTAAAATGTCTTCCACTATACTTACAATACTTTTAATAGTAATATAATGGACAAATTTTACATAACTCATTCTTTGCATTTAATGGACAATGAAGGTCCGATAGTGGCTCATTATTTTGTAAAATGGCAATGTAAGATGTAATGAGTAATGTGAATATTCACATTACTCATTACTTTTTTTAATGTGTAATGGAGTACCACACATTACACATTAAATCATTTATTGAGTAATGGAAATTTAATTGGTAAATTTCCATTAAAAAAAGTAATGAAAAGTGCATTATTTTTTACATTAAGATTTTTGCAACGTTGTTTATTATTATTATTATTACTTATCATAAATACGATCATAACCAGGCATTAGTCCAAGGATTGACTCTGGATACATCAACGTTTTAAAGGATATTATGTTACGGAATTATGTTTTCACGCTAGACGCAGCACCAGCAAAGACAGCAAACAAAAAGTTTTGCTCGACAGTCGACATTCGACAACGTTTCAGTACTACGAAATCGTTTTGAGACTCAAACAATCATAAGAGATTTGAGAATGCCGCGTCCTGCTTTTACAACGTAATTTCTTGTTTGTTAGAGTAGGACGCGGCATTCTCGTACGATTGTTTGAGCCTCAAAACAGTTTCGTGGTACGGCCCCTGTTCATATTTGACGAGTGAAACATGTCAGATTTTGATCGGACTATTTAAGTATTTACTGTATGTGCTAATAGCGCCCTCTGCTCCAACCTTTGCATAATATGATATTGAATCTACTGTAACTTTTTGGTGAAAATTCATGTTCAATTTAATAATTATATTACTCTTCTATTGCACTTATATATTTTCTCAATATTATTATTTTAGTGTAAAATAATAATAATATGAAAAGCATATTATAATAAAGTGGAATGAGTGCAAGAAGTCTATTATTTACTTACCTAGTACGAGATGATGCCCGCAACTTCGTTGCGCCAAAACTCGTTTATCGTGCGGGAACCGTACATTTTCCGGGATAAAAAGTCCTATTGTCCTTTCCTGGGACTCCAAGTATTACCATACCAAAATTTCAGCAAAATCGGTTCAGCGGTTGGGGCATGAAGAGGTAACAGACAGACAGACAGACACACTTTCGCATTTATAATATTAGTATGGATTGAATTGAACTTTGCGTAATATTTCCTATCAGGTTTTTAGATAAATGATAATTCCTTTACGGAACCCTAAAAACTATGTAACGTTGGCTGTTTTATATTCCGCGATTCTCCTGTAGAGCGAAGCGAAGTCAGCAGTTCACAATTCCAAAACAGTGTATTTTATACGCGATCACGTTTTGTGAATGTGTAACAGTTGTTGTCGAAGACTTGAAAACTTAGGATATGGCACGACGCAAATATTTTCAAATATTTCACCGAAGAAAACTATAATTAAGCAATAGATGGAGTAAAAAGACCCTGACTAAGTTACTCTGCGATAAAATACCGTTTACGGTTGACTATGATGGAAAACCAATTGCCACCATAGTGACCAACTGCTGCCTAAGACCAACTGCATTGCCTAAGGACGTCGAACTTCTGAAATGGCCATTATTGCTACCAAATATAATATAATATTATATAATATAATAAAGACTCTAATTGACTCTATATTATATATTATGACGTGTATAACTCTCAAGCACACCAGTGCAAGAACGAAACCATTAGTAGCACCATCAACGTCAATAAATTTTTTATTATTATTATAGCTCAAACATAATATGGGCAACCACTTTTTTGCCTCAACATGGCCATGTGTATGTCGCAGTCATCTGGTTTAATCTGCGATTCGATTGAATGACTAGTGCGTTCATTAAAAGAGACCATTCAATTGAATGACTCGGCCGAATGTTTATCACGAAAACAAATATGGCGTCAAACAGCTCACACAGCTGATAGCACTGGTGGTAATATTTTTTCGATTAAATTTACTTTTAACGTACGTAACTTGTAATAAAATAATATGATAGCGTGGATTTATTTATTATTACGCTGCCAACGGCTACTTAAAAGGATTTATAAAATCCCATTTAACGACTTCACTGTTTTGTCTTTTAGTCAAGACGTTTAACGTCACAGTCAACGTTTTGACGAGTTGCCCTTTAGTCATTTAATTGAACGGAGTCGTTCAATGAATGCGCTAGGCATTCAATCGAATCGCAGATTGAACTAGATGACTGCGACATGTACATGAATACCTACTCCTATGGTTATTGTCAAAGACTCAAATATGGCCTTAAGCTTCAAAGTATGGCTCAATTTTAAAGACCTGGCTTTTTGCCTATTTGCCATGTCTATACTCTAAACAGGGCTGAAGCTATCGTCAAACAATGGATGTGAGGCTATCTGCTCACTCATCATATTTTAAAATTGTACATGCTTTTAAAAAATACGTTTTAGAAAAGTAAAGTTTTGCTGTTCGGCACGTTTAATATTTTACACAGATTTATTTGCACGTAGAGCGAAAATTTCAGGTTAAAATGTGTATGTAGCCACGAAGTAAATAAGGAAAAAGGTTAGGTGGTTCTACTGCCGCACTCAAAGTGGTAACATTAATTACTTAAATGTAATTAATTCAAAATTTTGACATAAGCCCCATACATTTCTGTCAAACTCTACATAAAATTGAAGGTTAATCATAATTCATAATAAAATTATCTACTCAGAAAGAGTTTTAACCCTAACTGCCGCACTCACAGACGAATTTCCTGTAATTAGATGAAGATGAAGAGTTTGACAGATAAAAAAAGAACAAATATGGGTATATTCTGTTGAGGCATGCAACCATACTCTTTAAAATATAGATAGAGTAAAAAAATTAGATAATACGTAATTATTATGGGAGTAGGTATCAATATTCAAGACAATGTCAGGAATAAGCCATACTTATTTAATAGTAAATAGTAATCTAAAAACGAATTTCTTCGTATTCTATTTTATTACTCAAGTGACAATCAACTGCATCAATAAGAATTACTAAAATTAAGTAATATTAAATATAATAACTAAAATAAGCCATTTAAAAAAACGGGTTACTCAACCGAAAGTAAGTCATAAATTAAAAATTGCACTATTTTTTGCAAAACTGCCTACTGTAATGGTAAGCTCCTACTGTATTCTTAGAAACTTGCACTTTTTGCCGTCATTGTCTAAGGTTGTGGCGATTGCATTTTTTTTTTGCAAAAACAAAAAGCTAACTACGCAAAAGTTAATTCTGTTGTTTGCTAATAATTTGAAACAGACTGCTACGACTTCTTTGCGCCTAAATTAGTTTATCGCACAGAAACCGTACATTTTTTCGTGATAAAACTATGCAATGCTCTTCTCTTAGATCTAAAGTAGGTGCTTACAAAATTTTATGAAGGTACAGAAATAAGACAATTATAGTTTTATAAGTATTAGTTAGGTTATTATATATTATTTATAATGAGAAATATATTATACCTACGAGCCAACCTACATATATTCTGAGATAAACGAAAAAAATATTTTTAAAGTATGCTATTATAAATTATAATTTACATATTATTGTTTTTGCTGAGTAAAAAAAAATTGAATACTCAGTAAATTATTTTAGCAATATTCAAGGTTTCAATTCAATCTAGCCCTGGATTGCTACTGGAATAATGTAAACGGGTATTGGAATGCACTGGAATGCAATTCAGTCCATTCCAGTACCTTCCAAGTTCCAGAGTACCTACCCGTAGGCCGTAACCTGTGTACAGGGTGTCACAAAACTAAGTGGTAATACTTTAGGGTGTGTATGAGTCCCGTGTACAGAGTTCACAGTAAAAGTAGCAGCGCTTAAAGATCATTTTTTAACACTTTTGTATGATGCTAGGGCGCTTGCCCATACAAATCCCAATTTTTTTTTTGCTTTTTCAGCCTTGCTACTTTCACAGTGAACTCCTTATGAGGAACGCATACATACCCTAAAGTATTATCACTATACATATTTTGTCACACATAATGCGGCCATAAGCGCAGACCTGGGCCCTATAACCTATTGTGCTAAAATTTTAATTCTACAATTTTTTTAAAGTTACTTGTCAATTTGACAAGTTTTCATACAGTACACTTGACGAATATGTATTTTTCTACTAAATGATCTAATTGTAATACATATTATTATTTGTTACTAAAAGTAACAAAGTTATGCCTACCTGTGAAACATCAAACATGTACCTATCTATTGGATGGAGATCGCAGACGGCAGACTTTTTGTGTGATCGAGTCTGCCGTCTGCGATCTCCCTAAACGTTACAAACATCCACCCAAACTTCCGCATTTATTACCGTGATCTACACGGTCCTTCCGAAAAAAACTATAAAAATACAAAATGTACGTGTCAAAATGACCCATGAAAGTGAGTTGAATGACCACCATCTGCCCGTGGCTATAAATCAAGGCCCCAGTGGCCAAAATGTGCTTTAAAAAATTTGCCACCGTCCGTACTTTTTTTGCGCAACCAAACAATTTGGTACAGTAGCACAGTTTCATAAATGGTTACACAATAGGTACCAACTACTTACTAAAAATCTGTAGTTTGTTATGATTAAAAAAAGTCGGCTTGCACTCCGGGAGTGCCGGCAGAAGTGAAAACTTGATTATTAACGAGGTGCATTTTTTTAAAACCCATTTTTTATGAAAATTGATTATTAAAAAAATCGATTTTTTAAATTAATCGAAACCCTTACAATCAATTCGAGTTTGAGTTCGACACAAAACACTACTCTCCAACCGTCTTACGGTTTTTCCAAGGTTTTTCGATCAGCACGAGAATCTGACGCGAGTTTCACAGTTTTTACCCATCCCACAAAAGTGCTCAACGCCGCTAAAGAAGTTTTCACTTCAAAAAAAAAAACTTCTTTTTTCAATTGAATCTTTTTCAAAAAATCTGTTCCAAAACAAAAATGAATAACGAATGTGTAGTGCTAAAAGTAGAATAAATAAAAGGACTATTTTCGTTTTATAATCGTAATACATATACTTAGTATGTACCTACCTAACACGTCATTCATATTTTATCAAACAAGTTTAATTTTAGCTTTTTTACATCGTTATATTATAGCATCACAAAATCGGATGGTTTACGTGGTGTTTACGTGTAATAAGGAAGATCGTTACAAAAATATAATTAATGCTAATTATTATCTTTTACAAACTTTAGGTCTGTTTAAAAATAACAAACTTTATCGTGGTTGTAAAAAATATGATAATTAATTAAAGGAACTGGGTATTCATTACTAAATACTCATTAGAGATCAACTACGATAATATGGCGCGCCCCTCCAAAATTCAAAACTTTTGAAGTGCGTAGTCTTGCGCGGTAGGCTAGTTATGATTAGTTGACCAACAAATCTTGGTTATAAGTGACATTAACTGAAATATGTGATTGGTTGAATACTTACTACATACAAACTCTTTCATAAGGATGTGACTACACATTGAAACAGTCATTTGGAGGGGCGCGCCAAGTTATCGTAGTTGATCTTAGACCCTACCATCGTCGGTGTGGTCGGGCCTACATCGACAGTCGACACGTCATGTGCGTCAGAACTCAGAATACAACATGGTTATGATTTAAAATCAAACCAATACATAAATCCATACTTACTAACCTTAAAAAAGAGAAAGTGTGTCTGTCTGTCTATCAGTTATCTCTTCACGCCCAAACCGCTGGACCGATTTAGCTGAAAGGTATGAAGATTCTTTGAGTCCCGGGAAAGTAGATAGGATACGTTTGGTCCGGGAAAAATTTACGGTTCCCACGCAAAGAACGAATTTTGACGCTACACAGTTGCGGGCGTCATCTATACATATTTTCCGCTCTCTTTCACGTTTCTCTGCATTCAGAACTGCAATTCTATCAAAATCAGCATGCACATCTTATATCTTTAAACGAGCAATTCTTGTATATATATAATTGGAATCTCGGAATCGGCTCCAACGATTTTCATGAAATTTAGTATATAGGGGGTTTCGGGGGCGATAAATCGATCTAGCTAGGAATCATTTTCATAAAATGTCATTTTATGTGCGTTTTTTGAATTTTTTGAATACCGAGCGAAGCGAGCGAGTATTATTTAATCTCAGATAAGTGAAGTTTTTTCTAACTGCCTTGCGTACGAATGTTAAATCTATTTTTAAATATTTTTATATTATTTGTATGTAAATAGTATGCTAATATTAATTAAATACGTCGGTTAATCATCAGTTTTATGATATTTTTTTCTCTAAATATATTAAAAATCTTTTGTTAAGGTAGTTAGTTTTTTTATATAAATCAACTTTTTACAAGTCCATTGTTACAAAGTATTTTGGGAGTCAGCGTTGTGTAAACGCGACTACAAGTTTTTTTTTCATTCAATTATTTTATTGACGTCACTGACTTATTCATACTTAACTAATTCATCAAATAATTTATTACTCGCTCGTTATTATCTTTAACACGGTTTGAAGGAGCTGGGTGTATTTTAGTGGGTTCCTTAGGCACCAAAACCAGACTAAATTCAACTTAATGGTGCTTAAAATGGTTTCACGCAATAAACGGTACAAAGCTTCTTTGCAACTATGTACTGCTTCTTATCAAAAATATTTTGTAATATAGATTGCCGTTTTTGAAAGCGTACCTACACATTATAAATACAGTAGAACCCGTTTAAGACGATCACGCTTAATACGATTTCCCGCATGATACGCCGTTTTGCATCAGTCCCTAACTTGAAACATGTTTTCATACATTCTTTAACGCTTAATACGATCGTCATCCCGTTTAATACGCCCTTACAATTCTATGTTTCAGGTACGTTTGCTGGTGATTGGTAATGCGTAAAATCCACGTTGTTTCAAAAACGTAAAATCACTTCCTGCAACATAATATATCAGCACAATCTCGAGCTTCGACTTTCGAGGATGACCGGCATTCATTTCATCTATTGGTTAGAAGCTCTAGATGACCACTTCCAGATCAAATTAATGTAGACACATAATTCTCTTCATTGATATGAACATCTACATCCGAAAAAGCAAAATAAATATTAACTCATACGTGTGTAGAAGGTCCGTTTTTTATTTCCCTATATCCCGCATAATACGCTTTCCCGCATAATACGCTTTCCCGCATAAGACGCGTTTTTGGTTGAATCCCTGTAAAATCGTATTAAACGGGTTTTACTGTATTATAAATCAAATAGATTAATTCTTATTCATTTCATTACTTGAATTTCACATTTTTCTCCTAAGTATGCTCAACCACGACGTTAGCACCATTTTTGACAAAAAATGGCAAGTAAATTTAAAACACCTTATAACAACGATTCGATATAAATCCAAAGTATATTTTACAGACTATAGTATATTTTTCCTTTATTTAAACAAAGGATCTTTAAGTTTTAGGAATTCTGTATAACATAATATTATGTAAGTAATGTATTTTTGAAATGTTTTATGTTATATTTAAGAGGTTGTGATGTTAAGGCAAAAAACGTTAAAATTATGTTTAAATCTGAATTTGTATGATAATTTAAATACTTAGATCTTAGGTATGTTGTGTGGGTAACGAATATTAAACAATTTTGAGATAATATTATTACTTTTTAATTTGAAATTACTGTCAACCAGTAAGATATTAGTATAACAGTATTGCAAATGTGCGAATGGGCTATGCGCACTATTAGTTACCCAATATAAGACTACATCTATTTTATGATATTTTCATTTTTAACGATGGCCAGCACATTTTAGTTTGCGAAGCACATTAATTCGTCCAAATAATTTCTGCGATTTCGGTGTGTAGAGGAAACA
Source organism: Lysandra bellargus (assembly GCA_905333045.1). Classification (NCBI taxonomy): domain Eukaryota; kingdom Metazoa; phylum Arthropoda; class Insecta; order Lepidoptera; family Lycaenidae; genus Lysandra; species Lysandra bellargus. The sequence goes on along the minus strand of HG995335.1, from coordinate 7,660,719 downwards.
GACTGGCAGACAGTAAATGAGTCGGGTTAGATACTACACAACTGCATATTTTGTAATACATTTTCATTTATTGATTTTGATTGCAGGTGGAAGCCACCTCGAACAACCTTATGTGGGTTAGTAATAAAAAATTGTAACGTTTGAACACAAAAAAAAAAAAAAAAACTGCAAAAAGCAGCGCAAGCGGCGGCACGAGACGCAGCTGTTGCTTCCTCTTCCTACGCAAAAAAAGAAAAAACGTCAAAGTATTACATTATAAGAGCTGTCACCAAAAAAATGTGTATTTTGCAGTTGAGAGCAAAATTAATATTTGGATAGGCAGATTTTTATGCATTTCTTTTTAAATTAAATAAGGGGGCAAACGAGCAAACGGGTCACCTGATGGTAAGCAACTACCGTTGCCTATGGACACTCGCAACATCAGAAGAGCTGCAGGTGCGTTGCCGGCCTTTTAAGAGGGAATACGCTCTTTTCTTGAAGGTTTGCAGGTCGTATAGGTCCGGAAAAACTGCTGGTGACAGTTCATTCCAGAGTTTTACAGTGCGCGGCAGAAAGTTACGCGAAAAACGCACTGTGGAAGACTGCCACTCATCAAGGTGATGAGGATGGTATGTTTTTCGCGTGGGATGATGGCGAAAAGTTGCAGGTGGTATGATTCCGAACAATTCCTCAGAGCACTCCCCGTGATACAACCGATAGAGGATGCAGAGTGAAGCTACATCTCGGCGTAATTCCAAGGGGTCCAAGCTGTTTGAAACACTATGGCAGTCAACAATTCGAGCGGCCCTTCGTTGGATACGATCCAGAGGGAGCAGTTGGTATTTTGGCGCCCCTGCCCAGAGATGAGAACAATATTCCATATGAGGTCGAACCTGCGCCTTGTAAAGTTGTAGGCGTTGGTCCGGACTGAAGTACTGTCTCGCTCTGTTAAGAACACCAAGCTTCTTCGAGGCTAATTTGGCCTTACCCTCTAGATGATATCGGAACTGGACTTCGCTCGATATGTTGACGCCAAGTATCTCAATGGTTAAAGATGTACCCTCGAAACGAGGACATACGACCATTGCTGACTTTTTAGAGGTGAACGCGCAGACCTGTGTCTTGGCGGGGTTGAATTGGACCAGGTTACGTCTACCCCATTCAGAGACCTTCTCCAATGAATTCTCCACCTTAGACACAAGTTCGTTTCGACTCTCAGTGACATTTTGCCGAGAAATATTGGGGGAGCCGGTATATCCGTCCGGTCATCCGCATAGCAATGAATGCCGCTGGTCTGCAACATGTCATTGATATGCATTAAGAATAGAGTAGGCGATAGCACACAGCCCTGAGGGACACCAGCATCAACAGACTGAGTTTCCGAGCATTCGCCGTCAACTACAACCTTTATGCTTCTGTCTGCTAAGAAACCAGTGACCCACTTACATAATTTCTCAGGCAGCCCGTATGATGGAAGCTTTGAAAGCAGCGCTTTATACCAAACCCGATCAAAGGCCTTCGAAATGTCCAAACTAACAGCCAATGCCTCTCCCTTCGACTCAATTGCCTGAGCCCAACGATGAGTCAGGTACGCCAAGAGATCACCAGCCGAGCGACCCTTACGGAACCCGTATTGTTTGTCGCTTAGTAATCCCTGGCCGTCCAAGTATCGAAGAAGCTGGCTATTGATAATTGATTCCATTATCTTCGAGAAGAGAGAGGTTGTAGCGATTGGTCTGCAGTTGGAAGGATTTGAGCGATCACCTTTTTTGGGGATCGGGTGCACCAAGGCTGTCTTCCAGGAAGCCGGGACGATGCCAGTAGAATAGGAGAGCCGAAAAAGACGCGTCAAGACCGGAGCCAACTCTGGAGCACACTTTTTTAACAAAATAGGCGGGATTTCGTCAGGCCCACTCGACTTTTGGATATCAAGGGAACGGAGGGCTTTTCGCACTGAGCGCTGATGAAACCGAATATCCGACATGATGCTCGTGTATTGCGGTATGGTCGGCGGTTTTTGCCCCCCGTCATCCAGAGTCGAGTTTGACGCAAAGAGTTTGCCCAGAAGATCGGCTTTGTCTTTTGCGTCTTGGGCCAACGACCCATTTCCTACGTGTAGGGATGGTAGGGTTGGCTTGCAGAAATTTCCTTCAATAGCTTTGGCCAGAGACCAGAATGCACGGGTTCCCGAGGGGAGACGCTCAAGTCTCTTGCCAATTCTATTGACGTGCTGTTGCTTTGCCCGAGTAATCTCTTTCTTGAGGGACCTAGAGGCAAGGTTGTATTCCTTTTTATGCTGGTATTAAAATTCCGAGCAGACACCGCGTTGGCCCAGGATTGGTAAGCCTCCTGCTTCCGGCGAGAAGCTTTTTTGGGGGATGAACCAAACCAGGGACGAAATCTGCCGCCAGTTGGCACCACAGAGGACGGAATGAAAAGTTCCATCCCCACATCGGCAACAGAGTTGGCAGTGTTGTCGGGATCATCCGGCGAGAAGCACACGTGCCCCCAAGGATAGGATGCAAAAAACGACCGCATCCCATCCCAGTCTGCCGACTTGTAGTGCCACACACGACGGTATTTAACAGCACGCTGTCTTAACACCGTCGTAAGTGGCACAGAACTCCTGACAAGGCAATGATCCGATGAACCAAGTGGTGCGGTTACGGATATTTGGTAGCCGTCAGGATTTGAAGTCAGCAGGAGGTCCAGCAAGGAAGGATTCTGACCATCCACATCTGGGATTCGCGTAGGCGTAGTAACCAGTTGTGTTAAGTCGTTCGCAAGGGCAAAGTTGCAGACAGATCTCCCCGCATGATCAGTTTTACTGGAATTGAGCCAGTCGGCGTGGTGGGCATTAAAGTCGCCAAGCATTATGATCTTTGCGGATGGGATCTGCTGCTGCACAAAATCTGAAGCAGCTTGCAGGTGCTCCAAGAGTCGGTCCGTCTCGGGGTCACCACTATGGGACCTATATAGGCATGCATAGACGCGAGGGTGGTCGTCACAATCTATGCGGAGCCATAAGATGGACAGGTCCATGACCTCAAGATCGCTGAGGCGGCGAGAGCAGATATCATCTCTGATATACACACACACTCCAGTTTTGGGTAGAAAGGAGTGCTCGAGATAATACCCTGGGTGGGAAAGGTATGATGTGTCACTCGGAGATGATATCTGCGTCTCGGTTAAAAAGAGCAAAGCCGGCTTTGCCGTCTCAAGGTGGTAATGGACGGCATTAAGGTTGGAGTGTAATCCCCTGATATTGCAAAAGTCCACGTTTAATATCGACGGGGGTGTCTTTGTGTGTTTGCTCTTGCCCCGAGCAGATTGGAGCGCAGTTTTGCCCTCCCCAGAATACGAGGGGCAGCCTGGACGTCCACGCTCAGTTCCAGGGGTTTCTGAGCATGGACGTCCAGAGAGGGATTTTCCAACGCAGTTGGTACCCTCCTGGGGTAACAAATTGTTTTTCAACTGCGGCATTTCTAGGGGGGTAGGGGATTGGGCCTCCGGTAAACTCACTCACTCGACAAAACACAGCGCAAGCGCTGCTTCACGCCGGTTTTCTGTGAGAACGTGGTATTTCTCCGATCGAGCCGGTCCATTCGTGCCGAAGCATGGCTCTCCCACGGACATTTCAAGATTTCGTCGTTTTTTGCTAGCTTTTAAAATAAATTTGTCTAAAGCGTGTAACCCTCATAACTATCTTAAGATAACTTCTAAGTAAGTACGTATTCTGTTTAAATTAGGAAGAAACTTATTAGAAGCATTAAATATTTAAACTTTAATTCTACCCGTTAATTATTATATTTTATTGCTTTTAAATACTGTACTCAGTGAAACATGGCGGCAGCGCGGCGGTCATTGACTTCCTGTCATAAACTTGTCTTTTTTTATACAAAGCCGCGATTGACAACATCTGACACTTCATTGTCAATCGTGGTTTATATAGAAAATGACAAGTTTTTGACAGGGAGTCAATGACCTCTACCGCCATGTTTTGCCGAGTACAGTATAGTATCTATTTGATATCTTATATCTCTAAGTAACAGTTTTTCACAGTTTTGTAATTTAAAAAATTAAAAAATTAATTACAAGGCTATGGGAAACTCAACATTTTCCTCATGAGTTAGGAGGTTTTGAAATTTAGAGGTTAAGGAAAATAGTATTTTATTAGTAGTTAGAATACCTTTGTAACATTACGCAAAAAAGTAATGCTATGAATTTACTCATTAGTCATTAAGTTTTAATTGAAGAATACATAAACAAACATTTTATTTAGTTACTATACTTTTTATTTGCCAGACGTATTATAATATAATTATTACTCTATGACGTTACTAAAATAAAAAAACTAACTGCTATGTGTACCTGAAGCCTGATTCAAAAATCGAACGTAAGATTTGCGTAAAAAAATTATTCGCCGCAAAGCTGCAGCCCCGGGAGCCGTTGTGCTTTTTTCTTTTTTTGCGCATTCTCAGAAGGACGCTACTTAAAATGTGTAGAAAGTGAATTGTATTCAGCTTTGTACGTTTTGTAGGAAATGGAGATTTTAAATTTGGTTTTTAATATTACCCATTATAAGATACTTTTGCGAATATATTGTGGACATTTTGTGACGATTCTTAACCTTTTTATGTGATAAGTGTATTGTTCCTTTTGCTAGCCCTGCACTCTATATTGTAAAAATCGGACCAAGTCTACGAAATATCAATAAAAATATTGTCAATATAATAAATAATGTATTTCTATTTTGTTAATGTTGCACAGTTACACATAAAAAATGTATTAAAATGTATTACAAAATAACATTATTATCATTATGTGTTAGAATTATAAAAATGTCGCAAAATTTTGTTTTTTTGCTTTGATGTCAATTAATTCTAAAGTTAAGTTTGCAAGTATATTACATGTTCAATAAAAAAATGACCATGAGGTATCATTAACCCTTAAAATTAAAAAAAAAAAGAAATCAAAAGCATCCATAACAAGTGAACGCCGAACAATATGACCATAAAAAGCATCGCTAATAACCTCAATAATAAAAAAGCTGTTTCATGTTACGCACAAAAAGGTTGCTTTTTATCAGATTTCAAAGATCAGCGATTAGCGGGGTGACTTTGGGGTGTTTTTTAACCGTGGGGTGGTTTTTATTAAAGCGATCTCACACTTTTTTCCCGTGAACAGGTCTGTAACTTTATAGAGGTATGTTTACGTGTTTTTTGTGTTTTGATACACGTTGGGGTGGTTTTTAAGGGGCAATGTGTGATCAAAATTGACTTACTATCATATTAAGTTGTTTTATGTATAGTGTTCATTTGTTTTGCATGAAATTGGTTAACTTTGTAAAGTGTGTACTGTGTACGCTATAATAAAAAAAAATTATAAGTATGGATCTAATATTAAAAATATACGTCTTGTCTTAAAAACATGTGCTCTTTTTTATAACAATCATGACTTAAAAATAGGTATGAAAATCAGCATTAAAATGCTAATTATTTCTGCGCATAGGTAGGTACTGCTTACCTTTGAGAGTAAGTATTTATGCTGTGTCATCGTGACCCAGTTCACTCGTTACGTACTCATTCTTTACTTTTAAAATTAATTGCAAAAGTGACAAAATGGGATAGTAGTTTTTCAATACGGCACAAAAGGTAATTTATAATTTATGTTATCTCGATATTGTAATTGGAGTTATTATTACGGGTCAGCCGTCAGTCGCCCCAAGACGCTGGGGCCATTGTGGCAGCACGTTGGGGCCATTGTAATGCACGATGGGTCCATTGTAACACCACGCTGGGGTCAAAATGGTCAGGGGTCAGGATTTATTACACTTTCGCAAATATAAATACCGTGACATAATCGTTAAATTTTTCAAAATGTCTTTGTACTTACTTTATTCTCTTTAACCGATTTTACGAATAAAAATGGACGCTACCTAGGGATACTGAAAACCGAGGTATGTGTATCAAAAAAGTTGAGTTTTTCTGCTTCTAAAGGTCAATAAATATACATCTTATTTATTATATTTTTTATGATTACATTTAAATAACGATTTTATTAACTTGTTTTGTATTCACAAATTGATGTATTATTATTATTATTTAACAAGCAATTTATGTTGGAAATATGTAAAATTCAGAAAATATTACAAAATAGGTACATCAAATATTATTCTAAAATTTTAAAGCATTATTATAAAATAGGTTTTTTGTGTCTCAGGTAGTTTTCCACGATTTTTAACTGACTTCGCCAAAAATTAAGGCGGTATTGTTATGATGCAATTCTTGGTTAAACCCGAGATATTACAAAAAACATCTGTATTTTAAAATATATACTTATATATTTTAATTATAAATATAATTTTCGGTCTGTTTACCCTTGTGTTCTCACTTGGTCGAATTTTTTTAACCCATCACGCATCGTGCCGTCATATTTAAATGTTGAACATACCCTGATACTACCCTTGATAGCTAAAAAATCTGAGAACAGTGCAAGAACGTAAAATGTTGATCAAAAACAGTTAGACCTTAACCTTTTTGTCCTTTGACCCGGCCAAGTACCATAAAGGTTAACGGTAAGGAGACCTCACCTGACCGTTAACCTTGAGACGTGTGCGACCGTTGAAATTCACAGTCGAAAATCGAACACAATCGAACCCGGTGACCCGGAACCTAAACATCTTTCCCATCCCAACACCGCTTTAGTTTCGAACATAAATCAACAATCGAACGAATCGAGTTCGATTTTCGAAAATGTGTCAAAATCGAAGCCAACGGTCACTCCACAATGGCGGCTACAGTTACATTTCATTTCACGTAAAACGCAACAATGTGCGATTGTTATCGACGAGAAAAGGGTAGATTTTAGTAATCTTCTTAATGGCGTGTATGAAAAGATTATAAATTAAGTTCTAGCAACAAATAAAAGTGACCCCTGCATTGTGGCGGTGTCAATATGTGTGACCGAGCCTTTGTGTTTGACCCCCGAGTGAGCGCCAATTTGCGAACGCTCCGATTCACGCACGATCATCTGCCCACCGAGCGGATTTAAAATGTTTCGACCAATGTCATTAAAGAAATTGAAACGGGACAAAGTAATCCGTAATATGGTCCTATATGCAACCAAAAAGCTTATAAATAAATTGCCTCTTACAAAAATACAACACATTTTTAATAACTATTTTTTGAGATCCATCTTTATAATAATGAATGTAGGTATGTAAGGAAAAGTTATTTACATAAAAGCTAAAATTAAGTGCATCAAAAATATTTTCTAGATTATAAATTATAATTACGTTCCATTAAATTCCTAAAAGTGGCATCTCATTAAATTTTAATGAAACAAAAATAAAAAAGGAGCTCCTGTAAAATGCAAATAACGTCAAGATTAAGTGTTTTTTAATTAACACAATGTCAGTTGGTCCATTTAGGATTTAAAATGTTTTGTTTATTCAGAAGAAAAACACTGTTTAATTATTATAATTTGCATCCCGTTAGTACATTTGGTCCGTTAGGTATCATTTCGGAAAAGCATCCTTAGCTTTTTCAAAAATAATTTGTCTGTCAATTTTTACTAAGCAGTATTCTTCATTACAAAATGTTAATGATTGACTCAAAAATGCTGACGAAAATATTTTAAATAAATTGTTCCGTTCATGAAACTGGGCCCGCTTTTTATTTGCCTGGGTAGTAATAAGACCTTATAATATATTATGTATAATAAAAACAACAACGTTTATTTAAAACCAAAATTTTGGAGAAACTACTGGAGAAACTATAAGTTTTGGAGTTTTGGAGAAACTAGCAAGTCTCTTTTGTTTGCAGTATGTTTAATGTTTATACTCCATAATATATTAGGTATAGTCTACACACAATAGGTACTCTACGTCTGCAGAGTAGGTATTTTATGTCTACATACAATAGTCTACGTTTTAAACATTTTCATGACCGACTCTACAATATAGAGTCACGCCCTCAAAATTGTTAATTATGAAAATGTTGATGGTGATTAGTTGCTTATTTATTTTCCTATTATATTTAGATTATTAAGATGTAGCAAAATTCGAGCTAGTACTTATAATTTATTTTATTTATTAATCAAAATAATATAAAAGATACAAATAGTATATTTTATGGAATAAGAAAAAACTGTTCCCGAAGTGTTTTGTGTTTTCGTTTTTTGTTTACGTTTCGTTTTTTTCCTGAACCTAACTATGTATATTGTTTGCAGTTTTAAAAAAATTGCAGTTTTTCATATTTGAAAATAGATAATTTTATTATTTATCAGTACCTACAATCACAGAATATAAATTATAATATATATTAGTAGTACCAAGTACAATCGTAATATCTCCCGAACACTTACGTTCAGAAGATCAACCAAACTCTGATCTACCTAACTCGTATAACTAGGCACAGCATGCGCCTTATGTAATAGGTACTCACACATTTAAGAGTAAAATTGTAATATTTTAAATTCGGCTCGGCCATAAAATGCACAGCCATTAGTCGCATTGAGCTTGACCCCTCGGCCAAAAATAATAGCAGGGGCCAAATAAATTAAAAATGGTTCAAAAATACCCCTTGACAAGCGCACGGATAGATTTATTGCGAGGCGGGGTCCAGGAATTATTTGGTCAAGATAGACGTTTTAAAGCGTGGGATTTCCTCGGCACGAATGGGCTTGACCGGATCAATACCATGTGCCAGTGAAGAGGCTGAATCCTCTCCGAAAGGAACCACTTGCTTGTTAGTAGACTTTCGGATGATGGTCTTTAAATTGTAAATGCTGTTAAGTAGCCTCATAAGAATGGAGCAGTAACCTCTTGCCACTTCTAAATATTTAAACCTAATATAACGCTTATGTTGTATTTCGTCGAGTCACCTGAGGCAGGTACCCTACAGATTTGTAGGATCGCAACTAGAAACACTACTGTAGTTATTTACTATAGGATCCTCGACGAGGATAAATAGGTTCTGCCTATAGACAGTCTAAAGTTTGAGAATAGCTGCAGCTGCTCTATAGAGCAGCTATACTGAACCTGCGGCCCGCCGGGTCTTTATCAGTGGCCCCTGTGAAGGCAAAATAGTGCAGGCGTCGTGAAAGTTGAGAATTTTTTTCCACTTTTAAACTGCTCATTTTGAAGGACGTTATTTTTTAACCCTAAAAATTTTGGTTGTGGCCCGAAATACCGAGACCAAAACTTGTTCGTGGTTCGTATAAAAAAAGTTGAGTATCATTGCTAAAGAGCATAGAGCTGCGAGTGATCAACTTTTGGTGTATCGCCAGCAGGTATAATATAAGGCGAGATCGTACGCGACACTACGCTGCATCGAAGCGACGCTACACCTCACATTCAAAGTTTGTATTGCGTAGCGCCGCGTTGTGCAGCAACATCATCATCTGATGATGAAGCTGCTGTACTACGCGGCGCTGATGGATGGACGGCGAGGATGGACGAATATGGCAACAGGCTGATGATGATTCATCAACCTGTTGCCATCCACTGCTGAACGTAGGCCTCTCCAAATGAGTCGCGACTCGCGGCAGCCGCAGCTTAGCCCATACGATTATTATGCTTTCGCCGTGACGTTCGAAAACCACGAAGATTTAGGATCTAATTGAATCACTGATTCTTACCTAGTTTCTTGCAAAATAGGTAAGATTACGTACAAAGGATACTTTGGCCGCGACGTTCGAAAACAACGAAGATTCTAGAATGTATTATTGAATTATTAAATTTTACCTAGTTTCTTGCAAATATCTCTACTATCGATTTGAGTATAAGATACAAAACCACATAAATCACCTCTTGTGGGTGTACTTACCTGAAGTAAATCTATGGAATGTAATCCTTTGTTACTTCCAAATCGATACTTTTTATGCACCATCCTATCACAGCACGCGAAATTAAACCTTAGCTTTTTTGTGTAGAGTTAATTTTGGCCCAAAGTAAAATAGCGGGTGGATCGCAAAATTTAAAAAAGAGAATCGATTTTTTAGTTTTTCTTTTGTGCTTTTTAGGGAATTAGGAATGTACGGCCATTGACAATAAATGCCAAGCGTGATCGATGTGTGTGAGCACCTGCGCGTGCGTACAATACTCGGTAATGGCGGGGAAATCAAAAAGTGATGGATTAAGGCAAATAACCATTGCAGGTAGCTCATAATTGACTTCCTAAGAATTGCAGAATACTCGGACATATTCTAGAAAATATTTTGGTGCTACGAGTTTCACAAGCCATGCTAATATTATAAATGCGGAAATGTGTCTGTTTGTTACCTCTTCAAGCCCAAACCGCTTAACCGATTTTGCTGAAATTTGGTATGGAGATACTTTTCATCCGGCCTCCGTATTACGTATCTTGCGAGAGCAATGCGATAGCAATTATTGCGCGATAATTGCTCCAAAATCGCAATTTCGTATCACGTATCGGCCAAAACAATATGATTGCAATCGATCGCTATGCATGACACCATTGTTTTTATACCCAGCAATCGCTCGCGCGATTATTGCTAGTGGATTGTTGATCGCTATTTTTACGTGATAGCCTTGCCGGAAAAATTTACGGTTCCAGTCGCCAGCGCGATAAGCGAATTTTGTCGCAATGGAATTGCGGGCGTCATCTAGTCTCCTTATAAGTGATGAATAGCTCATTCGGAATTTTCTTCTCTATTTTTCAGTGTTATCACTGAAAAATGGAGTGAAAAAAACGCCGGTGAAGCTTCCTGAGTGAAAGGAGTGCAGCTCCTCGGCTGTACGTAGATACAGAAATAACAAACTGTTGCTGTGTTTAAAACGTAACAACATTTTGTATGAATTCAATAGTTTGTAAATTGTAAGATTAACCGCCGTACTTAGATACATTTAATTATGATTAACCTTCAATTTATTGAAGAGTTTGACAGAATATAATATATGTGGCTTATGTCAAAATTTTGAATTAATTACATTTAAGTTATTAATTCTTCGATCGCGGATTCTTGGAAATCTATTGTTTTTCTATTGTTGTCGCGGTCTCCGGTGTCCTTATGGGGCTTGATGGATTAATGTTCCACCTTGAGTGGCAGTATTAGATAGGATACATCTTTCGAATTTAATTGCTAAAAATGCTAAAATAAAAATGACTTTATTCTTAGAGATCAACTACGATAACATGGCGCGCCCCTCCAAATGACTGTTTCAATGTGTGTAGTCACATCCTTATGAAAGAGTTTGTATGTAATAAGTATTCAACCAAGTCACTTATTACCAAGATTTGTTGGTCAACTAATCATAAATAGTCGACCGCGCAAGACAACGCACTTCAAACGTTTTGAATTTTGGAGGGGCGCGCCATGTTATCGTAGTTGATCTCTACTTCAATTAAATATAAATATTGGTAAAGACCATGCACATGCTGTATATAATTCTCTTTATAGAATAGCAAAATACATATATAATATCGTCAACTTTAATTTCTTAGAAAGTTCTTAATAAAGAATCAAAGTTTCATCAATATTTTACACCCAAGCCTGAATTGGCGCTGCACTGTGAAATAGTCCGAGCAATTTCTTTCAAAAAGCTTTGGATTAGAATTTTTATATTTTGCTTTGCGTTCTATTGATAATAATAATTCTCGTTTTTTACCCTTAAACTCTAAGAACAAGTTACATGAGCCCTTAGTGTCTAAACACACTAGGCCGAAAATACGCGGCCGAAGTTCGGCATGATTACGCCAGCAATGCGCTACGCATACAAAGGCATGGTGTGTCATCACTCATCACTCATCAGTCATCAGTAATTTAAAATACGTTGCATAATCATACCGAACTTCGGCCACGTTTTTTTGGCTTAGTGTGCTTAGACACATAATTACGCTACTTTTTCATACTTTGACAAAACTTTTGCTAACTCTAACTTTTCCTACAAACGTGATAAACTGTCTACTTTATATCCAAGCTTGGTCCAGCATTAAAATAATGTATACAGTGTAGTATATAGTACAAGTATGAATAAAACATGGTGGCGAGGGAGTCAACCCTTCCCAACCACCCCCCAGCTTAATAAATGAAATCTCTCACACTTTTTTGTGATAGGGTTGAGTATATAGAAGTATTGATTGTTGTACATAAATAAAAATAGGGTCCAACCCTTCCAAATTATAGTGAAAACCAATAACGACTGTCAAATGGAATTGATTTAAAAATGGAACTCGCGAAATTGAAAAAAGGGGTCAAAATATATTGTTATTTTTGAAGTGTCTCTTTTGCGGCTTTCATAATAATTAATAATCCATTGAATTTATTGTATATTTGGAAACGAATTTGTTCTATGTTGCTCGCAACATGTTCTATCTTCTTATAGGATTTTATTACGGGCTAACCATATATTGATATAAAATGATCTTTTGGCTTCTTTCATCAAAAAATGTTCAGAGATTTAAAGGTGAAGAGTCTAGGCATCTGATCTACAAGTTAGCCGACACATATTATTTCTGTATATTCTGCGACAGCAAAAATTATCCGAAGCCATTTTTCGGGGCTCAAAGTATCATTATACCGACTTTAATACAAATCGATTCAGCGGTTTTAGCCGAAATGAGGTATTTGATACATTGTTTTATTTCTAAAAATATTTTTTCTGGTCAGATAATCTGATGGCCAATTTCTCGAAAAGCTACTTTCATTCATGCTGATTCCTAAGAATCATCATTTGATGACAATAGCCCTAAGTGTTCCAGTGAGTCATAAAAACTCCAGTCGCCACGTGCTCGAAAACCTCAAGTGCTGCGCGTGCCACTTCATAGCACAAACAAGATGGCACACGAGTGCCTACTTCCTATTTTTTAAATTTAAAGATCTGGCCCTTTAGCCCATACCTCTTCTTTATCGCTTCTTCATAGAATTGCCGATGTATTTAATTGACATAAGCTTTCGTTGAATATGTGAACTCGTCTAATGTCAATTCCGTACACTTTGATCGACGATTCTACAAAGAAGATAAAGAAAACGTCCTGGCTACACGTTTTGGCTAGCTAGGATGTGGTCCCAAATTGTATATCTAATACAAAAGAAACATAAGGTTTACATGAGGTATAATAAGGTAAATGACTATAGTAGATTGGACAGTACCAGTCATTGGAAAGAGCACAAAAACACAATAATTATTAATGTTGCTTTAAAAGTTTCCTGTTTTTAAAGTAAAAGAACGCCTGTTTCTTAAGAAAAACAGTCAGTTTTTAAAGCAACATTAATAAATATGGTGTTTTTGTGCTTTTTCCAATGACTAGTACTGTCCAATCTACTAGTCATTTACCCTATATATATAACATAATTTTTTTGACGAAGCGACAAATCATTGTTAAAAATAAAATCTGCCCAAAAAGGAAAAAGAAAGACTATTAAATATTATTACACAAGTAGTAAGTACCAGGTTCGAGATAGATTTTTTTTTAATTATTTTTATAATTGGCTCTATTTTTATTTATTTTTGTCAAAACAAGCCAAGCCAACGGAACTATGGAGTATGGTCGCTAACCAACCACGAGTCACGACCTTTCCTAACCTTGTGTTTCTGTTGCCGCTATGACAAAAAATACTAAAAAAAATATCCACAGCCGAACACATAACCTCCTCCTTTTTGGAAGTCGGTTAAAAAGAAAATAAATTAAATACGGACGGGTGGTTCCCATACAACAAACATGATTTTTCAAACTTTTTTGCTCGGTTTCAATGATGACAAAAGTTTGGCACCTGAAATGTTCACAAAATATTTATACTTTAATAATTATTAATAATAAAATAAAATAAATAATTAAGGGGGGCTCCCATACAAAAATCACAGCTTTTTACTATTTTTGGTCTATGATGGTGTGGAATGGTACGGAACCCTTCGAGCGCGAGTCCAACTCGCACTTGGCCGATTATTTTATTTTTTAAGACCAGTGAATAACGGATACGGGACTTTAATTCGATTAATTTTAATTCGATTTGGACGTATTGCCAAGTTTTCAACAAAGACAAGAATGAATATTAAATAGGTAATAATATTTTAATACGTTGTAATAATTTAAGGTCGATATTTTGCAATATTAAATTCAAATATTTTACAATATTTAACACTTTCATTGTGGTGTATAGTTTTTTTTTGTAGGAATATACATTAATTTATTGCACAACTAAAAGTGCAAAGGTTTTTGGCATATAATCAAACTAGGTGACGCCAGCAACTACGTTGCGCCAAAACTCGTTTATCGCGCGGGTACCGTATATTTTTTCGGAACAAAAAGTATAGTTTGTCCTTTCCCGGGAGTCAAAGTATCATGCTAAATCTCAGCAAAATCAGTTCAGCAGTTTGGTTAGTGAAGATGTAACAGACATACACTTTCGCATCTATAATATTAGTATGGAAGTATTTGGATTAAGGGAAGAAAATTATTTGAACCCAAGTCTGTTACGCAGCTAAACTAATCAAAGTTACAGTATTAAAATAACTGCCAATCGACAAACAAGACAGAGTAAATTATTGAAAAAATACATTATAGATATTGCGTCCAATTTTCATCGTATCGGAAAAACTTTCTTATAATTTTAGATTCCCGCCGAGAATATTTTTTCTCGAACGCTGGAATGGGACAGGTGATGTGGTTAGAGGGAGACGCCAATAAAATCCATACTTATAATATTTGCAGGCTCCGCACTCACACAACTAACGCGATTTAACGTCCCTCCGAGACTCTTGGACACTGCACAGGGTGTTGGGTTTTTCGCAACTTATTTTATAAGTTTTCCGTCTTAAGGAACGTCAAACTTATAACAACTTATTATTTTCGTAGGGTAGAGAAGTGTAAACATTTTTAAAGCGATGAAAGTGGTCGCAGACGTTGTATTTTTTTACTTAAAATAATAGTACTTACCTAACACCAAACTTGTGGTAAAGAAATTAGAAACTATTTATTTACCATATCCGTAAATGATCACTTTGAAAAGCAATGTCTTTTGACATTGCTTTTCAAAGTGTTTCATATGAGTTTTATTATTATCTTGAGGATCTACCTAAGTACCTACACTACTCATACCAAGTACCTACAACTCAAATGACAATGTCTGTATTCTGTTTTTGCTTGTTTTACTTACCTACCATTTTTACTTTCTATTTCAATTACTTAATCAGAAATCATAATAGGTAAAAACCTACTGAACTTTTTAAGGCCAGCAACGCACCTGCAGCTCATCTAATCTTGCAAGTGTCCGCCGAATAGCGATGGTATTCGCCTTCCATCAGGTGACCCGTTTGCTTATTTGCCCCCTTATTTTTTGGCATGTATTTAACGCGGCGACAAATTGTTACCATTCCGGGTCTTAAAAAAACTGAAAATGGATAGTAAATAAAGTACTTTGGCGACTAATTTGAGGTAGCATTTTAACTAGAAAGCGGCGGCTTTTTAATGAGTTTTGAGATTTCATTTAAATTTTATCTGGCAGTGATTTTCTTTTGTGGCAACTGAATTTCTTCTAAGGCGACAAATTATTGGCGGATAAAAATGTTAAAATAGGCTTTCATAAATTCTAAAATGGGGTTGTCTATAAACTTGACCAAGGTCTGAAATAAATACAAACAAGATCTCATAAAAACTTATTTTGGCTACAATTTTAGGGATATAAATAAACTAAATTGTGACATGCAAAAAAACTATTCTTGGTCTATTTAATTTTTTCTTGACTATCTTAAGTGTAACAAAAGGGAGTGAAAAAATTATGTATCGAACGGAAAACTAATCTAAGTCAATCAAAATCGATTAATTTAAAAAGTTTTGAATTAACAAAATTCGCACTGCTCAGACACACGAGCGCATTTGCCGCCTTTTTCAAGAATTTACGAATCTGCAAACAATATTCTAATATCCAAATACATTATTATAATACCCATTTTCAGTTTTAAAGCTACCTAATAATCGCTGCCAAATGTGTATTTTTATAATGAAAGCCAATAGTTGCCAGTGAAGAATGTTTGATATCCCCTCGGAAAAATTAGTCGCTACTCGCTACATTATAGGTTTTACAATACCTTATCCAGTTTTACACTGATCCCGCTTGATATATTTGATACCTTACAGTAGCAGCCGTTTTTTAGTTTTTTTTGATCCTAGCCTTTTGTTGCTTGTATAGTTTAATAGTTGATAAGATATTTAATCACTGCAAAGTTAGTTTTTTTGTGACTTAATAGAAAGTCGCCTAAAAAAGATATTAGTTGCCGTGTTATTTATTTGCCTTATTTTTTAACAAAATAAAATCGAAAACACAAAATAAAGTGGAAAAAATGAAACATCCCGTACTTACCCACACAAGGCCGCACCCCCGGCGCTCGGCGTCGCGGCGCGGAGGAAAAAATGTACGATGCCATAAAAAATCACCGTCCATTCGCTCCCGGAATTTTTAGCCGTTTTTTCCCCTCCTAGTCGCCCGTTGCCTAGCAACCGGCCCACCCTCCCCGCTAAAAGCTTGCGATATTTTTACGGCCAATGAAATCGTTCTTTCCACGGAGATTTATATATTGGAGTTTTTATTAATCTTAGCGAAGTTGGCAAACGTGATTGGGATTTTCATCGGGTTTTATTAATCATAAGAGATAAAAGTATTGGAAAATCGTCTTATAGTAATGAAAACGAATGCAGTGTAGGGGTTTAGTGAATTAAAAAGATGTGATATAATATTATACGTGATCTTAAACTTCTCTTTTTGGTACCATCGAGGAAATTGATCTCTAGGCAGTTGATGGTCTTACATCATTTGGTCGGCTCATGTCAATTCAATGTTAAATGTGATTGGTCGGAAGGGTTTGACGTAACGCGACCAAATTACTTAGGTCCGCCATCTGCCTAGGAATCAACTTCTCTGATAGTACTATCAGTACATTGTACACTTTAATGAAGAATTTGATAGTATGTAAAGAAATTATGTCAAAAACTTCATTAAAAAGTTTAATTAAGTAATCATTTAATATTCCTGAGTAGTCATTAATGATTTATTTGATGTTGTCCGTAGCTGTAGCGCTGAAATTTGTTTATTCGGGAACTATAGGTACACAATAATCCTTCGATCGCGGATTCTTGGAAATGCTATTTTATTCTATTGTTGTCGCGATCATCTGTGCTTTTATGGGGCTTGAAGGATTAAACGTATACCTAGTGGTAACAGACAAACGCATTTTCTCATTTAAATTGCCATGTACACATAATATTATAAAGGTGTGACTTTGCCAGGTCCTCCTCCAGATAGAACTAGACTGCATTTTGATCAGAGATCATAGCTTCGTTTTCGATTAACCACTATTTGGTCGCTGACCACTGTTAATCATTTATGTATTAACCCACAAATAATTGTCGTTATGAATGCAGTCTTGTTCTAAATGATCTAAAGAACGTCACTGCATTCATAGACCAGTACGTCATTTTTTGTTAATTGATACACAAATGCTTAACATCGTCCATTTAAGCTATAAGAAATACTGTCCGGGCTAGATACAGCGCGAGCCAAAGTCAATATTGAGCGCAAACGGTCTGTACGACTGTAACAAACATCGTAACTTAATATTTGGCCAGCAATTATCTATACTAATGGAGCTGATATCGAGAATAGTCGACTGGTGTAAGCTAAATGCTAATCTACATAGTGGAGTAGTGACTAAGTTTAAGAATAAAGAAAATTCGACGCTTTTCGCATTAGGTACTATTATTCTATAGTACCTACCTACTATTAATTCGATGCTTCGAAATTAGTTTGGACATCTGACATTTTTTGGTTACTTTCCTATGACCTTACCCGAGACTCAAAGTATCTCCATTCTAAGCGTGAATGAATAGACAGAAGACAGGCATACAGATATAAAGACAGACAAAATTATCTCATGTAGTTTTTGTTACTTCTATCCGCGTGCTACGAGACTCTTAGGCCGTAGCATTGTAGAGCTAACCCACTTACATATTACCTATTGTGAGGGATAAAAAAGGTAAAAAAATATCTTGTTTTATACATATGTGTCAGCAGCACACGCCTCCTTACAAAAAAACTATCAAAACACACCCGTACGAGTAAAAAAACTCCCCTTCTTTTTTAAACTAAAAATAAGTAGCGCGCGATTGGCCGCGCACCCCAAATAAAAAACATAAAGACGCGTGCGCCGCACGCGACGCGCCATTCAAATTCAAATATCGAACTGCAAGATATTATTGTACCCACCAATTTAAAAACGTCCTTCCTTCCCCTCTTATGCAACACAACGGGAGCTCAACAAAAATTGGTCCCCGCGTAAAATACGATGGAAAAAATATAAAATGGGGAAGTATTTCGAAAATAGAACGTCTCCCCTTTCGTGGGGGACGCGTGATAATATATTGTTGGAGTTACTTGGGATTTTCATAATACGCCGTTGTGTTATTTCTTCGGATCGGTAAGATTTGTCATGTGGTGCTGTGGTTGCTATTTCCGACTTGTCGCGTGGCGCTATCGGGTTTCTCTTACATAGGTTCGAATTTCGATTTCCGTTTAAAAGGTGTCTTTCTTATAATATATTCATTGTAACTGTAAACAAAAAAGTACTAGCTACGACCTTATTATTACCTCTGTACCTACTTCATTGGTTAAAGTATAGAGGTAATACATAATAAATAAATACAGTATTATATTGAGTAAATTATAATATGTTACACTCATTAATTACTAACTTCTTTAGTGCACTGTAGCTTGTACCTACTAATCTCAGAATACAGAATAAACAAAATACGGTTAGTTCTATATTCTGAGGTATTGATATATTATGTATTTTGTGACTGTAGGTATATAAGAGAAATTATTATATACCCCACACAGCATTTTTGTCTATGATTTAAATTATTTTTTGCGTAAATAATTATTATAAGCCAATATAAGCCTTCAATATTTAAACAAAGTATAATGTGATAGGTCTATAATAACAAAAATTCACTAATTTTTTGTTCAGTCCGTACAAAATTGTTAATACATAAATGTAAAATGCTAACTGACCCACGCAACTCTACTTGCGAGTGTAGGTTGTTGTAAATAGTGTTGCACGTTCATTTACCTATTAGGATTTAGGTACACTAGGTACAATATTATGTTGCCTGCGTTATTGCGCCAAAATTCATTTATTTCGTGATACTGATCATAATATTGTCTCTGCACAAAAAACTACCCTTTGTTCATTCCTGGGACTCCAGACTCCTAATTTTTACACATTAGTTAATTTATAATAGTCGTGTGAGAGAACATATATTTTTATTATGATATAAAATTATAGCACATCAAAGCATCATATTACTTTAAAACACATTTTTTATAGACTGAATATACAGTATAATGTTTATTTTTCTTTACTTATAACAGAAGAATATACGTTGACGGCGAATGTCAAACTAAGGTTATAATTCTATGGTTGTAAGTAGGTAAAATATCTACTTATAATAGTCAGACTCTAATAATATGTAGTAAGTAACACTTGTCAAAGTCTAAGGGTCTAAACACACTAGGCTGAATTACGCCGGCGTAAATTCCGCCGCGTTTACGCCGCGTTTAAATTGCATACAAAAAACGGGCCGAATACTAGAGGTGACACACTATTAGGTACGTCGTGTTTTGTATACGTTTGACATTTGCAGCGGAAATTACGCCGGCGTAATTCAGCCTAGTGTGTTTAGACACTTACATTATCGAAACAAGACAAAAGACAGTCACAAACATATAACGATAATAATTTCTTCAACATACTTTTCTAATCAACAAACAAACAAACGTGTTTATTACTTTGCTAGCAATTAATAATATTGTAATAATGTTTTAAATGTCGGACTTAAAATATTTAACATTAAATATAAGTTGTTAATTTTAATCATTTAAAATAAAATCAAGTATGATCGCTATGAATAATAATGAACCTGTCAGTTATCATTAAGAAATAAGTTTTTATTCCTGAATACAATGAGTGGAATAAAAATAATTTATCTTAATGATCAGTAGCAATATTTTATAGAATATTGCTACTGATCATTAAGATAAATTATTTTTATCATTGTACCCTCATTATAATATTTTGGTTCACAGTTCACTCAATTTTGAT
Organism: Lysandra bellargus; assembly: GCA_905333045.1. Taxonomy (NCBI): domain Eukaryota; kingdom Metazoa; phylum Arthropoda; class Insecta; order Lepidoptera; family Lycaenidae; genus Lysandra; species Lysandra bellargus. Next base: position 7,640,624 of record HG995335.1, on the reverse strand, counting down.
AGGTATTACTGTTAGTACTTTGTGTCGTAGTTTGTGTCCCAGAAAAAGACTTGAATAGAGTTTTTGGAACGAAGTTCCTTATCTCGCGTTCGGCGTAAATCTTGAAGGCTAGACAAAACGACATTTGACCTTGATTTGACCTCGACACTTTTTTATTAGTACCTGCAGAGGGCGTTGATAGTAAGTATTCCTAAGCGTCAACTAGATGGCGTTTTTTTTTAAATAAACAGCGACGCGTTGTTAGTTTTCCTGGGTGTCAATAGATGGCGTTTTTTTAAAATAATACCTACAGGTTTTTTTAAACATAAGAAATACTCTACTTATAATCGTCAGTAATCTCGGAAAATTTACGGTCCGAGAGAAAAACGAATGATTTATAAAATATTCATAGGTAGGTATTTTGCTGAAATAATATTGTGCAATAATATATAATATTACATAATTATTATTTATTAAACTATTTTCTAGACATTTAAGATCTAACAAATAAACCATTTATCTACATAATCCCGAGAACTAGAGCTTCAAATCTTTAAGCAACTTTCGAGCAAGAGCTCTCCAAAACTCTTGTAAATTATTGCTCATAGCTTGAAACTCTCAGAAAAATGTGAAATAAACGACGATAACGCTACATAAGCCCGCCATTTTTCTTCCACGGCCCTCACAAATATCGATTTAATTACTCGAAGCTCGTCTAAAACCAGCGATCGCCCGTATCTAATTTAAAACAACGCACGCCCGAAACGCTTTTAGGGGAATTCTGAATAAAGGGGCTCGGAGAAAAAACAATTTAAAAATAAAATGGAATAATTATAAAAGGGGAGGGCGGCGCGTGGCGTTTCTTATTTATTTCTGGGTTCAGCTGCTGCGTATACGGTTTAAAATTACGGATAATATAGCCTTTATTTCAATGGCATAAGGATTACAGTAATCTGAGGTAAATTTACCCAGAATGGCTCTAACATATGGCGGTAAGACAAAAAATCTACACCTGTGCTCTATCCGTCGTGTGCTCTATGTATTGTTAATTATGTTTTGTTAATATAGCTCCGCCATACATCTATACTTGTATTATAAATGTGAAATCCTCTGTCTGTTTCTATCTACTGTTTACGGTTTAAGACTTTATTTCTCACAAAATAATTTTACAAATTATTATACACGGCGAGAAACACGTGATTACAAAAATAAATTGAGTGATACATTTGGCAAACACTTCCTAAGTATTTGCATTAACATTTTTTGTCTTTTTCATATTCATATAAAACATTACATTTATCATCATTATTTCAAAATTAAACATCAATCTCTGGTAAATAAACATTAAGTACATATTATTTTGTCATTCATCGCTATTTCAAAATTATACATCATACATTTTCTGGAAAGCAAACATTACAATATTTATCATTCATCATTATTTAAAAATTTTACATCACACATTTTCTGGCAAATTATCTATGGTTAAGTCGTTAAACTGTCTATATTTTGATTAACTTTTACGGTATTTACTTTAGTACCTATTCAGTAAAATTAACGTGACAGCGCGACAACGCACATCAATTTCTTTATATACTGACTTCATTAGGTATATAGTTAATATTTTATCTATTCCCTTAGTAAACTAATGTTTGACCAATGCGGGTCCGATTTTAATGAAATTATCCCCAATTATGAGGATAGAGATGTGAAACAGATAAGGCAGTGGACCGTTGTATGGGGCTGTAGATGAGAGATACGCTCAAATTATCTCTTTATAGTTGACCATGGACCATGGTGGTCACTTACAAACAATAAGCCAGTTATTTTACTACTATTAACAGTGAATTTGATGAACATACAAAGTAAGCAAAGTTACTTAGTTCGTTAAAAATGGTTACGTTAATTCACTGGATACAGAGCACAATATTATACATAATTGCTCACAAAATTGTAAAAAGTACAAATAATATACATGTATCTATTCCAATCAGCTTACCTAGAACATAATTTGTGTAATCTGTATTTCTATAGTTAGTTTTGAACGTTCATCCAATATAGAACTCTACAACCCTTCAGATCCACTAGATTTCACTTATTTTAGTTACTTTAGCACCTACTAAGTGCATGAACAATGCGAAAAATATCTACTTAGCTGGCTTTATTCCAGTGTAGATTTCTTAGAAGAAGTCAGAAGCCTCAAAAGTATAATTGCAACATTTATCAGTTGGTGGCTACGAATAATAAAAACCATATTATTCGTAGGTTGGTGGTAAATACATCTTTATCTCGCATCTCGCCTGAGGTGGCGCAAAGAGTTATGTCACTGTCACTTTTGGCGCCTTTAATTACGACCACCCGTGTTTTGTTTTTTACAGGTAAACAAAGTGGTCAGTGTTTATGGTTGTAAATCTCCTTTGCTGTCTTTTTTTATAGCTTCTGCTTTGTTAAAAAAATGTCATGGATAATAAAACGTAGGTTTTGCGTAATAATAATTGAGATTAATTAGAACTGTAATTATGAATAAATCTTTTCCTAAAAAAAATTAAGTTATTTGCAATGTTAGTATAGTGCACTCTTGCAGTTTATTGTATTATGTATTTATTTTATTCTAATATTTAGTATATATGCTTGTAGGCTGCTTGTATCATATAATATTTTAAAAATATTATTCTATACCACTAATCTCTCATTCCTCAAAAAAGCCTTGTTCTCGAAAACGGTGATCGGTCAGTCTTTTCGCAAGAATCCCTTTCATCACGAAATTCGAATACCAATATTAGTAGCCAGTTGTAAAAAGATCGCCTTTCACAAAAAAGTCCTTCAGCTGTGCGCCATTAAGCAGAATGTCCCCCGAATTGGACATCTTTTTAACAAAAGGCGCGTAAAATGACCAGAAAAAATCTCCACAAAGGCTCGTGATGCGAGGGTGGACGATACATAATCGACCGCTAAAAAGATCGACTAAAATAATTGTAGATCGTAGATTTATGTTAGTCTTTGTTGGTGTCCGGTTGCAGCTGCAAAAAATGTCTCCTCGAGTGGACAACTGCAGATTTGATTTCGATCATTCAGTAAACTAAACGGCTAAAGCCAAAAGTGAACGCTGGCTATATTTCAGAGGTAAAACAGTCATTCTTATTGATATTTAAGGGTTTCTTTAAACTTGTTTTTAGGGTTCCGTGCCCAAAGGGTAAAAACGGGACCCTATTACTAAGACTTCGTTGTCTGTCCGTCTGTCTGTCACCAGGCTGTAACTCGAGAACGGTAATAGCTAGAGAGTTGAAATTTTCACAGATTGGGTGTGTCTGTTGCCGCTATAACAACAAATACTAAAAACAAAATAAAATTAATAATTAAGGGGGGTTCCCATACAACAAACGTGATTTTTTTGGCCTTTTTTGCTCTATATCAATAATGGCAACAGGTAGGTACTTGACTTTTTCACAAAATCCTTAGTTATATGTGTACTTTAATATTTAATAATAATATTAAAATAAAATAAAAAATTAAGGGGGCTCCCATACAAAAAACACAATTTTGGCCTATTTTTGCTCTACAACGGTACGGAACCCTTCGTGCGCGAGTCCGACTCGCACTTGGCCGATTATTTATCTACTTCATTACATAATACATATTATAGAGTATTGGGAAACTCGGGCTAAGGCCTTTGCCCAGCAGAGGGACAGATTATGCTAAATAAAAAAAGACTAACCAACAAAATCCAGACCGTTTCAACTCCATATTAAATATTTCGTCAGCTCAACAAAAACACAAGAATGTATCATATATTTTGTGTTGTTACTGTGTTTGACAGTGGCGATGCGTCCGTCACCAATGCCAACCCTTGTCAGTCAGCGCCAGCATATTTTTGGGATCTGCCAAATATTTTAAATTTCTGCTTTCACCATGATTTTTACGCTTTCAACGTCTTTAATATAGAAAAATAGACACCATAATATAACAGTATCAAATGATAATTATTATAATCTAAACTAACTATAAGCCTACCAGAATCTGATGGCAAATTTTGACAGCAGATTTTCGAAAAATATCCTTCATCATTATATAAATATACTAGCTGTCCCGGCAAACGTTGCTTTGCCATAATAATTATAAGGTATTTCGCCCATATTATTTTATTGAAGTGACTAAATAAGTATGTCACCATGGCAACGTCGATCGCCATCCCGTCGCTCAAACAATGGTCGCTGTCAGTCTCAGGTTGTAATAATTTACTATTATTTATTCAACAAATGCACTTATCAATATATAAAGTACCCAGTAGCCGATTCTCAGACCTATTGAATATGCATATAAAATTTGGTAAAAATCAGTAAAGCTGTTTCGGAGGAGTTCGCTGACTAACATTGTGACACGAGAATTTTATATACAAGAAGATATATTTGCATGTTTCACACACAGAATCAGCCGCTATAAGGAAAAAAAGGATCAAAATGTGTAATTCCAATTACCCCGGTATTGCTAGAGTCAATTTACTTTCTCACTTTTTGCCATCATATTCTAGTAGACCTATACATAATATTATTATATTGAGTGAATGTAGAGTTACCGTTACCGTTCTTTGCTGATGATAATATTAGGTGATTGTTATTATTAAACTTTGGTTCGTTTATGCATATTACTTTATAAATGCTAAAGTGTACTGTCTGTGTGTCTGTATATCTGTCTGTCTATTACCTGTTCATGCCCAACCGGTGAACCGATTTTGCTGAAGTTTGGTGTGGAGATACATTAGGTCCAGGAAAAGGACATAGGATACTTTGTATCCCGGAAAAAGTACGGTTCCCGCGAGATAAACCGTAAACGAATTTTGGTGCAACGGAGTTGCGGGCGTCAACTAGTTTATATTAATTATTGTACTGTAGCACACACCTATTTGACATTATGTCAGTCGTTGTTCAAATTCAATGGAGTGCAGTCGCGTCCAGTTCAAAATATATATCTAGAGTTGTTAACACCCCTAAATTTGCTACAGCTGTAATTTTCCCAAAGAATTTTAAATACGTAAACATAATTTGAACACCCTTCTTTATTTTATTTTACCCGAATATAAAGCCATAACTTATAGAAAATTTGGTGTATTTTATACAAAGAATAATAAAATTATCAAAAGAAGCAAACCTTAATTGTTTTAACTGCTCCTAATATATACCGGACTTTTTGTATTTCGTGCGTAAGAGATAACGCTCTACAAAACCGAAATTAGCCGACTGTCACTCTCCAAAGGTCGATGTGCAATATTTATTGCCGGGTACTGTAAATATTTTGTACTGAATTGACAGATCTCAATTGCGTGAGCCGTCTTGCAAATCTGTCAAATTCATACAAATTTAGAAATGCATCTACGCGTCACGTTGCAGTCTGAATTGACTCTAAGGGCTGGTTTACACGTATTAAGTAGATAAGTAATTAACTAAATTTTAACTTAATTTTAAGTTGTTAATTGCGTGTAAACACAAAATTTAGTAGCAAGTAGCAAGTTAAAATTTAGTAAGTCCTAAGATGACAGTTAGAATTTAGTTACTATAGTTTGTTCGTTCTAAGATGATATGGGTGACAGTTCTCATATTCCTTGCTACGGATTTTTTTTACAAGAAAACAAAAAAAAACAGAATGTAATAAATTATATTCCATCTACAAAAATAAATGTTTCCTGTAATTGTAAATGAATAAAAATGAAAAGTTGCTAAATGCTAACTTATTGATATAAAATTATAAATATTAACTCTGAAATAGGAGTATAAAATTATTGTTACGAAAATATTTGAAAAATGTCAGATGCATGAAACGGAACTTATGTCAATAGAGATTGACACAGTTGAATCGAAATCAAATCGATAAAAAAGGGCGGCCATCTTAAATCGCCGGCTTCACTCTGAAACATCAGTACGAAATCGATAATTTCGATTGCAATTCCTTTACGAGGTGATTCGATATTTTTAAATTATTTGATTAATTTTTTTAGGTAACTTCCCTACTACTGTCAATTATAATGTGTCACGCATATCATCTTAAAACGAACAAACTATACTTATCTACTTAATACGTGTAAACCAGCCATTAGTTTGTACAATATAGCTGCTTACTTTAGAACTTCCGAGTTATTTATGTCTCGATCTCGATTCGTTTCTTAAAAATCTGCATATTTGTTGCTTATAATGCGAAATAACATGGGTACATACTACATACTTATATTTATACAGTATTAATAAGGGCAAGGGCTGTTTAATAAATTTCTTTCACAACATTACGTAATTTTACAAAATTCAAATTATTTGTTTTGTCGGATAAGTCAGTAATAACAAACCCTTTTCTATATTCAAAAAGACCCAGATCCTTAAGACTATGATGAGGGTTTTTTTTTTTAAATCCGATACGTTAAAAAGTGTTAAAAGGGCATAATATACATAATTCTAACGTCTTTATACACAATTTACATCATTTTAATGGTAAATTGACGGAATTAAAGATACGTTCATCATTTCTCATCTAATCTCTACATAATTGGTTATTTATGGTTTAAATTAGATAAATACGGACATAAATAAAGCGGTTGGAGTTTTTAAAGAACATCAATAAACGGCAAACCATCTCCGTCACATGCAATGAAGACGAACGATCCAGCTAATGAAGGACGAGAGTTTGGACGTAGAGTCAACTAGGAACAGATGCTACACATGAAAGTTGTCTAGATCAGTGTTTTTCAAACTTATTAATGACGCGACCCTCTTGACATAACAAAATATTTCACGACCCCCCATTGGCTTTTTTTATCATTTCTGTATTTCTGAAGATTTTCTTCTGCTAATGCTTCAACTCCCAAGCGGCCAGATGCGGCCGCGATAACAATAGATAAGCTATTGTGTCTGCTTTTTCCACGATCGAGGTATATTTCATTTTTAATCTTTATTGTTTTTTTTTACTAAAATAGTCCTTTCAACCTTTGGCGGCCCCCCTACAGAAGCTTCGCGACCCCCCAGGGGGTCGCGACCTACGTCAGTTTGAAAAACACTGGTCTAGAATCTAGATTATACATTTACTCCTGGTAGAGTCGCGGTGGGATGATCGTGCCCGGAATTTTGCTTACTTATGCGGGTATTGCACCATGCGCTTTGGTGGGTAGACCATACGCCGGGAAGTGCTAGATCCACGGTCGTTGTCCCCAATCTGCTGGGGATACTCAAAGCATTTCCCCATAATAAAAAAGAAGGATATTATGCCTTTACTCAAAGAGAAGAAGTCAAAAATGTTCTGCTAAATTATTACTTTATGAAATAATTAACATCAAAACCATTTTTTTCAAGTGTTGCTAAATGTACCTACGTGTTGCACTATTTCCAAGTCATCTCTACTAGAACTACTCTATGATCGCGCGAGAGGCTTGTGTTGCCGCACTTGTTTCCACGTATGGTAGCGACTTTTTTATTTTTTTGTTCGAGATAAAAAAAAAAAAACTGTAACACGAGCCGAGCGGCATGCGGATGTGAGCCGACTCATCGCAATACATAAATTACTTTTTTCCATCCATTTTATAGCTTTTGCATTGAGTAAAAAATCAGAAATTTTGCTTTATGAACTTTTACCTCGAATTTTAAGGAATTTTTTAGTTGGCCTTTTCTAAGACTTCTTTTTTCAATTTCTAAGTATTAACAACCCGTATGTAAGGAATGGTACACTGAGGTTACATAGATAATAAATAACAATAAAACGAATAAATAACTTTATTAAGTAATTATTCTTTATTTTTACGTAAATTGTGCTACTTAATTAAGCTGACTGTTTTATGTTACTGAGTGTAAATTTGGATGCCTGTAATTTTTTCAGAAAATTTTAAAATAAAGGTGTATTTTATAATGTTTTCGGGCAACAAAAGGATAATTCAGCAATTTAAATCTTACAATAATTATAGGTAGGTATATCGTTTGGTCAAGCCGCGAAGTCAGTTGATAACAAAAAGATTCATATAAGTACCAATTAAAAGTACTTACTTACATATTAATAGATCATTTGAAAGAAACAAGAAAATTATAACATAATAATATGTAATATGTACTTATCTCCTCAAAAACGTACTGGCAAATTAGAGGTGTGATTGTAATGGCCAAAACTCAATCGTTATTTTCAAAATCAAATAAAAAGTTTTCTAATGTTATTCTTTTATATTTCTTTATTTAAGAATAAACCAAACAAAGCATACTGGCTGAAAATGGCAAAACGTTCTTTTTTCAAAAAAGTTGAGCGGTATTTCGCATTCTGTTCCCGGATCAGCTGAGCCGGTCGCTCTAGCAGGAAATGACGTTCAGGAATGAGGATATCTTCTCGTTAATTTGCATCATAAATCATCGGGAATGTTGGTTTTGGCATTTGCATGGAGAAGGCGTCGACTGGGCTTTTTTCGCTTCACCAGGACCTTTAGCCGAGACGTTTTCTTTATTTCTTCTTTATAGAATATCGCCGATCAAAATGTATGGAATTGACATATGCGGTCAACTTCAATATAGGCGAAGGTCAACTTCATAATACGTAAGTAATAATAATTACATAATATTATGAAGTTGACCTTCGTCTCGTGTAATGTCATTTCCATACATTTTGATCGGTGATTCTATAAAGCGATAAAGAAAACGTCTTGGTTAAAGGGCCTGGGCCTTTTTGTCGCTTGACTTTGCCGAATCGGCGTGTAGGGTTTCAAACGTTCTTTAACGTTTTTCGTCATCGTTATTAATGCCTCGTGTTCGCGACACTCACAATTAGTTGCGACTTATTTCAGACAGTTATGATTTTGAGATTTAATTGCTCTGACTTTTATGCTTCTCCAATTAAGTAAGGAGATTTGTAATAGATTTTATGTGTGGATATAAAGCAATTTTGATTCATTTGTTATTTTTTTAATCATAAATCATTTATATATAAGTGTAGTGTAAAATTGGTAGGACGCACTTGTGTAAAAGAAATTCAGATGAAAAATGTAACAGTTAATATCTAAAGTACAAATCTTATAAATTATATTAGTAGATTTAATAATGGTAAAGTTCTTTCACGAGATAAAAAATCGTAGATTTACCTATTAGCTCTTCCTAGAATCTCATCTAAGGATAGCGAGAACAGTGAGTCACTTTTCAGCGTACAAAAGTAAAATGTACGTGTGATAAGAAACGAAACACAAACATTTTTGAGGGAGAGTTAAACAGACAAGCAGAAATGAATCAATAGAGATGTCTCTTTCTGTCCTTTGAACCTTAAAGGCTACTTCTATGTCCTTTCTTCATTGACTTAAGCAACAACTTTTCTTCAGCAAATGCATGTCATCAATTTACTGTCATATCAAAAAGAAAAAAATGCCACAGAAATGTTTCCCGCCAAAAAATTGCCAGTGTTGGGTGTGAAGTGTTAATAAATTATACTCTATATATGGGAACCTTTAATCCTCCGGGGTCAAATATAGGAAGCGTATTCCCCGCGCCCTCGTTATCCCATCACAGGACGTCCTGGACCGGGACTTCCCGGACAGGAAGGATATTAAAACTTTAAAAGTAGCCCCATAGTTTTCGGAAAATTATTCCAAACCGTTAGAATTAACGTGGTACTAAAATTTTTATTTTAAGTTACAAGTAGGTTGAATACTTACGTTTTGTCGCCTTCGACTTGACCTAGGAAATTATGTTAAAATAAGATAATATTATGGTGCACCCTCACCGGGAGCATTCGCTTGTAATATAACGTAACAGAGTCGATCATTTCATCAGTGAAGAAGGAGAACCGATGCAATGTTATCTTGATACGACTTGTAACATCAATGCTACTTGACAGCATTAAGTAAGTTCCTGAACAAAAATTAATTTCAAAATATTTAAACACAAAAAAAAAATTTTGTGTATAAATTTTTTTTACTAAATTTACTACAAAATATTTCAACTATAACTAATAATATATCCCTCTACGGCGTAGTGGCCTACGGCGTAGCACCACGTAGCGCGTTGGTGCCCACTGTTCGGCAGGCATTGTATTGTTTTTGATATTACTATAATTTGTGATATACTATATTATATCTTTGAGTAATAATAATACGTAAAATACGGCGCAGTGCAACGCGACGGTACAATTCTACATGGCAAAGGTCAGAATAGCGGGATATTATAGTGCAATACATCGCCTATAGCTTTATAATATTATAGTTCAAAATTTTTATTTACCTTCTGAATTATATAACCCTATTCATCATGACCTTTTTTGTCCTCTGAACCCGGAATGCACTTGGAATGTGCTCTAATTGACAATGTCAAATGTTCTTCGGAAGCGCGTAATGATGGCTCAGGCGCATTCCGCGGTTGTCCGGGGTTTGTGCGGGGTTCAGGGTTCGAGTCCCGTGAGACCTCAACTGGGGCAGCACCTGTGCTAGCACGTGGACGTTACGGTGTGAGTAGAAAAGTCGACGAACTTGAAAGTTGCCGGATTTCTTACAATATGTTAGCTTTGTTACTAATGACTTTAATCTTACAATAAACACTCAATAACTTTAATCATTATAGTGTATGAAAAAAGTTATTCTTTTTATAATAATTATTAATTATTATTTTACAGTAGGAGCAGCAGTTATTAATCACACAGTACATTGTATATGTTACGTAGGAATGCTTTGGCAAGAAATAATAATATTTTATACTTAGTACAGAAATTATATGCCGCAAATGAATAGATTATTTTTTGCTTTGATCACCGAAACGTGAGTAGCTGAAAAATATTTTATATTTTTATGTTAAACTATTGTAACAGCGTTTTATGAAATCTGACTACTATTTTAGTCAGACTTACTCTGACATAATTTGTAGGTGTCCTCGGCGGTTCGACCATAAGAAGGTAAAAAAGTAGAAACAGAAAAATCTCATCCATTTCGTTCTGTTCAATATAATTGAAGAGTGATTTTGCACAATACGATTGATCGTGTAAGTGCTGGCTTAGGCCAAAGTTTAAAATGCCTAGTGACACTACAGCACACATTGCCTGCAGCATGTTAGAGAAGTTTTTGTCCCAATGAACAGGATTTCACACTCGGGAGCTACATCCACGACTTAGTTCACACATTCAGCTCTTAAATACGACTTTTTATACGTTACGTAATGGGATTTAAACAAGTTAAAAGTTCGTAATTATTATTTAAATATATGATATTTTACAATAAGAACTCTCTTTATTTGTTATGATAAATTTTCCTGAAGACTTCATTGAACCGCTATAGTTTAATTTCTGAAATTTTAACAAATTGTGCATTTCTGTTGCCGCTATTTATATAAGTAGCAACAAATACTAAAATCAAAATAATAAATCAAAATATCAAATTTATATTACAGGATAGCTCTCATACAATAAACGCGATTTTTTTGGCCTTTCTTACGTCTTGATATAAATAATAATTATTGATATCAATTAGTATTGATTACCTAACCTAACAGCTGTAATTGTCATTATAAATGGCAACAGTTAGGTTAGGTTAGGCCTACTACTTAGTTGTTTTGGCCTAAAAACGGTTCAAATCATCGTTTGATGACTCTTCACTCTTCATGTTAAGCCCGCTAAACCAAGTTTGTTGAAAATCTGCCTTTCAATCTGTCTCAAACTCAAAACTCAAACTCAAACTTAATTTTTTTTATTCAGAATAATTTTTTCCAAATATTTATGATATAAAGTCTACATGATGCCTACCACCGGTTCGGGAACTAACCCGGCGAGAAGAACTGACGTAAGAAACTCGCAGGGGGCCCACTTTATTTACCAAAAAAGTGAGAAAAAATTAATCTTTTAAAATAAAGTTTACAATGCTGTAACTTAAAATTATACAATGTCAACATACATACATAATTGTAAGTCATAAAATAATGTAGAAGTAGCCTTGCAAGCAGCCATCCTACTCTACAATGAATTACGGAGATGCAATTGACAATGACATCTTCAACATTAATGTTAAGGATCCATAGGAACCTGGAGCACCTTGCAGGATGTCACCGTGTCTAATGTAATCCCTGTGACACAATCGCACAGCACTTGCGTACACGATTATTTGCCAAAACCTTTCTCTGGTTCGCAGAAAGGTGTTCTGGTTTTAGGGTAAGCGTACCCGTTGTTGAACTTTTGAGTTTTATGATAATGAATATACATAATAATTTCTCGTCCTGTCCTTTGCATTAGTATGTTGTAAATATTTTAGTGAACTGAAGCTATAATATTGTGTTGGTATTTTGTTTTATTATTATTCAATTGTTTGATTTAAGAATGAAAAAGATTTAGGAAAATAATAATTGAGAGTAGCTAGAAACAAATTATCGGACGCATCCATAAGTCGCGGCTGATGGATGCGGCTTAACAATGTGCACGGTTCATCCGCGGACGTCACAATAAAAAACTGAGGTTTTTTGACAGGAGTTTAAATTTTATTTGCTGGTATTTGGTACTTTTTATTGGCTAACCCCAAAACATTGTCTGATTTAATTTAAATAATTCATTTCTTAACCACAACTTAGCAAAATTAATTTAATGTTATTCAGATCTCACTAAATTATTTTTAGGAATATTACAACAATCAAACGCAATAAATGTTTTTAAATTATTTGATGCGATGCGAAATATGTGTCAATAACTGGGTGCTTCACCCTACTTTCAGTAAAAGGTGCTCTCGGTCCAGTAAAGAGTTGTATTGTGAATTGGGGTTTATAAAGTGTTTATTTTCTATCGCATCTGCCCCATGTGTATGTGACAAACGACATGTCAATGAAATATCCTTTCACATAATATGAAATTTAGTTTGAGTAATAAATGATAATGACAAAAATGCAGTCCAAAAAGTCTACCTAGTTGTCAAGTACTGTGTGTGGGAGGAGGAAAATAAAGGAAAGAGAAATCTTGGTCATAGAAAAGGGAGGGTCGGAAAGATTAAAAAGGCACGAATTGGTAGTTTGAGTATTTACTTAACCCACGAGCACTCGCGCTATGAGCATTTTGCTCACGGCAAATTTTAAACACGTGCCATTTTGTCAAAATTATGTTTATGGCCATCGTTTCTTCAGTAGCTGAGTTTTGTTTCGTCCCTCACCCCTAGATACAGATAATTTCTCACCAGGGTGCACTATTCACTGGTACGAGGAGGTTTGTTGCGCCGTATACCATCATGCGGCATTTTGCTCATCGCGCGGGTATCGGCGTAAGTACTTTTTTCCTTATGAATAAATTATTTTTCATCATATCGACAGTTTTACTGCTACTTTTATGTAATATAATGGTTTTAAGTTATTGTTACGGACAACTATTACGTATTTCTATTATAGATGGATCGGGATCGAAAAGATGAATGCAATTTGGTGTGGTCATATCCAAAGTTAGAGCACCTTGCAAACCTTGTATATCCTCTACAAAAACATAGTATTTTAACGTGATTAAATGCTTATTACTAGAATCTGAGTTACCACGTCAAGAAAAACCAAATAGAATCTGAGTGGTTTGCCTAAGATGCAAAAACCAGAAGACCAAAAAAGGCCTGCATTTACTGCCAAAATTTTTTATATACCGAGCAAAGTCATACATCTTGTGATATGTGTAAAGCTCGGAAATATAATGAAGAATAATACTTCCCACATATCTAAGTTTTCTTTTTGAAAACATTTTTATTTGTGATTTTTTTTCTTTCATACCGCCTTAGGCGACTGAAAAATTTCTTGTCATGAATAGTAATGAAAATTAAAAAGACAAATGTTGAAAAGTTTTAAATACATATTTTTTATAATGAACAAAGTGTACTTTATTTAATAGAATAATAAAAAGTAAAAAAAAATAACTTTGTAAAACCTGTATTTAATGACATTTATAAACGTGAGCAAAATGCTCTACGCGCGAGTGCTCGTGTAATTTTTAGGGGCGCGGGTGCTGGCGGGTTAAATTATAAACAAACTAGCTTTTATGGCTATTGGCTGCACCTCAAAACGTTTATCTGAAACACTAGGTACTTATTGGGTTTAAATAACCTCTTCCTTTTTGGAAGTCAGTTAAAAATAACAGGTTTTAATTAACATTCTAAAGCCTAAAGTACTATCATTTGAATCAAAATCTCTTTTCTCTATCTACAGCAGGTTTTGTTACTACCTATTTTATCATCACAATACTATTTTATACTCCAGTTTTATGTAAACTACATTATGTTATACATAATCGTTGCAAAAAGCATGTAATAAAAATTGACAAAACTTGGAATTATGGTGATGTGAACACAAACAAAATATTGTCCACATTTCAGGTAGAAGTTAAAAAAATCGCTACTTAAAGAGAGAAAGTTCACATAATGCCAATTTCCATTGATGTACAATTAATACTAGATTCACAATAATTTTTTTATAAGGGAGAAATTAGCTAACGTAATACTTATTTCTCAGGTAATACATCCATACTAATATTATAAGTGCGAAAGTGTGTCTGTCTGTCTGTCTGTTACCTCTTCACGCCCAAACCGCTGGATCGATTTTGCTGAAATTTGGCATGGAGATACCTTGAGTCCCGGGAAGGGACATAGGATACTTTATGTCCCGGAAAAATGTACGATTCCCGCGCGATAAACGAGTTTTGGCGCAACGGAGTTGCGGGCGTCATCTATAAGTGTCTAAACACATTAGGCTGAATTACGCCGGCGTAAATTCCGCCGCAAATGTCAAACGCATACAAATACGCGACGGAAGAGTGTGTCGTCTCTCGCGTTCCGCGCGTATTTTGTATGAGTTTGAAACGCGGCGTAAACGCGGCGGAATTTACGCCGGCGTAATTCAGCCTAGTGTGTTTAGAGCCTAATAGTTCCTTATAATTGGTTTTTACCCGGGAACTATAACTTTTTCCTTGCCTAAAATTCATAGGTCCTTACCTAAGTCCTTAAACGTAACGTAAAGCACAGTGGAACGAACGTAAGAAGGAAAACCTAAAACCTAAAAAAGCGTAACTTTAACGTAAAGATAATACAAACACGCAGACTATCATTCGCAACGAAAATATTATTATTAATTTATTATATAAGCAACTTTAATATTCAATAATATTTCTATTTACGATTCCCATGGACTGCATAAAATAAAATTTTTTTTAGCTTTGACTAGGCTAGTTCTTCGCACGTTATAATACGTCTATGTTGTGAATGTATTTTTTGTGTCCACAATGCATCTTTCTCCGAAACGAGCCCGTGAGACCACAAAAGGGTTTTGCATTTCACAAATAGACCATTTTTTTGCCTCCGCAAAAAAATTCTTAGAAAGTTGTTTCCTGCATCTGATCATAAAATGCCATATTTATGATGTAGTAGTTATTGTTTTATTGCTTTGATTTATTGTGTTAAAGGATTATAGCTGTTCACGCACAAGATAGGATATATCTGCTATCCTGCTCCTAGCTGACGTATCATGCCTGCAGCAGCCCATTGGTCACCCATCACGCGATAATTGCAGCGATTGGCCGCCGATGACGTGATACGCAGTCGTGTCACCCCTCACGCACCTAGGTTCACTTTGCATTCTCCATCTTTAAATACGCATTGTAACCCCTTAACGTTTTCTCTAAAAATTCGCAAAATATTATAAAAGTTTTTAGCCGAATATACGCAAGAAGTCGATCCAGCTGTTTTCTTCACTCCTCGAGTAAAAGGTCAAACCAAGCCAGCCAAAAACGCGCAAACAATAGCAGAGAATATTACAAGCTTGTTAGTTAGAATTTACTTTTGTGGCTCTACCAGGAGTACCAGGCCATTTAACCGAAACTTTTTCGTTTTCGCTTCGTTATAGAATCGCCTATCAAAATGTATGAAATTGACATAAGACGAGTCGAACGTCAACGTCATATTAACGAACGCTCATTTCAATTCCATACATTTTCATCGGCGATTCTTAAACGAAGCGAAAACGAAAACATTTTGGCACACCCCCCTGGTGTAACAAAACTAAGCGATAATACTTTAGGGTGTGTATGTGAAAGTAGCAGGGCTGAAAAACCAAATTTTTATCACTTTTGTGTGGGGAAACTCGTAATTCTGGGGCGCTTGGCCATACAAAATAAAGAAAAAAACAAATCTTTCAGCACTGCTACTTTCACAGTGAAGTCTCCACAAGGAACACATAAGAACCTACACACCTTAAAGTAGTATCACTTAGTTTTGTTACAGCCTGTAATCTGTATACGGAAAACCTTTCGTTCTCAAACCCACTGAGGTAATAAGTACTACGTTCTCAAACCATATTTTTTCATTTGCATTCCCGAATTGGCTCATATCTCGGATTTCCGGGATTTTTGTATTAATGTGAAGGAATAGATGCATTTAATTTAAAATGCATCCAGATGAAATGAAATTACAAATAACCCCCCCAGGCCGCGTAGAACACAACGCCCCCTTTTTGTGAGGGTCACACCTTTAGGCCTTCAGCGCCCACAAGGGGCATTATCGCCCACTTTGGGCAAGGCTGGTTTAACCTCTTCATGTCCAAACCGATAAACCGATTTGCTGAAATTTGGTATAGAGCTTTCAGTCCCGGGTTTGAGCATAATATAGTTTTTATCCCTAAAAAATGTACGGTTCCAGCGCGATAAAGGAATTTTGGCGCAACGGAGTTGCGGGCGTCATCTATGTAGTTATGAATAAACGAATTTTACAAACACTAATAAAACACACTTTTTCTTGCACTTTGCCCACTATATTAAGATATTATTATAACTTTTTAACAAATTACACGACCGGTTTCGAAATTATTCATCATCAGGTGTAAGTTTAACGTTGGTACTTTTAAATAATTAAATATAATCAAAACAAACATTAGGGTTGTCAGCATCATGGTATTTTTTTACAATTTGGTAGAATTTTTATTCCAAATAAGAGTATTTTCTACTAATGTTAAAATTAATATTTAGTTGGATTTACCTATTTTATAAATTAATAATTTTATGTTGGTAATGTCACATATACAGATTTCAGAGCCTAAAATTAAGTAATAATTGTTAAATTTCTAAATTATAATTAAAATATGTCACAAAAATTTTCTATAAAATTATTAAATGTCAAACAAATTAATATAAACGATGTCAAACTAACAATAATAAAACTTAAGACGATACAATTGTCTAATTTCATCACCAATAATTTAATTTAATTGTCCATAATATTATAATTATTAAAATTAATATCTATATGAATGTCAAATAAATTAAACTAAATTAAAATATCATGTCAATAAATAAAATATAATGTCCATAAAATTATATAAAATTAATAAATATCATGTCAATAAATTAAATTAGCGGTGAAATGTAAACTGAAACTGTATAAGTAATAATAATTTAAATGTCCTGTAATAAAATTGAATTTGATAGGCATGTCTGGTCGTTTAACAAGTTCCTATATTTTTTGTGTCTGTTGACTTCGAGTGCTTCCAGTGCGTCCATTTTCTTGCTTTTGGGTAAAACATGTAGGTATTTAATGTTCTTGTCAGGTTCAAAATTATGGTAATTATTATTTAAATGTTCAGCAAACGTAGATCTTTCTGTTTTCCTTTTCCAAGCTGTGATGTGTTCTTTTATCCTGGTTTTAAATTTCCGCCCTGTCTGACCTATATATATACCTCCACATGTTTCGCAAGAAAGGCTGTATATTCCGCTATTGTCCGTGACGTTAAACTTGTCCTTGTTATTACATGACAGACTTTTTAGGGAACCCGTAGTGTAAAATGCTACTCTGGTCTCCTTGTTTTGTAAGATCCTTTGAAACCTATACGATAAAGGGCTAATATAAGATATTTTAACCCAAGAATTTTACAAAGGTTAAAAAATGTTAACGTCCCTTGTGAATAAGCAATGGTGATATGAGTGGTTGAGTGACGTGACCTTTGCGTGACCTCTCAGTGCACGCCAGCTGATTACTATTTGATGATCTACAACCACACCAAGTATTGATATTCTCTGGTTTTTGCTTTTCATAAGTAATCCTCATAAACCAATGCAATGTTATCAATTTTAATAGGATCTAGCACCCTGTTTTTAGCCGACTTCAAAAAAGGAGGTTATCAATTCGACGCGTATGTACAACTAGATGACGCCTGCAACTCCGATGCGCCAAAATTCCTTTATCACGCTGGAACCGTACATTTTTTCGAGATAAAAAGTATCCTATGTCCTTTCCCGGGACTCAAAGTATCTCCATACTAAATTTCAGCGAAATCGGTTCAGTGGTTTGGGCGTGAAGAGATAACAGACAGACAGACAGACAGACAGACAGACAGACGGACGGACGGACAGACAGACAGCCACACTTTTGCATTTATAATATTAGTATGGATGTAATATTTCCAGAACTGCCCAGTTTTTGTATAACAAGTCAGTCTCTTTCAGTGTCTGAGTAAATGTGCCAAATTTCAAAAGTATGTATGTTTTTATGTTAGTTTCCGCATATCTCCGGAAGTAAAAGCCCGATTTAAGTAATTCTTTTTTGATGTATTAGGTATTGTTCAACTTAGGGAACACTACAATTTGAATAGTTTTTGAGATAAGGCAATTTTACTTAATTCTCAATTGCATACAATTTTAAAGTCGGTTTTATCTTTTTAAAATACTATTATTATCTGCTTTTTGAGTTAATTTTTTAGTAGTCCTCAAATACCTTAATAAAATCAGGTATTAATGATTGCTTTGAATAGAAATAAAATGTACATCACATAGGCCCGTATCACAAAACCGCTCTTGCCGATATGTGATCTTGAGTATAAGCTATACTTAAGATCCTTCTTGAGATGCTGTTTTAATACGTACGTATCACATAACTTTGTGCGAAGTTATAATTAGGTAAACTTGGCACTCAATTTTGCTGTCAGACTGTTGAGAGGCTGTTTCTTGAATGTAGTCAAACCTTAACTTAGGTGTTTGCTGTTGAATTCAAAATAATAATAAGATTGGTATTGAGTAGGAGTAGGAGTATAAGAGCGTCTATCAGTATCCTTAGAATCCAGACACTAGTAAAATATACTTGATTGATCAAAGAATTTGGAACCTCTCAACTTGGTTTCTAAAGCCTAGGTATCTTTCCGTAAAAAATACAAGAAATAACATTTTAAATATAGAATATTATCTATCTATATCTTTCTTGTTTTATTTGTATTGTTGGACTATCAAATGCTTATTTTAGTTTCAAGATAATAATACGTTTTATCCCTACCTACTTAAAATAACTAATTTGGTAGCGCCAATATTATGTAATGCGATAGGAAAAATGCTTTACTTTTATTACCGTGGAAATAAAGCAGAATAATACTCACATTATATATTACAATGTCGATCATATTATTTATTATTATATTTAAGTAAAATAAAACAAAAAATATTTTAAAATATTTATTTTTCTTTTGAGACGCCACACACAATATTTCAGTTAATATTTCTTAGTTAATGACAGTGAATGAAAGTTTCAAAATGTAATGAACGAATAAAAAATATCGAATTAAAAATTCCTATAAAGTTCAATACAATACTTAACATTCATGTCTTACGACCGAACTCGGAGGAATTGAATGAAGATTTTGACAAAAACACCATACATTATCAGTCTGTCAAACTCACCAAACTCTTCAATAATGTTAAGCAGTCATTAAATATAGAGAGTAGGTACCCTTTATGCAACAATCGTGTGTAGGCTCTACTTAACTACTAATTTAGTAAGTAAGTACCTTAAAAACATAAATATATTATACCTACATAAGTTAAACTCTAGTAAATGCATTTCGAAATACAAAACTAATTCATCTTATTCTAAATTACGGTGATCATCATCAACTAAGCAAAAAATCTTAGTTAACAAGGACTCAATTTTGCTGCCGTTTAAAGTTTTAAGCATTACATACTCAAATTTAAAATAATTAACGAAATATAATATTTTAATATAGAAATATAAATTATTTTTACCTTTATTGTTTTGCCTTTATTTTTCTATCTTTAGACAAGGCGCCGACAAGACTGCTGTCACTTTTCTAACGTATTGAACAAGGACGAAACATTGTTCAGCTAAAACTTAAAAGTATACACGTTACACATAGTTGTGAGAGTGTGTAAAATGTAGGTAAAGGTAAACTTTGACTTTATTAATTTAAAAAATGAAATGTACCGGTCAAATTTAAAAAGCAGCAAAATGTTACATAAATGCAAAATTCCCTGTACTTATTAATTTTCAAAATATAATAAATATTAGATTTCATGAAGCTTGAGCTTACAAAGTTGTTTCATTACCAATATCCGTATACTAATTATCCTTTCGAATACACTTATAAATATCTAGATAGCGAGTAAACTAAAAAAGTATAAATATAAAAATTGTGTTTTGATATTTAAGACTTCAGGCGGCAAAAAAAATTAACTTAATAAATATTGAGTATTGCTCAATATTGCATCTAGATTCTTGCCCGTTCTAATATAAAAAAAAGTTGGCAAGGAAGGGGTTAGAGGAAAATGGTTCCTACTTCCTAGATAGTACGGAATCCTAATCACAGAAATGCGATAATTCTATAATAAGGGTTCCGTAGCATCTATATATCTCGTGGTTTGGTTTGTTTACAAATACAGATCGAAATCTAGACCGTTACCTCCGCTGAGGTAGTCGTACAGGTAGACTGACATCTCGTCGAGAGCATCAAAGCGAGGGTCGCTGAGGGGCTCATCCCGGGCCGCCCTGGCTGACCTAGAGAGAGATCTACGAGAGAGAATTATTATTAGTATTGGCTGATATGGAGATATATCTAAAAGAGAGATAGAAAAAGAGAACAATTTATTACTTTCATACTTGAACAAAATAGACTATGAAGCGCCATCTGTCAGAAGCCAAGTGTAACAGTTTTAGTTTGTAGTGTATAATTGAATACACAGATGGCGCTTATGTGCATAGTTGACAATATTTTCGTGCATTACTATTAAAATATTAAGGCGCTATATCGAAAGTAATTTTACCGCAAGGGCAATTTTATACTTAATTTGTATGACTATAAAGTCGTGAATACGCTGCGGCCAGAAGCTATCGGCTCGCTCGGAAAACATGCGAAAAACGTAATTATAATCATTAAAAAAAAAGTGTGTCAGCTCCGACGCACGACTGGAGTTTACTCCTTAAGTAGGAGTATCTAACCATACGCAAAAAGAGTTTATTCAACTGAAAAAAGATTAATATAATATGAAATCAGATGTTCCGGCAATATTATCTACACCCCTTTCAGCCATAGTTATTTCAAAATATTTTTTTCTCAATTCTAAGGCCAGAATCGAATAGAGGAGAAAAATCCAGGAAGAACAAGCCGAAGAACCCCATATCAGGACAAACAGTTGCCGAGTTATAAGCACTCAAAGTTTGACATTGACAGCTCGACAACTGTCAAACGTCGAACAAAAGTGGCCATAACTCCGCTCCCAATAGACCTAGAGGAACTGGGTTTCTTTTAACATCAAAGGCAACACATCGGCTACCCCCTCCCCGAATTTGAACTAAATCGGAGATATCAAATTTTGTCTCAATTCTGAGTCTAGGATGGAATAGAGGAGAAAAATCCAGGAAGAACAAGCCGAAGAACCCCATATCCAGGACAAATAGTTGCCGAGTTACAAGCAATCAAACTTTGACATTGACAGCTCGGCAACTGTCAAATGTCTTACAAAAGTAGCCATAACTCCGCTCCTATTAGGCCTAGAGGAACGGGGTTTCTTCCAACCTCAAAGGCAATACCTCGGCTACCCCCTCCCCGAATCTGGACTAAATCGGAGACATCAAAACTTCAAGGACGAATCTTCTACCTACTATACTTACAATACTTTTAAATGAGTTATGTAAAATTTGTCTATTACAGTAATGTAATAGACAAATTTTACATTACACTTTCTTTGCATTTAATGGACCATGAAGGTCCGATAATGGTTCATTATTTTCTAAAATGGCAATGTAAGGTACTCCATTACTATTTTTTTTTGTATTATTATTATTATTATTTACATTAAAATTTTTGCAACGTTGCTTGAAACCATCACTACTAATGCGGCAGTGTGTCTGTCTGTCTGTCTGTCTGTTTGTCTGTCTGTCCGTCTGCCTGTCTATCTGTCTGTCTGTTTGATATCTCTTCACGCACAAACCACTGAACCGATTTTGCTGAAATTTGGTATGCAGATACTTTGAGTACCGGGAAAGGACAATTCATCCCGGAAAAATGTACGGTCCCCGCACGATAAACGAGTTTTGGTGAAACGGAGTTGCAGGCATCATCTAGTTTTAAACATCCTTGTAAAAACCAGAAAAAAGTAGGAGCGCCACATTATATCAGGTAGGTACTTACTGCCGAAGCATACAACAATATATATTTAGGATATGCTCACCTAGATACAAAAAATATTAAGTTTTAAATCTAAATTATATATTTTTTTCATTTTAGCCTTTTCTTTAGGAATATAAGCAACAATATAAACTAAAAAATAATGAATATATATTTCATTTTATTACTACATAACCGAAAGAAAAAAATGCCGATTTTCTTCAAAATTTGAAAGTTCATAAGGCCTCAGTTTATTTAAAAGCAAATTTTATAAGTTAAAATCGTTGTTTCTTTAACTAATTAGATGTTAGACATCCAAATCGGGTGCACAGATCTCATGCACGAAAATCCTCTTGGCTCGTGTAATAAATCTAAAGAGATGGTTCGCTTTGGATTTTAAGTATCCCACACTAATATAGTTATTCTAAAAGGAATCCTCCTGTTTTTGTTTAATTTTTGTTGGAAATAGTAGTAATTTTTAACATATTTATGTTTGTACGCATAGAATAAATTACCAAATATACTATTGTAAATTAACCTTACTTAAAATAACAATCAGTTTTGAAGAATACACAATTTTAATAAAAACGGCTTTTTCTCAGAACTGTCATCGTGTGGGTTGAGTCCAGTATGCATAAATAGATCCACTTCTTCTATAATAATATTCTCATATGTGATTTTCTTGGGTATTTGCATTGCATTGTAATATTTAAATTGCATTATTTTCGTTTTATTAAGATTAACTTGCAAGTCATTTTTAACCAACCATGATATTATGTCAATGAGTGCGTTTCTTATTTCTTGCTCATGATTATTATATTATTTTATATTATTATATTATTTTATATAATATTATAATATAATTATATTATATTGTTATATAATTATATTATTTTATATAATATTATATTCCGATAGGTATATTACCTTTTTGGTCTTAATACACTCACAGCCAAATTAGAAAGTTTCCGTCGTCCAAAAACGTGACACATTTTCGTTACTTATTAGTAGGTTTTACAGTTTTTTCAATATAGCGCCTTAAGCTCATTTTCAGTAACTTTGAATTGCAGTTTAACTTTGAACAATACAATAAGTTAAACAGCAATTTAAAGTCATCCAAAATGACTGTACTTATTTTAACATTCAAGAATGACGAAGCATTATTTTAAGTTTTAACTGCCGTGGCCAATAAGATAGAAAAATAACCAAATTACCTGAAATCTCCTTCAGTCTCCAAGTCGTCCTCACTGGTAAATCGTTCTCGGATGTCTTTCATTATGCAGGCTTCCAGTTTCTTGTGCTGTTGCAAACATAGATTTTGTTAGTCAAACTTCATCAAAATAGGACTAAAACTCATTGCGCCATAAATTATAATCAATGTTATAAAACAACAAGGACTAAATCATATTTAAAATCTAAGTTAAAATAAAATTAAGTAATAAATAAACAAAATTAACTAATACAATAAATACTAAACTATAATAAAAACTAATAATAATGAGTAAACAGATTAAATATAAAAAAGGTTGTCATCCAGACTGCTGCCTTTAGGGAGAGGGCCTAGAATACTAGCGACATTGCCCCGCTATAAAGCCAGGCTTAATCGCTGGTCAAAATACGCTCCAGCCCTCTGGTCACCTGTGCGTTCTATGAGGCGAGATGATATCACATTAAAAAACTAATTTCAAATTTATATTCAGATAAAAATATTAAGTAGGTAATATAGGTCTACCTTGTAGCAACGGAAGAAAAACATCGGCTTGATAAGTTCTTGGGATAGAGGAGCCACGTCTCTCTTCAGATCTGGTACGCATTGCTAGAACAAAAAATATTTTTTGTTATAATATTATTTGGAATATAATATTTTTTGTTGAATGAATGTGTCCTGGATAAGGATAAACATAGTCCTGGGTACATTGTGCATTGGTGTCGTGTTGTTACACTGCATCACTGTCATACGCTCAAGGAGTTGTTTTATTGTTCTGTGGACTTTTCATACAACTGCTGCTTACCTGATACAGGGAGAGCATTGATTTACTGGATAACCTACATAAATCCTGTCGATCCTGGCGACACAGAATATACAGTGGTGGGAATTTGTGGTGGGCCAAAGCCCATTAAAAAAAAATAATGTACATAAAGTTGATATCTAAGTTAGGATCGAATCTATGATATAATATTATAAAAAAAAGGTAGATATCGCCCTAGCGTGTACAGTCTTAGCGGCCAATTCAACCTAATTAGTGTAATTTGAATTAGTTGCATGTTGGCAGCGAGTGAGTGACGAGCTGTGAAGTTTTTGACTTAAAATGCCAAGCTGCGTTTTCAGAAAATGTAAAAATTATGATACTAAAGTAAAAAAGGATGAAGCAGTTACGTACCACACGAAAGTACATGAAAACATCTAGAAATTAATTTTTTGTTTGGATATTTTCCAAAATTATCGACGCGCCGATGCGCCTGTCAAAACATATAGTTATCCTTTTCTATACCATTCGTTACGTATTATCTGTCGCATTCATTGTTGTAACTATGGTAACCTATAGATATGACAGCGGTAAGCACGTATATGTCGTATGGAGGTCGTATAGGAACAAAATCTGAGGACCAATTTGTATGAACATACGCCATCTTTATTAAAACATCATTGGATCGAATATCCCAAAGGCCAGACTCGTCACATCTGCATTCTGACTATTTCTTCCAGAGCTATCATCAGCTCTGCGAGAAAAACGTGGGAAAGCCGTGCTTCGGCACGAATGGGCCGGCTTGACCGGAGAAAAACCACGTTCTCACAGAAAACCGGCGTGAAACAGCGCTTGCTCTGTGTTTCGCCGAGTGAGTGAGTTTACCGGAGGCCTAATCGTGTAATCCCTTCCCTTCCCATCCCTACCCTCCCCTATTACCCTATTCCCTCTTAAAAGGCCGGCAACGCACATGCAGCTCTTCTGATGCTGCGAGTGTCCATGGGCGACGGAAGTTGCTTTCCATCAGGTGACCCTTTTATTTCATAAAAAAAAAGTTGTTGGAGCTTCATTAATTTAGCTGCTACAGGGAGAGAGCTACTGGAAGTTGAGAAGCTGAACTTAATGTTGTGGTTAAAGAAACCTATAAGCTTATTGCCCTACTTACCGAGAACTTCTCACAGAACTGCAGACCATCCTGAATGTCGCCCTTCAACTCCGCCGACACAGGGAGGGCGCTGATTCGTTGAGTGATCTGCTCGTAGTTGGGCTCCATGTTGTGGTCGATGTAGCCAAGCTCCTGCATAACGCATGTCACGTTGCGGGCGCGGGGGGCTGGACCGCGGGAGATCATGTCCAGGCGGTCGCGGAAGTCCAGGTCACGCTGCAAGAAGGGAAGTTTTAGAACAAAATAATAGATTATAAAAGTAGCAGCGCTGAAAGAGCAATTTTTTTCACTTTTGTATGGAAAAACTAGTGACGCTGACTCATTAGGGGGCGTCCACAAATTACGTGAGGTGTTCATTTGAATTTTTTGCCCCTCCCCCTGGTGAGATTTCGTGAGATTTTATTCAACCCCCCTCCCCCCCACAAATCTCACGTGAGATTTTAAAAATGTGGGTTTCTTACGTAAACGTTTGGTTTGACAGTCAGTAGATTTTCTTGCAAACGAATTTGTGAATGATCTTAATCGTATAACGATCACGCTTACGATTAAATCTTAAGCATAGGTACAATCAGGATGAAATGGACTAAAATAGTATCATTTTGTTGAGAAAAATCGTATATTTTAAATTACGTGAGATTTGCCGAGACCCCCTCCCCCCCTAAACACCTCACGTAATTTGTGGACGCCCCCTTACAAACCACAAAAAAATCTTCATGGTCTTTCAGCGCTGCTATTTTCACAGTGAACTCTCTACAACGAACATATATTACACACCCTAAAGTTTTATCACTTAGTTTTGTCACACACTGTAATCTGTAGACAGTGGCGGCGCAAGACCTAAATTTTAGGTATGTGGGCGAATTAATATACTTTGCGAGGCCGCCTGATGGATGATGCAAGAAGACGGATTTTGTTGAAAGATTTTTTTTGTACTTAGATACTCTACGCCTTGCGCCACTTCTGTACGTAGAACGCGTAGAATCAAGTAAATCAAGTAAATCGTCATAAAGGCATCCTTACCGACATCCTGCTGTTGGGGTAGTATGGCTGCTGGTAGAACTGCGGGTACTGCTGGTAGTAGGGGTTGTACTGAGGCGGGTAGAACATGGGGTACTGGGGCTGGTAGAACGGGCTGTATGGCCGGAACTGGCTCGCCATGTACGGGTTCTGCTGCTGCTGCGGAAACGGCGCCTGCAATGATGACGAGATTTCTATAAACCAGGGGTCACCAATAACGCTCGGGGTCCATTTAAAGAAATGAAATGGCCGTCACGGTCCACACATTTTATAAAAACAGATTTATTAAACGAGGTAATTACGGAAATTACAAATTTATTTATTTACATATCAATGAGAAAAGTGAAAGTTTTTGTAGCTAATTATCTCCCTGATGTTTGGAGTGAAATTGGTTTGGTAAGTACAAGCTATTGCTCAGCCATTTGGTGACCCCTGCTATAAACCATGGAAGAAATTGATTCATAGGGAGATGGTCCTACGTCGTTGGGTCAGGTTATGTCAATTCAATGTTAAGGAGCCAGTATACAATGGCCCACTGTAGGCCATTGCGCGGCACGCCTGGAAATCGCCATTACCTTTTCTACACAATGGCGATGGCTTGTAGGAGGCCAAAATGGGCATTGTGAAGAGGCACCTCTAGGCGTGTTTTTATTTTAATTATAAAATAAGGGGGCAAATGAGCAAACCGGTCACCTGATGGAAAGCAACTACCGTCGCCCATGGACACTCGCAACATCAGAAGAGCTGCAGGTGCGTTGCTGGCTTTTTAAGAGGGAATACGCTCTCTTCTTGAAGGTTTGCAGGTGGTATAGGTCCGGAAAAACTGGAGTTTTACAGTGCGCGGCAGAAAGTTACGCGAGAAACGCACCGTGGAAGACTGCCACTTTGATGAGTGGTGATGAGGATGGTATATTTTTCGCGTGGGAAAAGTTGCAGGTGGTATGATTCCGAACAATTCCTCAGAGCACATCCCCGTGATACAACCGATAGAGGATGCAGAGTGAAGCTACATCTCGGCGTAATTCCAAGGGGTCGAAACTCCAAGCTGTTTGAAACACTATGGCAGTCAACAATTCGAGCGGCCCTTCGTTGGATACGATCCAGAGGGAGCAGTTGGTATTTTGGCGCCCCTGCCCAGAGATGAGAACAATATTCCATATGAGGCCGAACCTGCGCCTTGTAAAGTTGTAGGCGTTGGTCCGGACTGAAGTCTAAAGTAGGTACTGTCTCGCTCTGTTAAGAACACCAAGCTTCTTCGAGGCTAACTTGGCCTTACCCTCTAGACCAGCGGTCGGCAACGCGCGGCCCGCGGGCCGCATGCGGCCTGCGAAGTGCGAACGTTTTACATGCGGCCCGCGAATGTTTTGAGAATTATAACTTATAAGTATCAAAAATAAAAACAATGTTTTCTAATATTGCCGTCGTTATCGCAACTTAAAAACGTAGCTGTTTGTGTCATTTTGTAATAAAAACTTTGGTCATTGTCTGAATCCCCTTATAATAATACTCTCTCTTACAAATTTTAACAGCTCACTTTTTACTAGTGCCATAGGTACATCAGAGAGGTTGAACTTTTTTAAATTGTGGTTTAGAAATGCCCTCATTATGAATATGTATTGGGCTTCTAGGGTTAAAATACTATGCCTGCGGCCCGCCTCTAGTTTGTTTTG
The DNA here is from genome assembly GCA_905333045.1 of Lysandra bellargus. Lineage (NCBI taxonomy): Eukaryota > Metazoa > Arthropoda > Insecta > Lepidoptera > Lycaenidae > Lysandra > Lysandra bellargus. The sequence goes on along the minus strand of HG995335.1, from coordinate 7,612,471 downwards.
CCACCTTGTGGCCCTTGCCTGCCAAAAGGTTGCCGACCGCTGTTCTAGATGATATCGGAACTGGACTTCGCTCGATATGTTAACGCCAAGTATTTCAATGCTAGAGGAGATGGTTAAAGATGTGCCCTCGAAACGAGGATATACGACCATAGCTCAGCTGAGTCAGCTGAGTTTAATGCTTATCGTATATGTACCTAATAAGATTGTAAGTAATAAGATCACAAATAAATACCGCAACAATGTAAGTATAACTAGCACAGACATAGTATGTACCTACCTAAAGCTGTACCTAAGTTGTAGCTCTACATAGAGTTATTCATTATTATAGTTTTACTGTTCTCGAAAACCTGAAAAAAGCTAGATAGCTTTTTTCAGGAATATTCCTAAACTTTAATCAAATTATTATGAAAGTATATTGCATCATTTAATAATATGTATATTAAAAGATTATAGCATATATTACAATATTCTGTAATAGCATATAGTAAATATACTTCCTTCATGGTAATAGGTAAACAAACCGAGTTCATACTCGTAACATCTATAAGTCCTATAAAGACTAGAGTTCTTATTTTATAGATTTAATTTTATACTTACAAAGTTACTTGCCTAGTTATAACTTAATTTGTTATCAATCATAAGATAGGGCCTGTTACACCGCTTCCTAATAAGGCTATCCACCACTTAACTTGACAGATGGAGTATGGAGAATCTGTCAAATAAGCCTATCCGGCACCTAATCAGGAAGCGGTGAAACAGGCCCTTAATAATAAAATGATAATGGATGGGTATGTTACGAAATACTGGTTAATTTTGACCTTTAACGCGTCGCCTCTTTAGCTCAGTGGTAGAGCACTGGTCTCGTAAACCAGGGGTCGTGAGTTCAATCCTCACAGGAGGCAGATAGAATAACCCTTTTTATAAATGAATGAACGATCAAATCATTGACTGAACGAATTGAACCAAAAATGAATGAACTTACCGGCTGCGGCGGCCTGAACGGTAGAACATTGGGCATCTGTCCAATTTTATGTTGGTGATGACCTTGATCGGGAGCCGGTTCCTCTTGGTGAGCAACGCCATCTGTCGGCTTGACTATGGTCTGCGAAGCCGGGTCCAAGGCGAAACCAGGCGGCAGCTTCGCCAGTAGGATAGGAGGAATGTTCTGTTGGTTCGGGGGCTCGTCAAAAGATGGCGCTGAGCACTTCGCGTATGCTTCCTTCATCTCTTTGCGGATTTGCTTCACAACTTCAGCGCCGAAGCAACTTTCGTAAATCTGTGGATTGTGATAATATTTCTTTATATAAAAACAAACCGTACTGAACATGGGCGTACCGTACCCAGGATTTCAGGTAGGAGGGAGCAGCATAAGCTGTCCTCCCCGCTGAAATGTAGTAATGAACCAAGTCGGTTGGTCTGGTATATGGAAACAAAAAATAGAAAATCATCAAAATTGACTTTTATCAATCTGACTTAAAAGATATTTTGTTTCCAACACTTCATTTTACGCAGAGTAGATACCTAACACGTTTTGAATTCCCATTTTCCATGAAAATGGACGTTTATTTTACCTTCCAGAGTTGCCTCTGCCTCTGGGTACGCCCATGGTACTGAATATAATTATTATGAAAGTGGTTTTAAATTCATCAAATAATGTGCTTTTACATTAATTAATAAACCTACTATCTGAACAAATTAATGATATCGTTGATGACAATAAAGTAGGTTAGGGGGCGTCCACAAATTACGTGAGGTGTTTTTTCGAATCTTTCTCCCTCCTGGTGAAATTTCGTGAGATTTTATAAAATCCCCCCCCCCCCTCAAATCTCACGTGAGATTTTTCAAAATGTGGGTTTCTTATGGTGGCACTTCACATGGCTATTTGTATATTTTGCGTATTTGATGTATTCGCCAAACAATCACCATGCGTAGACGGTACATTTGACAATACTGTAAACAAATACAATATTGGCCTTATTTGCCTATTTGACAAATATGACCAATACCAAATACACGTATGTAGTCCGTACCTTTGTCGGTTTTTGACGCACATCAAAAGATTCAAATAGGCAAGTAAACAAAATCAAGTAAAAGTTTGGTATTTGACGTCCATGTGTGAAAGGTCGTATTTGCATTTATTTGCTTGTCTGTGTATACGTCAATAATTTTGCCAAATGCAACAAAATATTATAGCCAATAGCAAATACCAATAGCCATGTGAAATGCCACCAATACGTAAACGTTTGGTTTCACAGTCAGTACATTTTCTTTCGAACGAATTTATTGAATGATCTTAATCGTATAACGATTACGCTTACGATTAAATCTTAAGCATACGTACAAGGGTGAATTTTCCAACTGCTTTTTTTTCGCGGCTACTGTGAAATTGGGGGTGTGAAATGGCTTTTTAGGGTTTAAATAAAATTTCATCGTATAGTTTGTGTGATTATCCATATGAGGTAACAGACACGTTTTTAATTCGATAACTAGAACATAAAAATAAAAAATTCTAAAGGTGGAAATTAGGCCCCTCGTTGACTTTCCCAACGTCCTTTTTAGTCCTAATTTCGTCAGCTGAGGAAAAAATAATAGTGGTACAAACAAACGGATTCTTTTATTGGATTCTTAAAGAATGGAGGTATAATCAATACAAATTTCATAATCTCAATCGTTATACTTTCAAAATAGCGGGAGAAATAAAACTGTCCCAACATTTTGTCTTGATTCGGTGAATAAAAAAGAAACATGAATTGTCGAGACCAGAAGTACTTTTGAACGCAATGCTGCTTCTCGAACTCAAGCGCCAGTCATGCCTTCGGAGCTAGAGGTGGTTTGCTGCGTCGCTGCCTGTTCCCGCTAAAAACGTAAGTATATCGTCTCGGTGACACCCGACACTTTTCTCTACATTTCCGTGTTTCAATTTAACATGTTAATTGAACCAGCAAGAAGTATTAATTTATTTTCTTACAAACACTTTTAATAATATGTATCAGTATGTAGTATAGATATCGGTATAATTATTATAGGTGTCAAAATATTCAACGATTTGTCGCAAATTTTCATATCGGTGATTCCGTTTCGGTGAATTCGGTGATCTATTTGGTCACCGAAATGAAAAAAAAATCACCGATATGAAAAAAAAATCACAGAAATGGTGACTCGGTGACTTTCGGTGACCTCGGTGACAATAGTTTTCATATCGGTGAATGCATTTTCATCTCGGTGATTTTTAAAGTTGTTTTATACAGGATGAATAATAATCAGCGAAATCGTAAAAAAGGTTAATAAATAAAAAAGAAATATGGTGCTTCTTAATGTTTAATTTTTTTGAGCTATTGTATAGCTTTGATCGCGTTTATCAAAAAATTCCGTAACGAAAAACATCTAACATTCGTCTAACGTAGTTTCAGTCAATATTTATATTTTTTTACTTTAAATATTTATAAGGACACAATATTTACCTTTCATTTTATGAATAAGAAACTCAGAGACTGATATTTTGACCTCATGTAGTTTATTAGGATTACCTAAAATATTGACTTTTGTTGATTAGTGAACGATGATACGAGATAATATAATATGATTATTTAATATTAGAATTTAATGAATCCTATCAAAAAGTAGTTTTGGTTATAATAATGTTAGAATAATAGTTACTCAATTTTTACTTTAACTGTTTAAATAAAATGAAAAAAATTGACTAAGCACTAGAAAATACCTTTTCAAAATAGTAACAGCATTTATTCTTTGCCGAGTGAAGTTGGCGCATGGTAATTTTTATTCAAAGCAAATGTGTCAATTATTTCCCTGTATTAATATATTATTTTGTTATTTGTAATTAAAATCGTTTGTAACATGAAATTTTTTTTAAATAAAAATACATCGTTCTATCCACAGACATATATCAAGATAGATACCGCATGTGTATGTACTTCGCGTGAAATATCGCGTTCCCAAACGACGAGCAATGCTCGTCTTTCGAAAGTCTGTTCTTTAGTCTGCTATCGGAATCGGACGTAAATCGGAATTTTAAAAATCCCTCAATGCCTAAAATGGCCGTATTGAGCTGTAGAAATTCAAATAGAAACATTGGCCTTGATAATGGACACGTTTCTTATCATCGGTACGTCACGGATGCAAAAGAGTTGTGCAATTATAGCTGATTTCGTGATGGGTTTTTTGTGATGGATATAGGCTATGTTTTATTCTGAAAAATATTAGAGATAATTTCGAAAATTGCAAAAGTGTAATTCAAAGTGTCAAAAATTTTCCATAAAAATACATTATTTCGCTTGTTTTACAATCACGCTGTATACTATTTCGGTGAATTTACATTTCGGTGAATTTTGTTTTCATCTCGGTGACTGACTTTTTCATTTCGGTAACAACTAAAATATAAACGTGTGTGCTACGTTTGTTTATTATTTAATTTTTATGTCATTAGTTTCGTAGTCATAAAACATTAAAATTGAGAGAAAACTTCGGTAAAAACTAAAAAAAAAAAAACATAGAAACAAAAAAGTTCACCAAAATGAAAAAAAATATGGACATGTTGAAATTCACCCACAATCTGGATGAAATGGACCAAGATAATATTATTTTGTTGAGAAAAAAATTGCGTGAGATTTGCCGAGACCCAACGTGAGATTAGAATTTAGATGAGATTTGACTCGACCCCCTCCCCCCGCTTAATACCTCACGTAATTTGTGGACGCCCCCTTACAATTATTATTAGCATTCAATTTAATTTTGTGAAAAGAAGTAAATAAAATGAAACTATCGGAGCTAAACACTAATTTCAAGATCAGTGCAAACAGCAGTCGTGGCCGAGCGGTTAAGGCGTCTGACTAGAAATCAGATTCCCTCTGGGAGCGTAGGTTCGAATCCTACCGACTGCGGATATTTTTTAAGTATTTTATTATGTATTTGTTGTTTTTTTTCTTACCTTCATCATCGCATACTTCTTGATGAATCTGTCATCGGTACTGGACGCCTGCGTCGCGAGGCACACGAAGCACAGTGACAAGAATTTTATTAACATTTTGATAACCTGTGGACAAATAAAAAAAATGATAAGATAATATTGATATTATCTACTATAATTATTATTTATTATACATCTATCTTATATATTCTAAAAATGGATTTTCAAATGTGTTAGTCGCGCTAAAACTCGAAAACGGCTGAACGGATTAGGCTGACCGCTGATGTTAGTCTTAAAATATTCGTACAATTCCAGGGAAGGTTTTAAAGTGACACGAAGTTCACCGGGGCAGCTAGTCTTCTTATCTTATATTAAGTATAAAAAAATGAATTTAATATAGTAGTCACGCTAAACCTCGAAAACGGCTGAACGGATTGGGCTGATCTTAAAATATTCGTAGAAGTCTAGGGAAGGTTTTAAAGATGAGAAATAATGGAAAAATTGCGAGTAATACGCTAATAACGACAATTTAATTTTCCCCATACAAAAAATGTTCTTACCTGATTGTTACGAAGATTCGTGTGATTTTAATTGTATTCTTTGCGTGGGCTTCGCCCCCCGAGCCCTCATTTCCAGAAAACAGGGATTTCGGGAGTAGCTCGAGCGTGTCAGATTAAGCTTGCAATTTAGCTTTATTTGCATAGGCTTCCGACATGCGTCTAGTTATCATGGTAGATATAGAAATCAGATTTCTCACGTGGTGGGTAAAAAAAATTTTTTTTTGAATATTGAAATGTCGGATGTCTGTCAGATTAAGATAGGGGATGTTTAGTATACCCCAAAGAAGCTTCCATATAAAGCACTGACGATTCAAAGGTTAGGTAAGCCTGTAGAGACATTTTAAAATATAAAAAATGAAGCTTCATATCTTCTTAACTAATCTTCGCAGATATTTCATTTTGCTCTAAACTAAATGATTTAGTCCTTGTTGTCTAAAATATATTTATAATAATTTACATAAATAAGCTATTTTCTGAATATATTTTCTTTTTCAAAACTTTAAAATGGCTGCAGTTTCTGAACCCACCGCTAAAATAAAAAACCGGCCAAGTGCGAGTTGGACTCGCCCATGAAGGGTTCCGCAGCTGCAATAAGGCTTTTGATTTATTTTTATATTTTAGTTGATGTAATGAAAGTTAAATTAAGATTTACCATTTATGACGTATAAAAAAAAAACTACTTGTTAGATCTCGTTCAAACCAATTTTCGATGGTAGTTTTTATAATAATGTACTTACATCATATATTTTTTTTTAGAATTATCATGCCCCTGCTTTAGAAGTTAGAGGGGGGGGGGACCCACATTTTACCACCACTTTGGAAGAGTCTCTCTCGCAAACTATTCAGATTAGAAAAAAATGATATTGGAAACCTCAATATTATTTTTGAAGACCTATCCATTGATACCCTATAGGATGGGCGGACGGACGGACGGAAGGACGGACGGACGGACGGACGGACGGACGGACGGACGGACGGACGGACGGACGGACGGACGGACGGACGGACGGACGGACAGACAGACAGACAGACAGACAGACAGACATGACGAATCTATAAGGGTTCCGTTTTTTGCCATTTTGGCTACGGAACCCTAAAAAACGCTCTTATTATTTTTTTATCAGCTTTACCTAATGTACAAAACCTACTATATCTCCATGACGCTCGAGTGACTGACTACATAAATAGCAATCCTCTACTACAATTATTGTTCTGTACGGGGTACCTACCTAAAAATACTTCTTTGTTGGTCTGTTTGTCACCAGTCTGTTTATTTTGTTGGTTTTTATATCTATTGCTATCAACGATAAAAAACCTCATAACATCGGCGTCACACCTATCGAACGAAACCTTCGGCATAAAAACCATAGATTATAAAAACCACGATGGTTTTTCTCAACCTAAAGAGAGGTCAATGGCTCGCCTCGCCGGCCTTCGTGTGGGTCATCGCAATTACCTTGCGTAATGAGCTTTCACACACACACAAACACACATACATACATAGGTACTGAATACTGATACATGGACATTGGATAGTGAAACAATACTATGTTGTTAGATAATAGAGTTTTGAAAATATAGACCCATAGTCCCATACACAAGTTGTCTAAGGGTCTAAACACAGTAGGCTGAATTACGCCGACGTAATTTACGTGGCCGAAATTACGTTCAGCCGCTTACGTCTGATGCGACACACTATATAAATTACGCGAAGAGCCGAAATTTCGCGGCGTAATTTCCGCTGCGGAACGCGCGCGTAAGTGAGTATTTAAAATTCCCAGATGTAATGTGTACGTTAACGCTTTGGAGTTAAGGTAGGGATCAATCTCAATCCAAAACGATAACCATGCACACAACCAAAGACCAAGCGTATACGCATCGCAATAAGATTCATTTTAGCTTAGCATAAAACTGTAGTTACTAGGGGCGGATCTTCTCTATTTTTCATGTTTTTTTTTAAAATATCTTTGGAAATAAATATTAAGAAACAAAATTGTTCGGTTAAAGATATTTTAATATAGATTTACTAACAATTTATTCAAATAAAATGTATAATTATCCTAGTTAATACTTATATTTCGATGAATTTTTGTCGGAGGTGAGTTTGTAAATTAATTACAGCCAAAGTATTACGTTTTATAAAAATGTTTATGGTTTAAAGTCTTTTAAATATTATGCTTTATATCTCATATTTTTTTACATTTCGTTATTATATTGGAACTAGGTAAACTGGGAGTCACGGAATAACGGTTCGGTTTTGATAATTACGTCGCGTATTATAGGTACGCTATACGTTTTCTGCGCGTTTTCCCAAAGACTACAACAGAAAACGCGCATTTCTAAGGCCGTAATTGAAACACATTCAGTTCAAGTAACATTAATCCTTCAATCGAGGATTCTTGGAATTTGGAAATGCTATTGTATTCTATAATTGTTGTCGCGATCACCATTCACCGGTGCTCTTATGGGGCAAGAAGGACTAATCTTTTAACAATATAACCACAGATTACAAAACAGTTACTACGTAAACATAACCGCCAGAATCCATTAAATATCTAAAACTCTTTAATCGGAAACCAATGATGCTGATCATCTTACCTTTTTCGGAAATTTTTATAGTTGAAACAGTTATAACCTTACTGGGTTTCTCATTAGTCATTAGTCATTACAATTTACCTTTCCGGTTAAATTTAGAACATAACTGTTCTAGTATATTTAATGTTTATATTATGCGTTTGTCTCATGTAGGTAGGTGTCCATAATTTTGTGCAAAAATAGATCTTTATGGTTCTGATACTTTTAGAATTTTAAGTAAGTACCTAAGTTGATAATTATGTATTTAAAATTAAGAACATAGGTCATAATAATATAATTATTCAAATAATAAATTGTTAATAATTATTGTCTTTGAGTGTGGCAGTAAATAAAAATACTTAAATAGATGTTTTCTGCCGCACTCAAACACGAATATTAATTACTTACTTAAATAAAATATGTAATTAAATGCATATTATTAATATGTTGACATACCTAAGCCCCTTACATTATATTATAATATGACAGATTAATTGAAATTTAATCATCATTAAATGTCTCTAATGACTGGTTTACACTTATTAAGTTAATAAGTAGTTAACTAAATTTTAACTTAATTTTAAGTTGTTAATTGCACGTAAACACAAAATTTAGTAGCAAGTAGTAAGTCCTAAACTAGATGACAATAATTATTACAATTTAGTTACTTCTTATCTACTCAATACGTGTAAACCAGCCATAAGTGCGGCCGATAGTCTAATATTATTAATTTAATTAAGGACCATAAACTATGTAAGGCCACTCTAACGGGAAAATGCTTTTTATTCGTTTATTAACTAAATAAATTAAGAAAACAAATTATCAAGAATGCTTTGTTTTATAGGGTATCATAATATTTTTTATCTCTTTTTAACCTAGCTTCAATAGCCATTTAATAAATTTAAATTTTGTTAAGCTCTTCTAAATGGCCTTGCAAGGAACACAACCCCAAACAAGGCCAATATTATACATCAGTCGTTTAACTTGAAAATAGAGTTACAAGTATATTCATTTATCTGCTATTTCTAAAACGACATTATAATTTCTTTCAATTAAGCAACAAATTAAATGCTCAATATATTTATATCATCTAAAAAAACTATAACAAACATTGCTTGAACATCATCTTATAACTATGAATATATCAATGGAAATTTATTAAAAATAGTAGAAATGAGTATCACATTGACACCTTATAACTAAGGGTCAATTTATACTAGCGCAGAGTAAAAGCGCATCAAAGCATATAATTAAAACTGAACATAACAAATTCAACCTTAACTCTAAAGCGTTAACGAACTTTATTACTTCTGAGAATTTAAAAAGGCGCGCGCATCCGCACGAATTCGCATCAATGCGCCCGACCAACGCTGATTATGCTTACAGAAGTAACGTATGCGTTACGCTCTGGAGTTAAGGTGGAATATTCTGTGTTCAGTTATTGGGAATTCCCTTCGCTTCGCGTCGACTCTCCTCTATTATAAATTGACCCTAATTGCCAATGCGTCTTATAGTGCAATCATTTTTTAAAATCTAAAATGGCCTTCTTATGGACTCGTTCTTTATAAAGCCAGAATGTTCAGTATGCGTGTGTAGTAGAAGGAATATTATGTCTTACCATGACGATAACTACGACTTTTTAATAGTTGGCCTTCAAAGGAACGTGGCCTTCTATGGTGCATGGTCGTTAAGCACTTACTTCAATAATCAAACTATTACATCATAAAGTTTTTTATTCTCATTGCTTGATGATGCTTCCGGTGTGCGAATTCATAACTCTTGTTTTATTACTCTTAGCAGAATTCATAACTCTTATCTTATTTTATTATAACAGATTAATGTCTATTAAAGTTTATTTTATGAAGTTGTGAATTAAGAGCCTGCGACGGCCGGACTGCCTCATTTTAAAAAAGCTGTTTACCTATTTGTGACCTTTACAGAGGTAAGAACGACCAGCAACTATGGAATTTCGATCGCGGTTACTTTAGGAGGCAAACTTAAACTTTTTTAAAGTATTAGACTTTGAGGGTGTCTAGCAGTGGGAAGCAACTGTCACAAACCGGCACTGGAAGACGAGATTCCTCCACATACCGCGAAGAATATGTACATATAAGCTATGAAATTGAGCTTTACTCTTTCTCGAAGGTTTAGCCTTCCTCTACCTATTTATACCTCCTAAAGTAACCGCGACCAACACCGCGACCGAAACTCCATACTCCATAGTTGCTGGTCGTTCTTACGTAAAGGCCACAAAGGCCACAAACAGGTAAACTTTCAGCTTTACGAAATTGTGGAAGGGTCTGGTCGTCGCAGACTCTTGGTCCATTGTTTCAATTATCCCAATAATTGGCTAAATAATAATAAAGTATAACCTGTCTGAATGGCTAGGGCTACTTTCAATACTACCGTGGCCGAAATCAGATTAACGTCATTTGGTAAAGTTAAGCTCTTAATTAAATTAAAAGTTAATAATCACTTAATGTCTCGGAGTTATGTTACACAAATTTTTATGAAACTTAATAAAAATAGTGCATTTTTAACGGTACAAGACGTATTAGAGCAGTGGTCCCCAACCTTTTTTTCATACGGGCCACAAACATGTTTTGGTCTTGGAGTCGCGGGCCGCAACAAAAATTTTTCAGGGTGAAAAAAACGACCTTCACGACGACTTCACATTATTTTGCCGGTGGGCATGAATTTCAAAATGGTTTAACAGCACACGGGACACAGATAAATATGGGCCTCATGCAGCCCGCGGACCGCGGGTTGGGGATAGCTGTATTAGAGCAATAAACAAGTTTCCAGATGAAGCTCTTATAAACTGGTTGTAAATAATACCAGCTCTATGTAGATTGTAGGTGCTAGGTGATATTACCTAGTAACACCTAATCTATGTCATTAGACTCAATATCTAGTATTGTAGATTTCCTGTAATAAGCTTTAGATGAATCACTTGTAAGCTAGTTAGGTAGTTAGGTGCCGAGAAAATGAAAACCTTGATGCTTTATTCACTGCCGAAGCGAGAAATTATAAATGGTTCTGTTTTGACATAAGGCAAGGGATCGATTAATATACTTACCGGAAAAAAATTCACATAAAATTCTGGCTGGTGAAAGCAAGGATTAGCAATAAATAAGTTAACTATGACTCACAAATATACTATCAGAGAAGTTGATTCCTAGACAAATGGTTGACCTACGTAGTTTCAGAGTAGACAGAATTATATGTCTATTGTGGTAGTTTGGTCGCGTTACGTCAAACCCGGTCGGCACATCAAAATTAACATTTACTTGACATGATCCGAGTTTCCGAACTCTGATCATGTCAATTAAATGTTAATTTAGGTCTTTGGGTCGGCCCAATGCGGTTGGTCTGTCAGCAGTGTCAACTGCCTAGGAATCAATTTCCTCGATGGAACATTCTTTGTCACCAGGACGAACATTATAGCAGCAACAAAAATACACCATCTATGTTAGAAGTCTATCGCGGTTTAATGAGATTTAACTGACAGACAAACGGGCAGAGAGATAGACAGCGAAATCTTAGCAATAGGGTCCCGTATTTACCCGTTGGATGCGGAACTCTAAATAGGGAGAAAGCTAGTCGTGAATTCAATTAAGGAATTTTCCAGAAGGTCCTTAAGACGGAAGTGTCGTGTCAATTATGAGTAACGGCGCTACTGGTCCCCGGACTGGTTCCCACAGCGAGGAAATTGAAAAAATTGCCGTTACCACCGCCATTCTACACGAGAGTTGCGAAGGTGGTAATTATATACCGGAATATTATTTACGGAAAAACTACCGCTTATTGATTTCTGCTTTAACATAGTAATTTTTATTAAAATGTAGGAGCTATCATCGGTCAGCCTAGGTTTGGTTACTATTCAAATATATAAAAAAAAACTGCCTTAAAGATTATTACCACGCAGAAAAACGACGCGAGCTCTCACAAAGCTCGGCTTTAGCTAGTATTTAGCCAGCAACCCCGTTGCGCCAAAATTCGTTTATCTCGCGTCGTACATTTTTCATGGATAAAAAGTATCCCGGGACTCAAAGTATCTCCATACCAAGTTTCAACATAATCGGTTCTGCGGTTTGGGCGAAGAGGTAACAGACAGACAGACAAACTTATTTAAATTAAAAAAAATAGATTAAAAGTCTTCCTTCACATCGAAGAGTTTGCGTTGATTTACAGTGAATACTTCTTAACCGGCTTTTTGTGGTGGGTAAATATTGTTAAACTCGCGTCAGGATAATAATGATCGAAATCCGTAAGACAGGGTAAGAGTAGACCTCCGGCGTCCCATTGGCAAGGAAGTAATATCCCTATCTCCATTTAATGTTTATATGACCCTCTGCCGGCATTACCGCAGTAACCGTTGTTTTTTATTTACGACGAATATAAGTTAGATAAAATTTTAGATGCTATTAAACTTAGCTGTAAAGCGGTAATAAAACATCCAAGTTCAGTCTAAACTGTAAACTATACCTACGGTGACGCCGGAAATTCTTCAGTTAATAGATAAATCTATCTAGTATCTGATAATTTGTCGTTAGAGTTTAGAGCTTATATAAAATTTATATTCAATAAGACATATCATATTGTTTGATTTCAATTAATGGTACCTTTCGGCCATAGTTGTAACTTGTAAGTCAAGGAACTACCAACGAATTTTGGGTCCGACGCGACGTTAACATCGATCGTCATACTTACGAGTATTGTATTTGTGGAAGTCGAGATGGTTTGTTCAGACTTCAGCGCGAAAAATTTGTTAGGGTACAAATAGTTCACCGGGTCATCCATACTATCCATACTAATATTATACATGCGAAAGTGTGTCTGTCTGTCAGCCTGTTACCTCTTTACTCTTAAACGACTGAACTTATTTTGCTGAAATTTGCCATGGAGATATTTAGAGTCCCGGGAAATGATATAGGTAATTTTTATCCCGGAAAAAAATACGGTTCCCGCGCGATAAACGAATTTTGTCTCAACGGAGTTGCGGGCATTAACTAGTAAGTAGTAACATATCTATACTAATATTATAATTGGGAAGAGTTTGTTTGTTTGTTTGAACGCGCTAATCTCAGGAACTACTGGTCCGATTTGAAAAATTCTTTTACTCTTGGATAGCCCATTTATTGAGGAAGGCTATAGGCTATATTTTATTACGCTAAGACTAATAGGAGCGAAAAAATAGAGGAAGATGTGGAAAAAATGGGGGAAATTATATGAAATGCCTTATTTCAACTCGCTAATCTCAGGAACTACTGGTCCGATTTGAAAAAATCTTTCAGTGTTAAATAGCCTATTGATGTAGAAAGGCTATAGGCTATATTTTATCACGCTAAGACTAACAGGAGCGAAGAAATAGAGGAATATGTGGAAAAAACGAGGGAAATTATATGAAAGGACTTATTTGAACGCGCTAATCTCAGGAACTACTGGTCCGATTTGAAAAATTCTTTCAGTATTAGATAGCCCATTTATTGAAAAAGGATATAAGATATATTTTATCACGCTAAAACTAATTGGAGCAAAGAAATAGAGAAACATGTGGAAAAAACGGGGGAAATTTTATGAAATTGCTTATTATCTTAAGAACTGCTGGAGCAATTTTTATGTTATTTGGCAAACATGAAGAATAGATCACGTGAAGAGACAGGCTATTTTTTGCGGAAAAATATACGGTTGCGTGAAATTCCTAAATTACGCAAGCGAAGCCGCGCGGAACATCTATATGTCGCAGGAAAAAGAGGATATCGGGGATTTCACGATATCCCTAGGGATATCACGAACTCCCGGTAGATGCCGAATATTCTTGTTTGTTACGTCTTCTTACTAAAAATATCTAGTGATATGTCATTTCACTAAACTAAATCTAGTGAAACGTCAGAAAAGTGGACACCGCCGAATAAAAATCAAGCCACGCATTTCTCTCGCTTTCTCTAGTATACACACGGGTACTTTGATAGGATCATCTAACATCTGAATCTGACAAGTAAGATGTTAGATGATCCATGCGTCGGATGGGCTTGTAAAAAGTCGGTCCTGCGCCTGATGTCTCGCCGGTCGTGTCAAGCTTCCGTCCCACCAGGATATGCGAGTAAAGGAAAGCGAGTAAAGTAAAGCTCTTGTGTACTGCGCACACACTTGGGCACTATAAAATTACTCTTGGCCTGGTTTTAATGAAACCGGCCACCGTCACCAAAACCAGAGTGGGAGTTATTATTATTATTATCGTGTAATGCAACTACATATAGCTAACGTGACCATTAATTTTTTTGTCAGAGCGGCCGACCAAGTTGAATATTTTTTGTAAAATGGTGGCATGTCGATCTCTAGTTTGGTTAGGCTCTTGTACAGGCACAGGTACTACAGGTACTCCAGCTCTTCGATTATCCTAGTTTTTACGGTTCCGTACCCAAAGGGTTAGTCTGTCTGTCTGTCTCCAGACTAGACAAGTCGCGCCAGCTTTAGCGACGCATTTGTTTTACTCCCACTAGTGCCTGTGTCACGTGTGGGAACTAGAGCGAGCGAGAGAAATGAGTGGCTCGATTTTTATTCGGCGGTATCTGCGTTTCTGACATTTCACTAGATTTAGTTTAGTGAAATGACATATCACTAGATATTTTTAGTAAGAAGACGTAACAAACAAGAATATTCGGCATCTACCGGGAGTTCGTGATATCCTTAGGGATATCGTGAAATCCCTGATATCCTCTTTTCCCTGCGACATATATATAATAAAATCGTAGGAATGTCAATTCTGTATATTTAATATTTTTGTACAATAAATAATACTTGGGATGCGTCATTTGATCTACTATGTAACTATGCTAACGCGGACGAAGTCGCGGGCAACAGTTAGTTTATTATAATCAAATCAAATCAAATCATTTATTTCGGGCATCAGAGGCCCATATAACAAATTTAATTCCAAGCTACGACTTTTTGCGCAGTCACTGTATATGTATCTTGATCTTCTCCTTGCCTTGTGTTGGAGCATGAGCGTGCTATGGCTTAAGCAAATACGCCAAACTCGTTATGTCCACACCGGAACTATCGCGTACATCAAGAGGTTTTCAACTTTTTGTTTCGATAATAAAAGTAACGGGCCGATTTAACTGCTGTGTGTTTGAGTTCAATATTACCCGTATAAGACAGATAGGTTATGTGTTTCGGGTGTTCTCTAAATTCTACTATGTTTATGGGTTATTGATACAACTTCGTTGCTAGTTCTATTCTTTCTCGGTTTACTTGCAAAATGGTATTCCTATTGAAGAACTGTAACTTAGAATGTTATGTTTAACCTACTTACATTCATAATATTATATTAATAATAATAGCTTCCACAGCGGTTTCGGTGACGGTGGCCGGTTTCATTGAAACCAGGCCAGCTGCGCAGGAGTAATTTTACAGTGCCCAAGTGTGTGCGCACTACACAAGAGCATTCTCTATTCCTTTACTCTCATAACCCAGTGGGACGGAAGACCGACACGACCGGCGAGAGATAAGGGGCAGGACCGATTTTTTACATGCCCATCCGACGCATGGATCATCTTACTTGTCAGACAATCAGGTGATCAGCCTGTATTGTCCTAACCAAACTTGGAAATAACATATTGTTTCCAATGCGGGAATCGAACCCACGAATCTACCACTAGACCACGGAGGCGTTAACTACTAATATCTTTCTTCTGTTTCTTAATATTCTTTTTTTCTACTAACATTCAAGTACGCAAGCAAGCAGATTATAATTTATAAGATATGGTCCGTTCACAAGGCGATATATTTTAACCGACTTCCAAAAAGGTGTAGCCTGAAGGTTACAATTATGTTTCAAACTTCATTTACTACACAAGAAGATACACATTGAATGAATAGATTTGGGCCACTTTTAACTTTAAATGGCTCGATAGCTTTGCCCACATTGTGCCTTTTTTTGTTCAACAAGGGCATGCGTTATAGCGCAGTCAACAGCGAAGGTGTGGCATGCCCGTGACGCGCGTCAAAATCCACCCGCGTTAAAAGAAAAGTGTCATAGCCCGCGCTACGATTTCATCGCGCTCGGGCATGCCTCACGTTCGCTGTTGACAGCGCTATAAGGCATGCCCTTGATGAACAGAAAAAGGCACAATGTGGACAAAGCTATTTAAAATGTTTCGCCTCGTCACCTCACAATGTGAATTGATCTTAACTGCATTCATAACATCAAAGAGATGACCACGGCATTAACATGTTACATAATGCGGCAGATAGTGGTCCGACCACTATCCACTAACCACTAACCACTAACTAGAACTGGACGCGCTTCGACTTAAATGTACGAGAAAAATAGACGTTAGACGACATTTTTCAGATCGTTCGGAGAAAGAACTTGGTCTCTTATAAGCGAGGCAGTCTTGTGTATTTATACAGGATGTAATAAAAGTGATAAATGATAATATTTTAGGGTGTGTATGTGTCTTTTACGTTATATCAACTGTCAATGTAGCAGAGCCGAAAGAATATATGTACAATTTAGTTACTTTTGAATTTTGATGCATCTTTTCTATGAAAATGCCCCGATGTCACGAATTTAGCCCATAGAATAATAATTTAAAAAAGTAACCCTTTATAAGACGTGCTGCTACTTTACGTACTTTCGTGTGCTTACTGTATTTCTTTCGATCCGATTCAACACTCACAAATAAGCCACAACAAAATTGACACAATGTTTTTTATAAAACTTTCCTACTGAAAAGACACAACAATGACATTCAAGATAGCCACAGCTTTTTGTGATTGTGGCACACTGTTCAAATATTGACCGTACAATTTCGAGTTTTTCCGCGTGGATACGCGCGATTGGAGATAACCAATGCTGAATATTTTAAATATCTTGAAGGGTTCCGCACACTCTCAATAAAGTGTAAAAAAAATGTAACGCTAAACTAATGATTTAATTAATTTAAACTTTACCTTTACGTAGAGCACCTTTACCTAACCGCCGCACTCAGAGCTATTTAATTGTGATTAACCTTCAATTTAATGGAGAGTTCGACAGATAATGTATGGGGCTTATGTGAAAATTTTGAATTATTCCACCATGAGTGCGGCAGAAAGATTGTAGCGGTGCTCCACAAGTCTGTGGTATAATAATCAAGATAAGGCTTATGGTGTTTCTAACATAAGGGAGCATACCCATACTACGTGACCCATTTGGGGTGGGGGGCGGGTTGGGGGGGTGCTGGGGGCTAAAGGCTAAAGTTTGTTTGAATGTATGGATGTTTGTTACTGTTTCACGCAAAAACTACTGAATGGATTTTAATGAAACTTTACAATAATATAGCTTATAGCAGGGGTCACCAATTAGTTTCGCTCGGGGTCCGTTTTAAGAAATAAAATAACCTTCGCGGTCCGCACATTTAAATAAAACAAAATATGTATGTATTTTACGAAAATTACAAATGTATTTGTTCGAATTAATGAGAAAAGCGACAATTTTTGTTGCTATAATATGTTCATCAGTACCTATATTATCGAGACCGAAATTAATTTTCTAACGAGGTTCATCTTCATCTCTTCGAGCATGCTTGGTCCGCACACAATGGGTCGGCGGTTCGGATGCGGACCGCGGTCCGCCATTTGGTGACCCTTGGCTTATAGGTACATCAGAATAACACATAGGCTACAATTTTAACCGACTCTTAAAATGGGGGAGGTGTTATGTTCATTTTTTTATGCTCAACGATTATTGCGCCGTTTGTGAACCGATTTTCAACATTTTTCTTTAGCTGTATAGGGTATCGTCCCAATTTGGTACTATATTTACAAAAGTGGTGACCTGATGAAGGGATCCATAAGTAATAGAGGGAGCTCCTCAAAATTTATATGGAAACATATTGTGGTGACTTTGGTTTCATGAGCAGTGTTCTAAGCATATGCATATGCTACCAACAAGTAAGATTTTGCACCGAGGTATACCATGATTCGGAAAGTGCTGAGAGAACTCCTGATTCTTTATAGATACAAGTTTGGGAATTTCGGCATTGTTTTAAGAACGGAATGCATATTATGCTACTATGCAAATTCCATTCATCATAATCATCTTTATCACTGCCATATAATACCTATTATGACCCTATTATTGGTGCTTTTTATAGTCTTTTAGATCGAGACTCGAGTTCGACTCGATTAAAAAAAATCTATACTAATATTATAAACCTGAAGAGTTTGTTTGCTTGAACGCACTCAAGAAGTACTGGTCCGATTTTAAAAAATCTTTCAGTGTTAGAGTTATCGAGCTATATTAAGGTCTATATATTATTACTATATTAAGACTAATAAGCCCGAAGAAGCAGAAAAAAATGTGGAAAAAACGGGGAAAATTATTAGAAAGAGTCTATCTCACGAACTACTGGAGCAATTTTTATGTTATTTAGCACATATATAGAGTAGACCACGTAAAAGGACATAATCTATTTTTTTGCGGGAAAATGTACGGTTTACCGTGAAATTCCTAATTTATGCGGGCGAAGCCGCGCGGGACATCTAGTTTACTATATTTGGTGTTCGATTACAATTTGAACTACAATCGTGACTAAAATAGCTAGTATGTACCATCGAGGAAATTGATTCCTAGGTAGTTGACAGACCAACGTCCTGTAGTCGGATCATGACATGATCCGACTACACGTCCTGTAGTCGGATCATGACGTTCATGACGTACGGATCACAATTATTAACATTGAATTGACATTGTCAATTCAATGTTGATTGTGGTCCATCGGTTGGGTTTATACTTTAAACGCGACTAAATTAGGTCCACCATCTGCCTAGAAATTAGTTTCTCTAATTTTTTTATTGTAATTTTAGACTATTATTATAATATTATATAATATTAAATATAAATCCAAGTGATAATATTTTAGGGTGTGTATGTGTTCCTTACATAGAGTTCACTGTGAAAGTAGCAGCGCTGAAAGATCAATTTTTTTCAACACGTTACATTGGGGCGCTTACCCATAGAAAAGTGAAAAAATTTTGGTCATTCAGCGCTGCTACTTTCACAGTAAACTCACTATAAGCAACACGTACACAATATATAATACACAAATATGAGTCAAATTATTTTCATTTGCTATCTACTCTTTCTACTTAAAAAATTATTAAAAATTATTCTTGTCAATACCACGTGAACAATTGATGGGTCATGGCATATACTACGCGTGGTCACCAGGGGGAGGGAGGGGGTCAAAAAATCTTAAAAAGTAGGTCACGTAGTATGGGTATGCTCCCTAAAAACATTTACTAACAAATGTTGTCAATTGTTACATTTTGTTAGGAACTCTTACATGTTATAAGTGCTCCTACACTAATAGAAAATGTTTATTTACGTTTACTAACATTTAATAACATTTAAATCTGGTATTGGCTCACCGCATACCTCGTCGTCCTTTATAAAAGGTTTACAAACAAAAGTAACGCATTTTATTTCGTTATAAGTTGTTTTGCTATTATTTGTTAACTTGCGTTTACAAAACATTTTCCAACATGAAAACATTTTTAACATTTTTTAACATTTGTGACTAAATGTTTGCTAACAAATGTTTACTAACGTTACTGAACATTTTCTAACTGCGGTGTGGTAACCATTAGAATTTCATACTTTGTCACTTTGTATATAGCTTCTTGAATCAATTAGCCATGTGAACTTTTTATTTATTAGGCCAAACGTAAGTCAAACTGTAGAGATGAGAGAAAAAAATTTTCAAGAAAGGAACTCTAAACATCGAATAAAAACTTTTCGTCCAACCTCCAATGCAAAAAGCTATCATAGAATAGTTGAGTAAACAAATGATAGACTTCGATATTATTGCACACTTTATATTTTGTTAATTAAGATGTAGAAAGAACAAATTAAAAATAATAAATTATACACATTATTTATATTTTGTGTTGGGCAAAGGCAAAGTTTGATTAAAATTAAAGACTTAGGTAAGGACTAGAGAAGTAGGGATTTTCGTATCTACCTTAGATAGGTAGAGACTGTAGTGTGAAGTGTCCAGTATCACAAATTAATAATTATTATAATAAACTATTTTTAATATTTTCAGATATAACAGTTATGTCTGAAATGATATAATTATTATACCTAACTGTTGACTAATAAGTATTTTTCTGTCAGAAATAACTGAATACAGCTTCACTTACTTACTGACTATACTTTGTATTAAAAACTTACCTCAAAAATTACAATGTCTAAAAAACTTGCACAGAAACAGCGAAACTGCTATAACAATAATTATAACACGTTTAGACACTAAATAATAGATATCGATTTATATTGATCCCAATCTGCCCATTCCTTCGTGATGTACAAAAGGTTCAATTGAGTGATTTCTATATAAAAAAGTGCTCTGCGATTGTAAGATTGACGTCTTATTCAGTTGTCACCTCAATATAAATATGCTTGTTTATTTTGATTATTTTGATTTTGAATAATCTACAATGCTCTCATTTTTTGTTGTCTTCGTTAAAAGATCTCGTCGCGGGGTGATTTTGTAAAATTGGCTGGTAGCTTGTATTGTCAAACTCTACCTACAAATTTTAATGAAATACTAGTTGACCCGGTGAATTTCGTATCACTTAACTCATACATTTTCTACCGTATACGGTATACACTATATACCTTCCCTGGAATTTGGCAAAGTCTAGCCGTTTGCAAGTTTTAGCGAGATTAACAAAATTGAAATTCATTTTTAGGGTTTCGTACCCAAAGGGAAAAAACGATTACTAATAATTTTTAACCTTTGGGTACATAAGTAACATGACCATTTTTTTGTCAGAGCGGGACAAATACAGAATTCCCCCCCCCCCCATTATATTTTGATTTATGAATATGTAGTCAATCAATCAAAGACTAATAGGAGCAAATGTGGAAAAAACGGGAGAAATTATATGAAAGGGCTTATTTCAACGCGCTAATCTCAGGAACTACTGGTCCGATTTGAAAAATTCGTAGAGATAGCTCGTTTATCGAGAAAGGCTTGAGGCTATATTTTATCAAGCCAAGACTAATATGACCGAAGAAACAGAGGAAAATGTGGAAAAAAACGGGAAAAAATATTTGAAAGGGCTTTTCTCACGAACTACTCGGGCAATTTCTATGTTATTTGGCACAATGTGACGGAATAATCACGTTAGTTGTATGTATGCGATACTTCCAGGCATTACACAGGCATTTCAAACTTATTAACATACTTTTAAATTATTGTCGTTCGGTCTGTTTGCAAAAGCGGGACAATTTCGACCTCGCGGAGGACAGCGGGACAGACTGCCTGAAGCGGGACTGTCCCGCCCGAAGCGGGACATATGGTCACGTTATTAACATAACCCTTATCACTTTCAGTGCTGCTATTTTTACTGTGAACTCTATTTAAGGGCCACATTTCTACACACTTTAAAGAGTTATCACTTACCATAGTTACACCTTTAACAGTTTTAGTTATCTTACATGTTATACCTATTTAGTCACATCAGCAAATCAATATAAAAGTCATAAATAATTATTAACCAATATCAAAAACTTTTTACTAATATAATTTTTAGAATTTTGTGCTACATAAACTCGTAATAATAGCTTTTACGCTGCTGGCTATTCTTGGTTATGGTCGCTTTACAGTTTACGATCTTTTACACCGCGGCGAAGTACTATTGGCAGGATATAATAGTAAATAAGGACGATTTATGGCTAAGACTCTCCGTCCTTGACAATTATAGCTTGCTTGTGGCAGAAGCAAATTGTTAATAACTGAGACTGCAATAAATTATCCACACTAATAAAATGCAAATCTTTCTGTATGTCTCTTATCGCTTAAAGCACTGACGGCTGATCTGATTTAGATTAAACGTATTAATTTTATTATGTATTTAATTTAATTGTTAAACACTACGAATAATAAAAACTAAGGAAGAGTAACTCCGTCAAAAAACATGCTCCAAAATACTTGTCAAAAAAGTGTACCTTAGGTTCACTTTTCATACATTTGCAACATTTAGGTGACCTTGAGCGGTATAAAGGCTGACGTTACATGACAGTTCGAATGGAACCAAATTTAAAACTGTATTAGTATGGGAGTTACGTTTCCTTAGGTTTTATTATTCGTAGGTTAAACACAATGTTTTCGCATCGAAAAAATATTTTGAAAAAATTAGAGCTCTGAAAAATAAGGCTTTATTTCTTTTCCAGTTACACTTATCCTATTTTAATTCTCAAATAAGATGTTTGTACTTACTGAGACTATGAAATAGCACATGGAAAACAAAAGAAAATAGTTTGTAAATCGTTATAATATTATTGTCTGTTACACTATAATACTACACAACAGTTTTGCTGTGCGTAAGCTATACACTTGAAATTACAATTAATAATACAGTTTTAACCGGAGTTTATCTTTTTACTATTGCTTTTGATTGGCTAGCGTCAAAAATTAACCAATAACGATAGTGAAAAGATAAACTTGTCAAAAAACTTCAGAAACCGGGCATTAGTTGTTTAGAAATTTTAAAATAGACATAATATAATTAAACTAAAACACAACACAAACAACCGTAGAAGCTTAAGCTACACAAAAACTAAGCTTCATAAGTTTCAAATAAGTACGAGAAAAACTTTATGCTTCAGGCTTCATAAGAATTTTTGAATTATGTTTCCTAAGAAGGATTTTTTAATTAGGCTTATTAATATAAGCCTTATTAAAAAAAAACACCAAAAAAATTACGAAGCTTTTAAAAGTTTTAAAAACAAGAAAAACGAGCTTTTACGAAAGATTATTGTTTACAAAACGTAGATTAAAATTAGTAAGTTGAGCTGCAGTAAAAGCTCAAATTAAAGAAAGCTCAGATAATGAAAAAGCTCACCGAGTGGGATGCGCGCTGGAGCAATGACTCGGACGCTCGCACTTGACCTTGTGCGCGCGAGTGCACGCGAAACGCCCGACTTACTCGTTTTATACTGAAGCCCGCTGTACACACTGCCGCCACGGATAGCGAGCTGGGGCATGGCCGCATGGGCCCAATATGTACCTATCGACTTCAAAATAATGAAAATTAAGTATAGAAATATTTGAGTTTCAGGCGAATTTTGAAAAAGGGAAATTTATAGGGAAATAGTTATTATTAGATACTTTTAAGTTCATTAAATAATGTTATTTTTGTCTTGGAAGACGGTTTAAATTTTTTGTTAAAAATTATATTTTTCTTGTGCTCTCTAGGGGCAACTACCCCAGCGTCATGAATTTGATTACTTTAGAGTTTAGACGGTTTAGCGGTTACTTAAGACTTCTCAAACAAGTGGCGAAAGTTTTGTTTTAGTATAAAACGAGCTTATCGTTTAAAAACGTTTATAGGTTAGGATGTATAGGTTTTTTTTATTCTTGCCCCCTAACGTTATAAGGGCTTTATATGTAGGTTATAATGAGCTGCTAAAGCTAACAACAAAATTGAAAAACTATACAAAAGCATTTTTTTACAAAAAAAAAAAAAATACCTACACTGAGAGTTTTTAATTCAATTGTCTACTTCGTGGCCCTGAAATTTGCATGATACGCGGTTATCCTTTGCCGGTTCTCAAAGTTCTTCCATACAAATTTTTTTCTGAATCAGTTCAGCGGCCTCAGTATAAAAAGATAATAAACAGACAAACATTCAGCTAGTTAATTTCTGTTACTAATAAAAGCAATTACAATCTTATTTTACAAAGAAAATGAGCGTTTTCTTCCGATCGTGTTGGCCGACTCGCTCGTCAGTCAACTCTGGCGTGTGTCGCGGTCAACACCACTAGACCTGCAGTGTCCCGTCTCTAATAAATCTAAAAATACGATATATAAGGCAGGTGCGTACGGCTTCATCATTACTCAACATTATCATACGACTGATACAATCTAGAACAATCTTTGACGAATGCCGAAAAAACTTGCACTCCTGGAGTGCGAAGAAGCAAAAGGAAGATAAAATTAATATTTGATCTCCTATACTACAAAAGCGATTTTTTTGTCTCGATATCAATAATAAAAACGCTCGAAATATTCAGAAAGTACTAAGATATTACAATTTATACTCAACTTTAGTAATAGAAATTAAAATAAAATATTTGAGGGCGGAGAGGGTGCCCGATGGAAAAAAAAACAATTTTTGGCCCGTCGATATTATCTAGAACCCGTTTTTATGTAACCAGTTTTGAACGTTTTTGCCAAGAGATGGCGCTGTTGGGCGTGTTCAAGTAATATGATTTAAATTATGAAACGAAATAGGCAGTTCTAACATGAAGGTCATTACTCATTAGTAATGTGTAACTGTCACCTGACTACATTTTTCGAGGACAAAAATTACCCTCAAACGCACCCCACCCCCTTCTACTGTTTTATGAAGCTTATAGCAGTCGCTTGGCTTCTTAATAAATTGTTCGTCATCAAGTCAACATAATATTATGTTCATAACTGCAAAAGCAAATCAATTTTCATGGCCCCCACTTCCGATTATGGACCCCAATTTTTTGTCAGGCCCCGTCGAGTCTCGCGTGGGGGTCACCTGGGGGTCAACCTGGACCACTTTGGGAACTACTGCTCTAGCGTTTACCAGGGCTCCAAGGCCGACGTGTATCTTTATTCCTACTAAAATCATTACACCGGTTACGCGTCAATCAATAATGTCGCCTACTAAAACCTTTTTATGGGACACTCTGTATATGAGGTAGATAGTCATTTTCAAATATAAAATAGTATTTAAACACGCGTTGAATCAGTCGACATAGCCAAGTTGGTCGGCCAACGGTCCACGCCAGCGGCTCTCAACATTTGTGCAATTCCAAATGTTCCGGACCAGATAAAAGTGCCTCTATCTAATCCCTGTTGTTCTTGCTGATTGGCAAGATAAGTCACAGATTAAAATATAGAAGAACAAAATGCAGAAAGCTAAATTGTTTCAA
This sequence comes from Lysandra bellargus, assembly GCA_905333045.1. Classification (NCBI taxonomy): domain Eukaryota; kingdom Metazoa; phylum Arthropoda; class Insecta; order Lepidoptera; family Lycaenidae; genus Lysandra; species Lysandra bellargus. The sequence continues at coordinate 7,587,441 of HG995335.1, read as the reverse complement.
AAATATCATAGTCAAAGAAGATCATGAAATCCAAAAACAACTCTACAACAGAGCGAGTTGTTTTGGAGTCCAATATTAGAATTTAAGTGGTAGTTTTAATATAATGCAATAAAATTATAATTATAACGCCAATAATAATAATTGTGGACTCCGTGTCCATGATATTAATAAAAGTAAAATATTATATCCATCCTAAAAAAGGTAATTTTTAGCCTGTATTTGATTGATATTTGATATCAATAAATGTTACGTTACCTTTGTGTTTATTTTTAACACGCTTATAATTATTACTAGATGATGCCCGCAACTCCGTTGCGCCAAAATTCGTTTATCGCGCGAGAACCGTACATTTTTCCGGGATTAAAAAGTATCCTATGTCCTTTCCCGGGACTCAAAGTCATACCAAATTTCAGCAAAATCGGTTCAGTGGTTCGGGCGTGAAGAGGTAACAGACAGACAGACAGACAGACAGACACACTTTCGCATTTATAATATTGATATGGATTAGTTTGGGCTGTCTATATGTAACAGAATCTTTGAGCACGATTTTTACTTGAACTTTACATACGTAAGAGGTTTGAAAATAAGCTTTTTTAGTTTTTTAAAACTATGGTGTTAGATAATATTTATTTAACAGTATTTCAATTTATGTTGAGAGGTACTGAAGATTTCCAAGTAAGTTCCTTATACAAAGAAGACGTGTCCGACGTCACACTTAACAGTTTATGAGCTTTAGCCAAGATACTTTCCTTAATTCTTCCATCGCAATAAGATAGAGACATTGTCTGCTTATATACAACAATATTATAATATTATAATAATAGCTCCCACACTGATTTCGGTGACGGTGGCCGGTTTCATTGAAACCAGACCAGCTACACAGGAGTAATTCTATAGTACCCAAGTGTGTGCGCAGTACACAAGAGCACTCTTTATTCCTTTACTCTCATATTACCCAGTGGGACGGACGACCAACACGACTGGCGAGAGATCAGGCGCAGGACCGACTTTTTACATGCCCATCCGACGCATGGACCATCTTACTTGTCAGACAATCAGGTGATCAGCCTGCATGGTCCTAACCAAACTTGGAAATAACATGTTTCTAACGCGGGAATCGAACCCACGACCTCCGAGTCAAGAGCCACGCTCTATACCACTAGACCCGGAGGCGCACAGTGTCTAAATGTCTATATAATATAACAATATTACATAGATAAGTATATAGACACTGCGGTGATACAAATGCTACAAATGCTATGCATTTGTGTATCATAATATCACAAAAAATTACGTATTGAGCTATGAGTGCAATCAGTTCTTAAGGGCCCTCTCTTCTTAAGGGTCGATTGTCTGTCAGTGCGAATATCGACGTAAATGACATTAAAATAACATTCATAACAGCGCGCCTTGTACGGTGGCGGTTACGACGCTCGCCGCGTCCATGATAGGGCGAAATAGGAGAAAAAACCTTTTTAAGGCTTAATATAATACATATTTCAAAAAAGTAAAAAAACCAAGTTATCAACTTATGTATTGTAAAGCAGTAGATATTTTTTATATATTCTTTTGATAAATAATGAAGGAGTAAAGTGGTTTCATTCAACGATTTGGAGGTGATTTCGTTTTTATTTCTTTATTATGTGATACCGATAGAAAAAATATGGCAAAACCAAATTACGTATTATATCATGTAGATTACTAATTTTTTTTTCAGATATAATTTCTCTGTTAATGCCGATGAAAAGTTATTTCATCTGCACGCTTTTTTCGAAAGAGCAGCCTTAAGATCATTTAGAACAAGACTGCATTCATAACTAAAAAAGGGATAATTTATGCTTAACAGCGACCGTAAAATGTTTTATGTAATATTTTTGTACGTTTCCTTCCGCTACCAAAATCCATTTCACCGATTCTGATACATTTGGTAATTCATTTTTCAAAATGTGTTTTGACATGACGTCCTCTTAACAAGTGTAACATAATATGAAAATATGTGCTGCAGTTTGTATGCTTATTAAGCAATCAAAAATATTTAGGCCACTCAATAAAAATTTAAAATGCCGTGAAAATGATAGGTACTAGTAACTCCCAAACCTATGTTTCCCACATTCCACTAATAAAATTATGCACGGTATCTACTCTAATTTGTTCATCATAAAATTTGTATGTTATCTTGCGAGAATTCTTAATACAGTTGAATTTATACGTAATATGAATTAGTTACGTGTCCAATTGTCCATCTAAGGCGCTATATTGAAAAAACTGTCCTTTTTCACTTAATTCTATAGGACCCTCAGAAAAGTTACAAATCTGGTAATGAGATATACATATCTTCATAGCCTTATCTAGGTTTGAGAAGAACTAGAAACACGATTAATGTATTTTGCCTCGATACATTTAATTTTCGAAATGACCTCTTAAAAATACGAAATTTGAAGATTATTTTTAAACGAAAATAGATGTATTGTAGAAAATTAGTCTAATTGATAGACACCTTTGCAACTCAAAATCGTATAGAAGCATTTTGCTCAAATGCTCCTAGTTATTTTTTTTTAATGATTATAATTGCGTTTTTTTCCCATGTTTTCCGAGCGAGCCGATAGCTTCTGGCCGCAGCGTATTCACCACTTTATAGTCATACAAATTAAGTATAAAATTGCCCTTGCGGTAAAATTACTTTCGATATAGCGCCTTAGGCTGTTTGCATAGCTTTTATCGCGGGCTTAATAAATGTTAATTACGAATATAATACGATTATTTTTGTTACGGAATTTCACTTGGCTCACACACTCGTCTAAAGTCGTTTCAGTTCGGCAGACTTCGGCACGGTGTTTGTGTGCGCAGTGCGTGCGACTAGACCTATGCGTGTAGACTAGCTACTAACTACAATAGCTTTACCGCGGCAGAGCTACTCATTTTTTTTCTGAAATTTGTATTTGAGCACATGTCGTCAACTAAGACAGTTATTCTCAAAGTATGCACCGCGGAGCCTCATGTCTCCGCGGACATCGGTCATCAACAAAATATTATAATGCATCGGCCTGATTTCTTTTTAAAACATCTGATACCAGCATGGAGACAATTCATTCAAAGACAAAACTTCCTTTTTTGGATCTGACAAAAATGACAGTTCTTGAAAGTGGAAGGGTTCTTCCTTCAAAAAGTTTGAGAACCGCTGATTAAGAAATTCAAAAACTTTTTGTCATAAAAATTACGTGATATTTGCCGGAGACACTACATGTTAGGTTTCGTGAAATGGACAGTGGGACTTGGCTGGCTAGTGGCTATCTCTGTCTGGCTTTCTATCTCTCTGTTTGTTTTTATTACACTTTTAGGGTTCTGTAGTCAACAAGGAACCCTTATAGTTTCGGTCTGTCCGTCCATCTGTCCGTCTGTCCGTCTGTCTGTCCGCGGTTTTGCTCAGAGACTATAGGACCTACAAATCTGTAATTTGACATGAATGCACATATTAATGATACCGACAAAATGGTACATGAAATCTTTTTTTTTATGGTAGGTAGTAGATACCTTCCCTACACATTAAGCGGGGATGAATTTTTTTTAGCATCCGCCCCATCGTGTGGGGTGTTGGATAGGTTTTTGAAAAATATTATGAGTATTCATAGATCATTTTCCGATTTAGGGATCCGTTTGTGAAATATTAAGTTTTAAAGTGGAAAAAATCGTTAGAGTCCAGTGTCCCCTTCTACCAGCTTAACGGTTGCTTCTGGAAATGTGAAAAAATTATCGGGAGTAGAAAATATGCTGAATTTAAAAGGAAAACTATCACGGCTCAGAAGACTTCATAAGTTATTGAGTAATAGTCGATCAACTAAAAAAAATGTATTTGGCGAAGTGTAACTAGGAACTTTTCGTTCAAATTCCTTTGAAAGTAACTAAGATGATGTTGTTAGTAGTATAAAACACGTTATAAATGTACATTCATTGACCTTACAAAAATTTAAAAAAACTAGCGGTACTACGGAACCCTATATTACGCGTGGCCCGACACGCACTTGGCCGGCTTTATTTTTCATCTATCAAGCTTCCGTGTCATGGAAGCTTTACTTATTTGTAAAATACTGAAGCTTTACTTATTTATAAAATACTAGCTGTTGCCCGCGACTTCGTCCGCGTGGACTTCAGTTTATAGTTGTTCCCGTACATCGATTAAATAGTTAACGCGCAAATTACAAAGTTCCTTTTTGTGGGAACGGTACATTTTTCTGCGGCAAAATATAACCTATGTTCTTCCCCGGGACTCAAAGTATCTCTATACCCAGCAAAATAGATTGAATAGCTTGAGCGAAAATTATAAAAGTTTATTGAGCGGGAACCGTACATTTTTTGGGACAAAATGTATCCCTTATCCTTTTCCGGGACTCAAAGTACATATTACTATACCTATACCTATATATCTATACCAAATTTTTAGAGTAATAAAATATAGCCTATAGCCTTCCTCGATAAATGAGATATCTAATACTTACTGAAATTTTTTTTTCAAATCGCACCAGTAGTTCCTGAGATTAGCGCGTTCAAATAAGCCCTTTCAAATAATTTCCACCGTTTTTTCCCCATTTTCCTCTATTTCTTCGTTCCTATTAGTTTTATCGTGATAAAATATAGCCTATAGCCTTCCCCGATAAATGGGCTATCTAACACTGAATTTTTCAAATATGACCAGTAGTTCCTGAGATAAGCGCGTTCAAATAAGCCCTTTCAAATAATTTTCCCCCGTTTTTTCCACATTTTCCTCTATTTCTTCGTTCTTATTAGTCTTAGCGTGATAAAATATAGCCTAGAGCCTTCCTCGATAAATGGGCTATCCAAGAGTAAAAGAATTTTTCAAATCGGACCAGTAGTTCCTGAGATTAGCGCGTTCAAACAAACAAACAAACAAACAAAGTAACAAATTCTTCCGCTTTATAATATTAGTATAGACTAGCAACCCGCCTCGGCGTCGCACGGGTATAAAATATAACGGGTATATAATTAGCCACTAAAAAAATTGTAACCTATGTCATATGTGTTATTCTGATGTAAAGGCTATATTATTGTAAAGTATCATTAAAATCCGTTCAGTAGTTTTTGCGTGAAAGAGTAACAAACATCCATAGTCCATACATACTTACATCCATACATAATCACATCCGAAATTTCGCCCTTATAATATTAGTAGGATAGGATAGTATATTATTATAACTGCAATGTTTTCATGTTAGAGGCAAGAAACAGCGTATTATAACAAGGGAACAAATATAATGACCACCAAAAAATGTAATACCCTAAACTTGTTTACCAAAATTATTATTTTTTAACAAAAAATTAAAACCGACTTCCAAGATAAAAACAAAAGTAATACTTATTCTTAATCTAAAAAGAATCAAAATATAATTCTTATTCCTTATTATAGTGGCGTCTTCAGACTTCGCCTAAACCTCAACTATTTCTGTACTCAATCTTCATGCTTTTGAAGTCGGTACCAGCTTACCTTAGCGCAATTGCTATGTCAAGGATCTCAGAGCTTTTCCGGGCTGGTACCGACTATTCCTTATTATAGTGGCGTCTTCAGACTTCGCCTAAGCCTCAACTATTTTTGTACTCAATCTTCGTACTGTTGAAGTCGGTAGTTGAAGTTATTGTTACTATTTCTGGTGATTAGTTCATTAAAAGCCTTATAATAATACTAGATGACGCCCGCAACTCCGTTGCGCCAAAACTCATTTATCGCGCGGGAACCGTACATTTTTCCGGGATAAAAAGTATTCTATCATCTACCTATGTCCTTTCCCGGGACTCAAAGTATCTCCATACCAAATTTCAGCAAAATCGGTTCAGCGGTATGGGCGAGAAGAGGTAACAGACAGACAGACAGACAAACGGACAGACAGACATACACACTTTCGCATTTATAATATTAGTATAGATAGGTACAATAGACAAAAAGTTTTGTTCGACGTTTGGCAACGTAGGTATGTGTCAATATTCTGATATTAGTCACCGGCTACGCGGTCAATTTTTCATCAATCTGATCCATCAATCCGGTACGGATTGACGAAAATTTGATTGTGTACGACTCGGATTGATGGATTGGTCGTATTTTTAACATGAACTTTTTATAGCCATCAATATTCCGTCAATCAGATTGATGAGAATTTGACTGTGTAGCCTGTAACTTAGACGTGTGCAACATGTCGGATTTTGGTCGGATTGTTTACTGTATGTGCTAGTAGCGCTCTCAGCTCCGACCGTGATACATAAATCACGTTTTTAAGATCAATATGCTCAGTTCATAAGCTCTGGTTTGTCTGGTTAGCGATCGTAACTGTAAAAGATTAAAAGGTATTAAAATTCTATTAATATTCATTTCCGTCTTAAATTGATAAGCGTATAATATGGTCAATTAAACGACTCAGTAACGAGCGAGAAGTGAGCCCTTCTATATTCCACAACCTATATAAGTATATACCTACATTTGTGGTACACTTCACGGAAAAACTATCACGCCTGTTGATTTGTGGTTTATCATAATAATTTTTATCTTATATCTTTAAACGAGCAATTCTTGTATATATAATATATAATTGGAATCTCGGAATCGGCTCCAACGATTTTCATGAAATTTAGTATATAGGGGGTTTCGGGGGCGATAAATCGATCTAGCTAGGAATCATTTTTAGAAAATGTCATTTTATTCATGTTTTATCGAATACCGAGCAAAGCTCGGTCAAATAGCTAGTTTTAAATAATATGAAGATGAGTCATCTGACTCATCAGTCAGTGAAGGTGTGACGACGCGAGCCCTCACAAAGCTCGGCTTTTAGCTAGTTAATATGTACCTCTATTACATCCGTATCTGAGCTGTGGGCTCTAACAGATGCAGTACGGCCCTGTTCACACCAAACCGACGCGACTGTGAGCCGCCGAATGTGAGCAGGCTCACTGTGAGCCCCAGTGTGTATCGAATGTCCGCGCCTACGCCTAGCGTAATAGCACTAGCGTATTGCCGGTAAGGTGTGAACAAAAAAGTGAATATGTATGGAAATACAATAAACTGCGTAACTTTCGCCCACATTCGGCGGCTCACAGTCGGTTTGGTGTGAACGCGGCCGTAGAGTATTTATTACGTATGGCATAGTAATTTATGTTTGTCCTCAAAACTCATACTAAGGAGAACGGATAAAATTGATTAATTATTATTATTAATGTGTTATGTGTTATTAAGTACTTATTAGTCATAATTTTAATTCGTCAATCGTCATATTAAGTCATCCATATCTTCTTCGTATATATAAAATTTTCGTGTCACAATGTTAGTTCACGAACTCCTCCGAAACGGCTTTACTGATTTTTACCAAATTTTATATGCATATTCAGTAGGTCTGAGAATCGGCTACTCGGTACTTTTATAAGTATTGATAAGTGCATTTGTTGAATAAATAATAGTAAATTATTATAACCTGAGACTGACGGCGACCATTGTTTGTACGACGGGATAGCGATCGACGTTGCCATGGTGACATACTTATTTAGTCACTTCAATAAATTAATAATATTATGGCAAAAATATTATGGCAAAGCAACGTTTGCCGGGACAGCTAGTAATATTATAATATTATGTAAGTACTTGAATGTGTCGCTAAGCGCAAATCTTTAGAGCAGCTGAACCGATTACCTATGCTAAATCTTGTTTTAGAATATTCCTTGCAATACGAGGATGTTTCTTATAGAGGGAAACATTTAAAAAATACGTATAAAATAAGAAAATCGATGAAATTATACTTTTTACCCCGGAATAATGTAGGTTTCCGCGCGTTCAACCTATTTTGGTGCAACAGAGTTGGGTGCGTCTTCAACTATTCAATATTTTTATCTTCAGTTATTATTACTTCAGTTATTATATTATTAGGAAAATGAATTATTTATTCAAATAATTCGTTTTCCTTGAAGGCTCGAGCCCTTTCCTCAAGGAAAAGTGAACAGAATGCTATCAAAGCATAATAATATGTTTATGCCAGTGGTTTATGCATATGACACTGATTCAGAGCTGAGGTGTGTCGTACTCGTAGCTGGTTGTTGATATCCCTGATATACGATTATTTTATTAGTTTAATCTTTATTAATTATAGTTATATTATATACAATTTTGGTTAAAATGAATTTGTTGGGTTCCCGAAGTTAATGGCGTGATAAATTGGTATGTGTGAATTAGTTAATTTTCATTTTTATTCGACGTAGCAACAATAACAATAGCAGAAGCAGAATACGTATTGTGCGTTGCATATCTAGATAAGTATTGAAGAATGTAGAAGAGTTTTACAATGGCGACGTACAGTGATGCTACATCATGACGTGCATTTTTACGTTACGTTAACGTACGTGCAAATTAACGTACCATGCCATGTTACCGCACCGTTCCACGTTGACGTCGTTGACGACGTTGTAGACAGCTGACAGGCCCAATGTGTGGTGGGGCGCCATTTATGTAATTGATTATTATGATTATGATTTAGGTGGACAAAGTAGCAAATTATCTGCCTATGTTTTCTGATTTAAAGAGAAATCAAACCAAATTAATTCTCATGGACTCCCGCTTACGACTTTGGACCCCCATTTTTTATCAGGCCCGTCGAGTCTCACGTGGACCCCTGGGGGTGCACCTGGATCACTTTGGGAATCCTTCGAAGTTCGATGCATCTGGTAACTAATTTTTTTATGACGTAGAGTTTAAGGCAATGAGATGGGTTATGAGGATACTCCAAAATGTACAGTTCCACGAGCGTAATGCGCACAATAGTAAACGTCGTACATTTTTTCAGTATCACGTTTTGTGTCAGCGTGACAGCCGTGACCAGACCTTAAGAATCTAAAAATACTGCGGCTGCTAAGAATCAGCAAACATTTTGTTGCAGAGCTGAAGCGCAGTTTTGGACACAGTGACAAATGGTGTGTAACAAGTTAACAACTAACAAGTGTTTTTCTTTCTTGGACACACACAAACGCGCGCGCACACACACACACACACAATTTTTTTTTACCTAACCATACTATAATCCTACTTCCTACTAATATTATAAAGGCAAAAGTATGTGAGTTTGTGTGTTTGTTACTTCTTCACGGCTCGAGCGATTTCGACAAAATTTTACAAGGAGGTAGCTGACATCCTGGATTAACAAATAGGCTACATTTTTAACTGACTTCCAGAATGGAGGAGGTGTTCTGTTCATTTTTTAATAATTCTTTATGTTCAACGATTACTCCGCCGTTTGTAAATATATATACAAGAATTGCTCGTTTAAAGAATATATAAGATTACTATGTTTAAGCACCAATCAATAGGCGTGATAGTTTTTCTGTAAAGTGTACAACAAAAGTTAAGTAAAAGTTAGGTAAAGATTGTTGTGGGATATACTAGGGCTAGCTTCGCTCGCCCTGATTATGTGACTAGGAAATAAAGCCTCTTAATTCGACTAAGGACAAGCTATGATAAAAATTTGTTTTTTGTTCAGATGCGGTGCTTCCAGTTTGTTGGAATAATGATCTTGCTTTTGGACGAAGGCGCTCCGAGAGAGACTAGACGAAAGAGGACGTTTCCTACGAGTCTGTGTCTATCGGGTAGACTAGTAAGTATTTATTTATTTATGCTTTTTGCATAATGTTGTACTTACATAGGCGGACTTAATGCCAGATGACATTCTCTCTACCAACTAGTTGACGGTAGATGCCACTGTGTGCCCGTATCCTTAACACTATAAACCAAACACAATTTTTGAAGGTGTTTATCTAATTCTAGACGTGAATGGAAGAATAAGGTAAGTAACATAAAAACTTCCCGTTTTTTGCTTAAATGGAGGCATTAGGTCCGGAAAATTTGAAATAGAAAAACTATGAATTATGTGTGTAGCCAGAAATATTATTAGCTAAGTTATGAAGTAGATAAGTTACAAGTTCAATTAAAATAATTAGGGAAAAAATTAGGTAGACATCAACTACGATAACATGGCGCGCCCCTCCAAATGACTGTTTCAATGTGTGCAGTCACATCCGTAAGAAAGAGTTTGTATGTACTAAGTATTCAACCAATCACAGTACACGTAATATTTCACTTAATGTCACTTATTATCAAATCAAATGTTGGTTGACTAATCAAAACTAGCCGACCGCGCAAGACAACGCACATTAAACGATTCGACAACGCACTTCAAACGTTTTGAATTTTGGAGGGGCGCACCAAGTTATCGTAGTTGATGTCTATTGTTCGTATGTTACCAAATGTTACTTGTTCGATTCTTCCACTCAGTTTACACATTTTAGAACTTTTTGACTAATTCCAATAATTCGCACAGTGATCTAGACATGATTCCGGGCAGAACGAGGCAAACCACATAATTTTCATGATAAATTGTATGATGAATGATCACATACCGTTAGTCCAATTAACACCTTTTTAAACTTAAAGCTTAGACTAGTTATAATATTATGCTAGTTATCTATTATTTTCTAGCGTAGAGGAAATTTCTGCGTTCGGCCTCCGCCTGAATACCCATTTACTTCCCGAGCTTTTCATAAGGTAAGCTATAAAAGGTTTTATTGAAAATCGATTTTGCTGAAAATCATTTTCTCATACGAAAATATTTAACGTGTTTTTAGTGTTTAAATATTTTGAAGTTAATTTTTGTGCAGAAACCTCGGTAATTACTATTTTAAGCTGAAAAATAACTCAAACATGTTAAATATTTTCGTATGGGAAAATGATTTTGGTATTACGTATGTATGAGAATTTCGATCTCGTGCTCTCTGAAGTGAGATAAGTATCTCGAAGTTGGCCAAAATTTATACAGTCGTACAGTTTTCGAAATAGTACGAGCCGAGCGTGCCCAAGAGAACATGCGATACTGATTTTTAGGGTTCCGTACCCAAAGGGTAAAAACGGGACCCCACTACTAAGACCTCATTGTCTGTCCGTCTGTCCGTCCGTCTGTGTGTCTCCAGGCTGCATCTCAAGAACCGCTGCAGCTAGACTTCTGAAATTTTTAGATTATGTATATCTGTTGCCGAGCTATAACAACAAATCTGGGGGCACGGGAGTGCCCCCGCCAAGATGAGCCAAGCTACTAAAATTGAAATAAGATAAATATTTAAGGGGGGGCTAGCATACAAAAAAAAACAATTTTCGTAATGGTACGGAACCCTTCGTGCGTGAGTCCGCTGTCCGACTCGCACTTGGCCGATTATTATTAAATCTTTGAAGTCGTAACTTGTAATAATATATAAATATTTTGTTTTATTTAAAGAAATAAAATACTGGATTGCAATTTTCTTCAAAAAATGCATGTTATAAATTATAATTATATTATAATAAAACAACGTGATATTCAGTGACACGAGCGAGCGACAGTCTTTATTGACAAAGATAAAAGATTATAAAACATGGTAAGGCACTTGCGCACACTAATATACTAGATGGCGCTAGTAGTCTCTTATTTTGATATTTTCAACATATTATATTATGTTATAATTAGAGATGTGCCGATCATGATTTGGCCGACGATTACGCCGATTAGTCGGCCGACTAGTCGGCAAGCCGATCATGGTTTCAGATTAGTTTCCGTAACCCTTTTTTTACTGCTATTTGGTGCACACGCCGTCTGTAAGCGGGTTTAAGGTGACGCCGCGTTAAAGTAAGAAACCGTGTTGGATATGTTTTAGATTGCTTGTTTTCTATGAGAGGCCGGACCGGCCTCTCATAGAAAACAAGCAATGGAACAGCAAAAAATGGAAAGGGCATAAGCAAAAAAATGGTTTTTGTCGCGTAATTTAAAAACCATAAATACATTTCATATAAGCTATGCACATATTAAAGTGTATGCTTCAACCAATTTATGTACAAATTTTGGAACCTTAAATCACTCTCCTCTGTTGGAAAAATAGGAATCCCTTTTTTTACAGAGGTCTTTTCGATTGATAATTCTGTGTTATAAAAGTTGTCCAATCGTGTTATGCTATGGGCAATTCAAAGACAAAGACATGATGAATACTGACAATGAACTTTAGTTTCTTAGCTTTAGTCATTGCTGAGAAAAATCGGCATCGCTACAGCCAAATTATCAAGGCGTCGCCTTAAGGCGAAGACAACTGCCAATTCGACATCTTTGTGCAGTTTTCTAGACGTATGTATTTCATTGATTGGCACAAAAAATATACTTATGTGATTTTGCATTATATTTGGAAAAGCTTCTTTATTTTAAATAATAAAATAATGTACTCCTACTGGATGAAAAAAAAAAAAACAAAGTCACATATTACAGGAAATGAAAACAGTTTTAACTCGAATAATATGCTAATAGTAGGGGAGGTCGCGCTCAGTTTAAAAAAGTCATTTCATACCGAGCGAAAATCGTTACAATAATAGTATTCCATTAATACATAACAGCTTTGATCGTCAGCCACTTCATAATGGGTGGAATAAAAATTGAGAGCATCTCAAAGTTGTTGTTGGGAATCGTATTGAATTGACATTAAAAAGATCCCAATTCGCACCTAATAAAGGTTCATATCTAGATTATGCACGTTTAGGTTCGGTAGGCGTTATTTTAGTTTTAGGCTATAACAACAGATGGCGCTTTTAAAGTAAAATGTATATAATTCTTCTTCACAAATACCATAACTTTAATCGCTGACTGACGTTTTTCCACCATCGTATTAGCGACTGACGGTTTTCTTTATTATTTACAAAGTAGAAATATTCACCTGTATAAATTTTGTACGGTATAAAATGACTTTATATTCAAAAAAAATTTACATGTTCAGTAACGCGACTGACGTTGAATCCCCCGTCTGCAATACGGCTGACCAGCCTGCCATGAATGTGGCGCTGTGGAGGACACGGCCCAGCATACCCTTGAGGTGTGCGATCGTTGGGCCGTGCAGCGCCACGATCTCGTGGCAGTACTGGGTGGAGACCTCTCGCTTCCGAGCATGGTACGCTGCATGCTCGAGAGCGATGAGGCCTGGCAGGCGGCGGTTTCTTCTGTGAAACCGTCCTTTCACAGAAAGAGGCCGCAGAGCGGAACAGAGAGGATGATCCATCCTCTGTTCCGCTCCGCCGGCGTAGGACGGGAGTGCGGAGGCGTCGCTATGCGAACCTCCAATAACTTCCGTCCCACGGGGCTCCGGGTCAGGATGGGAACCTGCCCGGCTTAGCTAGTCCCGGCGCCGAGGGGAACGCTTTAGTTTGCCTAAGCGTTCCCTAACTTGGTGGAAGTCCGGTCCCTTGTGAGATAGACCGGCCGGTCGTGGAGGGAGTCCTGTGTTAGACAGATCCAGGATATCCCTCCGTATACGGCTGAAGGCAAACCGCAGGTGGTTTTAGTGGGTAAACCCGAAGTCGGGAGTCCCACATACCCCCGGGTGCTTCAGCTTAGCTGACGCACATCCCCAACCCGGGGCACCCATAAAGGGTTTCCCCTGCGCATAAAAAAATAAATAAATAAAAAAAAAAAAAAAAAAAATGCTTTCAAAATTTGTTTATTTCATAACTTTTACAAAAATCTGAAGCTTGTAAGATTTAATTTTCAGTTCTTACATCTAGATTTCCCTTAATATTTATTTTTTCCTCTAACAAACGAAAAATGTATCCACGCTAGCTAGTGAACATGTCACATCTCTGTCTCTCTCGCATGAAAATCGACAGTGGTGCGAGAGTGATGCGAGATATGCGAATTCTCAAGGTCATTGGCAGTTATCAGTGTCTTAATTCGAGTATGTTACTTTATTTTGTTTTATATGACACAGTTGATGGTTTTCATTAAATATTTCATGTAAGTAGGTACTAGGTACACATGAAATCTCGATTTAATAATACATGTAACAAAATTAAGTGATAATACTTTAGGGTGTGTACGTTTTAACGTAAAGAGTTCACTGTGAAAGTAGCAGCACTGAAAGACATTTTTTTTTTACTTTTTTATGGGCAAGCGCCCTAGCGTCAGTGGCGAGTTTTCTCGAGTCTTTTAGCGCTGCTTTTGCTTTCACAGTGAATTCTCTACAAAGAACACATACACACCCAAATTATTGTCACTTAGTTTTTTCACACTTTCTACTGTGTACATACTTAATTTGTTGTTAAAATTATAGTTATTTACAAAAATAATTTCTCTACTAGCAAGTAATTTCAGAAACACTTAATTTAATTTTAAAATGTGTTATATACTGATTGAGTGTGATATGAACACTTTATAAAATATTTTATAAAGTGTTCATTGTATTATTTTATTGAAGTGTCGACTAAATAAATAAGTATGTTACCATGGCAACGTCCATCGCTATCCCGTGACCCGTGTCGCGCAAACAATGGTCGTCGTCAGTCTCGACTTGTAATAATTTACTATTATTTATTCAACAAATGCACTTATCAATATAATAAGTACCCAGTAGTCGATTCTCAGACCCACTGAATATGCATGTAAAATTTGGTTAAAATCAGTAAAGCCGTTTCGGAGGAGTACGCGATGCAGCCTAACATTGTGACACGAGAATTTTATACAATACTAGCTGTTGCCCGCGACTTCGTCCGCGTGGACTTCAGTGTCAGGAAAATTGGTGTTAAAAGCTTTTTAAGACCCTGGTACCCCTTAAATCAATATACCCAAAAACAGCTGTGCAGTGTGCACATAATATTTCATTTTTTTAAAAATTAAACTTTATTTATACCAAATTTTAAAGATTATTTAGCCCCCGATTACACAACTTTAGCTATACCCATAAAATATTAAAGTACTGAGTAGTGAGTTATTTATCAACGTGTATAACGTGTAAACATTTATCAACATGGTAGAGATCAACTACGATAACTTGGCGCGCCAAATGACTGTTTCAATGTGTGTGGTCACATCCTTATGAAAGAGTTTGTATGTAGTAAGTGTTCAACCAATTACAGTACACGTAATATTTCAGTTAATGTCACTTATGACCAAGATTTGTTGGTCAACTAATCATAACTAGCCTACCGCGCAAGACAACGCACTTCAAACGTTTTGACAACGCACTTCAAACGTTTTGACAACGCACTTCAAAGGTTTTGAATTTTGGAGGGACGCGCCATACTATCGTAGTTGATGTCTACCACCTCTTAAAGAAAGACGTATGAGTAAGCGCTAGCGCGATCTAGGCGACTCTTGGCGCCATCTGTTATGAGTTTTTGGAAATAACCTAATTTAAACAAATTTACGCATAAACACAACCCCTTTTTCCAGTTAAAAAGTAGCCTATGTCCTATCTCAGGCTTTAGACTATCTGTATACAAAATTTCATTACAATCGGCCCAGTAATTTTGGCGTGAAAGCGAGACAGACAGACAGACAGACAGAGAAACTTTCGCATTTATAATATTAGTATAGATAAGATAATGATCAAGGTTTTTCTTTAATGTAATATTCAATAATAGCAAAAAAGTAAAAAGCCGATTAGTCGGCGCTTTTTGCCGACTAGTCGCCGACTACAAAAGTGGCCGAATAGTCGGCTTTACCGACTAGTCGGCGACTAGTCGGCACATCTCTAGTTATATTAAATACTTAAATTTCCAGAAAGAGAGTATTCCGGAAGATATTATAAGGCTACCCAGCTCAGCAGCTGTTGCAGATGTACTAGACGAGTTAGACGCTAGAGAGGTTGACCAGGTGGGCTCCATCGTGGAGCTGAATAACCAGCAGGCGAAGGTCGTGAGATCCAACATCGCGCTCCTCGTGTCCGATAAACCCGTACGCGGCTTGCAAGTTTCTTCCATCGAGCGAAACAGCTTCCGAAATGAGTCTTTTAATTTTTTAAATGGTATAGAATTGTAATTATATTGCTTTTGCATTACAGCACTGCGGGGCTGAAATGGTATTAATTTGCAATTCCTCCAGAAAATGAATTGTCAAAACTGTCAAACTAATACCATTTTAGCACCGCTGCACTGCACTTAATTTATATATTATTAGATTAGATTAGGTACTAGTTGACGCCCGCAACTCCGCTGCGACAAAATTCGTAAATTTTTTCGAGATAAAAAGTACCCTATATCTTTTATTTCAGCAATATACGTTCAGTTTCGCATTTATAATATTAATATTTATTTTGAATACGAAAGTGTGTCTGTCTGTTACCTCTTCACGGCCAAACCAGTGAACTGCTAAAGTTTGGTACTTATAAAGAGAAAGGAAACATAGGATACTTTTTATCCCGAAAAATATAATATGGTTACAGTGCGATAAACGAATTTTGGCGCAACGGAACTGCGAGCATCATCTAGTTTATGATATATTAGATTTGATTAGACCCGAGCTATGTGTCTAAACACACTAGGCGCAAAAAATCTTAGGATTTTGAAATAATATGAACAACATATTCGCCACCTCCCACAGGTATGGCATTATCAGGCTCCTAATATGATCCATTTATGATAATACAGGAAACTGTTAAAAAAAGTTTCAGGGTGGTACAAATCGTTTGGCGAAAAAAAAAAATACACCTTTGCAGTGGTATGGCGGCCATTGTGACCTGCCGGAAAAGTATGGCAAGGTAATTTTCGTGAATGGCTACTCGACGATGATTAGCTATGCAAAAATTTGCCTGGTACAAATGGTTCAATTTTTTATTAAAATTAACGTATTCGCGTCGGTATGGCGGGCTGTAAGCAGCACCCGACAAGTATGGCAACGCTTTCGCCTACTTATTTTTGAAGTGAAAACTTCTTTAGCGGCGTTGAGCACTTGTGGGATGGGTAAAAACTGTGAAACTCGCGATAGATTTTCGTGTTGATCGAAAAACCATACAAAACGCGTAAGACGGTTGGAGAGTAGTGTTTTGTGTCGAACTCGAACTCAATTTGAAACTTGATCGAAACTTGATCGAAACTTTATCGAAACTTGATCGAAACTTGATGGAAACTTGATCGAAACCTTGATCGAAACTTGATCGAAACTTGATCGAAAATTGATCGAAACCTTGATCGAAACTTGATCGAAACCTGATCGAAAATTGATCGAAACTTGATCGAAACTTGATCGAAACCTTGATCGAAACTTGATTGAAACCTTGATCGAAACCTTGATCGAAACTTGATCGAAACTTAATCTAAATTTGATCGAAACTTGATCGAAACCTTGATCGAAACCTGATCGAAACTTGATCGAAACTTGATCGAAACAACTTGATTGACGATTTTTTAAAAATAGATTTTCATAAAAAATGGGTTAAAAAAATGCACAACGTTATTAATCAAGTTTTCACTTCTGCCGGCACTGCCGGAGTGCAACCAGTCTTTTTTTTTCGACTACTTGGACGGCCAGGGATTACTAAGCGACAAAAAATACGGGTTCCGTAAGGGTCGCTCGGCTGATGATCTCTTTTCGTACCTAACTCATCGTTGGGCTCAGGCAATCAAGTCGAAGGGGAGAAGCATTGGCTGTTAGTTTGGACATTGCGAAGGCCTTTGATCGGGTTTGGCATAAAGCGCTGCTTTCAAAGCTTCCATCATACGGGCTGCCCGAGAAATTATGCAAGTGGGTCACAAGTTTCTTAGCAGATAGAAACGTAAAGGTCGTAGTTGACGGCGAATGCTCGGAAACTCAGTCTGTTGATGCTGGTGTCCCTCAGGGCTGTGTGCTATCGCCTACCTTATTCATACTGCAAATCAATGACATGTTAAAAACCAACGGCATTCATTGCTATGCAGATGATAGTACAGGTGATGCTGGATATACCGGCTCCCCCAATATTTCTCGGCTAAATGTCACTGAGAGTCAAAACGAACTTGTGTCTAAAATAGAGAATTCATTGGAGAAAGTCTCTGAAGGGGGCAGACGTAACTTAGTCCAATTCAACCCCGCCAAGATACAAGTCTGCGCGTTCACCTCTAAAAAGTCGCCTATGGTCGTATATCCTCGTTTTGAGGGCACATCTTTAACCATCTCCTCTAGCATTGAAATACTTGGCGTTAGCATATCGAGCGAAGTCCAGTTCCGATATCATCTAGAGGGTAAGGCCAAGTTAGCCTCGAAGAAGCTTGGTGTTCTTAACAGAGGGAGACAGTACTTCAGTCCGGACCAACGCCTACAACTTTACAAGCTGCAGGTTCGGCCTCATATGGAATATTGTTCTCATCTCTGGACAGGAGCGCCAAAATACCAACTGCTCCCTCTGGATCGTATTCAACGAAGGGCCGCTCGAATTGTTGACTGCCATAGTGTTTCAAACAGCTTGGACCCCTTGGAATTACGCCGATATGTAGCTTCACTCTGCATCCTCTATCGGTTGTATCACGGGGAGTGCTCTGAGGAATAATTGTTCGGAATAATACCACCTGCAACTTTTCGCCATCGTCCCACGCGAAAAATATACCATCCTCATCACCTTGATGAGTGGCCGGAGTCTTCCACGGTGCGTTTCTCGCGTAACTTTCTGCCGCGCACTGTAAAACTCTGGAACGAACTGTCACCAGCAGTTTTTCCAGACCTATACGACCTGCAAACCTTCAAGAAGAGAGCGTATTCCCTCTTATAAGGCCGGTAACGCACCTGCAGCTCTTCTGATGTTGCGAATATCCATGGACGATGGCAGTTGCTTTCCATCAGGTGACCCGTTTTCTCGTTTGCCCCCTCATTTTATTTAAAAAAAAACCTGAAAATACAAGCATTTTTGTGAAACAAATCGTTCGACACTCGTTATTTATCCGACACGTTCGATTAATGCCCACGCGTTTGGGCTGCCAGTGCGAGCGCTATGACAATCATTTTCCTTTTTGCCTTTACGTAATTATACCCCTGTAGAACTGCCAGCCTGGTACAAATGACCAAGAATTTTGTGTCAGTATCTCAAGGCCTATGTGTCGTATCAGACGGATGCGGCGGAATATAATTTCGACCACGGAAATTACGCCGGCGTAATTCAGCCTAGTGTGTTTAGACACTATGAGGCAAACATTTTCAATTCGTCCATTGCATTAACCTATTTATTTCTCAATTCTCTGAATACAAGTTCATGAGGGTTTTTTGAAATTTCAGAGACACTTGATCCTAATTCTGAAAAGGAAATAGGTAGAAACAAAGAAAGCGAATTGGTGGTCATCCTGCCCCCGTCGGTGACGAAGGAGCGCCGTGTCAGTTTCGTTGTCTTCCGAAACGAAAGTCTCTTCCGTTCAAAACAAATCGGCTACACCGTCAATAGCCTGGTGATCAGCGTCAACATTGAGAATGTCTCTCGTTTCGATGGAGAAGAGGTAAAGGAAAGAGCTAGAGGATAGATTGTAAAGATACAGAAACCGTATTGTTCACGCGCTTACTTAAGTATACCTACTGATATTTTTTTACAGGTAATAGACATATATTTTCGTTCCATAATGAAACCGGCGAAGAACCAGAGTGTGACGTGCGCCTACTGGCACTTCCTGGAGAATGACACCGGCTACTGGTGTCAAGATGGGTGCACCTTCATCCGTGCGACCGAGGACGGGATGTTGGATACTTGCAGGTGCAACCACCTCACACACTTCGCCGAACTTCTTGTGTCGAAAGTGGCGTTTACCAAAACGAACGAGAATACTTTAGAATTACTGACGATAGTCGGCTGCAGTCTCTCCATAATGGGACTCATCGTAGTCGGTGCCACCGCCCTAATCTTTAGATCTTGGCGCAAGAAGCATACTAATAAAATATGGCTTAATCTCTGTATGGCGATTTTAGTTTTAGACGCGAGTTTCTTGCTGGCTATATTCGTGCACTACGATGTCTACCACGTGAAGTGTCTGCTGCTCGGAGTGACGCTTCACTACGCCGTGCTGGCGTCCTTCTGCTGGATGCTGGTGGCGGCGGTGCTGGCGTACCGGCAGCTCGTGCTGGTGTTTTCGCTGGACGTCCCCCACATGATACTCAAGGCCGCGGCGTTCGCGTGGGGTGCACCTGTCGTCGTCGTCGGGGTGCTCCTGTCTGTCTCCAAGGTCTCGTACGCGGGACGACTCCACGAGATGACACCGGGCGGAACTTTCTGCTACCCCACGGGTCTGGGCCTCTGGCTGGCCGTGATCGCACCGATATTGGTCATTCTTGTAACGAACTGGACTCTGCTGGCGTTAATAATTCATTCTGTGTTCCTTACGAAGAAGAACAAGAATTACAATGAGCGCAATGAGGCGCTCCGGTGCATTTCAGTTAATTGCACGCTGGTGTTCCTGTTCGGGCTGCCCTGGGTTTCCGGCCTATTCGCAAGTGACCTGGTCGCGGCGTATCTATTCACGTCGACTGCAACGTTCCAAGGGTTCATCTTGTTCATATTTTTCGTGATCGGAAATGAAGAGACGCGGAATTTGTGGATAAATAAGATATTTAAGAAGCAAAAGTAGAACGCTAGAAATTCTTAGAGTGATGACACGTCGGATGCCAAGCATTCCAAGCCAAGCATGCAAAAAAATTAACAATAGGTACTAGCTGCTCCAATAGGTATATAATATGTTACGCTCAAAGACTGAAAACTAGCTCACAACGCGTTGTGGTCACAACTCACAGTAGCAGCCATGACGCGAAATTCGCGTTATTATTCGCGTTATATTTCATACTAAATTTCAGCAAAATCGGTTGAACCGTTTGGGTGTTAAGAGGTAGCAGATAGAAAAAATACTTTAGCAATTATAATATCAGTATAGATGTACCTATTGACAGGTTTACCTACCTACAATATTTGCATCCCAAATATCTGCTTCAAAATTGTTTTCAAAAAAAATATTTTCGTTTTATCACAATAGCTCTGTTAATTTTTAAGTTATCCGATTTATTTATAGACCATTTTAAAGATAATTGAAAGAGCTTTAAGATAGACTTGATACATTTTAAAGTCATTTGTTTTAAAAAAAAATAAGGGTTGAAGGATCCCGATTTCATGGTTCTCGCAGTAAAAGTTATCCTTTAAACGTCTCTATCTTGGTTATTTTTGGTCCTATGAAAATAAAAAAGAACCCAAAAGATTTCTTAAAAAATGAACACAATTTTCTTGCTTTATAATTTTTTACGAAGGTTTAATATTTTCGAAGTTATGTTCAAAACAAAATGATATTTACGAAAATTTGAATAATTTTGATCTTACCAAATCATTCTTTTTTTCGAAACTAAGCATTCAAAACCAGTAAAAATTTTTGAGGTCATCACTTATGCCAAACTAAAGAAAAGACTTTGGGGATAACCATAAATTTGAATTATTGTAGAAATGGCAAACGTTTTACTTTTGGTTTTTTCCAAAAAAAATTTAAAGTGTCATCTTGTTTTTATAATAACTTGCTCAAATTTTATACTATTAACTTTCTACAATAGTCATTAGAAAGGTATTTTTAAGCACTTTAAAAAGTTTCAAGGAAGCACATGTCATAAAATGCATCGGTTTACCGGTACTCAAGTTTGAATGCTTAGATTTAGATACTCACCGAAAGAAAATATACATACAATCACCTATAGCTCACTATGGATGATTGCAAGAAGGTATTTCAGAGTAGAAATTGATTTGTTTTTTTATTGGCTTTAATTTTGGTTATTACACACTTTTCGAAAAAACCTATAGTTTCTTAGATAATTATGAAAAACCGCTTTAAGACATGTATTTTTCTCACGCAAAAACATAGTCTGATCTTTAATAACTCAGAAAGTGTTGATTTCATCGAAGAACTTTATATAACAAATTTTGCTTAGAATTTACGTGTCTATTGATTTCTAAGGTTATTTTTATTTAAAAAAAAATTCACCTCCGAGAAGGGTTGGCATCCACCCCCAGGGCAAAAGCGCAAGTTGGTACTATGTCACTTTTGTTTCTTGGGGTATCCCCCACCTACTCACCAATTTTCATAAAAATAAGAATAAGAATAAGAATGGATTTATTTTTAGTATCACACAATACATTATAATATAAGTCATCAACACATCATTTGGACACAGGAGATACAGTGGTGGGTATGTGTGGTGGGCCAAAACCCGTTAAAAAAAAAATATATAAGTCAGTAGTACAGTTCGTCTATAATATCAAAATTAATATACTATTTAATGCTGTGTGACGCCAAAAATTGGCCCCAGCTCAGCAAACGCAGCAATTGCTTGCTGCGTTAGCTGCACTGATATTCTGCGGAGGCCAATGAGTGGCTTCACAACGCTACTAAACTAAACACAAGATTTACGGGAAAAAACCAATAATAAAAGTGACAGGAACTAATTAACTAACTAATTAATACAACAATTAATTACAAATTATTACAATCTACAGACCGAGTACAGGTGTTGTTGTCTTTAATTGTGAAAAGAGAGAGAAAAAATAAACAAATTTGACAGATAGTGAAAGAATAAAAACTTAAAATGGTGGGATGGTTTGGAAAAAAGGAGCGCGGGAACTGAAAAGTTAAGGCGGGCTTTTGAAAATTTTAATTATTTCAAATAATTTTATTGTATTATCTGTAAGTATTGGTTATTTTTTTCTGTAAATAACTTAAATTTAGGTTGTACATAAGTGTTTTTGTGGAAAGATGGAGAAGAAACGTAAGAAAAAGGATGAGGGTGAGTCTCCGCCTTCCAGTACCAGTAGCGATTCTGATTGTGAGGACTCGCAAGTATTGCAGGATGCAGATCCCTTCGCTCCTTTTAGGGTCGCTGATTATTCTCGACGATATCCTGAAGATGCGGAGGCCAAATATGAATTTATTGTATTTGTTGAAAGTACGAATGAAGTTCCACTAGGTAATAGGGATATGATGTCGCTCAGTACTTGTTTTACTAGGTTTGTGAAAGGCGTACAATACTCAAAAAAGATTAATAAATATAAGGTTGGTGTTGTTTTTCAGCGTGCGAATTTTGCAAATGCCTTTCTAGATAATAACACATTTTTAAAGGAACAACGCATTAAAGCTACAATACCAGCAGGGGCCACTGAACTTGCGGGAGTTATCTCTTCGGTGCCCACCCATCTGTCTAATCAAAAAATATACAAAGCCATTACTAGTACAAAAAAAGTAATTTCTGTCCGACGCATAATGCGTAAAGTCAAACAAGAAAATAACACCTTTATCTTGCAGCCTACTCAGAGCGTAGTTATAACGTTTGCGTCAGCCACGTCACTGCCGGACTATGTTCATATTAAGATGTGACGCCTGCCCGTCTCAACATACGTCCCTCCAATAAAACAGTGTTTCAAATGTTTACGTTATGATCATCTGGCTAAGTATTGTAAAAACTCACCACGATGCTCCATATGCACAGAGGGGCATTCTTTTAAAGAGTGTAAATTGAGTCAAATTGAGAAAGCTAAGTGTATTAACTGCAATGGCAATCACATTGCCATCTCTGGACAGTGCCCCATTAGGCAAAAGAAAATTGCAGATAGTAAATCTAAATCATATGCTGGTACATTAAAAAATTAATTAAATTTTCCTTCATTAAATAAAAAATTGAATACTGAAGAAGTAATTCAAGCCATCTTATCCAACTCGGAAGCTATGACTCTACTAACAGAATCTATAGTAAAAGTAATAACTTTAAATAAAACTCAAAATTTCAGTATTAGTTCACAATTTATTAGCTCAGCAATTAAAGAAACTATTCAGGATAAAAATAGTAAACCGTCACATTCAATCATCAAGTCTTAAATATTGTACAGTGGAATGCTCAAAGTCTGTTGAGTAACAGACTTGAGTTTCAAAATTTTTTATACCAAAATAATATACATGTTGCACTTATTTCTGAAAATTGGCTTAAGCCAAGTATTCAATTTAATATTCGTGGTTATTCCATTATTAGGAATGACTGCGGTAATGATCATAATGGCGTAGCAATATTTATTAAAAATGGTATACATTTCTCTAAACTAGATACTTTTTATGACGATTCGTTACAAAATGTAGTGATTGTTATTAAACTGAAACATAAATCCATTTCTTTGGTTAGTTTTTGTAACTGTTTTTGAAAAGGCGAAGTTAGATCGTTTATTGCAAACTATTCCGAAACCGTTAATAATTGCAGGCGATTTTAACGCACATCATACCTTCTGGGGTTGTAGTCGTATAGATTCTCGAGGCAGAGCTATTATGGATTTTTTGGATGATAATGACTTAATGCTTTTAAATAATGGCCAACCAACAACAGTAGGCTCTCATATTTGGAAACCAAACGGTTTAGATTTAACAATAGTGTCTTCTTCATTGTTTCTTTCTTGTGAATGGCAAGTTCATCAGGACTCTTTAGGCAGTTATCATCTTCCAACTATCACAAAATTTACTCTCGTAAGAGACGAGCATGAACCTTCTATTTCCTCGAACATACCTTTTCATAGCAACCTGAAATTAGTAAATTGGGATCGGTATGAAAAAGTTGTTAATGAAATGTTAATAAATTTTAAAGTTGACAAATGTGATCTGCTTGCTTCATACAGAAAGTTTTGCACCATTATTCTTATGGCAATTGAAATTTCTGGATCTAGTTTAAATCATAATGCATCTGATAATATTGATAACCGTCCTAGAAAGCGGCGTCAAGTACCTTGGTGGAATGATATATGCTCATTGGTAGTATATGATTGCAAGAATGCCTACATTCATTTCAAAGCTAATCCTAACAGTCAAAATTATATCAAGTTTAAACGGGCTCAAGCCATCAAAAAACGCACTTTAAGAGAAGAACGTCGTAAAAGTTGGTTTGAATTTTGCACATCAATAAATCGCTTAACACCAATAAGTCGCATTTGGGCTAAAATGAGAAAATTCAAAAATCACTCTTCAAGTGCTAATCCATTTTCTGACCTAAATACACACCTGATACTGTTTCACAACAGACAAGTATAGATAATGCTCTTGGTGTAAATAGCGATAACTTGTACATGATTAAACAACAAAGTACTACATATAAGTTACGAAGCAAATAAACACAATCTAATTATTTTTAAGTATAACATTTATATAAAAAAAATACCTCAGCATGCCCAATTTTAAGTGCTCACATTGTGGAAGATTCCTGAGTGTAGCTGATGGGATCAAATGCAATAAGTGCGCGGGAGTGTTCCACTCTATTTGCGCTAAAAGAATGGCATTTGACCCAAAATCTGCTTCAAAATGGTCTTGCCGTTCATGCAGAGCTTCTCCCATAACACCTGCCTCTGAGGGCTTAACATCACCACTAGACACTTTCGTCGACGCGAGTGTTTCGCCTAACCCCTTGGCGGACGAAATGAGACTCCTGAGGGAAGTTATTATGTCTGTACGGCACGAAATGCAAGCCTTCGGTCAGGAGATTTTTAAACTGAACACTACTATGGCAGAGATCAATAATCGTTTGGATGGGCTCGAGAAACGAATGACCGCAGCAGAGAAGCGAATCGATGCGCACGCGCTCACCCCCGGCCAGGACCCGGCGGTAACTAACTCGATAGTTAAATTAGAATATCAATTGAATCAACGGGAGCAAGATTACCTACGTAATGACATACAAGTCACAGGCGTACACGAATACACCGGTGAAAATGTACAGCATCTTGTCAACTTAGTCGCGAAAAAAGTCGGTGTTGAGCTAGATGAGCGAGATATTGTTAGCGTCGAGCGGAGGAGTCCGAGGCGATCTGGAGCCGAAGGAGACCAGCGCCAGAACCCGCGGCCTATTATTGTTCGCTTTTCCCGTAGGATCGTGCGTGACAATATACTCAAAGCGGCTCGAGTTCGCCGTGGCGTCGACACCACCGGTATCACAGAAGGCCGAGCGACTCGTATCTACATCAATGAGTATCTTACCAAGCTCAATCGCGCGCTGTTTTATAAAGCCCGCGAGGAAGGTCGCCGCAATAACTGGCGATATGTATGGACTCGCGGTGGACATATCTTCGCTCGTCGTGATCCCGACTCCCCTGTACAGCGTATTACCTCAGATAGTGATTTCTCACACATTTTTTGTACTGCTTAAATTGGTTCATCTTTATTATTATTCTTTTTAACTTTAAAAGTTACTTATTGTGCAGGACATTGCGAGTTTTACTATGTTATAATTATTGTCGTGTGTTACTGTTATGTTATATTATATTTTTTCTTTTTTTTAGTTTTAATGTAATTTTATATTATATTAGTTATAATAATTGTTTCTTACCTTTAATTTTTTTGCACAATATCTTTGTTACATATAAAACCCTGTATAAGTTTAAAACAATTTTGTTCTCGACAGGCTGGGCGATACCTAAATTATGTTATATATTTTTAAATCGGCCTCATTTCACTGAGATATTACTTAATCATGTACCTAGACGGCTGTGTAATACATAAGTTAATACCTACATGACTTACAGAAATGGATGCAAAAAAATGTTAAACATAGTAATATTATATTTTTTATGTAATTGTGTGTTCATTATGCTTAACAAATTATGTTATATTTTTTAAAATTTTTACAACCTATTTGTATTTATTAAACTATCTCATATCAGGAATATGACAATAATATTATTACACATACCTACAATAGTAAACTGTTTAAATTATTCAGTTAACATAATGATATAAGTACATAATATTATATTTTTATATTGCTGTTTGTTTATTATTATTTTGTATATATATTTTTATGGTAGGTACTAAGTATCTATAAAAAATTGTATCAAGTAACATTGTATCTATTTGTATATATTTTTCACTAGTTTAATATAATATTAGAATGTGTTCATTATTTTTCACACTATATTGTTATGTCTATGTCTTATTATATATATTATTGTTTTATGATGTTATATTAATGCTTCCGTCTGCTTGTCATCTGTCCGAAAATAAAGGGGTCCACGGAAGATCAGGGACGACAGTATTGGTCGTCTTAACCTGAGTGGTCTCCGTTTCTGCACACTTGGTTGTTACACTGCTGTGCTATTGTCATAATAAAATTGAGTATTATTTTTTGCTTACCTTTGATAGTTATTTAATGTATGTTTACTGTAGAATAGGATAAAAAAGGTTTTTTTATTATTATGCTTGTTTTTATCAGTATTGTATATATGACCTATATGTGTAACATTTAGTGGTGCAGAATAAACGTTTATTTATTTATTTATTAGTTGTTTTACTTTGCAAGAGTTAAAATCTGCTTTGGCCTCTAGAAAAGATTCTGCATGTGGCCTGGATTGGCTTTCCTACAGAATGTTTAAACTTTTAAATTCTCAGAATCTATTTTCTTAAGTTTGTTAAATATGGTCGTCTTCCATTATCCCAGAGGATTGGAAAACTGATTGTATAGTACCAATATTAAAGCCTGGCAAAGACTCGAATTCTGCTGATTCTTATCGTCCCATTACGCTCAGTTCATGTGTTGGTAAAATTTTTGAACAACTAATAAAACAGAGATTAATTTTTCACATAGAAAGTAATAACCTTTTACCGTATAATCAGTTTGGCTTTCGTTGTGGATGTTCTGCTTCTGAGTCTACGTCATTTTTGTATGGATATTCATGATTCTCGTTTCGAAAATAAAATGTTAGTTGCAGTTTTTCTTGATATTGTAGGGGCTTTTAATAATGTAGATCGTATCGTAATCGTATCTTCAATTCTTTTATCACTAAAGGTACCTGGAAAAGTTGTAAATTGGATTTTTAATTATTTTATCTATAGGAAGGTGTTTGTTAAGGTTAACAATCAGCTATTTGGTCCAAGGTATTCTTGCAGGGGTGTATCACAGGGTGGTGTACTGAGCCCCCTGTTTTTTATTTTATTTATACATGAGCTAAATTCGATTCTGGGTTGTGAAGTTTCTAATCTGCATTTTGCAGATGATTTAGTTGTTTATTTTTCTGATACTTGTTTATTACGTGTACAGTCAGTCCTCAATGACGACCTCAGACGACCTCCATGGCGCAGTGGTGAGCGCGTTGGTAGCTCAAGCCGGAGGTCTCGGGTTCGAGTCCCGCCGACGGAACAAAAAGTTTATAAAGTTCCTGGGTCATGGTTGTGTATTAAATATGTGTATTATATAATAAAAATCTTAAATATATGTATAGTATAAAAGTATTAAATATATTTCCGTTGTCTGGTACCTGTAACACAAGTCCTTCAGGTACTTAGCACGGGGCCAGACTGACGTGGTGTAAAGCGTCCATAGATATTATTATTATTATTATTATAATGCTGCTCTCCAGAAATTAAAGGACTATTTTGAAAGTCTTGGGCTGGAGGTGAGCATTGACAAAAGTAAAGTGTTGTCTTCGCAAAAAATTTAGAAATAGGAATGTAAATATTTTGTTCAATAATAATGTATTGTCTGTAGATAGTTCTGTAAAATTTTTAGGCGTTATTTTTTCGAACAATTCTAGATGGAACAAGTATGCTGAAATTCTTGAAAGTCGTGCTTTGAATGCTTGCAATGTTTTGAAATCTTTGGCCGGTACATACTGGGGTGCTGATCCAAGGATTTTATTAACACTGTATAAGTCATTAGTAAGGAGTCATTTTGAATATGCATTCTTTTGTTTTGCAGGAGTAAGAACTATTGTGGATAAATTGGAAAAGATACAAAACAAATGTTTGCGTATCATAATGGGTGCGATGCGAACTACTCCTATAGTGTCAATGCAGGTGGAATGTAATATACCTCCATTGGCACTTAGGTTTAAATACTTACAATCAAAATTTTTTGTAAGGTTGCTCTCCATAAGTAATCATCCTCTTCTTGTTAAATTGCGGGGCAGGACTGTTAACAATCATTCATATTTATTGCAAGGTTTCTCTGAAACAGAACAATTTTTTAATGAACACAACATTTATTCTAGCAAATTATGGCCTTGTTACTCTGGGTCATATGAGTCTAAGTTTACTCAGATTAAAATTGTAGTTAAAAACTTTCAAAGTATAAGGAAGATATTTATAGGGAACTTGATAGGTGGCAGGGATATCGACAGATATATACAGATGGGTCTAAGAACAACGAAGCAGTCTCTATGGCTGTCTATGATAGTCATGTCAAAAGTGGATTTGGTCATAGGCTGAATCCACTCACAAGCATATACTCGGCTGAATCCATAGCTGTGTATGCAGCTATGGAGCACATTCAAGCACAGTCTCATCAAAAGTGGATTATAATAACTGACAGTTTAAGTTTATTGATGGCACTACAAAATCCACAATTAAATTTGAAAACCAGCTATATAATATATAAAATAAGGGAGTTGTATTACCTCCTGTCACAAACAAAACAAATAGTCCTCTTCTGGACACCAGCTCACATTGGTGTGCATGGTAATGAGCAAGCAGACTATTTAGCTAAATTTATTACTAATTCAGTCCACAATCGATTGAGTCATAGCTTTTTAAATCTCTCAATTCCTTCATCAGACGCTCTATCTTTTTTCAAACTTCAAAAACATTAGAGGAAGAATTTTACAACTTATGGCAGCAGGTCGTCTAGACAAAAGGAAAATGGCTAGCTGTAATAAAGAAAAAGATCTCTCCCCCCTGGTTTACTCGGGGTGGTGACTATCTCAATAGAAAGTATTACACTACAATCTGTCGTTTGCGTCTAGGTCATTGTAGATTTGGTGCTCACCTTTTTAGGATTGGTGTTTTTGATTCTGCAACTTGTAGATATTGCAATAGTGCTGATGAAACCCTCGATCATATATTTTTACACTGTCCGCAGTTTTGTTTTCAAAGGATGGTCCTTGTAGGACAACTTTTAAGTATTTTTAAGACTGCTGAGGATATCCCGTGCTCCCTTCAGCAGATACTTAGCAATCAAGAATGCTTTTCGCCAGTCTATGCGTTTATTGTTTCTACAGTTAATGAAATCTAATTATTGCTGTTTGTAAATATGTAAATAATACTAATATGTTTCTTTTGGTTGAGCTGTTCCAGCTAATTTCAGGATTTGACCAATGATCGTTATTTTAATATTGATTTTGACAATGAAAGATACCAAAAATGACTTTACATCAAGGATTCGACATTGAAAAGAAAAAATACAAGATTAATTGACAAGAAATATACTTGAACAAAAGACATGGCTTTGGCCTTATAAATAAAATAAAAAATATTTATGAGGAAAATAAAAGAAGACAAGGCTTCCCGCTTCGGCCTGTTACATAAAAAAGAATTTAAGACAATAGTACTACAAAAGACATGGCTGTATGGGCTTTGTTCCCTTTGCCTGTCCTGAATGGGACGAATTGGGACGAATCAAACCAAAAAAAAATAAAATATATCTATGTCCAAAGAGGATGTAAGCTGTATACTACGTAACAAGAGGTCGGACTTAGAAGAAAAAAAATAAACATCCGTTATTTTTTTAATTTGAAACTGAAGTTGAAATTTTTAAGTGCAAAACCTTTCACTCTAAACATACCAAAAATTTTAAAAAAATAAAATAAAAAATAAATAAGCTCAAATAAATGTTTTATTTCAATAAAAATTATTGTACACAGCTAAATAAATAGACTAACAAGGTAAATTAAACAATAAAACAGATTTAATCCACAAGCTTTTGTTGATTTCTATTACTCAATATTATAATATTACAGTACAGTTTTATGTATTTTATTTATAAATATAATAGAATAGCTGTCTATGCTACTCTACTAACTACTTGATTGGCTTACACAGTAAACTCTATATAAGGAGGGGATTAAAGCTGCGCGTCCACCAGGTCAGAATCGGGGCGTACGGTGCGGACTGCGCGTCGTGTCGTCATATATATTTTGTTAGGCGCAGAATGACTTTCCAGTACTTCTAGTGCAGTTCACAGTAGTCAGTACCATACATACAAAGCAACAAATCCGTCCGCTGCATACCTACGCAGTATGCTCCGATCCCGATCCAGTAGACGCGCACCTTTATACATGTAACACACTTAAGTATCATTACTTTGTTTTGTTACACCCTGTATACGACAGCTGAAATCTATCGCGTGGGCTCAGGCCAGCTGCATACCACCTCACGTCTTGATCAGAGGATTTTTCCTTGGTGGCCGTACCACTCATAATCCCATACCTTCCTTCTCCAGCTATTGCTTGGAGACTAAAATGTTGCAAACTAGTATAGGGACCTAAAAATCTGAAATTAATGAAACATTTTTCATTTACTACATTTCCATACAGTTTACATAAATTATTAAGTATACTTATCAACCTTTTGTATTATTACAATAAAACAATATACACATTTTAACATTTTCCAAATTAACTGCATACTGATATACATTATATTTTCTATGAAATAATAATCTATCTTTTTCATATTAATATAGTTTATGTTGTAAATTATTGTACAAATATGCAAATAATACTGCGACATACTTTGTATTAGAACATGGTATGACATAGTTATGTTTTGCTTCAATTTATCAATTTACGGTTACATTTACATTTTACAATGGCTTACCTTTCGTTTTTCATTAATTAATCCACTTGATTTACAATTTTTGTATGAGTTGCTACAAAATAATTTTCACAAAATGAAAATCGAACTTTGAATTTTAAACTCCTTCTTCGTCTTTTTTATCATGTAGTTTATATTCTCTATGGTCTTTTTTATCAGCCAATCACAGTCGACCTTGCACAGATTATCTGATTGGGTACAGTTACTACGTTTAAATTTGGAACCCAAATTTTTTTTTGTTCGGGAATTTCGTCCACCTGTCTATGACTCTGATGCTGACTACAGCAGGCAGCTGTGTACTGTCGTTTTTCGATATTTTTAGTTTTTAATGTAATTATTTGCTTATATGAGAAAAAGTGTTGTTTTAACAAAATAATATGTCTAGTAAACCTAATTCAAAACGAACGGTGTATGTGGGTGGTTTAGCAGAAGAGGTGGACGAAAAAGTTTTAAACGCGGCATTTGTTCCGTTTGGCGATCTGGTGGACGTCCAGATACCTTTAGACTATGAAACGGAGAAACACAGAGGATTTGCGTTTATAGAGTTCGAAAATGCAGAGGATGCGGCGGCCGCTATAGATAATATGGTAAGGTTTTGGTTTTGTTATTGTTTACATAACCTCAAAAGTCAAAACGTAAAGCAACTAAGATGAAAGATCGCATAGTATGCTAATAGTATTGTATTTCATTTGTAAGGAAATTTAGATAATTTTTATGAATTAAGGAACTTCAAAGTTAGCAAGATAAATACGAAGCTTAAAATTTAAATTATGATTGTATTTGATAAAGGTGGGAAAACAATAAGGGGGCAATACATTTTACAATGTACAATGTAATGTACTATAGGTATGTGTAATGTGAGTATTTTTTAAAATTAAATATTACAGAATGATTCAGAACTGTTTGGCAGAACAATCAGAGTGAACATAGCAGCACCACAGAGGATAAAGGAAGGCTCTACACGACCTGTCTGGTCGGAAGACAGTTGGCTACAGAAGCACGCCGGTGAGACGCTCGCTGTTAACAAGGAGGGAGAGGATGATAGTAAAGAAAAGACTGAAACTACTAGTGTAAGTAGTATAGCAATTATTTTAGTTCATATGTATAACACTTCAACTCCCAAGCTGCCGCGACATGTGGCCGCGAGAACAATAGATTTCCAAGAATCCACGATCAAAGGATTAATAATATGCTGCCTATGAATTCATGTGCTGAAAAAATTGCCTGTGGCATTTTCCCGCAGTGAAACATAGCTAATGTCATCCCTGTAGTCTATTCAATTTGTGTAAATTCATTTAAAATTAGTTTATTACATTTCGAGTTCAATCATCACAAACCAAAATAAATGTCATGAAAAAAAAAATGTTTTTATTCTTTTTAGGGTTCCGTAGTCAACAAGGAACCCTAAAAGGAAGTTTCGGTCTATCCGTCCGTCTGTCTGTCCATCTGTCTGTCCATCTGTCTGTCTGTCTGCGGTTTTGCTCAGAGACTATAGGACCTACAAAGCTGTAATTTGGCATGAATACGCATATTATGACCACAAAATGGTACATGAAAGCTTAAATTTTTTTTTTAATGGTACCTATATATGTACCTATATACCTACCTTTTTCCATCAAGCGGGGATTAATAATTTTTTTCATCCCATCATGTGGGGTGTTGTAGGATAGGTTTTTTAAAATATTTGAGTATTCATAGATCATTTTCCTATTTAGGGATCAATTTGTGAAATATTAAGTTTTAAAGTGGAAAAAATTGTTAGAGTCCAGTGTCCTTCTACCAGCTAAACGGTTGCTTCTGGAAATGTGAAAAAATTAATGGGAGTAGGAAATATGCTGAATTTAAAAGGAAAACTATCACGGCTAAGAAGACTTCACAAGTTATTGAGTAATAGTTGATCAACTAAAAAAAAATGTATTTGGCATAGTATAAAGGAACTTTACGTTCAAATTCCTTTGAAAGTAACTAAGATGATGTTGTTAGTAGTCTAACACACGTTATAAATGTCCATTCATTTACCATACAAATTTTTTAAAAAAAGTAGCGGTACTACGGAACCCTATATTGTGCGTGGCTTGACACGCACTTGGCCGGTTTTATTTATTAATGCCATTTTAACATAATTACAGGTAACACCAACAAAGCCAACAGAAAAGAGGAATCCTCAAGTGTACTTTGACATAAGCGTTGGCAAACAAGAGATTGGTCGGATTATCATGATGCTGCGTGCTGACATTGTGCCCAAGACAGCGGAGAATTTCAGGGTGCTGTGTACACACGAGAAGGGCTTCGGCTACCAGGGCAGCAGCTTTCACAGGATTATACCTGACTTTGTATCCTTTAATACCTCGAACGTGGGAATCGCAGACACAATAGATTATTGTTATGCGGCAGCCGGATGCCACTTGGGGATTGATGGGTTAAACTTCATAACTAGATTTCCTTTATTTTTTTGTGCAAAAATTTAATTTTTACCTAATATTTTTCTGTTATAGAAACTCATTAATGTATTTTACATTTATTTAAAATCACTTAGTGTGTGTGTGTGTGTGTGTGTGTGTGTTTGTGTTTGTGTGTGTGTTTGTGTGATTTGCACTTTTGCACCTTAGCCCTACGACGTCGGTGTCTTGGGTTCAGTAGCAAGGTACTGCTAAGGGGTAATATAATATTTATGTAAATTATAAATGATACACTTACTTTTGATTGATTGATTCACTTACCAAGTGAAGTTCGATCATTATTATATGAGTCGCTTCATTCGAAGATATATAATTATTAACCAGTAGTACCTCTGTATCTGCTAGGCAATCGCGTTTTTCAAAGACGTATGTGGGCAGTTGAAAAATTACCCGCACGCTCGCTCACTGGACGTTCCGGCATGTTTCATTATGTTTAGAGAGAAGTAATGCAAAAAATCTTTCTTTCTTTCTTTGCGTACTGCAGCAAACATAGTTTCGTGCAGACTGGGTGGGAGGGAGATTATATCTTCGAATGAAGCGACTCATATAATAATGATCGAACTTCACTTGGTAAGTTCGTTTGATCATTTATTATATTTCTTCGCTTCATTCTTCGATATAGAATTAACCAGTAGATTTTCAGAGTAACGAACGAAAGATTTTTTTTTTACGAAATACCATATTCATTATGAATAGTAATCATTATTATATTGGAGAAAGAATTTAACAATAAATAATAATAATAGTCAGAAACGAAACGTAAGAGACCTCTATGGTTTGTGATTTAAATGATAACATACTGGGATCATGGTGATTAAACATAATATTATAACTGATTCAGCGAAATTTTGTTCATCGACAAAATTATGGCTAAGGAAAATATCGAAAGTATTGGAGTCGCTAGTCCTGCCTTTCGACTGTCGTCTTACTAATCGTCATTAATCGTGTCCAGTTTCAGTCCCCGTGTCTACGCTCGTGTCGACGCTCGTGTCGACGCTGCGCCGATCTCGCGCAGCACCTGCTTTATCCTATTTAATATAATCTTGAATAACCATCGCACGGCGTAATAACTTAAATATAACTTGAAACTTCTTTTTTAATAAAAAGGAATTACATAAATTAATAACATCACCGATCCAATCACGCCCGGGAGTTGATGTCTTTGTAATATAAATTTCGATACCGCTATTTTAAAACCATAATTTTTTATTTTGCCGAGTTTCATTAGGCAGAAAGTTTTAAGTCAATGACCAGTATTCAGTTGGTACAGAGTGCAAGAAAAAACAAATAATTTATAAGTGGATCCCGGGTACTATACTACTCAGGTATGTATTTATTATACAGGTATTTTTACCGGAGAGCTTCTTTCGAAAGACGCTTCAGTCTTCACACTTCATCTGAGCCAATGTCACCAACCAATAAAATCAACATTGTTCATAAACAATGACAGTGCACAGTGATGGCTGTAGAAGATAATATCGTAATTCGTATTACAGCCATTGTCAAATTGTTTGGCTAAGGTTCCGATGGAGCGGACGAAGATCTCTGTAATAAGTCTATTTAGTTAATAAGATTAAACAGAGTATTTATCTAAAATCTAAGTCGAAGTAAAGTATTTTATAATAAATTTTAAGGAGTCTACTGCTGTAATGTTGCTGTACTGCTGTACTGCTGTCGATAATGTGATTATTGCATAATAATACGATTAAAAGTCGAGAATATTGTGTTCTCGGTCCACCAGGCTGAATATTTTAACAATTATTATTCAAGAATAAGTGTGATTCTGTTATCGTATTTATCACTGCATATTTTATTTAGTATTAAATATTTTAATCGCTTAAGTAAAACTAGTTACATTCCGCGGCGGGGGTCAGGAATCAGGATATGAAGGTGTCAAAATATCTATCAGTTGAGATAGCTCACGAGTACATTGATTTAACTGTTCTATATTATTTTCGTTTTTAATAGGCATATATTATTATATAATATATCTAATATATAAAATTCTCATGTAATAATATTATGGGCGAAATACTTTATATGGCAAAACAACGTTTGCCGGGACAGCTAGTTATGTTATAATAATATATATTATAAACGTCAGGACTTAAATATTTACATATTTTTTGTGGGCTTAATACACCCATGGCACTATCTATACTAATATTATAAATGCGAAAGTATCTCTGTCTGTCTGTCTGTCTTTCGCTTTCACGCCAAAACTACTGAACCGATTGTAATGAAATTTTGTAAACAGGTAGTCTGAAGCCTGAGAAAGGACATAGGCAACTTTTTAACTGGAAAAAGGGGTTGTAAGGGGGTGAAAATGCGTAAATTTGTTAAAAATAAGTTAGTTCCAACAGATGGCGCTAAGAGTCGCCTACGTCGCGCTATCGCTTGCTCATAAGTGTTTCTATAAGAGGTGGTACCATGTTGAATAAAATTTTTCGATCTCGCTAGAGTAAAAATTTTCTTAGTTTTTGATTCTTTCGATTGATAAACACCGTACACGTTATTAAATAACTCACTACTCAGTACTTTATCTATGCAGATTGCACTT
The DNA here is from genome assembly GCA_905333045.1 of Lysandra bellargus. Lineage (NCBI taxonomy): Eukaryota > Metazoa > Arthropoda > Insecta > Lepidoptera > Lycaenidae > Lysandra > Lysandra bellargus. Next base: position 7,551,035 of record HG995335.1, on the reverse strand, counting down.
TGCAGTGACGTAAGTCGTAACCAACCTACCAATAATATAAATAGTTTATGGGTAAAGCGAAAGTTGTGTAATGGGGGGCTTAATAAGCTTTAAATTTGGTATGAATAAAGTTTAATTTAAAAAAATGAAATATTATGTGCACACCGCACAGCTGTTTTTGGGTATTTTGATTTAAGGGGTACCAGGGTTTTAAAAATCTTTTAAATTTGACACCAATTTTGTTGACACCGCGCGCTATAAACTTAAGTCCACGCGGACGAAGTCGCGGGCAACGGCTAGTTAACAATAAACTCTGTTGGAACTAACTTATTTTTAACAAATTTACGCATTTTCACCCCCTTACAATCCCTTTTTCCAGTTAAAAAGTTGCCTATGTCCTTTCTCAGGCTTCAGACTATCTGTGTACAAAATTTCATTACAATCGGTTTAGTAGTTTTGGCGTGAAAGCGAAACAGACAGACAGACAGACAGACAGAGATACTTTCGCATTTATAATATTAGTATAGATAGTGCCATGGGTGTATTAAACCCACAAAAAATATGTAAATATTTAAGTCCTGACGTTTATAATATATATTATTATTACATAACTAGCTGTCCCGGCAAACGTTGTTTTGCCATAATTATAAAGTATTTCGCCCATAATATTATTACATGAGAATTTTATATATTAGATATATTATATAATAATATATGCCTATTAAAAACGAAATAATATAGAACAGTTAAATCAATGTATGTAAAATATTCAGCCTGGTGGACCGAGAACACAATATTCTCGACTTTTAATCGTATTAATATGCAATAATCACATTATCGACAGCAGTACAGCAGTACAGCAACATTACAGCAGTAGACTCCTTAAAATTTATTCTAAAATACTTTACTTCGACTTAGATTTTAGATAAATACTCTGTTTAATCTTATTAACTAAATAGACTTATTACAGAGATCTTCGTCCGCTCCATCGGAACCTTAGCTAAACAATTTGACAATGGCTGTAATACGAATCACGATATTATCTTCTACAGCCCTCACCGTGCACTGTCATTGTTTATGAACAATGTTGACTTTATTGGTTGGTGACATTGGCTCAGATGAATGTGTGAAGACTGAAGTGTCTTTCGAAAGAAGCTTTCCGGTAAAAATACCTGTATAATAAATACATACCTGAGTAGTATAGTACCCGGGATCCACTTATAAATTATTTGTTTTTTCTTGCACTCTGTACCAACTGAATACTGGTCATTGACTTAAAACTTTCTGTGTAATAAAACTCGGCAAAATAAATTATGGTTTTAAAATAGCGGTATCGAAATTTATATTACAAAGACATCAACTCCCGGGCGTGATTGGATCGGTGATGTTATTAATTTATGTAATTCATTTTTATTAAAAAAGGAGTTTCAAGTTATATTTAAGTTATTACGCCGTGCGATGGTTATTCAAGATTATATTAAATAGGATAAAGCAGGTGCTGTGCGAGATCGGCGCAGCGTCGACACGAGCGTCGACACGAGCGTAGACACGGGGACTGAAACTGGACACGATTAATGACGATTAGTAAGACGACAGTCGAAAGGCAGGACTAGCGACTCCAATACTTTCGATATTTTCCTTAGCCATAATTTTGTCGATGAACAAAATTTCGCTGAATCAGTTATAATATTATGTTTAATCACCATGATCCCAGTATGTTATCATTTAAATCACAAACCATAGAGGTCTCTTACGTTTCGTTTGTGACTATTATTATTATTTATTGTTAAATTCTTTCTCCAATATAATAATAATTACTTACTATTCATAATGAATATGGTATTTCGTAAAAAAAAAAATCTTTCGTTCATTACTCTGAAAATCTACTGGTTAATAATTATATATCGAAGAATGAAGCGAAGAAATATAATAAATGATCAAACGAACTTACCAAGTGAAGTTCGATCATTATTATATGAGTCGCTTCATTCGAAGATATAATCTCCCTCCCACCCAGTCTGCACGAAACTATGTTTGCTGCAGTACGCAAAGAAAGAAAGAAAGATTTTTTGCATTACTTCTCTGTAAACATAATGAAACATGCCGAAACGTCCAGTGAGCGAGCGTGCGGGTAATTTTTCAACTACCCACATACGTCTTTGAAAAAACGCGATTGCCTAGCAGATACAGAGGTACTACTGGTTAATAATTATATATCTTCGAATGAAGCGACTCATATAATAATGATCGAACTTTTATAATTTATATAAATATTATATTACCCCTTAGCAGTACCTTGCTACTGAACCCAAGACACCGACGTCGTAGGGCTAAGGTGCAAAAGTGCAGATCACACAAACACACACACAAACACACACACACACACATCACACAAACAAGCATCCTAGCAGTCACTGCCACTGAACCCAAGACGCTATCGTCGTCGTAGGGCTAGGATGCCCGGCCACACCACAAATTCCTACACAGTATGTGCAGGATCACACACACACACACACACACACACACACACACACACACACACACACACACACACACACACACACACACACACACACACACACACACACACACACACACACACACACACACAAGCATCCTAGCAGTCAATGCCACTGAACCCAAGACACATTGCCGTCGTAGGGCTAGGATGCTCTGATATGACCACAATCAGGATTACTACTCACTATCATCATCCACAATTACTTACACAGTGTAACAAATAATATTGCAACAAAGGTCAGGTCTCTGTGGAAGTAACTCACCTCATCAATAACATAAACATACTGTAGCTGGCTTCGGTGGTTCTGGTAATGATATTGTAATGCTATTATGTGTATATTGTATAGGTACAATTCTAAGTCACCTACTTTAAATAATATAATATATAGTCTGTTTACTTACAAACACTATGTCATTAGCTGGTTAAGGGGCCGGGTTACCCTCGAAATTGTCATACATACGTAATACCAAAATCATTTTGTCATACGAAAATATTTAACATTTTTGAGTTATTTTTCAGCTTAAAATAGTAATTACCTAGGTTCCTGTACAAAAATTAACTTCAAAATATTTAAACAGTAAAAAATTTTTTTTTTTAATTTTTTAGTGTTTAAATATTGGAACCTAGGTAATTACTATTTTAAACTGAAAAATAACTCAAACATAGTAAATATTTTCGTATGAGAAAATGATTTTGGTATTACGTATGTATGAGAATTTCGAGGGTGACCCGGGCTCTTAAGATTAATTGTAAATGTATCTTGTGGTTATAATGTGCATGATGGAAGAGACTGCTCCCCACAACACTGGGAATCCTAGTGTGGGGAGCAGTGTTTTGTTTTATTTAATTACGTGTACTACTTGAGGGAAATAAAGATTTGTTTATTATTATTAATTGCCTCTTCATGCTATAAGTTAAAGCATGAAGAGGCAAGACACGCTTATAATATTTAATAAAATATATACAATATACTAAGTATAATAGTATTGTAGATGTCGTGAGAAGCTTTTGCCAAGTGCCAAGTGGCACACTGAATACGGAGACCGCACTACCAAATATTTGAATTCAAAATGTATAAAATAATAATTCTTATTCTGAATAAAAATCTTCTTATCATTAAACTCAGATGTGTCAAGGTGGTGACTTCACGAACAACAATGGTACGGGAGGCAAGTCAATCTATGGACGGAAGTTTGAGGATGAGAACTTTGTACTGAAACATACAGGGCCGGGCATATTGAGTATGGCCAACTCGGGACCCAATACAAACGGTTCGCAGTTCTTTCTGTGCACTGCAAAGTGAGTACATTTTTGATTGTTTATTAAATATCCTTTTTAGTGACCTACAAAAAAAGGTGTAAAGGCTGTATTATTAAATTATTCCTTAATTAATTAAATTATTAAATGTTTAAAAAACGTCTTCCATACTTATATTGTCTAATGCCTATTGACTATTAGTATGTTATAGGCCTATAGCAGGGGTTTCGAAACTTATTTTGTCTACTACCTACACTTCGAGAACAAATTTTAGCGCCCTATTTGTTTAAATTTAAAATGCACCCATATGAAATAAATCATCCCGCCATGGCTCTACACAACGCCCCCTTTTTGAAGTGAAAACTTCTTTAGCGGCGTTGAGCACTTTTGTGGAATGGGTAAAAACTGTGAAACTCGCGTCAGATTCTCGTGCTGATCGAAAAACATTGGAAAAACCGTAAGACGGTTGGAGAGTAGTGTTTTGTGTCGAACTCGAACTCGATTTGAAATTTGATCGAAACTTGATCGAAACTCGATCGAAACTCGATCGAAACTTGATTGAAACTCGATCGAAAGTTGATCGAAACTTGATCGAAACTTGATCGAAACAACTTGATTGAAACTTGATTGAAACATTGATTGTAAGGGTTTCGATTAATTAAAAAAATCGATTTTTTAAAAATCGATTTTCATAAAAAATGGGTTAACAAAATGCACAACGTTAATAATCAAGTTTTCACTTCTGCCGGCACTCCCGGAGTGCAACCCGTCTTTTTTTTCTGAGTCCCACACCGCCCTTTAGACCTTCAGCGCCCACAAGGGGGCGTGGGAAAGGCTGGTCTATAGGGTAATCGTTAAAATATAGATTATCTAGTTAAATTGGTGACACTTTAGTATACCGTTAGAGATTGATTCATACTTCATAAGTACACACAGTTATTTGGAGGGATTAAGTCAATTCGACATTAAGGCTAATTTACATTATTCTAATACTGTGATCAAATCGAGCACTAGGTTACTATTGGAATAATGTCAACTGGCACTGGAATGCTCTGGAATTAAATTTTGCAAAAAAGCGTCGTCGTCGTTTATACGGTATACCATCCTCATCACCTCTATGAAAACTCCGGAACGAAGTGTCGTCAGCAGTATTTTGCGGAGACCTGCAAACCTTCAAGATTTGCAGGTCGTATTTCCATCGGGTGATTCGTTTCCTCGTTGGCCCTCTAATTAAAAAAAAAAACTTGAGAGGTGTCAAGGGACACCCGGATGGAACGAGGTTATGAAAAAAATCCATCTAGTTGACGCCCAGGAATACTTTCAACGCCCTCTGCCCCTACTATGCAGGTACTAATAAAAAGTGTCATTACAACTTTTTCCGTCTAGCCCCCTTTCGCAACGCCCGATAAGGAACTTCGTTCTAATAATCTTTCGGTCGTCTGGATTTGATTGAGTGCTGTATTATTCGATGGCCGAATTAAAAATGTTATTACTCTGTTTCAGGACGGAGTGGTTGGACGGCAAGCACGTGGTGTTCGGCCACGTGATCTCGGGCCTAGACGTGCTGCGCAAGATGGAGCGTTACGGCAGCAAGAGCGGCACACCCTCCGCCAAGCTTGTCATCACCAACTGCGGCGAGCTACAATGACAGTAGTTTTTATTTTTATTTTTTTTTAGCTTTTATCGCGGCCTTTGAGCCCGGCGACCGAACAACATTCGTAACAAAAAAACCAATCACGGGGTGTGTTAGGTCTTTGGAACGAAGTTTCTTATCGCGCGTTGCGAAAGGGGGCTAGACGGAACGACACTTTTTGACCGACACTTATTTTATGTACGGGGCTGTGATATAAGAATGTCGAAATTAGTTGGGTTGGTAGTAACACAGAGGGCTTTGTGGTGGAGATCTTCAGGCACCAAGGCATCCGGGCAGTGGTTTATTGTTAATTCGTTGTTTGATAAGATCAGATCTAAAATTTTGTTGTTAATGTTAGCGTAGGAGTTATATTGCATATTTAATTATTTCCAATTAAAATACGAACGTTAAATTACTAGGCGAAGACGCGCGCCATTTGCATTGTCATAGAGTAGTAGAGTCAGAGGGGAATGTAGGCAGAATACAGATCTATGATAAGACGACGATGAATGAAGTACTCACGTTGACGAGTTTGTATTTTGGTAATACTTAAAATATTACGTGCATTATACATGTAAACATTATAATATTTTTATTATTGTAATTGCAAATATTTAAGTACTTTAAACAAAGAAATTGGATATAGTGGACTGTAGATCCAAACTTAATTATATAAATTTTATTAAATAGTATTTTTTATTTTTATTTCATCCATTTACTCAAATAGATTCTGCATTCATTCGAGTGTAGGTACAAAACTGTGTCACTTCCGCCTCCCTCCCCGCGCATTCCTCAAGTGCGACATGTTTTTTGTTGGCAATAGCAACTCCATACATCTCAATGATTTTAATGGTTAATGTCCTACTAATATTATATTACTCATTATTCAGCGCTCAAGTAACACAAGTTTGTGAAAAAATATAAAAACACGACGACACTCGGATGCCAGCCAAAACCAATAGATTTTACTATTATTTATTTATATATTACATATTTACTATTATATTATATGACCGGAGTGAAGCCACGTTGTTTTGCGTCAAGCAAAAAAACTAAAAAGCAAAGAAAATTTTCCAAATAGGTAATACATTGTACTTACATATTATAATTAAATTCTTTTGTCCATAATATTGTGTAGTTATTTATTTTCAATAGATTGTAATGTATTTTGTTTGTATCTTACAATGTTAGTATTGAATTATAGATTACATTTAAAAATACATAATTCAATACTAACTTAACCCATCAAGCCCCATAAGCTCACCGGTGAGCGAGACAATAGAATAACAATAGATTTCCAAGTATCCACGATCGAAGGATTAATTCAAATCTGTGAATCTTGTAGAGGGTGAAAATAATAAAGTCTTCATCGTTAAATATAATATTTAATAAATGCTTTAACTAGTATCACATTTAAAATATGGACTATGGAGCTTATTTGCCATAAGTCTAAATAGTTTTAACATATTTGTGAGATGATTGATGAGAATTTTTACTTTGATAATAATGTGTTTGGAATCTGGATATGAATGTTTTTCAAGATTCCAATCTCCCTACTTTTACAATAACTTTGTTTGTAAACGTCGCACCTATTTTCCACACGGTACGTTGCGTCGACGCAGCGCTGCCGTTGCGTTGTTTTACATACAAATAACCAAGGTGTTCACACGGCGCGCTGCGTCGTCGCAACGCACACATGACGGACAGCAGCCCCCGAGACGAAGCGGGAGGGGGTGTTGACGTTAAGACTGCTTCGTAATAACGCTGCGATGACGCAGCGCCCGTGTGGCCGACTATACATCAAACGGCAGCGCTGCGTCGACGCAACGCGTCGTGTAAACTGGCTCTAATAAGTGGAATACAGTAAAGTAAGTTTTCGAGACGTAAACGGCCTATTTTACATTATACAGATAATATAATATAAACTATAATAATTATAAACAGTCATAAATGCTAAAGTTAGATACTGTACATGTTATTATGTTCTTGTCTGAGTAGCTAGTCAAACATATTGAAAACATAGGGGGCGTCCACAAATTACGTGAGGTGTTTTTTTGAATTTTTTGACCCTCCCTCCCCCTCTGGTGAGATTTCGTGAGATTTTATTCAACCCCCCCTTCCCCCTCCCACATCTCACGTGAGATTTTTCAAAATGTGGGGTTTAGGGTGTGTATGAATCCCCTGTAAAGAGTTCACTGTCAAAGTAGCAGTACTGAAAAAGTAACTTTTTAAACTTTTGTATGGAAAAATCCCTGACGCTGCGCGCTGGGTTGCTTGCCCATACAAATCATAAAAAATCGCTCTATCAGCGATCTATATATAAGGGACACATACATTACACACCCTAAACATTATCAAGTTTTGTTACACTCTGTATAACTATAATATCGTCAAACAATCTGTGGATCTGTTGAAGAATGTAATTAAAGGAGCTCAAACCATAAAGATGGCATATTTTCATCTTTTCAACATAACTTTGCGCAGTAAATAATCAATATTATGCAGATACTTTACAGTAACGGTCGGCCCGTTCCCGGCAGGCAATATTGTGTGTAATTAATAGGGTCCCAATGTCGAAAATTGCTCATGCGTCTCATGATTTGCGGTCCGGGACGAACCGTCAGCGGATGGACTTGGCACTGCCCGTAAACGATATAGTCACGCCTTAAAATCCCGTGTTTGACAAGGCTCGTCAAAACGACGTTGACATGGTCAAACTGCGCCTGATCGGGTATGTCATTGACGTAGTTGCCTATAAAGGAAATGGTGATGCTCCTCTCGTTCCATGCTGTGACCATTGCGCTGAAAACGTTGGCGCCTCGTCCTTCGAACACCAGCCCTTTGCCGCCAACTAGAAAGTTCGGTTCGATGTCCCCAAAGCCTTTTCTTAGATCGTTCTCTTGGATCATCATCATGGTCTCTATGCACTGGAATCTCTCGTCGCAGAAGTCAGTGACGGAGTGACCGATGATGACGTATTGGAGCGGCGTTTGGAGGAATTCTACGGAGTACGCGGGCATTGCGTGCCATTCTAGGCGACGGAGGTACCAGTCGGCTTGTATGTCTGAAAAGAGATAAAATTATTTCAAATACACAGTAGGCCTAATACGAAACCGTTTTGAGACTCAAACAATCGGACGAGAATGCCGCGTCCTGCTCTAACAACGTTATTTCAAATTTGTTAGAGCATGACGCGGCATTCTCGTTCGATTGTTTGAGTCTCAAAACGGTTTCGTGGTGCGGCCCCAGGTTTCGGTAACTTTGGCCACTCCAGCTACGCAGGAGTTATTTTTAGTCTAAAATTCTGTGTTGCGGAAGGTCTTCGCCGATTACACCCAGCGCCCGATCCAGCTATTTTGCCGCTCCGGGCAAAATAATATTTGCCGCCCCAAAAACCGGCCAAGTGCGAGTTGGACTCGCGCACAAAGTGTTCCATACTAGTATGGAGCAAAAAATTGGGTAAACGTGTTTCTAAAAGTTAAACAACTATAACAGACCACGTCATGGAAGCGATATCGCGATGTAGACGACCAGCAGCGACATCTGTTATCAAAAGAAAGAAAAGCACGATTCTTGAATGAGAATTTAAATATTTAATTTACTTTGTTTTTAGTATTTATTGCTATAGCGGCAACAGAAATACAATCTATGAAAATTTCAACTGGAACAGACATCGAAGTCTTACTGAGGGCATCGAGACCGGGTTTACCCGAAACTCGAAATCCCGGGTTTTGGGCATCACGAAAAAACCGGGTTTCAAAATTAATACCCGGGTTTTTCGAGTTTTTCGGGTTTTTTGTTTTTATGATAATGATTAAAGGCAAGACCTGATTTAAGGTATTGTATTTATAACACACTAACATACAAATTCTTCACCTTTATAATATAAGTAAAAATTTAATTACTTCTATTATTCATAAATAAACAAAATAGAACACCGTAATCGTTTTTAGAGCATTAAAGACTAATTGTCACAAAAACATTTACTAATATTTTGAAAATCCCACCAAAACTATTCAATGTAAAAAAGCAAATTCTCTTCAAGCAATCCATCCATCGCAAAAAACCTTACAGAAGTATAATAGTTTTCAATCAACATTCATTGACTGACCACAGTTTTCTTTATTTTGTGATCAAAGACTAATAAAATAAAGAAAAGTGTGGACAGCTTCAAAGGGTTCTAACTTCTAAGTCTGCTGAAAGTACCTTAGAGTTTTGATAATAGGCGAGTCAGCCACTAGTTAGTGACAAAACGTTGTAACTTGGATCGACCGTTGCTGACAAAATACACGCATCAACAAAGTCTAGTAATATTTGTATTTTTTAAAATATCTAAAACCTGTCAATAATTTTTGAAGACACTAAATGGAAGAATGATAGCTTATTTTTTGGTCTCTAATAAAACATATTAAAACACTTTTTCGAGTTTCATGGTTTCTAAAACAATCACAGATTTTCCCATAAAAAACAATGGTATGTCAACAAATCTTTATTTCATTTTAGAAACTGGAAATTTCATTCGAATGAGATGTTTTTATTCCTGATTGTAAAATTAATAATAATAAATAATAATGGTCGATGTTTGGCAAACGGTATTTTTAACTAAAATATGAGACCCAGTCTTCTTTGCATTTTAAAATATTTTTATTCAGTGGTCCAACTTACTAAAAAATCTTTTAAAGCTTTTTGTCGTTAGGTATTTGTTATATTGACAATAGTCATATTCATATCAGATAACTGTGGACTAGCTCTAAGTTTAAATAATCTGGTTACATTAACCCAATAATAGGACATTGCAATCAGGCAGGCAATCAGGCTCCAGGAGAGCCACCAGCTTATAGATATCGACAAAACTGAGACTGATGATAGTAACAAATAATTATGGCTTTCCATAGCCGGCCATGGATGGCATACTCACTGCGGAATTATTAAAATACGTGATTTTAGTGAACCCAGATGAAATACAAGCCGGGGTTTTATCAGCACCAGCGCCAAAGACAATTTCTTATCTGTTACACAATGACACCATGGTTTATCTTCCGAACTCCTGAAAAGCAACCTTCCGCATTTGCCACGTTTTTTTTATGAAATAAGGGGTCAGACGAGCAAACGGATCACCTGATGGAAAGCAACTTCCGTCGCCCATGGACACTCGCAGCATCAGAAGAGCTGCAGGTGCGTTGCCGGCCTTTAAGAGGGAATAGGGTAATAGGGGAGGGTAGTGATGGGAATGGAAGGGAATAGGGGAGGGTAGGAAAGGGAATAGGGTAGGGGATTGGGCCTCCGGTAAACTCACTCGCTCGGCGAAACACAGCGCAAGCGCTGTTTCACGCCGGTTTTCTGTGAACGTGGTATAGTCTGGTCAATTACATGGTTATCTGTCATGAATTCTGTATATTGTGACTTGTGGGTAGAACAAATAACGACAAAAACTTTGAGGGATTTTCCAGAAAGCGAGACGACAGAGAAAAGTTACCTTAAATTGCAAATAACATTCGGTCTCATATCGTAGCAAGGCAGAAAAAGGCAATTTAGGTAAAAACTATGGTATAAAAATTTAATTACAGGTACAAAGTATGGCAAATATCAATCAGGACTAAATAATTTTTATTATTACTAGATGACGCCCGCAACTCCATTGCGCCAAAACTCGTTTATCGCGCGGGAACCGTACATATTCGGGACAAAATCAAAGTATCCTATGTCCTTTCCCGGGACTCAAAGTATCTCCATGCCAAATTTTAGCAAAATCGGTTCAGCAGTTTTGGGCGTAAAGAGGTAACAGACAGACAGACAGACAGACAGACACACTTTCACATTTATAATATTAGTATGGATGACAATCAGCAATAAAAATGTAAAAGATGAAATAAAGATTTGTTGGCGTACGTTTTATATTAAAGGTTATTTTTCCATTTACTGTCTTCGAAAATTTATCATATATTATATTTCATAAAATACAAATACATTTTAATAATACATGTAATTTGGGGGCGAAGATTGTTCTAATACTTAATCTGGATCCGAAAATCTAAATCCCTAGCTTTGATAAGATCCAAAATATAGGAGAGGTAAAATAGTCGCTCCGATAAAAGTATGATACGGCCGTGCCCGTTTACTCGAGACGTTGGGCACTGCCGTAAGCCCACCAGACTATGGTATTTAAATAGTATTTTACTGGATAGGTGCTGGTAATCACAGAAAATCATATTGAAATGTTACCTTTATGTTGTGCTACTCAAGAGTGAATCTGTTAACTTTAAAAGGCCAAATAGAGTGCCTATTCTCACTTTCTTTACTCTTGTAACTAAGTGGGACGCTTGTGGTTGAGTGTTGACCGACACGACAGGTGGGAGTTCAGAGTTTAGACGCAGGACCGTATGCCCGTGGACTGTAAAATATACCCATAAGCTAAACGATAGAGCTAATAAAAACCGGCCAAGTGCATGTCGAGCCACGCGCAATATAGGGTTCCGTAGTACCGCTAGTTTTTTAAAATTTGTGTATGGTCAATGAATGTACATTTATAACGTGTTTTACACTACTAACAACATCATCTCAGTTGCTTTCAAAGGAATTTGAACGAGAAGTTCCTTTATACTTCGCCGAAAACATTTTTTTTAGTTGATCGACTATTACTCAATAACTTATGAAGTCTTCTTAGCCGTGATAGTTTTCCTTTTAAATTCACCATATTTCCTACTCCTGTGAATTTTTTACATTTCCAGAAGCTACCTTTTAGCTGGTAGAAGGGGGGACACTGGACTCTAACGGTTTTTTCCACTTTAAAACTTAATATTTCACAAACGGATCCCTAAATCGGAAAATGATATATGAATACTCATAACATTTTTTAAAAATCTATCCAACGACACCCCACACGATGGGGCGGACGCGAAAAAAAAAATCATCCCCGCTTGATGTGTAGAGAAGGTACCATAAAAAATATTTTTTTAAGATTTCATGTACCATTTTGTCGGCATCATTAATATGTGCATTCATGCCAAATTACAGCTTTGTAGGTCCTATAGTCTCTGAGCAAAACCGCGTTCAGACAGACAGACAGACGGACGGACAGACCGAAACTATAAGGGTTCCTTGTTGACTACTTAACCCTAAAAAGGGGCACCGCAGGCGCCCTTTGCCTGCCCTCGGTGCCCTAGGCGGCCCATACCGAGGTCGATGATGCTGGGTTTAGGCAGCGCGATGTGGACTATGTAGACCAGCAGCGCGGACGCAACCACCAGCGACCAGCACACAAACACCGCGGCACTGCAGCTCAGCCGGTTATGCTGCGACGACACCAGCTGCAAGCCCAGGAGACGACCTGCAACCATAATTAGTATAATACACCTTAGAAAATACAATTGACATTTTAGTGGTTGTCTTCCCGCAGCAGAAAGATTTATATATTATATTTTGTATGACGTACTATGGTAACTTTAAGCTAATAGGCGCGAGCGGCTATGACCTGGCCGAATTTTATTTACTTATGATTTGAATTAAAAAAACTTCACAAATCTATTGATAATAGAATCATTTTACTGCGAGAAAACCATTAAAATTTAATGCAGTACCTACAAGCTTTAGTTATTAGAGTATAATATTATAATAATAGTGAGGGAGTCCTAGAACATTTTTTTTTGTGATTACTGATTAATAACAAGCTAATGTTTTGTGAGTAGCTTCATTTTGAAAAGACAAACAACTTTTTTATCTGCGAAAAATCTTGAAAGTAGTAGCTAAAGAGATAGAAATAAGAAAGGATTTCATACTTTGATGGTCCTAAAATATTATGGATTATTCTATATTTTGTAGGACAATGTTACTCTTAAATTATATAGCTATTAACCTACCAATATACAAAAAATCTGCTGGTTAGGGTTCCGTTTTAGGGTTCTGTAATCAACAAAACTTGTTGACTATGACAAATGGAAAGGGCGTAAGCGACAAAATGGTTTTTGTCGAGTAATTAAAAAACCATAAATACATTTCATATAAGCTATTGCACAGAATATATATTATTAGTAGTACCAAGCTATGGGCAATTAGAGTGTATGCTTGAGCCAATATAGGAAGCTTAAATCACTCTTCTTTGTTGGCAAAATAGGAATCCCTTTTTTACAGAGGTCTTTTTGACCTTTTTGATTGATTATTCTGTGTTATAAAAGTTGACCAATCGTGTTATACTATAATTCAAAGACAAAGACATGATCAATACTGACAATGAACTTTAATTTCTTAGCTTTAGTCATTGCTGAGAAAAATCGATATACAGCCAGATTATCAAGGCGTCGCCTACGCAGCATATGGGAAGTCCCTGCAGCCGAGATAACAACTAATGGTCGATTTACACGGGTGACTAAAAGCCGCACGATTTACGCCGCACGGCGAAAAATGAAAATCGACCCGTCAGTGCCAACGCTAAAACTCGCGCGGGCGCACGCGCGCGTGTGAAGAATTGATTTTTCGTTTGACCACGCGCGAGCGTGCGCCCGCGCGAGTTTTAGCGTTGGCACTCAATGGCAATTCGACTACGCCGCATGCGGCTAAAGCCGCAAGCCCCAAAGTCGTGCGGCCAATGGCCGCATGCGGCTGGTGACTAAAATCGACGGTGCAAACGCTCAGTTGCAAGCGGTCACTTGCTGCAAATTTATAGTTTGTCGGCACTATAGTCACAGGCGATTTTTATAGAATGTGTAAATGTGGTGGCGATTCGACTGGTGACTTGCCGCGCGACTGAAATCGACCCGCTAAGTCACCCGTGTAAATCGACCATAATTGCGCATTTTCATTGGTCGTGGCATGCGTTTCAGAAATCTCCCGCACCCCGCATGCGGACCATAATATGGACCACTGAAATTGCGCCATAATTAGGTATAGCTAGGCGATTTTGTTTTACAAACGCAAATTGCCAAATCTTCTGAAGACTTCAATCGAAATGACTTTGGTCATATATTGTACGTAAATTTAAATTACGACTCTAAAGTCCACATAATTAGTTTATTAATGCATAGGTATCTACCGCGTAGGTTGAATTAAACTCAGACCAAATAAAAATACTTTTTATTTGGTCTGAGGTAGTGGTGGATCGTCGATGCTTTTTCGATCAACGAAACGAGAACGTTTATCGTTCATCGTAAACTAGTTGAAAAAACAGATTTTTTTCAACAAGTTTTCGTCATCGACGAACACTGAACTAAACAATACTATAACAAACAAAGTAGTTTTTTTGATTAAACGACTTTCAGCATTAACTGTTTTGACAAACTTGTTGTCGTTTTGCATTTCGACGCGACTTGGACGCGACGAGTGATGACGACGAACGACGAGACGGTTTAATCTGTGAGCGGTGGAAATGCACTTCCCTACATAGTACATACTTTTTTCCAGGCTTAGGACTGGCAGGCAGGCAGATTAATTACTGTAATGTTACATTTAGGTACTTTATTAATTTAAAATATCACGACGACGACGGCGACGAACGGTCTCTGTCACACACACCGTTGCGGCATGGCAACCGTTCACGCATAAACCAGTTTATCAGTAGACGCTAAACTAGTTTACCCGTTCATGACTAATATACAGTTTAATAAAACGGTTCGTTCATTCAACGCCCATCCCTAGTCTGAGGAATTAAAATTACCTATTAAGTACTTACATAGACCGTACTTGATTTTTAAACAATACTTTTTAGTATTACATATTTTCTTATTTTCTAAATAATTAGATAGATATTAATAGACGTTGCTTGGTAACCATATTGTGCTTTCAATTGCGGATTGCCACAACAAAAAATATCCTGTGTCCTTTCCCAGGACCTGAAGTTCATAATCAACTTCATCCAAATCGTTAGTATCTTCTATACTTATTATAAAACAAAGTCGTTTTTGTCCCTCATGTCCCTTTGTTCCCTTTAATCTTTAAAACTACGCAACGGATTTTGATGATTCTTTCAGTGTTAGATAGCCCATTTATCGAGGAAGGTTATAGGCTATATTTTATCACGCTAAGACTAACAGGAGCGAAGAAATAGAGGAAAATGTGGAAGAAACGGGGAAAATTATTTGAAAGGGCTAACTTGAACGCGCTAATCTCAGGAACCACTGGTCCGATTTGAAAAATTCTTTTAGTGTTAGATAGCCCATTTATTGAGGAAGGCTATAAGCTATATTTTATCACGCTAAGACTAATAGGAGAATGTGGAAAAAACGGGGGAAATTATTCGAAAGGGCTTATCTCACGAACTACTGGAGCAATTTTTATGTTATTTGGCACAGATAAGAAGTAGACCACGTAAAGGATTATAGGCTATCAATTTTAATCATTTTTTCAGTGCCTATATATTAAAATATATAATGGGTACATACCCATACTTTGTCGACACTACAATCTCTTGAATCTTGACCTACCTACCTTAATTAGTTGAGTACTACACACTACTAAATATCTTTAAACGAGCAATTCTTGTATATATATATATATATATATATATATATATATATATATATATATATATATATATATATATATAATTGGAATCTCGGAATCGGCTCCAACTATTTTCATGAAATTTAGTATATAGGGGGTTTCGGGGCCGATAAATCGATCTAGCTAGGAATCATTTTCATAAAATGTCATATTATGTGTGTTTTTTGAATTTTTTGAATACCTAGCGAAGCTCGGTCATATAGCTAGTGAGATAATAAAATAGGAATTATTAATTACCAAGCTGTTAGCTAACGTCAAGTGTAACTATTTCATTATCGGATCAAAGTGCTTCTAGATATGAGATTCTGCGAACTTATAACCCAAGAGCCAGTGACAGCCAGACTTTCGTCATTTAACCAAGGTAAGAATAATCAACAAAAGTTCAACAGTTCTGAAGGTCCTAACCTTCGACGGTAAAGAATGAAGCTCGTTCGCGTCAGGGGCTAGGGGTTAATCTAATATATAAAAATAAGTCGGGTCTTCCTTCCTGACGCTATAACTCCAGAACGCACGAACCGATTTCCACGGTTTTGCATTCGTATGAAAAAATTATTTCAGTCTTAGATAGCTTACTCGAGTAAGGCTATATTGTATGCTATATCTTATCACTTATCAGTTATCGCGCTAAGACTATAGGAGCGAAGAAACGGAGGAAAATGTGGAAAAAACGTGGAAAATTATTTGAAAGGGCTTATGTCACGAACTACTGGAGCAATTTTTATGTCATTTGGCACAATTATAAAGTAGACCAAGTGCAGGATTAGGTATAGGTTATTTTTTGTGGGCTAATTTGTCTTTGAAATTCTTAATTTACGTGGGCGAAGCCGTGCGGAACCTCTAGTAAATAATAACACAATATTATCTGGGTGCACGGTAGTGCACCTGTCGAGACGAGCCAAGCGAAGACCTACCTTTTCTGGAAGTGTTTCGCCGTTTTTTGAACCTTCATAGAATTGGTTTTTCGTTGTAGTAGATAGTTCATATTTTCAGGATATAATGTCGTCAATAGACTTATTAACACGCATACAAAGCCTCAATTGAATAGGTCTTATACTTCAGATTTTATTGATATCTAAAATACACCGATTTCGTCACTGACTCACTGACACACTGATGATCATCAAAATGTTTGGCTACTTCCTGAAGTATTAGAAAGTTGAAATTTGGTATGCAATCTAAGCTTAGTATACAACCAACAAAAAATTCATAAACTTGTAATTTTCGTCCCCCATCCCCTAAAATGAGGGGAAGTGGAAGCTGACCCTCATAGAGTTGGTTTCCGATATGCCAGATAGTTTATATTTTCAGGATATATTGTCATTAATAGACTTATTGAACATACAAAGTCTCAATTGAATAGTTCTAATGCATTTTATTTTATTGATATCTAAAATACGCCGAAATTTGGTTATACCTACGCCGTAAAATAAGTTTAGTAGGGGGTAATGGAAGTTAAAATGAGACTTTTACCAATTTTATGAATAAGGACATGAAAGTATACACGGAATGGACATTAACTAAAAAATCTCTTAATAAAAAATAAAAAAATAAAGCACTAAAAAGACTGCCTAGCAAGTAGCAACTTACAAAAAGGACTGAAATCCCACCAAAAACATTTCATGTAAAAGTTACCTCGACGACCATAAAAGGTTTGCCCTGTGAAAAAGACATCAGATCTAATGTAGAGCCAAGCTTCTAAATCGACGCGGCCTAACTCTATCGATCCTAACTCCAACAAATTCTACATATCAGTAAGTATGTATGGCTTGGCTGTTTCGTTACTAACTTTAGATCACAAAATAAATATTCGCCTCATCTCCACGACGACGGTAGCGAAATAGCGAAGCCATATTATAATATACTTACTGATAATAATAAGTAAAATTTGTTGGAGTTAGGGTCGACAGAGTTAGGCCGCGTCGATTCAGAAGCTTGGCTCTACATTAGATCTTCTCATGTTTTTTCACAGGGCAAACCTTTTGTGGTCGTCGAGGTAACTTTTACATGAAATGTTTTTGGTGGGATAACATTTAAAAGAATCCTAGGCATGATGGATTAAACTTTAATCAGTGCCTCAAACAATGTCATTAAAGCTATAAGTCATATTATTATTAAGATGAATTTTAATACCTTGGCACCAACGAATTCACAAAAGGAACTTGAAATATAAACCAACGAATTTACAAAAGAGACGTAAAGCACGTAGCTTAGACCAATGATATTATATAAAAAACTTAAAGACGTTAGACGTAGACGACACGAGCTGGCACCTATTAAGAAAATCTCAATCAACGTTAATAATGATGATGATTGATGAACCTTAATAATGCCTGAAAAAAATTTTTTTTAAGACATCCCTCTCTCCCGCATAGGATTAGGTGAGATTTGGCTGGACCCTTTCTTCCTAATTCCTATATCTCGCGTATTTGTGGGCGCCCCAGCGATTCGGGAATCTCCCTGTTCAAAACACAAGGCCACCATTAAATAATGCTTTTTAGGGTTCCGTAGCCAAAATGGCAAAAAACGGAACCCTTATAGATTCGTCATGTCTGTCTGTCTGTCTGTCTGTCTGTCCATCCGTATGCCACAGCCACTTTTCTCCGAAACTATAAGAGCTATACTATTGAAACTTGGTAAGTAGATGTAGTCTGTGAACCGCATTAAGATCTTGATACAAAAATGGAAAAACCGGCCAAGTGCGAGTTGGACTCGCCCATGAAGGGTTCCGCAGCAGCAATAAGAATTATTTCTATGAAATTATAAGGTTTTTGATTTATTTTAATATTGCATTTTTGATATAATGAAAGTTAAATTAAGGTTTATCATTTATAACGTATTAAAAAAAACTACTGGCTAGATCACATTCGAACCAATTTTCGTTGGTAGTTTTTATAGTAATGTACATCATATATTTTTTTTAGAATTATCATGCCCCTACTTTAGAAGTTAGAGGGGCGGGACACACATTTTGCTACTTTGGAAGAGTCTCTCTCGCAAACTATTCAGGTTAGAAAAAAATGATACTAGAAACCTCAATATGATTTTTAAAGACCTATCCATAGATACCCCACACGCATAGGCCAGATAAATTTTTTTTTTGTTTCAGTTGTATCTATGGGGACCCCTAAAATTTTTAATAATTTTTCCATTTTTGTATCAAAATCTTAATGCAGTTCACAGACTACATCTACTTACCAAGTTTCAATAGTATAGCTCTTATAGTTTCGGAGAAAAGTGGCTGTGACATACGGACGGACAGACAGACAGACAGACAGACAGACAGACATGACGAATCTATAAGGGTTCCGTTTTTTACAATTTTGGCTACGGAACCCTAAAAATATTAAAAAATTTAGGGGTCCCCATAGGTATAACTGAAACAAAAAAAAATTTTTTTCGTCTGACCTACGCGTGTAGGGTACCTGTGGATAGGTCTTCAAAAATCATATTGAGGTTTCTAATATCATTTTTTTCTAATCGAAATAGTTTGCGAGAGAGACTCTTCCAAAGTGGTAAAATGTGTGTCCCCCCCCTCTAACTTCTAAAGTAGGGGCATGATAATTCTAAAAAAAATATGTAATGTACATTACTATAAATACTACCAACGAAAATTGGTTTCAACGAGATCTATCAAGTAGTTTTTTTTATACGTCATAAATGGTAAACCTTAATTTAACTTTCATTAAATCGACTAAAATATAAAAATAAATCAAAAACCTTTTAATTTTATAGAAATAAACCTTATTGCTGCTGCGGAACCCTTCAGTGGCGAGTCCAACTCGCACTTGGATGGTTTTTTTTCTTATCGTTCAATGCAGTGATAACCACAAAAATATCGATTAAAAAACGCATAGATACGCAGTGACTCATAAGTCGTAATTCATTTTATTGTTGTTTTCGTGTTTATTTACTTTGTCAAACAATTTTAAGTACACCTAAGTTAACTCCCTTGAGAATGAAATATAATATTGTAATATTATAAGTATACAAATGACTTATTAGAGACCAGAGTGCGTTCCGGGGGGCGTCCGAATTTTTCTGGTCAGAAATTCTTATAATGTGCGGCCGGGGTTAAGAACATAGCTAAAGGCTTTTGCTATGTTGGAGATATAGGTATCCTGACGGTACTGAGCCACGAAAAGGGCCCGTAGCAACTACTACACAGTGGTGGGGCAAGACCTAAATTTTATGTGGGCAAGATATATCTTGCGAGGCCCCCTGATGGATGACGCTAAAGAACGGATTTGTTGATAGAAATAATTTTTTGACACTCAAAATTTGATTTAAGTATAAAACTTTTATTTATGAATATTTGAGCATCACAACTCGTAGAACCTTAAAAAAATCTCGTGGTCCAAGGAGCGCGAGGCCCCTTAGACCCGAGGCCGTGAGCGTGGCCGCCCACGCCTTGCGCCGCCTCTGCTATTACATTTAGGTACTTCAGTCCGACCCAGTGGAGAACTACAATAATTGTGCATGCAGTAACTGCACTGTGCATTGAAGTAACAAACAAACTAGAAGATTTATTAGGAAAATATTATACAGCTCAGATCTTTAACTGTACATGACTCATTTAAATAAGTTACTTATAGTAGGGGAGGAGAAGAGGAGATTTCGGGAGTAGCTCGAGCATGTCAGATGAAGCTTGCATAGGCTTCTGACATTTATTGTGTCTAGTTATCATGGTATAGAAATCAGATTTCTCACGTGGTGGGTTAAAATTTTTTTTTGAATATTAAAATGTCATCCGATCTGTCAGATTAAGATAGGGTTCAGTATACCCCAAAGAAGCTTCCATAAAAAGCACGGCCGATTCAAAGTTAAGGTAAGCCTGTAGGGACATTTTAAAAGATAAATAAATAAACCTTCACATTTTCCTAACTAAACTTCACAGATATTTTATTTTGCATTAAACTAAGTGATTTAGTCGTTGTCTAAAATATATGTATAACTGACATAAATAAGCAGTTTTCTAAATATATTTTCTTTTTCAAAACTCTAAAATGGCTGCAGTTTCTGAACCCACCACTCAAATAAAAAACGCTCTTACTATTTTTTTATCAGCTGTACAAAACCCACTAAGTCTCCATAACCATAACGCTCGAGTGACTATAAAAATAGCACCCTCCCCTCCTCTACTATTATCGTAATTAAACTGCACGTTGACTGATAGACACTGTTGACGTCTCGAGATGAATGAAATTCTAGGAAGCATTTTTAGGGTTCCGTGCTCAAAGGGTAAAAACGAAACCCTATTACTAAGACTTCGATGTTTGTCTGTCTCCAGACTGTATCTCAAAAACCGATATAGCTAGACTTCTGTCACAGATACTTTATATCTGTTACCGCTATAACCATGGGCGCCGGCAGAAATAATTTCCAAGGGGTGCAGATTTTAGTTTTCTTTCTTTTCTTTTTACTTTTTACGAACAACGGTGACTGTCTATTTACGTCAACAGAATACTTTTGGTGCCGAAACATTATGAACTATTTTTGTGGCATGGTAATAGTTAGGGTTACAAAATGCTTTTTATTTCAATAATTCCTGTTGATCCCGAGATTCCCAGGGGGTGCAAGTGCACCCCCTGGCACCCCCCTGCCGGCGTCCATGGCTATAACAACAAATACTTACTAAAAACAAATAAATTAAATACATAATATTATCTATTTTAGGGGAGGGCCCTTACACGATACAACAAACGTGATTTTATGTAATTTTTCGCTCTTAGGATAAGTAGGTTAGCCACTTTAAATGTTTTCAAAATACTCGACAGTTGTATTCATTGATGGTTGTATTTATAATTTCATAATTAATAATGACATTAAAATAAACTAAATAATTAATGGGGGCTCTCATACAAAAAACACAATTTTTGCTTATTTTTGCTCTACAACTACTTTGTGGTATTCAGCTCTACTTTGTTGTACGGATCCCTTCTTGTGCGAGTCCAACTCGCACTTGGCCGATTTTACTTGAATGACGCGTAGTGTTCTACTCAGACGCGACTGAAATTCTGCGACTCACAGCTCACAAATTACGCTTGTTTGGCCTCACCCTAGGGGCTATTCACAGTCATGCCATGGCGAGACAGTGCAAAGGAGAAGGTTGGCCGAGAGTACTGTCCCGCCACTCTACTCGGTAGGTGTAATAAGGCCTTAACACCATCGGAACGTAGAAACCGTTCTTTTTAGCGCCAACCCACACGTACCACAACCACACGACATCGCAACGACAAAATGTCGTCGAGCGGTGGTTACGTGTGAATGGTGTCGCTGCAGCATTTTGTGGTTGCGTTGTGGTACCGACAAAATGCCGACGTGGTTGCGTTATCGCCAGTGGTTGCGATGTAGTTGCGATGTGGTTGCGTCGTGTGCAGACAATAGTTTATTTAATAAGCTATACATAGTGTGTTACATGTAGATTGTAGATTAACAAAGAGAAATTTAAGAAAACGGTCAAGCGTGAGTCGGTTCATCTGCGAAGTTCAGAGGTCACTTCCAAATGTCCTAGCGTGATGAAATTTGGGGGGGGGGGGGGGGGGGGCGCATGCATTGACTCAACGTTGTGGTTGCGATGTGGTTGCGACGTGGTTGCGATGTGGTCGGTGTTTTACAAGTGGTCGACAACGACTGCAAAATGTGGTACGTGTGAATGGTCCAGTCCAATACGAAATATACGCCCGACCACGTCGTGTGTTTGTGGTGTGGTGTGGTTGTCGTGTGGTTGTGGTACGTGTGGGTTGGATCAGGGTTACAAAAAAAAAAACTGTTTTGGCGTCCTTCCTCATGTATGTTACTCTACATTATTTTGTGCCAATCAATATCGGCCAATTCGTTTATAACAACGCAAACTCCTATATTTTTTGTTCTTAATGGTAAGTACCTAGATAATAATTTGATTAAAGATTAGTTAACGATAATATAAACAATAAACATTGTTCGTAGAGCTGACACCATTTAAAGTCAAGTAATACGAAAAGTGATTTTATGACGGTGGTTCGTCCCAGACCACAGTGCCTGTGTATGATTTACATTATAATAATTTATGAGTGTAGGCAACTTTATTTCTGCCGCATGTATAAAATCTGCCTCTCTTAGGTCGCTGCCGCTCCTAGGCCGCGGCGTATGCGGCCTATTTATAAATCCGGCCTCTCAGCCAAGACGTATTTTTCAACTCGGCGATTCTATAATAAAGAATCGTTAAAGAGAACGTTTTAGGCTAAAGGGTCAGGGCTGTTTATCACTTACCTTTAACAACCTCGACGTTCTGCACATTCTGCGTGACAGTCACAAACTTGGGGCCAATGTGGACTCTGGTGGACTTGTTCACATTGATGCTGTCAATCGCCGTGGTCAATGCACTCTCACTGCTAACTATACTCCCACTGTTCTGCTGTATATCCATCATACATCGCAACTGAAACTGTAATAAACAAAGCAAGCGGTGGTCGTCAACTTCACAATGTATTATACGCTAACTTCACGATGGTTTTGGCGTTTTCCTTATGCCGTTATCATAAACGCGTGCTGATTTATCTAATGCAGCGGCTCATAAAGTGTGCGCTTCGTTGTCCTTTTCTGCACTGATAAAAAATCCGATCAACTATCGAAAGTAAATCGAAACGATAAAAATTAGAAATGGGTCATGGGATTGATGACGCGTTATCTGCGCGTTATAACTAACATTTTGTAACATAAGGACAATAATCCATACCAATTTTATAAATGCGAAAGTGTCTGTCTGTCTGTCTGTTACCTCACGCTTAAACTGCTGAACCGATTCTGCTGAAATTTGGCATGGAGATACTTTGAGTCCCGGGAAAGAACATAGGATACTTTTTGTCCCGGAAAAATGTACAGTTCCCGCGCGATAAACGAGTTTTGGCGCAACGGAGTTGCGGGCGTCATCCAGTAACTTATATACTATGGTCTGGTATGAATAAGTGAAGATGTGAGTGGATGAAGCAAATAACTTACATTTTGTAACATAAGGACAATAATCTCCATACTAATATTATAAATTTGAAAGTGTGTCTGTCTGTCTGTCTGTTACCTCTTCACGCCTAAACCGCTGAACCGATTTTGCTGTTTGACATGGAGATACATTGAGTCCCGGGAAAGGACATAGGATACTTTTAATCCCAGTTTCCGCGAGATAAACGAATTTTGGCGCAACAGCGTTGCGGACGTCATCTAGTAAATTATAAAAATAATTACTTATGTGTAGATACTAACATAGTTTTAAAAATTGTAACTAACACTTTCGTAGCTAACACTCTAGTCTAACAAAAAATTATTTTTATTATTAATTTGTTGATAAAAAAATTCAGAATAATTGATTATAATAAGTCAAAATTTTAATATAATTATTATGCTTTTCATTATGCATTTCACGTCGCGTTTCGTTATGGCTCATTTTAGATGAAATTTAGCTTAGAAGTTAGACCTTACAGTTTAGACCCATTATAAAACATAGTTTCAAAGTCAGGTTGAGCTAATTTACACTTTAGTTCTCAGGTAAAGTGGCACTTACAAAGCGGCGCGGCGGCTAAATTTAATTCCAAATTATATCACTCAACTACGTGTTACCTAGATTACGAATGTAAAACGAGTTCTAACTTCTTTAATACCTCGATCGTGGGAATCTCAGACACAATACATTTTCAATTGTTATGCGACAGCCGGGTGCTAATCTTCTAAATATATAAAACTCAGAGGTGACCGACTGACATGGTGATATATCAACGCACAGCCCAAACCACTGGACGGATTGGGCTGAAATTTGGCGTGCAGGTAGATGCTATGACGTAGGCATCCGCTAAGAAAGGATTTTGATCAATTCCACCCCCAAGGGGTTAAAATAGGGGATGACAGTTTGTATATAATAATACTTCTTAACGCGAGCGAAGCCGCGGGTAGTAGCTCGTAATAAATAATTTGGAATAAAAATATATTAAGTATATTTTAAACGAAATTTTTATCTCCATAATATACTATTTATCCAAGACTACGCTAGATTTACTTTTTCTTAGCAGCATCTGTAATCCCCAGAGATTGGCTAACGGCAAACGTTAACAATTTTGATGAATGTTCAATGTGTGTGGTTACATACAATACACATGACACAGTTGCTTGTGACATACTTAATATATATAATATAATTAAGGAAATCTATTTTATTATCTACTTGAGTAACATTATAAATACTTCCATTTTATATTTTTAAATGCTATTTAATATCGCATGGCTGCTCAGTGCTCTCCCGCCAAGAGATTCCCGTCAGTTTTCCGCGAGGTTGCGAATCGTCCAGACGCGTCGCGCTATCCCGTCTTGGCGCCAAAAACCTATTCGATATTCGAAATATTTCTTGCTATTTCAAAAAGTTTCGAATTGTTTGCTTTCTCTCCGTTTTATAAAAAAAGTTAATGTTTGACTGACTATTGTACTACAAACTTTAGTTTGCAGTTGTTAAAGTGTGTTTTGGAGTCTTTCACAGACAATTTCTGACTGGAAGATTTGGAAAAATGGATATTGTTGGCGCCAAATTAGGTATGTACCTACGAGCTACACGGATTAAGTTTACACTGTGATCAATTTTTTTTAACAAAGCTGTTACTACGAATAATAAAAACCTTAATAATATCTATGCGTGTATAACTTTTCCGCCTATTTGTCATGCGACTTTCCCAATGTGCTAGGCGAAGCTAAATTAAAGACCTTGTAAACTTAAATCGTAGTAAAATTATTGTTACAAGTAGATAAACCTACCCTGCTATGAGTTTTGTAACCTTACGATGTGACGATAATATAAGGCCCCGAATTTGTTTGGGGGCCCTCAGTTCAGAGCAAATTCGGGGGCCCCCACAGACATTTCTGTGGGGGCCCCGTATAAATCATACGGCGGATACGGCGGTATAGCTACGCTCCTGCGTGAAGCATAGGTGATTGAATTTAAGTACTTATGTTTTAATTTAATTACTTACTACTTATTATTAGGTACTAAGTACTTATTATCGTATTGAGCGAAATTTTGTAAGTGTGTTTGTTACTTCTTGTAGGGATTGTAGAGATTTTAGTCTGTAAAGTAAGTAATTTTATTTAATTTAATGGGCTCAGAAGCCTGAAATACATTTAATTATTTAAATTATTGATTTTATTTTGTTAATTTTTATAGTATATAGTTGTCATAAAAGTTGTTTCAGACACTTGATACATAGCATAGGGTTGCCAACCTCAAATTTAAAAAACCAGGATATGAAGTTGGAAAAACCAGGACAATTCAGTATAAAAACAGGACGCATTAAGGGGCGACTAACCCAAAATTATTGTCGATTTTATCATTCATTTTCATACTTGAAAATAAGCCCCGAATTATTTCATTTTCTAAACATAGATACTACATTATATTTCCAAGAATTTGATTTGAGCGAAATCACGATATCTTATATATTATATCTTATATCTCGATAGGAAAAAATCACAAAGATGCATCTAATTTTCACGAATTTTTCATATATTAGTACATGGAATTGGTACTTTTTGGTTTGCATCAAATGGGGTAGTTCTGATTTTTTTATGTTGTATGTGATGAGGTGGTAATGTCAAATTTAATTTTTCCACCTCGAAATCCTTCCGGAACATTGGAAAATTCATGAGAAACCATTAAATTTTGGATCAGTTTTCAGTTTTTGCCATTTTTTGCCACTAAGGACCTGTTTAATGGTAGAAGTTATCAGAAATTACTTTAAAGTAGACAAAAGTTTCAACAATATATAAACAAAAATGAGAATAGTAAGGTCTCGATAAATTGAATAGTTTCAAAGGTACGGCTGTTCAAATGTTTGTAAATTTTCCAAAAAAAAAAAAAAACATTTATTTTTCGAGATTTTACAAGTTCTCGTCAATGTGGTCAATTATTGATCTATTTGACGGCATAAATTAATATACGTTATTAAAGAAGACAATTTTTTCAACAAAACGAGACCAATTTGGTCTTTTTTTATTTATTAAATAAGGGGGCAAACGAGCAAACGGGTCACCTGATGGTAAGCAACTACCGTCGCCAATGGACACTCGTAACATGAGAAGAGCTGCAGGTGCGTTGCCGGCCTTTTAAGAGGGAATACGCTCTTTTCTTGAAGGTTTGCAGGTCGTATAGGTCCGGAAAAACTGCTGGTGACAGTTCATTCCAGAGTTTTACAGTGCGCGGCAGAAAGTTACGCGAAAAACACACTGTGGAAGACTGCCACTCATCAAGGTGATGAGGATGGTATGTTTTTCGCGTGGGACGATGGCGAAAAGTTGCAGGTGGTATGATTCCGAACAAATCCTCAGAGCACTCCCCGTGATACAACCGATAGAGGATGCAGAGTGAAGCTACATCTCGGCGTAATTCCAAGTGGTCCAAGCTGTTTGAAACACTATGGCAGTCAACAATTCGAGCGGCCCTTCGTTGGATACGATCCAGAGGGAGCAGTTGGTATTTTGGCGCCCCTGCCCAGTGATGAGAACAATATTCCATATGAGGTCGAACCTGCGCCTTGTAGAGTTGTAGGCGTTGGTCCGGACTGAAGTACTGTCTCGCTCTGTTAAGAACACCAAGCTTCTTCGAGGCTAATTTGGCCTTACCCTCTAGATGATATCGGAACTGGACTTCGCTCGATATGTTGACGCCAAGTATCTCAATGCTAGGGGAGATGGTTAAAGATGTGCCCTCGAAACGAGGACATACGACCATTGCTGACTTTTTAGTGGTGAATGCGCAGACTTGTGTCTTGGCGGGGTTGAATTGGACCAAGTTACGT
This sequence comes from Lysandra bellargus, assembly GCA_905333045.1. NCBI lineage: Eukaryota > Metazoa > Arthropoda > Insecta > Lepidoptera > Lycaenidae > Lysandra > Lysandra bellargus. The sequence goes on along the minus strand of HG995335.1, from coordinate 7,523,350 downwards.
CTACCCCATTCAGAGACCTTCTCCAATGAATTCTCCACCTTAGACACAAGGTCGTTTCGATTCTCAGTGACATTTTGCCGAGAAATATTGGGGGAGCCGGTATATACAACATCACCTGTACTGTCATCCGCATAGCAATGAATGCCGCTGGTCTGCAACATATCATTGATATGCAGTAAGAATAGAGTAGGCGATAGCACACAGTCCTGAGGGACACCAGCATCAACAGACTGAGTTTCCGAGCATTCGCCATCAACTACGACCTTTATGCTTCTGTCTGCTAAGAAACCAGTGACCCACTCACATAATTTCTCAGGCAGCTTCCATAGCTTTGAAAGCAGCGCTTTATGCCAAACCCGAACAAAGGCCTTCGAAATGTCCAAACTAACAGCCAATGCCTCTCCCTTCGACTCAATTGCCTGAGCCTAACGCTGAGTCAGGTACGCCAAGAGATCACCAGCCGAGCGACCCTTACGGAACCCATATTGTTTGTCGCTTAGTAATCCCTGGCCGTCCAAGTATCGAAGAAGCTGGCTATTGATAATGGATTCCATTATCTTCGAGAAGAGAGAGGTTATAGCGATTGGTCTGTAGTTGGAAGGATTTGAGCGATCACCTTTTTTGGGGATCGGGTGCACCAAGGCTGTCTTCCAGGAAGCCGGGTCGATGCCAGTAGAATAGGAGAGCCGAAAAAGACGCGTCAAGACCGGAGCCAACTCTGGAGCACACTTTTTTAACACAATAGGCGGGATTTCGTCAGGCCCACTCGACTTTTGGATATCAAGGGAACGGAGGGCTTTTCGCACTGAGCGCTGATGAAACCGAATATCCGACATAATGCTCGTGCATCGCGGTATGGTCGGCGGTTTTTGCCCCCCGTCATCCAGGGTCGAGTTTGACGCAAAGAGCTTGCCCAGAAGATCGGCTTTGTCTTTTGCGTCTTGGGCCAGCGACCCATTTCCTACGTGTAGGGATGGTAGGGTTGGATTGCAGAAATTTCCTTCAATAGCTTTGGCCAGAGACCAGAATGCATGGGTTCCCGAGGGGAGGCGCTCAAGTCTCCTGCCAATTCTATTGACGTGCTGTTGCTTTGCTCGAGTAATCTCTTTCTTGAGGGACCTAGAGGCAAGCTTGTACTCCTTTTTATATGTGCTGGTATTTAAATCCCGAGCAGACACCGCGTTGGCCCAGGATTGGTAAGCCTCCTGCTTCCGGCGAGAAGCTTTTTTGGGGGATGAACCAAACTAGGGACGAAATCTGCCGCCAGTTGGCACCACAGAGGACGGAATGAAAAGTTCCATCCCCTGCATCACCACATCGGCAACAGAGTTGGCAGTGTTGTCGGGATCATCCGGGTCTATTAAAATCTGATAGTTCCCTAGCTACAGCTGTTCAAAGTTGCTGAGGTGAGTAAACAAAATGAAATAATATGACTTACTAGGTTTCGCCCGCGTAAATTAAATATTTCACAGACAAATTAGTCCACAAAAAATAACCTATGAATCTTTACGTGCTCTACTTCTTATCTATGCCAAATAACAGAAAAATTGCTCCAGTAGTTCGTGAGATAAGCCCTTTCAAATAATTTCCCCCGTCTTTTCCACATTTTCCTCTATTTCTTCGCTTTCATTAGCCGTAGCGTGATAAAATATAGCCTATAGCCTTTCTCGATAAATGAGCTATCTAAAACTGAAATAATTTTTCAAATCGGACCAAGTAGTTCCTGAGATTAGCGCGTTCAAATAAGCCCTTTGAAATAATTTAACCCGTTTTTTCGACATTTTTCTTTATTTCTTCGTTTCTATTAGTCTTAGCGTAATAAAATATAGCCTATAGCCTTTCTCGATAAATGGGCTATCTAACACTAAAAACAATTTTCTAATTGGACCAGTAGTTCCTGATATTAGCGCGTTCAAATAAGCCCTTTCAAATAATTTCCTCCCGGTTTTTCCACATTTTCCACTATTTCTTCGCTCCTATTAGTCGTATAATGGCATATAAATAAATAATAGTTGCGCCTTTGTTTTGAATTTGAAATAGCACAGCAGCGCGGCAACGCAACTACTTGCGAGCCGTGCGGCCGCTCGTAGCGTAAAAATTTGAAAAGAGGAGCGCGAATTTTAAAATTAAAAAAAACCAGGACAACCCAGGACGCTGCTTAAAAACTATTCAGGACGTCCCAGGACACTACAAAAACCAGGACATGTCCTGTGAAAACAGGACGGTTGGCAACCCTAACATAGCATAGTACCTAATAGAGTATTTTATTTCCGAAAATATAAAATTTTCCCGTACCATAATGTAGTATTTACGTTGGTGCTCGAAAGCTAGACAAAACTTAGCTGCTAAGCTCTCCGACTTGGTAGGAAATGAAATTGCAATTTCCTCACTACAAAAAGTACCTACCCTTTGTCCTTCCTCGTTACTTCAGTAATGTTATCGTTTGATTATTTAAACTTCCATACTGATCCATATCCTTACTAATATAATAAATGCGAAAGTTTGTCTGTCTGTTTGTCTGTTACCTCTTTGCCCAAACCACTGAACCGATTTTTATTAAATTTGGTATGGAGATACTGTGGGTCCCGGGAAAGAACATATGATGCTTTTTATCCCGGAGAAGTGTACGGTTCCCGCGCGATAAACGAATTTTGGCGCAACGGAGTTTTAGGCGTCATATCTTGGTATCTATCACAGAATACATAATCTAGACACACGGTAGCGTGTCAAGCCAAGTTCCAGCGTAAAAGAATGGCGAGCAGCACCGTGTGTAATATTACACGAACCATTTGCAGGTACTTTTGATCCTCTCACAATTCCGAAACTATTTGACATAAATGTTTCAAATTTGGCTCTTATAATGCGAGGCGAGATAACTACATGCTCTAAATTTCATAAGCACAGCTCAAACGGTTATTAAGATATTAACGTCCGAAAATCTACATTTTTATCACTGACTGACTGACTGATTGACCTATAGATCAAAATTCTAACCCACTTCCAGATGACCTAGAAGGCTGAAATTTGGAATTCAGCTCGGCAATTATGTGAAAGCGTGAGGAAAAATCAGAAAACAAATAAAATCGGTCAAGTGCGAGTCGGACAGAGCCAAACTAGGCAAAAATTGTATTTTTTGTATGGAGACCCCCCTTAAATATTGATTTTACTATTATATATATTTTACTTTAATATGAAAATAAAAATATCATTAAAGATTTTTTGAAATTTTCAAGTATCTCCCGGCTGCCATTATTGATTTTGAGCAAAAAAGGCCAAAAAATCATATTTATTGTATGGGAGCTCTCCGTAAATATTTATTTGTGAAGTGAAAAAACTTTAGGAAATTAATAGAAGGTGACTTTATGAAGTATGTCTGTCTGTCTGTTACCTCTTCAAGCCCAAATTGCTTGTACCGATTGTTCTTAAATTTGGTATGGAGATATAGTTTGAGTCCCGGGAATAGACATAGAATTCTTTTAATACGTCTGTCCGTCTGTCCGTCCGTCTGTCCGTCTGTCCGTCCGTCCGTCCGTCTGTCTGTCTGTTAGACAGCTATAATAATAGCTTCTTTACTTCCGCACAATAAGCTGTACCCTATAGTTAATGGTTGGAAATACACTTGTGTTATACCGTATTATTCCAATGCCTCCTGATGGTAGCTGCTTTTTCCATTCGCTTGAATTTTCTTTGTTTTATCCGTCTGATACTCAACAAGGCTTGGGGGCTATTTCCCCACTTCCTGATAAGTTTCAGATAGGCTATCCACAACTTATCTGACAGATGAAGCATCCGTCAGTTAAGTTTCAGATAGGCTATCAACAATAATTGTGGATACTTCATCTATCAGTTAAATTATTTATCTGATAGATGAAGTATCTGCCAGATAAGTTGCGGATAGCATATCCGATACTCATCGGGAAGTGGTGAAATAACACCTTAAGGTTGCGATTGAATATAGTCGAACATTATGTACCTATGTTTGAACTGGGAAGATTAAGATGTCTACTGTCTACCCTTGCTTTCTTTACAAAAAGTGATGATATCCCACCAAAAACATAAAATATGTAAAAATTGAAAGCCAAGTTCCATACAAACATTATTCTTGTCTATGAACAGAATCAGAATTAAAATGTTCAATAACTTTATGAAATGACTGATGTAATGAAAACTGGCCAAGTTAGATCTAATCTAGTTTATGATCTCAAATTATTTAAATAACATTAATTGTTATAGATATTCAATAAAGCAAAGAAATATACTCTATTATTTGTTCATAATGTTATTTGGTTCCTATACATACATATTTAGATTTTCCATGGAACTTGGCACTCATTTAGATCTCCATCCTTTTTACGGCTAAGTCCATAGACAAGAATAATGTTTGTATGGAACTTGGCTTTCAATTTTTACATATTTTATGTTTTTGGTGGGATATTTAGTACCTTATGGTATCTATGTAGCTAAGTGAAAACAAATCTTAAACCAGCATCACTTTCTATTTTAACAACTCTATTTTTAATTAACCGACTTCAAAAAAAGGAGGTTATCAATTCGACGCGTATGTATGTAATATTTCCAGAACTGCCCAGTTTTTACCCGACTACGGCGAAGCAAAAAGGAGGATTATGATTTTGGCCTGTATGTATGTGGGTATGGATGTTTGTCTGTTCCCTCGTAACTTTAAAACTACTTGTCCTATTTAGACAAATGAAGTGTTATTGGAAGCGTCTTGATTGTCCGCTGGTTATAGGCTACATGACTTTACGTAAAATTGACTATAGCGTCATTTAAGGCACTTAAAGTATAGAACAGAAAAAAAAAATCCTGACTATGTTGTGTGGGGTATCAAATGAAAGAACTTTGTTAGCACATTTCAAATATATAAATTTTATTAGCTATTTCCCACGGGTTTGCTTGCAATCACCTGATTATTGCATGAATTCATGAATCATTCCAATACAATATGAAACAATAACTAATTATCTATAGCAACACCAATTCAAAGTAACTCTAAAATCAGTTAAAGGTGCTGTCGGGCACTACATTACTATATAATATGGTATACGGCTTTGCTTGCAATTACTTAATATTTGCATGAACTAATAAAAATTAATCATCACTCTCACTGATATGAGAATCGTCCGGAACTTGGACAATGGGGCCCAGCTCGAAATCGCGTCGTTAGTGTTGAGTTTTAATTCGCCTATTTTAGGAACAAAGTTATAAATTGAAAGTGAAATTATTGTACTCTACACTCCGCTATGTGGTACCTGCACTCTCGGCTGGAACGGACAGGCTGATATTTTATCTTTGTGATCGGGTCCCGTTTTTACCTTTTGAGTAAGGGACCATAAAAAGGAGAAAATTAACCATCTCCGTTATTATGCTATGCTAACGCGGACGAAATCGCGGGCAACAGCTAGTAAAACAATAAATAACCATAATTCATTTGCTCACTAGAATCAAATAAATTGTAAAAAATCCTTATGGTCGTCGATCATTTGAGGAGTTGGGAAGGTTAAGAAATTTATCGAGCGAATCTTAGCCCCAAAATATATATATATATTATAGCAAAACAGATTCATTAAAGATAATAAATGGGCATACATACGTACACGGCTATCCTTTAAACATTAATTCCATATCCCTATAAACTATTTTCTTGTTTCGTACTTTTTAGAGCGCGTTTTAGTAGTCGGGTTTTGGTTTTTTAATTGTATATGTTAATCTATAACAGCTTCTGAACAAATATTCCAAATTTCAAAAGTGTATGTATGTATATAATATAAGTATGTATGTTTTTACGTTTGTGCACGTGTGAGATACGACCCACTTTACTCAAAATATAGATGAATATAAATGACAATTATTTCAGTAATAGTCATAAATAAAATGATGTATAATGGTAACAATGGTTTTGTCTTATTGTTTTGTTATTTAACTTGAAATTCTTATGAGAAGTACATATTTCAATAATTCATGCGAGTTGAACTAATTATTATTAATAATTAATTCATGATATTTGGACATCAAATATAATATTATAACATTATTTTTGAACACGTCAATTAATCTCAGACAATAATTATTGTTGTTTCCGGTTATGATACTTTTGTTACAAAAGATAGAAGAATATTAGATGCAAATCCTGGTAGTCAGACGTGGGGTAGAGTGATAATGGCGGTGGGGTTGTTTTTGAGATGGCAGTATTTAAGGCGGGCTGTCTGATGGAAGGGACTCACTCTCTCTCTCTTGTCGTAAGCCGTCACTCTGCCTCCTGTCAATGTGAATTGGCTCTGAGTACTTCGAACAAAGATCGTTATAAGATAAGTATTTATTTGGTTAAAACGCTTCTTGGCCTTTTGTGTAATATCAGTTCTTTCAGCTTAATAATTGGAAATGAAGAAAAGCTAAGTGAATAATTGTAAATATTACGTATTTACAATACGTATAAACTACGTTTTATTTATTGGTGTTTATGATTAATACAATACTTTTATTTAGCAAGCCTAAGCCATTTCTGACACACGCATATCTCCGGAACTACAAGTCCGATCTAAATGATTCTTTTTTTATTGTACTAGGTGTAGTTCAACTTAGGGAATACAGCAAGTTTCATCAAAATCGGTTCACTAGTTTTTGAGATAGGGAATTTTATAACTGTATTTTAAAAAGACAAAACTGACTTCAAAATTGTACGTAGTTGAGAATTAAAATTCCCTTTTTCAAAAATTGCTGAACCGATTTTGATGAAACTTGCAGTATTCCCTAAGTTGAACGATACCTAGTGTAATAATCATTTAGATCGGACTTGTAGTTCTGGAGATATGCGTGCACAAACATAAAAACATACATACATAAATACATACATACATACATACACTTCTGAAAAATGGCACATTTGTTCAGAAGCTGTTATAGATTAACATATACAAAAACTGGGCAGTTCTGGAAATATTACATACATACGCGTCGAATTGACCTCCTTTTTTTGAAGTCTGTTAACTAAAAATACAGTTATCGTGGCTCAGGACATTCAGGTTGCGACGAAATATTGTATGGAATTGGTATTTAATATGAACACGGGGATATTTTGGACGTAAGTACATTTTTTTCTTTTCGGTCTGAAAAATTCAATCATTCCTCCTCATAATGTGAAAAACGGTATAAAAAGAAAATATTCACTTTTGATTAAAGAACTCAGTACTTATAATGAAAAGTGCTCTTTTATTTGTAACATACAAAATGGAACTCGATTTCTTCAACTCGCAAGTATTCATGATATTTAAGCCGCATTTTCACTAGGGGACATTTGTCTCGCGACTTAGTCGCGCGACACGAAATGTACGTGTCCCGCGACATGTCGCCCGACGTCGCAGCGACATCGGGTTGCAGGACTTGTCGCTGACGACATGCTGTTCACCACTGACTATAAGTGTGAACAAATCATATTATGTCGAGGCACAAAGTTGCAGGGGACAAACTACCTAGTACCTACGTGTTGCAGGGACAAACTACGTAAATGTCGGACGACTTGTCTTCGCGACATGTCTTCTAGTGAAAATGTGGCTTTATTCATTTTCAATTTCACAAATCCAAAGCACAAAATATCATGTTCAAAGGCTTTGCGTTGTTTGCAGTAAAAACGGAAATCAGATGCCATTATTAAGGTTGTGTAAATACGCTCGGTTTCACGAATATCTAATAAGGTGCTTTTAGTTCGTTCAAAAGATTACACTGTAAATACATGGTATAACAAAACAGTGGTAATACTTTTTGACAGCGGTTCTGAAACTTTTTGGTGGTGGAACCCTTTTAAGAGGCCGGGTACCATCGAAATTCTCAGACGTATACGTAATACCAAAATCATTCTATCATACGAAAATATTTTACTACAAAATATTTAATACTTCAGTCGGAATTTCCAGGAATTGCTATTGTATTCTATTGTTGTCGCGATCACCGGTGCTCGCGCGGGGCCTGAACGATTAAATACTAAAAAATATGTATTTTTTAGAGTTTAAATATTTTGTAGTAAATTTACTAGGTAAGTATTTATTATTATAGTTTTTAGTGTTTTACTCTATTTTTTAGTGTTTAAATATTTAGTAGTAAATTTACTAAAAAAATGTACACACAAAAAATTTTTTTAGTGTTTAAATAGGTATTTTGAAGTAAATTTTTGTGCAGGAACCTAGTAGTGCAGTCGCCAGAGGTTTTAACCTCCGAAAATTGTAATAGTGGATGGATTTTTGTTTTTGAGGTGTCATTTTCTTTTTTACACTATAACTTGCAAAGTTTATCAAAAATTTTTTTGTGATTTTAATTTTTTAGTTACTTAATTAAAAATTAAAATTTCACCATATAAAACCAGTCAAGAATTTTTTTTTCTAATTTCTGTTATTTAATGACTCTTATCCGATTGTTTACATTGTTAATTAACCAAAAACACACTTTTTAAAAAAGAAAGTTTGCTTTGCTAAGCTAAATAAAACTATAAGATTATTTCAAAGTTTTTAGAGATTAACGCTCGTCGTAACCAAGATAAAAGGGTTTGGGAGGATTTCAAGGTTGTAAAGAAAAGTGTGTTGCACGTACTTATTGTGTGTATTTAATTTTTAGAGAAATGATGAGTTTTAAGTAATTTAAAACGTTTTAATATCTCCGAAAATGTGTAAAATAGACCAAATTGCTTTTTCTACATTTGTTGAGAATTTATTTCAGTAAGACATACGTTAAATGCATCGATAAATTAAAGGCTTTTCCTAGCCTTTGAAATATATTTAAACTTCCTAATTAAAGCCAGTAAAAAAAATGGGTGCTACATATCTCACGTACATACTAAAGACGCATGCTGCGACCTATGTTTGGAAAATGCTTACCTGAATACAAAAAATATCATATCTTATTCTAATTTGTATTTTTTTCCTTTAAGTATGTTTTAGCAAATGTAATAAATGAAGAAAAATTAATAAAAAATAAATTTTATTCTGTTAAAACCTAACCAAAAGAAATAAAATACAAATTTTCTTCGAAATATACGTGAAAAGATTGTGCCACATTTTCGGAAAAGTTAATAAAGTAAGAGCTAAAAAGTTATACACATTAAGAAATAGAAGGTTTTGTTAAGCCTAAAAAATAATTTTAAACTTCCTATTTAAAACCAAAGAAAAATAGGAACGCCATTTACCTGGCGAGGCACACAACAAGCACATTTGGAGGTATGCTCATCTACATACAAAAATATTAATTTTAAATCTAAATTATATATTTTTTCAACTTATTTTCTTTCTTTGGAATATAAGCAACAATAAAACCAAAGAAATAATAATATATTTTATTATTTTAAAAGAAAGAAATATGCAAATTTTCTTCAAAATTTTAGTTTACGAGTTTACTTGAAGTGGAAGAGAATAATTTAAAAATCAAAAGCACAACTTTTCAATAGGTAAACTTTATTATTTATGTTATCAGCTACACATTCCTTTTTTTCTTTTCAATTTTCATCCACTATTGCAAAAATCGGAGGTTTGCACGATTTTTACGCTCTGGGAACTCCACTGTTGGTAATTATCATTTTAAGCTGAAAAATAACTCAAACATGTCAAAATATATTTTCGTATGAGAAAATGATGTTTTTTTTTTCAACAGATTTTGATGCGGGTCTTTATTAGATAGAGTGATTAAAGAGGAAGGATTACAAGTATAATAAACATTAATTAAATAATGGAGAAATGCTGTTATTTTTTAGGTTTCTAATGTGATGTCTAAAATGTAAAAATACGTATTTATAGCGATGCAGTCATTACACACCCTAAGGTAATTTTGTATTACTTACTTTTGTTACACAAATTATTAAGTTAACAAATAACAATATTTAATGTCTGCTTTTAGTTCGCTTAAAATACTTGTCTGTAATATAAGTAGTAGGAGAAAATGCGACAGTCAATTATTTTTCTTTACACAACATAAAAGGCTCAATTTCCTGTTAGTTACATTATAATAACTAAACGGATTTTAAATTTTAATGCAGTTTGCAGCATAAAGTGATTCAAGAGAAAGGTTCAAGATATTTATAGAGGTTTCTGACTTTGCGAGCTATACACACTCTAGAACTCAAAGTATCTTCATACTAATTTCATTAAAATTGGATCAGTGGTAAAAACATGAAGAGGTACTAAGGGTACTTTTAGGTTTAACTAACCATGTCGTTGGAATAGGCTACTTGACCTATTTTTTTTCTTCATGCTAATCGCTTCTTAATCATTCATTTTCACAAAAAAAAATAATATTTTAATATTTTACACAGTAGAAACCCATAAAAATGTTGATTGAAAAACATGCCTTATAAATGGCGCCGAAAACACTGTCCGCCATAGTGTGACGTCATACGCTTTGTATTTTAAACTCTCTTTATTGAACATTTTTTAAGTGCTAAATGTACGAGACTAAAAGTGCCTAAAAATTATAAAAAAATTAAATAAGAAATTATAAATAATTTGTAATGTTGAAAACTTTTGGAAAAAAGTTTTGGCCATTTCATTTCCCGTCTACAATAAATAGAGATAATATATAAAACTGATGTTTTAAGCTAATTATTTAATAAAATTTATTTTACAAATCTTTCTAGGCTTATTCTTATTATTTATGTACAGATAAACTGACATATAACGAGCGCGATAAATAAAAGATATTAAATTACTGTGAGGATGACGTCACATCCAAATCGGAAGTACCGCAAAAGCGTTTTCGTCAGTACAAATCCTATTTTCATAAAATCATATTTTCAAATCGACTTTATTTATCAATCATAAGCTTTTATTTGATGATAAGGGTGAAATACGGTTTCCTAGGCCAAGTTCTACTAGAAATATGCATTTGTTCAATGAAATTGAATATAGGTCAAGTAGCCTATTGGAGATCCTAAATGGACCTACCGATTTTGATCTAGTTCTTTTGTTTCTGACAGACGAGAAAAACTCAGATTTTATCTGTTTCTCATCACCGTTTGGAGATTTGATTGTTTGCATATTAATATAATATTAGGGGGCATCCACAAATTACGTTAAGGGGGGGAGGAGGTCGAGTTAAATCTCATCTAATCGCGTTGGGGCGAGGGGGGTCTCGGCAAATCTCACGTATTTTTTTTTCTCACCTCCGTGTCCGGGCGGAAAACGTCAATTTTGTTCCCGCTGGGCTTACCGATGTACCTAGCCGTTTTCCGCCTCCGTCGATGCGAAAAATAGCATACGCACCATGGGCAGTAAATAAGAAAGCCTCAGGTCACATGTTTTCTGAGATATTTCTTATTTTCCTGCCCTAGGTGCATAATGTACTATTCTTAATGTGCTTCTCTGAAGTTAATGACAAACTTTATGAATATTGCAATTATGTCACAAGAGACATAGGCATTCCAAAAGTTACGGTTCCCACGAGATATCCTTTGCTAACAAAGCAAGATCCAGTCTAAAATAAATTGTTCAATTCCATTTCAAATGCAGATCTTTTCAAATCCACTGGGGATCCAACGATGTAAAGTTAGGGTAGAATTGAACTCTGAGCCTATATGAAAGCTTTAGCTTTTGTATGGCCTGAATAGGCACATAGTATAGGCCGTTAGCAAAGACTTCTATTTAAATTGAAGCCGTTTAGTCCATCGCTGCCATCACCGGGACGTCAAGTTGTCAAAAATTCAAATGCCACGACCTAGGCTAAATAAATATCCTAGCAAAAACATTTCATGTAAAATGTTGCCAAGACGTTCACATGAGGTTTGCCCTGTGAAAAATATATCAGATGTAATGTAGAGTCAAGCTTCTGAATCGACACGGCCTAACTCTACCGACCCTTGCTTCAACAAATTCTACATGTCAGTAAATAATATTATTTATATTGTGTGGCTTGGCTGTTTCGTTACTTACTTCAAATCAGAAATTAAATATTCGCATCACTTACCTGACGGTAGCCGTCTAGATTCAAAGGCTCGTCTCTACTAGACACATAATATTATGTATAATAATACAGGCAATAGGCTTGAACTTTAGCAAAGCGAGTCAATTTGTATCAATGTACGATATTATATCGTATATTGATACAAATTGAACGTATTATAAAATGTATTTTAATTTACATTTAAATAATTATGGTTACCGCCGTACTCAGACAGAGACATAATGATTAAAACTTAAATTTCATGAAGAGTTCGGCAGATAATGTCTGAGCCTTATGTCATGGTAACAGGACAGTTGATTTATTCTGAAAAAAGATAAATGTTCCCGCGCGGTAGAAAGACTATTGCGATTAATCATAACTAGGTATATGAAATTAAAAGCGTTCTTTAAAAACCACAATATTAATTTTAAATCATAAGATATAATAGCTCTTAATAATATTCAATTACGTTGAAAAACATAATAATATAATTATAATATGTAATTAAATACTTTATAATAGTCGGTTTGGTACTGGTATATTGATCATTAGTTGTTTGATAGCAGTACTAATTATATGATATTACTCAGATAACATAACATTAGGCCAAATATTAGTGTTAGATTAACGATATAAATTACTGTTATTAATCATTAGATCAGTTTATTGACTGATCAAACCATTAATTTGGCCTTTATTTCCAAACTAGATGACGCCGCAACTCCATTGCGCCATATTTTTATCGCGCGAAAACCGTATAGTACAGGTTCCCTAGAACATTTTTATGACCTGATTTATGTATATGATTACTATCAAGCTAATTTTTTGCGGGTAGCTTCATTTTGATAACACGAACAACAATTTCCTTTGCGAAAATTGATGAAAGTGTCAGCTAACAGAGATAGAAAGGATTAAATATTTCTATTTGATGGTCCTGAAATATGGATTGTTCTATTTGTAGGACAACTGTTAAATTATATAACTATTAACATATCAATATACAAAAAATCTGCTGGCTAGGGTTCCGTTTAGGGTTCCGTAGTCAACGAGGACTTGTTGATAGTATATTTATAGCACATATCTCTATGACCATTTCCGTATTTCAGTTAAAATATGATAGGTTTATCCCAACTACGGTAAACACTTGGGTCCGAGGGTAGTAATAAAACAAACAGTTTACTCGCCCACTTCAAACAAAGGATTCGTTACGATGGTGATTCGATTAATACATTTGAAACTTAGGGTTGTCTCTGTCTTATAAGCGCGACAAATCACGATTAAAATTTGCGTTGCAAAGGCAATAATTTTCATTGCATTGTCAGAGCCAATTAGTGACATGACAATTAACTAAAGACCCGAGTACACAATGGCCCATGCTGGCAAACTACATAAGATTGTATGTAATTGATTGTACTGACGGTTCTTGGTGGAAATTCATGTTGAACACTAATAAAACACACTTTTTCTTGCACTTTATCCACTATATTAAGATATTATTATAACTTTTTAACAAATTACACGACCGGTTTCGAAATTATTGATTTACACCTGATGATGAATAATTTCGAAACCGGTCGTGTAATTTGTTAAAAAGTTATAATAATATCTTAATATAGTGGATAAAGTGCAAGAAAAAGTGTGTTTTATTAGTGTTTACATAAGATTGCCATTGAGTACAGGGGGTAATGGTATTACCTATATTATAACGATTAATGACGGACAGTTGACATAATATTATTGTGGCCGTTTTACTTCCTGAGATGATACAGATTATAAAATATAACATGTTTGAAAGAGGACATTTTATGCCTGTTGGTAAAACTGGAATTGGAAAAGTTTTAAAAATGTTTCCCAAAGATACTTTATCTCTTGGGGAAAGTGGCTTAAATATCTAAATAACAATACTGTCATGACATTATTATATCACCATAGCGAGACAGGCGGCCCCCGAACTCGCAATAAATTTACAACAGCGAAGAGGGAGGCTTTTGCCACGAATTTTTGCTATATTTTTTCCTCGTTTTTCTAAATACAGTCGAAGTCGTCTTAATTGGTTTTTATTTTCTAATTGATGCATATCTTTTGCCGAAAAATCCTCGAGTGGCAACCCTATTCGAACGTATGGACCTCAATAAATTCTGAAAATCCCGACGCCGAAGTAAAGCTAATAAAGGATAATGCCCAAAACTCTATGGAACTCTGTACCATTTTGCTTCACGACCAAACTTGGTTTTTTACAGTCTATAATTATCATATTAGCTCCTATAAAAATTTCTTTGTAAACAAAACTGTGGTTTCGGAGTAATTTGATAAAATCTAATATAACCTCAAAATCTTCAAAGCACCTTTTTCATTGACATATCATACACGTGCGAACGTTATTGCTCTAAAAACAGAGTAGGGCGCTTAAATTAGTTATGATTTCTAAATAAAGCGTTGGTATTTACTAACATAATGCTCGTTACCCGCTCATGGTTACCGTTACCCACAATAATTTTCACAATGGACACTTACCTACGATGATGCTGTTAACTGGAGTAAAAAATAAAACAAAGAGAATGTATTTTATTTTATCCAAACATTAATAAGCATATTATATGGGGCATATTAGATTATCATTTATATTCATCATTTATAGGATCATAATTATATTATATGATCCAATATAAATAAAGGAAGAAATGAATCATATGTCATCATCCAATATAAATGACTCAATGATCTAGGATCCAATATAAATGATAATGTAATATGTCCCTAACAAATACATCATACAATTTGGTACAGTTAATCAAAAGTTATGATTCGAGAGTTGGAGTATGTTGTATGATGTATTTATCATTAAATAAAAACAAATTAATAAAATATATTTTTATTCATAAAAGAAGAACGTGGAATCTACGGTGCCTACCACCGGTTCGGGAAAAAACCCGGCGAGAAGAACCGGCGTAAGAAACTCACAGCGGGGCCATCTTTTACTAAAAAATAAAAAATTACAATGGCTTACAGCTATGTAAGAAACATTACAATGTCAATAAACATAATCTAATACAATTGTAAAAAAGGTAATAGTTACTTACATAATTATAAATCAAAAATGAGAATTAAAGTATGTAGAAGTAAACAAATATAATGTTTTAAAAACAACCCATTTACATGAACAGTACTATGTAATTCAATGGTCACATTTTGCAGTGCATGTTTTAAGGGATAATACTTGAATAAAGAAGACAGCTGTATTAAGAAACAAAATCACAACACAAAGGGCTTCATAATAATTCTAAGAACAATAATAATTAATCAATAACATAATATATAATAACATGTTAATGAAGCCCTTAATAGTGTGAATTAATACATAATAAACCTAATTCAGTTATTCACATTTTGCAGTATAGCAGCATAATGTGGGATATATTTGAAAAAGACCACATAGTTCGAAAGAAAAGAAACAAATGGGCAGAAACACAAAGGGCTTAATTCCTTAGAATTATTATTGTTAGAAAAAATATATTATTCAATAAAATAATATTACATGTAAATGAAGCCTCTTAAGTATAGTGTATGGATAATTACACATAATTCAGTAATTCATATTTTTCAAAATGTAAACATGATCACACAAATATTTAAATCAGATTCATTTTTATTTACATAAAAGAAAAATACATAATACTTATGCTTAAATCAGCGTTTCCCACCCTGTGGTCCGCGGACCCCCGGGGGGTTCGCGAGTATATATATATATATATATATATATATATATATATATATATATATATATATATATATATATATATATATATGGGAGTCCGCGGTGTCACCTCTGGACCATACATGATCCGATTTTTACTGTTGATTTTATTAAAGGGGTCAGTGAAAACTGTGCTTGACTTCCTGGGGTCCGTGGCTGAAAAAGGTTGGGAAACACTGGCTTAAATCATTCATCATACTCCTCAAAAAAAAAAGCTGGGAAGTTAATTCGTTCCACCGGCCATGATTTAGATGATGACGACAGATACATGCTGCTGGTAGAACATAGAATTCATAATTAAGTAACTAATAACTGTTCCTTTATATGTAAAGGTACCAGTAAACGTTCCGTTTCAAAACAAATAACAAATATACAGTGATTAGATGTACTTGACACGTTTGAACACAGAAGAGTTAATTTTTGAGCTTGTCGTGATTTGAGGAGTATGATAGTTTAATTGAGGGAGTGGAGGCGGCTGAGGTATATTGAGATCTGCACTTGATCCAGCATCTGTCAAAATACCTCTTAGTCCAGAGCGATTGGAGTCTTGTTCATTATGACGTCGCACTTCTCTTTGAGCTGACCTCCAGCAAGCACCACAAACTCTTTCTAATCTTGAGATCTAAAAAGTGATATGTGATATAGTAATATATTCATTGTATTGTTAAATCTTACAAATAATTGGGACAACAAATAATAATAATTTATGAAATTATTTGTGAATCCATGTTTATTAGGACACAATAATAATGCTTCGTTCAAACCTACGCGACCAAGCGACTGCGAAGAGGGAGCGTCAATACAAAACATACATTTGACAACTTCACATAACTCGACGCTTCCGCTTCGCAGTCGCTTGGTCGCTTAGGTTTGAACGAAGCCTAAAAGCACTACCAGCAGTATCAAATGTTGGAGATTGAAAATGAAAAATATCAATAAGATATAATTAAACTAATTATATTGTTTCTCTCTTGCCGATCTTGTCGCACAGGATATGTTCTTCTAGCATGCACAATAGACTGGCCAAATGAAAAACATACTCTTCTATGACCAAAAGCAGATAAAGACAAACTTCCTACACTGGTTGTATTCACTCTGTCTTCAAGGAGTGTCAAACACTCTGTACAGAGTACATGATCTGAAGTCAGCTATAATAAGACAATAAATTAAATAGTGTTTGTAATACAGCAGTTTGTAATAGAAATAGCATCTATAATACTCTAAAGTCTAAATAGTAATTGTAAAATCAAAGACTTAAGTCTATACTCTAAGCTTTTAATGTTTTTTGTAATGTTATATTTTCAGGTGTAGTTTAAAATATTTCCTTGGAATGATAGAGATTTCTTTACAATCCTTAGAAAACCATTTGTCACGAAGCACATACAAGGCGCCTACTTACTTCTTAGACTATTATACTTTACATATTCAGAATGATATAAATTATGGTCTGCTTACTTGAGTAGGATTATCCACGATTGTAATAGGTTAAATATTGGAGTAGACATTACACATTACATGGGTAGTTGATACAATATATTGTGTCTCGCCAGGTCATCCTGACGGCACCACGACTCGCCATATTATCTGCAAATCAAATAATATACTTAATATAGTAAAGTTTATAAATGATATCATTATGTAATAATATTATCATATACTTACTGTTATTAAAGAAAGTAATATTTATAACTTTAGTTGAATGAATCGATATTGTTACAATATCGATTCTTTGATATTATGTTTCTAATAATGCAATACATCACTAACCAAACATGGAGGAAATCATAATAAGCAATTTTTATTCTTTAATTTATATTCACAGTTCAAATATTTGATTCCTGGCGTGGAATTACGTTAAAAAATTTGAAAAAGAATTACTATTATACTTTCATTTTGAAGCATGCGACAAATTGGTACCACCTTTGAGCATTCGCCTTTAGATAAGCTTATAGTTTGTCCATAATAACTTTAAATTGTAAACGAATTGTCTATTAGGACTATTACGCGAGCATTTTATCTTGAACATACGCACAGAATAATAATATTTTTAATTTGCAAGTGTATCTGTCTGTCTATTTGTGTATCTTTTTATGTTCCTTTACGGAGGCTGAATGTCTGTATACATATTATATATCAATGACCTCTTTACCGTTGAGCTGATCTGGATGAACATTTTTGTGAAGCTATTTTCAACCCAGTTAAATTTATGATACTCGGGCATTTTTCCTTACAATAAAGTTGCGAGCAACATTGATATTTAAATATGAAACCGTATAGCATTAGTAGAATATTAACTTTTTTGTTGATTCTAAGAACTACAGTTTTAATTTCGTAACTCCAATTATTTCCGAGATAATAGATATTCATAAATCATAGCATTGTAATAATTACAATGTAGGTACATAATTATTATGTACCTACACATAATAATATAATTACATACATTAAAATCATTTCGTTATAATCCCAGTTATTATCAAGACATCGTTGAGAAAATGCAACAGAAACACGGAAAATGAACGATAAATGACGAAAAGTAGGCCGATCCCCGCTGTTTTAGTGAACATGTTTCATTGGTATTATTGAACTTTCCAAACAACGGCTATTAACGCTGTGTAATGTGTATCTTCCTTGTTTGTTCTATGGATACGTTGCTCACATCTTTGAGACTGTATTCGATTATGTTATGGAAACCGTACATTTTTCCGTGATAAAACTATTTTACGTGCTTCCTCGAGATTTAATGAAGCCACTTCATTTTTTTAAATTTGCAATTAGGGGCCGTCTATGGGCTGTTTGCCCATATACTTTTTTGTTATCTTTTTTTTTATTCTAATCATTTTATTCTAACCAGTTAAGTGGCTTAAAAGTTAGAATATACAGATCCCACCATAAGGATCTCCACAGCTATAGGCATTAGGCAGTATATTTTAATCCATGCCTGCTTTCGGAGGTTTTGGCTAACGTCAATTATTCTAGAATGCGACAATTTTGTAGAATAGATAAGCTCCCGTCAGAAACACAGTATTGGAGCATTAAGATGTTTTAGCAAGATCTACGAGTACTCAATCCATCATCCAACATTTACATTTGTAAAATTAATAAATAACAAGCGAAATAAAAGGCCGCCGAACCACTCAGTGTCGGAATGAACTCCATTTTGTTTACTTAAGACCCGCCTTTTTATTTCAAACATCGAAATCATTTGATTTAGGGTGGTATTACACTGTCAAAGTGTTTAGACCATTAGAGTTTAGACTTTAGATCAAAGGAAATGGACGACTTCATCTAAACTTTCTTGTGAAATAAACAAAGAAAAAATATAGCTGTACAGGTATAGTCGGGACATTTTAATAGACCACATTTGACAGTTCATCAAAATTGTACCAGGTAACCTTGTAGCGACGTACATAAAAATAAATATTTTCGTTTTGTTATAACTGCACAATTGATTAACTTTTTTCAATTACGTTTACATATTTATTGTAAATATGACCGATACGAATTATTTAACGATTTGCTTTTACTGATAAACAATTCTAAACGTAATAAACAAATTCTGATCTTAATAATTGCACGTCGTTACAATGTTACGTCAGCTGACCTTTTTTCTTTTTAAACTCTAGGGAAGTTACCCTAAAAATCGAAAGCGAATAAATAGTATCGATGCATTGATTACTTATAACGAAATATTCCCATAAATTAATAACCACGTTGTGAAAAGTAACACATATGTATGTGAAATGAATAATGAATAATGATAATACTACATTTAACAGTTTTTATAATTCAAGTGAATAAATGCATTTTTTTTTGTAAATTATGTACTTGTCTTATTTTGCTCCTTGAATTTGCAAAAGAAAAAGTAATAATGGGACAGGAGTTTGTTTCAAACGTAAAAAAACCAAATATTTTATTTCAAGTCCGTATCGATTTATTCGTTTTGGTCGATATTTTTACGCAGCTCACCTCACTATGGAGATTAATCTGACAGATGTCAAATGTGGCCTATTAAAATGCCCCGACTGTAGAAAAGGTAAGTGAGAGAAGAATTAGGAAGAATTTGAAAAATGAACAAATTAAAAGCGGGCTGCCAAATTTTGCTGTGTTTTCTAATAAGTATTACGATTCCGGAAGACGATTGACTTAAGTGGGCGACTAACCCAAAATTGACGATTTTATAATTCATTTTTATACTTGAAAATAAGCCCCTAATTGTTTCATTTTCTAAAATTAAAACTACATTATATTTCCACGAGTTCAATCTGAGCAAACACGATATCTTAAAATTTTCTCGATAGAAAAAAAATCACAAAGATGCATCTGATTTTCACGAATTTTTCATTTATTGCCATAACCGTGCATTGAACTAAGTTAATATTTTAACACATTGTATAACATTCTATCATTGAGAGATCGATCTAGCGGATTTTTAAAATGTTGTATATTTATCGCGTTATTGAGAAAAAAAGGACGATGTTTGATTTTTTGCATTAGTCGCCTTCTTAAATGAAATTAAGATTTATTTAATCATTGTATATTTATCTGATATTTGCCTAACGGAAAACACGATTCATTTATTTTGGCTCGATAGTTATATTTTTCGAAATTATTAATATTTCTGGGCTTTTCAACAAATATAAGCTGTTACATTTATTGAGTTACTATCATCAAATAACTTGCACTACTACAATCACACACTTTATAAAATAATGGCTAAAGGAAATATTAGTATTGTATTCAATGATTGTATTTAATTTTTAAGTAATCATCAAAAACAGTTTTGGGAACGTTGTTACGCGATATTGTTTACTATTAGCTGCAGCGTAAAGCACATTCATTCCATGAATCGTGCTCCCGAGGAGCACGATTCATGGAATCACAATATCACGATTGGAGAATAGCGGGTGTGTAGGCGAGGTTAGCGGGCTTTGAAATTTTTGGCAGCAGGCTCTTAAAAACAGTACCTAATTATTGATGTCCAGGATGTTTAAAGACATATTTTTATAATTTTCCCCATCTTTAGTGTTTGTGTTTATGTCTTATGAGGAATCTTATTTGTTTCATGTTTTTTTGTTAGTATTAAAACGAAATCGGATCTAATTATGTAGGAACAGTCAATTAGGTAAACAGTGAAACAGTAGGAACAGCAGATTCGATCTTTCGCTTACATAATAAATAAAGATTTTTTTTTATGATCTTACACAAAAAGTGTGGTCCTGTATTTTTTAAATGAAATAAGGGGGCAAACAAGCAAATGGGTCGCCCGATGGAAAACTCGCGCCCATTGACACTCACAGCAGCAGGAGAACCGCAGGTGCGTTGCCGGCCTTTAAGTATAAAGCCGACTTTAGCTAAATCACTCTCTTGACATCCTAATAATGTGGTTTTACACATTGGTGGTGTGTAAAACCGCCGTAAGTGCGTACCATAATATTACGTAAAGGAACATAA
Organism: Lysandra bellargus; assembly: GCA_905333045.1. Lineage (NCBI taxonomy): Eukaryota > Metazoa > Arthropoda > Insecta > Lepidoptera > Lycaenidae > Lysandra > Lysandra bellargus. The sequence goes on along the minus strand of HG995335.1, from coordinate 7,502,211 downwards.
TGTTACGTGCTAGGGTTCGAGGATTCGGAGAGAAAGACCTGGTGACTCTCTTGAAGACTTTATTCACAAACACTAGCTCACACAAATCACTAAGTCCAAACACTAAGCACTAGATCCAAATCACTGAGCACTATCACTGTCCTAGGTCGTAGCCGAGTTGCCGGTTCACTATCACAATCACTCACTTTGATCACTTGTTTTCACTTTTGAAGTCGCCTTGATGATCGCTCGGATTGAACTGAGTTGACTGTCGGCTTGTTTACCTTTTATATGGCCCGCGTCGGCTTCTGGAGCGTTCTATTTTGGATTGTTTACGTAAGCACGCAATCACATAAACAAGGGTCGGGCTTTTCTAGAAGGTACGCGCAACTGTCGCGCGCAGGTAAACAACTGCCCGTATTCGTAACACGTAAACAACTGCCCGTATCCGTAACACTACTCCCCTCTTAGAGATGCTCGTCCCGAGCATCGTTGTTACTGCCATGATAACGCGCCAAACGGTCTATGTGTACCACTTTGAATGTGCCTCTTGGTGGCTTTTGAATCCTGTAAGTCACATCATTCAATCGGGTAACCACTTTATATGGGCCGTCCCACTTGGTCTGCAACTTTGGAGATTTCCCTTTTCGGCGAGTTGGGTTATGCAGCCATACCAGTGACCCTTCTTCGAAGCCGCTCGTGTTCGCTTTCCGGTCGTATCTGGTCTTCATGTTCTCACTTGACTGTAACCCATTTTCTCGAACCATGGCGTGTATGTAGTGCATCTTTTCCCTTAAATCGCAGACATAGTCTGGTACGGTCTTTGGTTCCTCCGGTGACCCTCCTGTCAAAAGGTCTACTGGAACTCTTAGTTCCCTACCATAATTGACATACGCCGGGGTAGCTTTTATGCTTTCATGCTCGGCGGTACGGTACGACAGAAGGAAGAGTGGTATATACTTGTCCCAATCTTTTTGTTTGTCATCTACTAATTTCGCCAAATGCCTCTCAAGGGTCTGGTTAAATCTCTCGACCATTCCATCAGATCGTGGATGGTACGCGGTGGTCCTCGTCTTATGCATTCCCAAAATTCTGCACACTTCCTGGAAGACCTGCGATTCGAAGTTCCTGCCCTGATCGGAATGGATTTCGAGAGGCACACCAAAGCGAGATATCACTTCCTCGACCAGCTTAGAAGCAACTGTTGTAGCTTCCTGGTTTGGTATGGCGAACACTTCGGGCCATTTGGTGAAGTAGTCCATGACAACCATAAAATACTTGTTTCCCGATTCCGTTACAGGAAATGGCCCAGCTACGTCAACTGCGATTCGTTCCCACGGTGCGCCAACGTTATACAAGCGCAGGTTCCCACGGCTCCTTGTCTGTGGTCCCTTGACTGCAGCGCAAGTAGTACATTTGCGGCACCACTCCTGCACAACATCTCGGCAATGCAACCAGTAGAACCTCTCTCTTACTTTTGTTAACGTCCTCTTGACACCTAGATGACCTCCTGATACGCCATCATGCATTTCACGGAGAACATCCGGTACTCTCGTTCTTGGGACAACTATCTGAAGATGGAACTCTCTGCCGTTAGTCTTCTCCCATTTTCGGTAAAGTATTCCATTTTGAAGTATCAGACTGTCCCATTGCGCCCAGTACGCCTTGGTGGCAGCGCCAGTGGGTGCGACCTCACTCCAGATTGGTTTTTCGTCACCTCGTTTCTTCCATGTGATGATGTGCCGTAGGTCGTCATCTGTTTCTTGAGCCTCCCTCATAGCATCATTCTCCCATGGACCTAAAGGACTTGTTTTCGTTAACTTTAATGTCACTTCCTTAGATTCCTGCTTAACACAGTGTTTGCAGTCTTCTGAACACGGCCTTCGTGAAAGTGCGTCGGCATTCCCATGCGCCTTTCCGCTGCGGTGTTCCGTCTTGAAGTCGTACTCCTGGAGTTGTTCAATCCATCGAGCTACTTGGCCTTCTGGGTTCTTGAATTGCAGTAGCCACTTCAACGCTGCGTGATCAGTTCGCAGTAAAAACTGTCTGCCGATGAGATATTTGCTGAAATGTTGTAGCGTCTTTACAACAGCCAAGAGTTCTCTTCTTGTCACACAGTAGTTTCTCTCTGGCTTAGATAAAGATTTGCACTTTATTGATTTGCATTTTGAAATATGCAATTACAACTTCTCTTTCGCCCTATTTTTGAGATAACACCCCTCCAATGGCCGTGTTGCTTGCGTCAGTGTCGACTATAAACTGACCTTCAGGTTGTGGATACCCCAGGATTGGTGTTTCACATAGATGTTTCTTCAGTTTCTGAAAAGAATCTTCAGAAGTCTCGTCCCACATAAACTGTCGTTTATCTTCCGTCAGCCGATGTAATGGCTTGGCTATCTCTGAGAATCCCTTGACAAAACGCCTGTAGTAGGAGCATAGGCCGAGAAATGCCCGCACTTCGGTTTTGTTCTTAGGGGTTGGCCAATTTTGAACTGCTTCCAGTTTCTCCGGGTCCGTCTGGATTCCATCACTGGAGATGACATGGCCGAGATAATTGACCTTACTCCTGAATAAACGACACTTTTTCGGATTCAGCTTTAACTTGGCCCCCTCTATTTTGGCGAAAACTCGTTCTAAGTTTCGCAAATGGTCCTCGAAGTCGCGGCCAACAATGATGACGTCGTCCAAGTAGACTAAGCAAGCCTCTCCAACTAAGCCTGCCAGTACACACTCCATGAGTCGCTCAAATGTGGCAGGTGCGTTGCACAATCCAAAGGGCATGACGTTAAACTGCCATAAACCTTTACCGGTGGAGAAAGCTGTCTTCTCCTTGTCTTTTGGATGAATTTCGACCTGCCAGTATCCAGATTTCAGGTCCAGGGTCGAGAACCATTTCATGCCACTCAAGGTATCCAGAGTGTCGTCGATTCGAGGTAATGGATAGCTGTCCTTCTTAGTGACATCATTGAGACGCCTGTAGTCCACACAAAATCTTGTGCTGCCATCTTTCTTCTTCACCAACACAACAGGTGAGCACCACGGACTTGCAGATGGTTCAATAATCTTATGCCTTCTCATGTCCTCCAAAAGGCCTTCAACTTCTTTTTCCTTTGCAATGGGTATCCGTCTTGCTCGTTGACGAATTGGGTTCTCGCTTCCGGTATCTATCCTGTGCTGAACCATCGACGTTCTTCCAAGGTCGCCTTCCTGACTGGAGAAGATATTCGCGTGGCGTTGTAAAAACTTCTTAGCTTTCATGCTCTACGAATAAGTCAAATTACTCTTGCAGTCACCGAGTAGCTCAGTCACTATTCCATAGTTGCTGCCGTTGGCTGAGTCTGAGCCTGTGATCGAACTACACTTTCTCATCCAGACAACTTCCTCGCACTTTCCAATGACGTCACCTTTGTTCAAGCAGATCTCGTGATCACCCAGATTCAAAACCCTGACCACAGCGTTACTGCTTCCACTAACAAGGGTTCTCGCCGTCATCAGTTTCCGCGCTGATGTCTTGGTAGGTATGTCTTCGATCAACACGCATCTGTTTGACTTCTTCTTTCCAGCTGGCGGTAGTTTTACGAGCACTCTAGCTTCCGCTCGTCCAGGTATAATGACTTCCTTTACACATGCGACTTTCCCGCAGGCGCCTCCAAGGATGAAAATTTCTTCTTCGCCACACTTGAAAACTCCGTCAGCGACATTAATTCTGCAGTTATGCTTCTTCATGAAATCCAAACCCAAGATGCAATCATCCATAATTTCAGCCACGATAACGTCATGGGGGTATGAGGATCCCCCTACATTAATCGTTACTGACATTTCTCCCAGGACGGGTATTGGCTGACCGGAGGCAGTAAGGAGCCGACAGTTAATTCTCCTCTTGTGTCTTCTTGTGGCTTTTACCAGATTTGGGTTAACTATCGTTCTAGAGGCTCCTGTATCTAGAGTCATTTTGCAATCCGTCCTGTTAATAGTCCCCTGAATCACAAGACTATTCCCGCTGCATGCTTGGGAGATAACAGTTATCGGGGCTTCCTCCGCGTCAGCCAGTACTCGCCCCTCAGTCCTGGCTTTTATTCGTTTCCCTGATCCCGGGCAGGGGATGAAGCTCCTTTCTTCAGCTCCTCTATTTGTTTCATGCGTTCCTCGAGACTTTTCATCCTTGCCAGATGGGTCTCCTTCTGCGGGCAGTTGAGCTGAAGATGGCCCCTCTCACCGCACTTATAGCACATGGCTCCATAATTTCTCTTCGTAGGAGCCTTAACCTCCCTGACTTCCTCGGAGACCTCGCGGATCTTATAGGTCTGCCGTATGTCACGCCGAACAGCCTCGACCTCTAAAGCATGCGCCAACGCTTCCTTTAGCGAGGTGTGGTGACGTAGCCTTACTGCAGCTCTGACTTCCAGGTCCCTGATTCCGTCGACAAAGGCTTGAATAGTGTTCGAGTCGACCATCTTGGAGTCTGCTCCTGGATGTGCCTTCTTGACCAGTTTTTCAATTTCCAACGCCCATTGTTGTAGTCCCTCTCCTGAGCGTTGGACTCTGTCACGAAGTTGAGCACGGAACACGTGCTCCAGGTGCCGCTCCCCGTATCTGGATTCAAGGGCCTCCATCAGATCTTTGAACCCATTTCCCGTATGTGCTTCCAGGACCGACAAGGCTTGCCCTCTGAGCGCGACAGTGAGAGCGGTCAGGCATTGTTCGTCAGTCCATCCGTTGGCAGAAGCAACCGTCTGGAATTGCTGACGATAAGCGTTCCAAGAAGTAGTACCGTCGTATGGTGGCACTTTAACTCTTGGTGCTTGTACCACTACTCCGGTAGTTCCACTAGACGTCGGGACTCCTGTGGTTTCCAGGCGCACTTTCCACTTCTGTAGTTCTGTGAGGCCGGTTTTCACATTTTCCATATCCACTCCTAGCCCGGTAACTCGTTCTTCCATAACATCGACATCTTTCCGAAGCTTAGTCACCGTGTCACTCACATCCTTTATAGCCAATAGCGCTTTTTCTTGAAGGTCCTTTTGTTGCTCTTGAGACTCCTGCAAAGCGCCGAGCTTGCGGTCTTGTGACTTCATCATTGCCCTTTGAGAATCTTGCATAGCGCCGAGCTTGCGGTCTTGTGACTCCATCATTGCCCTTTGAGAATCTTGCAAAGCCTGAATTAATCCAATTATGCTTTCCAATTGAGGAGCCATTTGAGGGGCCGTAGAAACTACGGGCGTGGCAGGGTAGATGTAGCTAGTCGACGGGGCCTGAGTGGGCGTGGCCTGGTGGGCGGAGCCAGTGGGCGTGGCCATGTCCAGAGTGGGCGGGGCCTGAGTGGCGTGGTCAGTGGGCGGGCCCCGGTGGGCGGAGCCAGTGGGCGTGGCTTCACCCGAAGTGGGTGGAGCCTGGGGGGCGTGGTCAGTGGGCGGAGCCTGGTGGGCGGGGCCAGCGGGTGGGGCCTGCCCCGCAGTGGGCGGAGCTTGGTCCCCAGTGGGTGTGGCCTCCGCAGCTCCACCTCCAACTCCTCTCTCGGAGTCAATGGCAGCAGTTCGCTGCGCCCTTGTCCTGATACTCCCCTTGAAGTCCTCTCTCGGAGTCAATGGCATCTCCAAATCTCACTTCCGACACCAGTTGTTACGTGCTAGGGTTCGAGGATTCGGAGAGAAAGACCTGGTGACTCTCTTGAAGACTTTATTCACAAACACTAGCTCACACAAATCACTAAGTCCAAACACTAAGCACTAGATCCAAATCACTGAGCACTATCACTGTCCTAGGTCGTAGCCGAGTTGCCGGTTCACTATCACAATCACTCACTTTGATCACTTGTTTTCACTTTTGAAGTCGCCTTGATGATCGCTCGGATTGAACTGAGTTGACTGTCGGCTTGTTTACCTTTTATATGGCCCGCGTCGGCTTCTGGAGCGTTCTATTTTGGATTGTTTACGTAAACACGCAATCACATAAACAAGGGTCGGGCTTTTCTAGAAGGTACGCGCAACTGTCGCGCGCAGGTAAACAACTGCCCGTATTCGTAACACGTAAACAACTGCCCGTATCCGTAACAATAATATTACGTCGACATTTAAAAGGAAAGGTTTGTTCGAAAGATTTGTGAAAGTAGTGCTCGGGAGCAAGTTTTGTGTGCTCTTTGAAACTTGAATGTTTTCAGAATATGTTATTCTGAAAACATTCAAGTTATGTTATGTGATCACTTTAAATATAGAGTACTTTGATATTACAGAGAGGTTTAGTGGTTCAGTTTTTGGTGTTATGATTATAGTAGATTCCAAGGTTTAATATTTGTTCAAAATTTTTTTTTACACCACGTCAGTCTGGCCCCGTGCTAAGTACCTGAAGGACTTGTGTTACTGGTACCAGACAACGGAAATATATTTAATACTTTTATACTAAGTAACATTATATTTAAGATTTTTATTATATAATATATTCGAACCCGCGACCCCCGGCTTGAGCTACCAACGCGCTCATCCACTGAGCCACAGAGGTCGTCGAAGCAAGCGGCTAGACCGATTTTGATCTAGTTTTTTTTCTAGGCTGAAGTTTAGGGCTTCTTGTTTTACTAATGTGGACAGTTTTGGAAGTTTGACGACAATAGTTTGTCTAATCGCTAGAGCTTTTGATATTATTTTCATAGTGTCATTGAATATTTTTTTTTTGAAGTTTCATGTTATTTTGTAGTTTTTTGATGATTGTACCACAATAGTACGTCATTGTAAGTACCACAATAGTACATCAATCCTTGAAATAAAAATAATTGTGGATGCATTTTAAATAAGTTTTTCTGTTCTATTTTAATTTTCTTGGTTGGTCTTAGTTTGGGATTGCATTCTACAATTAAAACCGAATTCAATCTACTTTTATCTCTTGGCTTTATTTTTAATCTACACAAAACTTGATTTATATTATCTTCTTTTAAAGTAAAGGCGTATAAACCTTCACAGTTTCATACAAACTTAACAAATAAAATATGATGCCCGCAACTACGTTGCGCGAAAATTAATTTATCGTCCGGGAACCGTACGTATTCTCAGGATAAAAATTATTCTATCTCCTTTCCCGGAATTCAAAGTATCTGCATACCAAATTTCAGCAAAATCGGTTCAACGGTTTGGGCGTGAACAGGTAACAGACAGACAGAGACACAGTTTCGGTAAGTGTATCGGTCTGTCTGTTATATTAGTAAGGAATTATGGATATACCTACCAATTTTTTAATATTAGTAAGGAATTATGGATATAATTATACATACTATCAAAATTCCTTTTTTTAGTTTCATTACAGTTATTATTAGCTGTTGATATACCATTAATTGGTTGAACGAACGTACTTTTCAGTTTTCAACTTAAAAGGCTGTCGACACGTTCAATGTTTTTCAGCGCCATGTTGATTTATTACAGAAATATGACGAGTTAATTTTGTTTTTAAGCCGAGGCAAGACGGAGCTAATCGGATATACTTTTTATGACGGAGGACCCTAAACTTTTAGAAAGCTTTTATCTGATTAGGCTTTTATTTGCACAGATAAGGTTTCGCGGTTGTGGTTCGGCGGTTATTTCAGATAAAACGCGACCTTTGGAAGAAGAATTATTATTAGACTAGATGACGCCCGTAACTCCGTTGCGCCTAAATTCGTTTATTGCGCGGGAACCGTACATTTTTCTGGGATAACAACTATCCTATGTCCTTTCTTGGGACTCAAAGTATCTCCATGCCAAATTTCAGCAAAATCGGTTCAGCGGTTCGAGCGTGAAGAGGTAACAGACAGACAGACAGACAGACACACTTTCGCATTTATAATATTAGTATGGAAGTATGGATTAGATGACCCGTATTTCCGCTGCGACAAAATTCGTTTATCGCGCGGGAACCGCACATTTTCGGGGATAAAACGTATCCTCAAAGTATCACAATAAGTACCAAATATTTTCACCAAAATCGCTTTAGCGGTTGTGGCATGAAGAGGCAACAGACAGATATTTTTGCATTTAAAATATTAATATGGATAGTAAAACATTGTCTAAGTTGAAGGAATGTGCTCATAGACTTCATGATTATTATTTAAATTATGTTTACTTTGTAAAGTGGCTATTAGACTAAAGTATGTAGACAATCAATTAGTATAGCAGTAAGTAATAGTTTTGCCTTGACTTGGCCCCGGTAGGTACATAATTAAAGGCGTGGAAAACCCGTTTAGCTGGTAGAAGGGAGGGAGGAATACTGGAATAACGATTTTTTCCACTTTGAAACTTCATATTTCACAAATGGATCCCTAAATCGGAAAATAATCTTTGAATACTCGTAATATTCTTTTAAAACCTATGCAACGTCACCCCAGGGTGACGAGTCCACCCCACCCCAGGGTGGGGTGGACTCGGAAAAAAGATCATCCCCGCTTGATGTGTAGGGGAGGTACCATCATTTTTTTTAAAGGTTTGTTTTTACCATTTTGTCGGCATCATTAATAATATGTGCATTCAGGCCGAATTACAGCTCTGTAGGTCCTATAGTCTCTGAACAAGACCGCGGACAGACAGACAGACGGACAGACACTATATGGGTTCTTTGTTGACTAGGGAACTTCTTCTTCCACTCGTGTGTTCATTATTATTTAACGAATTACTGTATAAAGGCACATATACAGGGTGCAATTAAACCTTCCTGCCAAATTTTTTCCAGGGCTTAGGTATCATTAGGAGAGTCCATTTAACCAAAAAAATTGGGTGTTATTTTTTTTTCAATGACATATTTTATCCCATTTAAAATCGTTGCAGAATGGTCATTCGCGGCGCGGGGAATGACCGGGGGTGACGCGGGTGGAGGCGCGCGCGCGGGGTCACGTCACGCGCGGCCGACGCATTGTGTCCATTAACTGTAGTGTTTTTTAGGACAACTTTCGGAAGCTATTTCTCAACATTTTAGTACTGAGTGATCATAAAACAAAAAATACGTGTACTTTTATTTTTAACAAAGATCAATACTTATATCAAAATTTGGCAGGAAGGTTTAATTGCACCCTGTATACATAGACATACGGAAAATCCCATTGGTCGGATTGAATGCAGGCCGGCCGGATCAGTCAGAAAAATTATTTTCCTCTTAGGGATACCGGATATAATTTTGAAAAATCTTAGCGTATGCTGATATCACAGGAGCAGAATTTTAAAATTCCGGATTCTGGAATTACCTGTTCTTAGGGTTCCGTACCCTAAGGGGAAAAACGGGACCGTATTACTGAGACTTCGATGTCTGTCCGTCTGTCTGTCTCCAGTCTGTATATCAAAAATAGCTAGACTTCTGAAATTTTCACAGAATGTGTATTTCAGTCGCCGCTATAAAAACACATACTAAATAAAAATAATATAGGGGGCTCTCATACAAAAACACAATTTTAGCCTACTTTTGAACTGTAGCACTACGGAACCCTTTATGGGCGAGTCCGACTTGCACTCGGCCGATTTTTTATAAAATTTACTCATCACCTGCAACAATTCTTTTTACTTCCAAGCCTATTCGATGGATGCTCATGGCAAAATGAGATAACGGAATGCAGGAGGGATTTTAAAAAGAGAAAAGGAGTGAATCGGAAATTCCGGGAAATGCCCTAATAGACGTGAAATCAACTGATTGTACAGAACGTTGGCTTGTTGTTTTGTCTTCCATTGCATTTCCAATCTAGTTTGCTGCAGGTTTAACCGACTACACTAGAAGGATAATGTTTTTTGAATGCATATTTTTGCTCGGCATCCATACTTATATGACGCCAGCAACTCCGTTGCGCCAAAATTCGTTTATCGCGCGAGAAAGTACATTTTCCCGGGACTTAAAGTATCTCCACACCAAACTTCAGCAAAATCGGTTCAGTGAAGAGGTAACACACAGACAGACAGACAGACCGACACACTTTCGCATTTATAATATTAGTATGGATGAAATGGGAAAGTGTGTCTGTCTGTTCGTTATCTGTTCACGCTAAAACCGCTGGAACTATTTTGTTGAGGTATGGAGCTTCCCGGGAAATTACATCTAGGATACTTTTTATACCGAAACGTATACAATAATTAATAATTATATACGTATTATGGCGCAACGAAGTTGCCGGCGTCATTTAGTAATATAAAATAATGCTAATCGATCGATTTGGGCAGTCTAGTACTAATAGTATGTACTAACTTTGTAGTGTCTTCTATGTAGGGTAAATGACTAGTAGAATGGACAGTACTAGTCATTGGAAAAAGCACAAAAACACCATATGTATTAACCTTTAACGTCACGGGCGGGGTCTACGCAGACCCCACGCGCTGTTTTTTGTCGATATTTTTTTAAATTGGCAAGTTACGATCGCATGTTTTCGACTAATCTCAATGCAACGCGAGGTTTCTCAGTGAGTAAAAGTCCGTCGCTCCTCTGATAAGAGAAGTTACATTTTTGCTTATGTGGGGATACCTGCAGACCCCACCCGTGATTTAACGTATGTACTTTTTTCACATTGGTTATGTGTTTATTTGCTTGTTTTTTTTAATTGTCTATGTATAAATGGACAATTTGTTGCCGACTAACAGAAAATCAAATTGCTCAAATCATATTATGCAATTTAATGTCTCTGAAAGTTTTTGGAAACATTTTGAAAGAGTTAGAGGTAGCTAGACCTAGTGCACCAAAAATGAGGCGAAGATGCTATTATTGTCCCAGAACTAATTATTATTGCCCGTAAGCCTTATTATAAAACTATTTGCAAGTCTCATTCAGTAAAATTATTTATTACTTACCTAGCTTACTCAAGGAATAATTTTAGTTTAGGGTCGTACTTTTCAAGGATTGTCAATTATTTTTCTGTAAATTTTAGTGTTAATTTTTATTTTGATTATTTATTTCTAAGTCTTATTTTATGAGAAAAAACGATGAGTTAGTCAGAAGTAGACATTTTTGTTGAATTTTAGTACATTAAACATGTGCCCTACAAATTCTATGCACGAGATTGGTTAGTTCATAAAAATGTTCTTTACTGTCTAAATAATGGTTAGTTTTTTATTAATAAATGCTTTTCATAAATAAAATAATATCTATTCTTATAATATAAAACGGGTTTTAAAAATTATTAAACCATTCTGAATTTATACGTATATTTGTATACATTTATATTTTTATACATTTATATTGGGGTACCTCTAGACCCCACGCGTGACGGAACGTTACCCAAAACAACGCGTGTACTTAAAGGTTAATGTTGCTCTAAAAACTGACTGTTTTTCTTTAAAAACAGGCATTCTTTTACTTTAAAAACAGGAAATTTTTAAAGCGATATTAATAAATATTGTGGAACCTGTGCTTTTTCCAATGACTGGTATACTGTCCAATCTAATAGTCATTTACCTTACTATCGAAGAAATTGATTAACAGATAGATGGTGGACCTCGGTAATTAGGTCGACTTATGAAATTTTCAGCCAACAGATTATGACTAACGTTGACTTGAAATAACCCGGCCAAATCACGTGGGTTTGTCAATCAATTTATTTCTTCGTAGAACTTGGCTGGCTATACTATGACTAGGTAGCGATTTTATTTTTTGCCATGTTTTTAACTACTTATTCTCCATATATTATATCTATAGGTAGGTTCCTCTATATTTAAACTTAACAATATGTATGCATATACTCGTAATAAAGAAGGGTTCATAAAACGGACGCGTGTTGAGGAAATTGTGCTGTGTTTGGGGTAATGCCTGTTATGGTGTGCACTATGTACTCTAGTGATGTAACAAGTATGGGCTTATATCTGTTACGCTCAAAGACCGAAATCGCTCAATGAGCGAAAAAATGACTCACAACGCGTTGTGGTCACAGTGAAACAGCCACGACGCGAAATTCGCGTCGTGGCTCTAATGAAAACGGCCACGACGCGTTCTGGCAATCACAAAAAGACCATAACGCGAAATTCGTGTCGTGGCTGATATGCTATTCGTTTTTCTTGATTGAATTAATCATCCATAGGTATGGAAGATTATATTTGAATTACCACGCGTACTACAAAATATTTTTTCTTTTACAAAATCACTGCATATCAAATTTTTCATTCTTATTTGTAAAATATCCATAGTTCCATAATATCCATACTTCCATATTATCCATACTGTTATTATTACTGTCTGTCTGTCTGGCGCAAAGTGCTATTGTTTGTTATTGTTTTTTTTTAATATAAGGTAATCTGATCTTAATAAATAATAAGTATTTAGTTTTATTTTTATTTATATTTCATTTAAATATAATACTACTAGTTGATGCCCGCAACTATGTTGCGCCAGACAGACAGACAGTAATAATAACAGTATGGATAATATGGAAGTATGGATATTTTATAAATAATAATGATAAACACGTTATGCAGTGATTTAGTAAAAGAAAAAATATTTTGTACCTAGTACACGTGGTAATTCAAATATAATCTTCCATACCTATGGACAATTAATCAATCAAGAACAGATCAAGAAAAACGAATAGCATATCAGCCACGACACGAATTTCGCGTTATGGACTTTTTGCGATTGCCAGAACGCGTCGTGGCCGTTTTCATTAGAGCCACGACGCGAATTTCGCGTCGTGGCTGTTTCACTGTGACCACAACGCGTTGTGAGCCTTTTTTTCGCTCATTGAGCGATTTCGGTCTTTGAGCGTAACATATCGATATAATATCGATGTTATTTTGCAACACAAAATTACGTTATATTTTTCTCCTTACACTGGTAGCGCAAAAATAGATTCGCCTAAGCCGTAACCTGCGTATTCGGTCAAGTCGCATTTGATAACTCCGAAAATATGTATATTATACTATGTATCACAAAAAAATGAATATATTTATTACACCGAGGCACTTTAATGCATAATGTCATATTTTTTTGTTTCTAAAGGTGCTCCCAGACAGAAGTTATATTATAACGTTATAAAACATTGTGTAACACGATAACATTTTATAACATCGTGTAACATACGCTACAATATGTCAAAAATACACGTGTCTTTTGTTATAATTTGTTAAAAATGTTATCTAACTTTATACAACTTCTGTCTGGGAGCACCTTAACGCAAGTCTAATTACTTTCCAAAAATTACATTTATAAAAGTATTAAGTAAGCATTTGGTAATATTTATTATGTTTTGAAATCGTAACGGTAAAATATTTATCTTTCTTTGACTAAATAACCCTTTATAATAATATTATGCAAGTGGTTATTGTACTAATTTATATATTACTGGAAGACGCCCGCAACTCTCCCGCAATTAGTTTATCGCGCGGGAACCGTACATTTTTCTGGGATAAAAAGTATCCTATGTCCTTTCTCGGGACTCGAAGTTTTAGCATAACCGGTTCAGCGGTTTGGACGTGAAGAGGTAACAGACAGACGGACAGACACACTTTCGCATTTATAATATTAAGTATGGATATGGATGTTATAATATTATGGTATTTAAGTTTTGATTTTTTTGATACCTGTAAAAGTACAACACTAAGTACCTACTCGATAAACTCCTTTCGTCGCGTTGGCGGGACGTTTAGTACTAATGGTCCATAAAGAAACAAACGTGTTTTCTTAATACTTCAATTAAATTTGAAAACCCTGTTCCGTATGACATTTTACATGCGAAAATGAGGTAATCCAGAAGGTCATTTATTGAATTACAGATATTATATTACGTTGACAATGACATTTGTTTTAGGTTTTTCTACAGTTGTTTTTTTTTGGGTTGACAAATCATTTTTTCTACCAGCGTTTCATTACATCAATTTTTTATGAAGTGATTAAAATAGAAAGAGTTTTTTGTTGGTGTATAGAGTTCTAAGTCTGTATAAATAAAAAAAAATGAATTTTAAATTCTGATACTCTCGCTAAAATTCAAAAAGAGCTGAACTGATTTGGATAATTTTAGTCTTGAAAAATATTCATCGAAGTCTAGGGAAATTAATATTAGGAGGGAAATAATACAAAGTTCACCGGGTCACAACTCATATCTACTAGTAAATAAAAAATATCGGAAAACTAGTATATCTGCAAACAATAATCCCGTACAAAAATATCGATATCGTCACAACTCACAACACTATTAACGGCGATTATAATATAACGTTCAAAATGTATGGAATTGACATAATGTGACGTTGACGTTCGACTCGTCTTATGTCAATTCCATACGTTTTGATCGACGATTCTATAAAGAAGCGATAAGGAAAAGATCTTGGCTCACCTCCAGGTAAAAAGTATGACGAAAGACGTCGTTAGTCCTTCGAATTTCGTAATACATACAAATGGCCACCGTAATGACATGTCAACGTCTTTTCTATATAAATTATCGAAGTTGGATGGCTTACTCATCCGTCCGATCTGATAATATGACGTTTCAATTAGAAGCCGACCAAGTAAAACTGATTTGTGGATTAGGCCGCGCACACACCTGCGGCTGGCTAAATTAAGCTCGTATTGATGTACATCGAAATACCGTTCTGCAGAACGATAACTATCATGGATTAGTCTGCTTAGATTTGGTTCTAAGGTATAGTCAAATTGTTGCATTCGCTAATTTCGATAGCACCATGACAGTTTGAGATCCGTTATGTTGCGACCAAGAGCCTGCGATGGCTAGACCTAGTCCTCCGTTTCGTAAAGCTAAAAGTTTACCTGTTTGTGGCCTTGACAGAGGTAAGAACGACCAGCAACTATGGAGTTTCTGTCGTGATTACTTTAGGAGGTATCCAGTTCTGAAGGTCTACCTGGCCTTCCAGAGACAGTAAAGCTCAATTTCATAACTTATATTCTTGTCGGTAAGCGAAGGAATCTTGTCTTCCAGTGCTGGACTTTTTTGACAGTTGCTTCCCACTGCTGGACACCCTCAAAGGCTTATACTTTAAAAAGTTTAAGGGTGTCTAGCAGCTGTCAAAAACGTCCAGCACTGGTAGACAAGATTCCACCACTTACCGCGAAGAATATAAGCTATGGAATTGAGCTTTACTCTTTCTGGAACGTCAGGTAGACCTTAGGAAGGTAGGGGTAGGTCTGACCATCGCAGGCTCTTACTCTATAACTTCGGTATCGAAATAAGCGAAATCAATTCGAGTACGTTCGCTAGTGATGATGCCATGATAATGTTATTTTTTTCCTATTTAATAATTATAATTATTAATTTGTAAAAAGTAGAATAGTATCTAGTTAAAAATTAATTAATAGTCAATTCCCATTTATTTTTTTAAATAAGATGCAGAACTATCGAATTTCGACTAAATATCCTGCATCATAAACAGAAACGGTCTCGTCTCATGCATAATATGTATCGACATTATTATGTGATAGGTATTTAATTTTGTGAGTATTATGAATTTATATGGTTGATATAATAGCAGGTCCATTGTTAAAACAAATACAATTAGTCCTTAAAAAGATGATAAAGTGAGTGAGGTGAGGAAAAAGTTTATTTTTCTTTTATACGTTTAAATTAAGCATTTTATTACTAACTCACAAAATAGAACGGGATATTTTACGACTCACTTTAGTACTCAAAGCCGCCACAAAAACTTGTAAAATACAAAGTAAACTAATTTTCAAAGAAACAACATTCCCGGTAAACCGTACCTTTTTATGAATTAAGCGTTTTGCCTTCAAAGAAAAGCCTTTTTAAACATATTTCCGACCTCGAAAGGGTACGCTGAATTTTTCATTCACAAGCGTTTAGAATATGAAATAAATATTATGATTTAATTAAGGAAAGCACTTAAATTATGGTCGGAATTCTACTCTTTATACTACACTAGCGACTCGCCCCGGCGTCGCACGGGTATAAAATATATAGCCACTGAAAAAATGATTAAAATCGATAGCCTATGATCCTTCACGCGGTCTACTTCTTATCTGTACCAAATAACATTAAAATTGCTCCAGTAGTTCGCAAGATAAGCCCTTTCAAATAATTTCCCCCGTTTTTTCCACATTCTCCTATTATAATATAATATCTATGGACGCTTCACACCACGTCAGTCTGGCCCCGTGCTAAGTACCTGAAGGACTTGTGTTACAGGTACCAGACAACGGAAATATATTTAATACGTTTATACTATACATATATTTAAGATTTTTATTATATCATACACATATTTAATAGTTAATACACATCCATGACCCAGGAACATAGAAAAACTTTTTGTTCCGTCGGCGGGATTCGAACCCGCGACCCCCGGCTTGAGCTGCTACACACTCTAACCATTGAGCCACGAAGGTCGTACGGTATTAGTCTTAGCGTGATAAAATATAGCCTTATAGCCTTTCTCAATAAATGGTCTATCTAAGGAGATTAGCGTGTTCAAGTTAGCCCTTTCAAATAATTTTCACCGTTTTTTCCACATTTTCCTCTATTTCTTAGCTCCTATTAGTCTTAGCGTGATAAAATATAGCCTATAGCCTTCTTCGATAAATGAGCTATCTAACACTGAAAGAATCATCAAAATCCGTTGCGTAGTTTTAAAGATTAAAGGGAACAAAGGGATATGAGGGAAAAAAAGCGACTTTGTTTTATAATATGTATAGATATAGATTAATTGAAGTTTGTCGTTTAACGAAATACATAACATCTATGTTGACTTTAGCGATTACAAAGTAGTTACATAGGTACTTTGCAGGTTTTGTCAAAGGCTAGAAGTACTTAAAAGATCATCAATAAATTATTATAATATTATCTTGGATTGCAGACATTGGTATATTAGTTAACTATAGGTACTTCTTTTGTTGAAAAAAAAAAATAGAGAGATTCATGTAAGTGGAATCAATAACGTTTTGACTACTTTAAACAATTACTTTACCACTTAACATATTATTTTAAAAATATCCATGAAGTTCAACAGGTTTAAACTTTAAACTCGTTTTTTAGCACAGCGACATAATATGAAAACTTATTCACAAGTACCTTTTTAGGATTGCTTCTGTGAAATCGAATTGCCCTTTTGATGTTTAAATTATGTGTGATTCTCGTTTACCGTCGTTGTCTTTTATGAGCAAATGTGCCCCTTGGCCCTTAGCAGAGGGTCCCAACATTTGTTTTGGAAACTGCAGGTATTTTCAATGTTTTTCACGTAGCGTATGAATAATAAGTATTTTGGGAATAGTGATTTTGTTCGTAACAAGAATTTAAAAATTGTTTCGTGTCAAGCTTGTTGTCGTACCACATGCAACGTATACCGATCTTGAAAAGCTTACCGGTGGCAAATCTGTAAATTCGGCAGTCAACTTTTAATAGCATCCAATGGCACCCATAATTATAGCACCGAATAGCACCAAACAGTGAGCGTAGAGTGTAGACAATGAGGCACTTGACATTCTCCGAGAGCTGACGATTCTCATGAGGGTGTTTAATTAACAACTGGAAATTCAGTCTGAGAGACGAATTGTATTGTGTTAAAGTAAAGATATAAAGAGTCATGGTAGATATATTTTAGGTACAGTCTGTCAAGGAGTAGACGCAGTACAACATTTTCTAAAATATGTAGTCACGCTCAAAATGTGTTTTTTTCTCTAATATACTTCCACAAAAGTCAAAAGACACAAAGGACACTTTAGAATACTTTAGATATTATTATCATAATATGACAAAAAATATTGTCATAATTATGAAAAATTATCATATTATTGAGCGTCTACTCTTTTTTGAGAAGCTATAATATAGTCACTGAATTAAAAAATTTGAAATTACAACAAAATTTTATTATTTTTTAAATATTTGAGAAAAAACAACGTTGCACTCTTGGAATGGATCGGGAGTAGAGTGTGAAAACGAAACAGGTTACCCTTCTTTTTAGCATAGTCGGGTAAAAGTTATGGTGAAGTATATTGCAAAATGTGTCACTGTGCAATTGATTTCTTGGCATAGATGCAGGACCTACGTTATATACCTATGGCTCAGATTATGTTTAGAGCTTGTCTTAACTTAAAATGACGCGCCCCTCCCTCGTATTCACAGTACAAAATTTTTCATTAATATCAACTTTGAATTGGTTTTTTTTTATGAAAGAAGGGGGCAAACGAGCAAACGGGTCACCCGATGGAAAGCAACTTCCGTCGCCCATGGACACTCGTAGCATCAGAAGAGCTGCAGGTGCGTTGCCAGCCTTTTAAGAGAGAATAGGGTAATAGGGGAGGGTAGGGATGGGAAGGGAATGGAATAGGGGATGGTAGGGAAGGGAATAGGGTAGGGGATTGGGCCTCCGGTAAACTCACTCACTCGGCGAAACACAGCGCAAGCGCTGTTTCACGCCGGTTTTTTGTGAGAACGTGGTATTTCTCCGGTCGAGCCGGCCCATTCGTGCCGAAGCATGGCTCTCGCACGTTTAAACTAGTGGACTATGGTGGGGCGCGTCATTTCAAATTAGACAAGCTTTCCCCATTACGTAGGTCTGCAACCTATCTACGAATCCATTTCTTTGATAGTACCATCGAGGAAATTGATTCCTAGGCAGTTGACAGACCAACGTCATTTGGTCGGATCATGTCAATTCAAGGTTTGACGTAGCGCGACCAAACTACGTACGTCCACCATCTGCCTAGGAATCAACTTCTCTGATAGTACTATGACGTAGTATATCAGGTCTTTAAGTGACGTTTGAGAAGATGGATACGTATCTATTGTCTATGCGTTCGAAACGTGTATTTGTGCGTAGGCTTTTAAGTTGGCAACTTTAATAACCCCCTAAAGTGAACAAAACCACTTGTCAGCGCCGCACTTTGGCAATTTGTCTGCGTGTCGTCTGCGAGCGACGTTGACGTTGACCACGAGGGATGGGAACACTATCGATACTTTTTATCGACTTAAAAAAAAGGTTTTATACTAACATCGAAAAAGTAAAACCTTTTTGGTGGTGGTCCCATGAAAAGGGGATTACGTCATACAGTCAAAGGCATTTTATGCAATATTTTATAAAAACGCCAAGTTGCACTTATATTTTGTCCCGTTGCTGCGTGAATTTTTCCAGAGTAACTAGTAATTGTTAAAAATTAAATATTGTCGATATAAATTATTCTAGTTGTACATCACTAGTAATAAAACAATCTTTTCTTAGTTTTAACATTATGTTTAATGAAAAATCGTGTAATAATTATCAAGTTGCTATGATTGTGAACGTTACGGACTTTCTTTCTAATAGTAAGTATATTGTCATTAAAATATCAATAAAAACATAATAAAGCTACCCCTGTCAGTCAAATGTGGTCTGAATCATGAGAAGAAGAAGAAGAAGAGAAGAAGAAGAATGTGGTCAGTCAAATGAAATATGGCCGGCACTATCCCTTACTTGGACTACATTGTGGTTTGCCAGTGTACCATTATAGGATTCCTTTAAAGAACTTATCTAAGAACTAGCTGTTGCCCGCGACTTCGTCCGCGTGGACTTCAGTTTATAGTTGTTCTCGTACATCGATTAAATAGTTAACGCGCAAATCACAAAATCCTTTTTATGGAAACCGTACATTTTTCTGCGGTAAAATATATCCTATGTTCTTCCCCGGGACTCAAAGTATCTCTATACCCAGCAAAATAGATTGAATAGCTTAGGCGAAAATCATAAAAGTTTATTGAGCGGGAACCGTACATTTCTTGTCTTTCCCGAGACTCAAAGTATCTCCATTCTCCATACCAAAATTCATCAAAATCGATTGAATAGTTTACGCGCAAATCATAAAAGTATATCGTGCGGTAATCTTACATTTTTCCGGGACAAAATGTATCCTATGTCCTTTTCCGGGACTCAAAGTACATATTATATCTATACCAAATTTCAGCAAAATCGGTCCAGCTGTTTACGCGTGATGTCGTAACCAACGGAAGTATATGGATTCATTTTTATTATTAATATATGTTCCGCGCGGCTTCGCCCGCGTAAATTAGATATTTCACAGACAAATTAGTCCACAAAAAATAGCCTATGATCCTTCACGTGCTCTACTTCCTATCTGACCCAAATAACAGAAACATTGCTTAGTTCGTAAAATAAGCCCTTTCAAATAATTTCACCCGTTTTTCCCACATTTTCCTCTATTTCTTCGCTCCTATTAGTCTTGGCGTGATAAAATATAGCCTATATTCTTCCTAGATAAATGGGCTATCTAACACTGAAATAATTTTTCAAATCGGACCAGTAGTTCCTGAGATTAGCGCGTTCAAATAAGCCCTTTCAAATAATTTCCCTAGTTTTTTCCACATTTTCCTCTATTTCTTTGCTCCTATTAGTTGTAGCGTAATAAAATATAGCTTATAGCCTTCTTCGATAAATGGGCTATTTAACACTGAAATAATTTTTCAAATCGGACCAGTAAGTTCCTGAGATTAGCGCGTTCAAATAAGCCCTTTCAAATAATTTTCCCCCGTTTTTTCTACACTTTCCTCTATTTCTTCGTTCCTATTAGTCTTAGCGTGATAAAATATAGCCTATAGCCTTCCTCGATAAATGGACTATCTAACACTGAAATAATTTTTCAAATCGGACCAGTAGTTCCTGAGATTAGCGCGTTCAAACAAACAAACAAACAAACAAACAAACTAACAAACTCTTCCGCTTTATAATATTAGTATAGATTTTAAAGAAAAAACAAAACATCCATACTAATAAAAGTGTGTCTGTCTGTAACCTCTTCACACCCAAATCGCTGAACCGATTTTGCTGACTTTTGGCATTTGAGTCCTGGGAAAGGACAGGATTTTTATCCCGAGAAAACTAACGACTAAGGGTCTACACAGAGGGACCGCATTTCAACTGCAATTCAACCGCATATTGCGGTTTAAGTGCAGTTTGAATGCAGTTGACACGACTGCACGCCGACTGCAACTGAACTGTAATCCGACTGCGCGTTTGGTTTGCAGTTCTATTGCAGTCGTATTGCAGTCGTGTCAACTGCATTCAAACTGCGCTTGAACTGCAATTTGCGGTTGGATGGCAGATGAAATGCGGTCCGTCTGTGTAGACCCTTACGCGTGATAAATGAATTTGGGCGCAATGTCATCTAGTTTATTAACAGCTAGTGATACTAATAAGTAGCAGATGCCTATGTTACCATATTCGAAGGCCAGTATTTTCTGGGACGATTTAAGACTGCGAAAATGCCATTTGGATTTGGTTTGTGTATGGCCAGCCTTATTCACAATTGAAGATGTGAGTCGGAGGTTCCCAAACTTTTTTTTCTCATAGACCACTTTAAACATTTTGCTGGATCCGGTGGACCCCCGACAGCTACCAGTTCAAGGCCGGTTTGAAAAGCGTATTCATCCAACAGTACCTTTACTTTTTTTGACTCACAAGTCACAGTAAAAAGTAAACGCAAATATTTTCTTGTTGTGTATCTAGCAATTTAACACAAAAATTACCACATTTTTACTTATTTCTAAATCTCCTCGCTCTGTAATTATTTAATCTGCTAATATAATATTGTCTATATTTATGGAAGAAGTCGAGTCGGGTCACCTAATTTTTATAGACCCCCGTTAACGACTCGTGGACCCCCATTTTTTTCCACGCAAGCGTAGACCCCTATCGGGCTCCCGTGGACCACTTTGGGAATCAATGAATTGTGAGTGGAAGAACCAGATATTATGTAACAGTAAAAAATGCCGTTTCTTGCATAAATGGAGGCATTAGGACTAGAAAAATGATTTGAAAAAAAAAAAAAAAAACTGTACATTTATGTGTAGCTAGGTGATGAAGTACAACACGACACAGAGATTACAAGGTTCGCTCAAATTATAAGGGAAAAAATTAGTAAATGTACGTATGTTGCAAAATTTTAGTTATCGTGTTCTTCCACTCACGTCTTCAATTAACATAGCATAACGTCTGTTTCAGTAATTACAAACACATACGAGTATATATACAATATTAGTACATGCCTGATGCCACACAATATTGTACGAGAAATCATCAAAGCAATATTGTACGAGAAATCAATAGCACTTGAGCGCTCAAAGTTGCTAAATTACCAATATATTATGTTTTACCCGATTAGTTAATAGCTACGAAGGTAATTATACCTCTATCCATACTAATATTATAAGTGCGAATGTGTGTCCATCTCTTACCTCTTCACTCCCAAACCGCTGAATCAATTTTGCTGAAATTTGCTATGGAGGTATTTTGAGTCCCGGGACAGAACGTAGGATACTTTTTATCCCGGAAAATGTACGGTACGAATGAAAATTTTCATATTATTGTAGAATTAATTTTGGGCATATTATCCCACCAAAACATGAAACGTAAAAGGAGCCAAGCAAAATATTGCATAACTGTAATACTTCTGTCGTAAAAAGTTTTCAGATCACATTCAAGCCAAGACTTCAACTTATTTTGTAATTTAAATCAACATTTATCAATAGATTTCTTTATTTTATAATTATTATAGTGGCTTGGCAATGAACATTAGAGAAATAATATAATATAATATTGGGTGCCATCGGCCACATGCGTCGTTACATACTAAAACACTTTGCAAAGTTTTTGTTGAAAGATTTTGAATGTCGTTCAGTTAATTTTGGGAATATTATCTATCTAATTTATCTTGTACTACTTGTAATCACATGGTATTAATAGCTTAGCGCTAACGTTTAATCAGTTATACGAACATTTAACATGTCGGTTATTACGACGTATTATTTGAGTCGTTATACCCGGTGGCGTAGCTACTAAGGGGCAAGGTGGGTGTCCCTGCTGGCCCTCAAGCTCAACAGCCCCTTAATCTCTAATGTACCATCAGAGAAGTTGATTCAAGGCAAACGAATCTAAGTAATTTGGTCGCGTTAAGTTTTGACTTAACGCGACCAAATTACGTAGTCAATTCAATGTTAGCTGTGATCGGTTGGATGGGTTTTACCCATCCGACCGATCACAGCTAACATTGAATTGACATAAGCCGACCAAATAACGTAGGTCCGTCAACTGCCTAGGAATCAATTTCCTCGATGGTACATTAGAGATTAAGGGGCTGTTGAGCTAGGAATCAATTTCCTCGATATAGATTATACAATATATTTTAAGATGTTTTGTCGCGGTTATTTTCTCATATGGTATATTTCAGATCGTAAGTAACTTAATCATTACATTTGTAAAACTTGATTGCCGCGGGACATAAAATTTTCAACATTATGTCTTGCGTTTTGGTCAACAGTGTAGTGTTGGGTAGGACATGAATTTTATACGAGGATGTAAGAGGTGCCACTTTTTCGTACTGAGCCGGTACAGTGTCCCACTTCAAAAGAGGCGAGGCGTTTGAAATTTTGAATCGTAGCAGTACGTTTGACTTGCCGCGACATGTGAGCCGTCTTGAGGCGTGAATTTATACATACTTAAATACATACTCATATATTTCCCCCTAATAAAAATATATCTTATATATAAAATTCTCGTGTCACAATGTTAGTCCGCGAACTCCTCCGAAACGGCTTTACTTACTGATTTTTACCAAATTTTATATGCATATTCAGTAGGTCAGTGAGAATCGGCTACTGGGTACTTTATATATTGATAAGTGCATTTGTTGAATAAATAATAGTAAATTATTACAACCTGAGACTGACGGCGACCATTGTTTGTGCGACGGGGTAGCGATCGACCACGCCACAATGGTGACATACTTATTTAGTCACTTCAATAAAATAATATGGCAAATATATTATGACAAAGCAACGTTTGCCGGGACAGCTAGTATAAATATAAATTCATAATGATTTAGAAATAATATACTGTAATAATTAATATAATATGTTTCAAAATCTTTTTATTAAAAGTTAAAATTATTTCGTCTTCATCTAAAGATTCAGATTTTTTGAAATCATAGATACATGTTGACATTGAATTTAACATTTTATTGGATGGATTAAAATATGTTACACAAGATCCATCATTTCGATTTACTTAATGACAAATCGGACAATAAATTTAAAAAATTAAAGAGTCAAAAAATCCCTGAAAATACCCCTAAAAAAATTCAGACCACCGCGCCGCGACAATCATTTTGAAGCGGTACATTTTAAAATGCTGAGCCGCTCTTACATTTTGCCGTCTTGTCCAGGACAATTGTAATGCCTCTTGTAAGTCCTACAACACTACAACAGTGGTTGGGGCCGTTATTTTTTGTCCCAGGGCCCTCGGCTACCTAGCTACGCCACTGCTTATTCCACGACACGTTCGCCAACTAACGTATTAGTCCAATAATGGGACAAACCGCAAATGTTACGTTCGCACATAAGTTCTGTACAATTCACACGAAATGCGCCGCTAGATTTGTGAAATTGAAAATTAATAATTGAAATAAATACAAAATAAAATCTTATAGAAAACTAGATGATGCCCGCAACTTCGTTTCGCCAAAACTCGTTTATCGCGCGGGAACCGTACATTTTTCCGGGACTAAAAGTATCCTATGTCCTTTCCCGGGACTCAAAGTATCTCCATACCAAATTTCAGCAAAATCGGTTCAGCGATTTGCGCGTGAAGAGGTAACAGACAGACAGACAGACAGACGGACAGACAGACAGACAGACAGACAGACAGATAGACAGACACAAAAGCATTTATAATATTAGTATGTGTAGGGGCGAAGCCCTACGACGTTGTAGAAAGGATATAATGTTGGAAATACCTTGGGTTGGGATACTGGCGGCTGCGCTGAGATGAGACGAGCTGATAGTCACACTGTCACCTTGGTCTATAATCACTATCACTGAGCTGAGTTCATGAGGATAAATCACGGATAATTACTGGATTAATCGCGAAGTTTGGGCCGATCGGCTAACCAAAGGATTTTTTCGTATTTTTTCACGAACGCGCGCCGGTAACGGTTCAAAGCGGTATGTGTCACTTCACAGTGTCGCGTATGATAGTTGACAGCGCAGAGTGCAGACTCACACTCAACAGTATGGATGTGCATTTTAAGACTCCTACTGTATCTGGTTTACTCTATAGAGTAGACCAGATACATAGACTAATATTTATTGTCCGATTACGATACATCGATCGTCTATTTTGAATCAGACATTAAAATGTCTGCTCCAAAATAGATCCAGTGGTCATGAAGCCTGTTCGAAGCAAAGAAACCTTTCGAATAATTACATTTAAATGTTAACAAATGAAAGTTAAAGTTATTTTTAACTTCATTTCGAATGATAGCGAAAAGTCCAAAGAAGAGACGGGCTGGTAGTCTTCGTCGTTTCGACAAAAACAGCAATCGCCATGTTTTTGATTGCTCAATATCGTGCCCTTGATGGAACCCTTTGAGAACTTAATTAAAATATTGCTGACTACAAATTTTATTTTATGTGGTTTAATCATCATAAGCTTAGCAACTGAAGGTATACCTGGAACGAACGCCAATCATCTCAATCTTGGGCAGCCCTCATCTATTTACAAAATTTTTCAAATAAAAAAAAGTAAATCCCAAACTGATTTCGGTGACGGTGGCCGGTTTTATTGAATCCAGGCCAGTTACGCAGGAGTCATTTTATAGTGTCCAAGTGTGTGTGCAGTACACAAGAGCACTCTCTATTCCTTTTACTCACATAACCCATTGGAACGGAAGACTGACAAGATCGGCGAGAGATCAGGCCACGGAGCTAAAAGCTGTTTTTGCTCAGTGGATCAGGTGCAGGACCAACCTTTTACATGTCCATCCGTCGCATAGATCATCGTCAGACAATCAGGTGATTAGCCTGCATTGTAACATGTTTTCCAACGCGGGAATCGAACCCACGACCTCCGAGTCAAGAGCCACGCTGTAAACCATTGGACTACGGAGGCGTTTTATCAAATCGTTGGTATATCGAGCCGCAGGGCCTACTCTTGATTACAAGTTACAATACAACTAACAGTTGGTCTGCTCCATCTACAGTCTATTTTTCTGTTGACATGGCCATTTCCACTTTAGCTTACAAATTCTATGAGCTATGTCAGAAACTTTAATTCTCTCTTTAATCTTTACGAACTTAGAAGATTATAGAATCTTGGACAGGAGATTTTTAACATATTGTGCCTGTTAAAAAAGGAGAAAACATATTAAAAATGCAAAAGTATGTCTGTCCGATGTTATCTCACCACTCTTTATGGAACTGCTGAATCGATTTTGATGAAATTCGATATGGATATGTCGCAGTCGACTGGTTAAAATAGCCATTCAATCAAACAGCTAGCCCTTTGACTGAACAACGCCATTCAATCACATGGCTATACGTCGTTTAGCCGACTTGTTAACTGCAACGTTCAACACTACAGCTAGATGAAGCTTAGCCAACTGGTTAAATTGTAAATTAACTAAGGTGACCATTACTTTAGTGCTATTATTACACAAGCGTAATGATAACAAGCAGATTAACTGTATTCTAACTGACCCTATTTATGCAAAATGAGTCCAATCCACACCATTGCCAAAATTGAGTTAATAATGCAGAAGTATTCCAAAATGGCCCTTTTATCGACCCTATGAAGATCGTAGTAATCTAACAATTTTTTCAGAACAAAACATTTTTACAACAAAGTTATCAACTAACAAATTAATGAGTATTGTTTTTTTTATATAGATCCAAACTATTGGTCTCTCGATTTTTTTTTAAATTAGGCAAGTAGAATCATGCGACTTGTTTGCATATTAAAAAAGGCTTAGTTCTTAATATTTTACAAAGACTCACGGGTCATTGTGACACAGGCCCGACACAAAATAGACATATACCATTTTTTGATAGGGTAAAACAGCTAGTGATTAGATAGTACCAGTTATTGGACAAAACACAAAAACGCAATATTATTTATAAAGTTTGCTTTAAAAACTGCATTTTTAAAGTAATAAAACGAAATTTTAAAGATAAACAGGTAGCTATTAAAGCAACCTTAATAAATATTATAGTGTTTTTGTGCTGTGTCCAATGACTAGTACTGACTACTGTCCAATCACTAGTCATGTTCACCCTATGTAATATTTATATTCAAAATCAGTGGCTAAGACGTTATTTTATTGCTTTCTTTTTTTCTCTTTAGGCCCAATAAGAAAAGTGCTAATACGAAGAATAAAAATCGTTATTTGCATGTTTTTTGCAATTATATTCAATATCAGTGGCTAACACTTAGAAATTATTATTTTCATACCGTGCCTAAAGAAAAACACAAAACCAAAAAAAAATATTTTGTTTACTTAGGTACATTTAAAAAGAAATCGGTCAAGTGTGAGTTGAACTCGCGCACGAAGGGTTCCGTACCATTATAGAGCAAAATTAATAAGTAGTAAAAAGTTTTATAGTGCCCAAGTGTGTGCCCGTGTAAAAAGTCGGTCATGCACCTGATCTCTCACCAGTCATGTCGGTCTTCCGCTTCGTTGGGTTACGAGAGTAAAGAATAGTGCTCTTGTGTATTGCGCACACACTTGGGCACTATAAAATTACTCCTGCTTAACTGACCTGGTTTTATTGAAACCAAAGTGCTCTTGTGTATTGCGCACACACTTGGGCACTATAAAATTACTCCTGCGTAACTGGCCTGGTTTCATTGAAACCAGAGTGGTCGTGTGTATTGCGCACACACGACCGTTACGACACGATCGTATAGAGGGGGAAAATCCAGGAAGAACAAGCCGAAGAACCCCATATCGAGGGCAAACAGTTGCCGAGCTATAAGCATTCAAACTTTGACATTGACAGCTCGGCAACTGTCAAATGTCTTAAAAAAGTAGCCATAACTCCGCTCCCAATAGACCTAGAGGAACGGGGTTTCTTCCAACTTCAAAGGCAATACCTCGGCTACCCCCTCCCCGAATCTGAACTAAATCGGAGACATCAAAACTTCAAGGACGATTCTCCATTACTATAATTTTTTGTAGTAATATTATTATTTTTTACATTAAGATTTTTGCAACGTTGCTTGAAACCATCACTACTAATGCGAAAGTGTTGTCTGTCTGTCTGTCTGTCCGTCTGTCTGTCTATCTGTCTGTTTGATATCTCTTCACGCCCAAACCACTGAACCGATTTTGCTGAAATTTGGTATGCAGATTTGAGACTTTGAGTACCGGGAAAGGACAATTCATCCCGGAAAAATGTATGGTTCCTGCACGATAAACGAGTTTTGGTGAAACGGAGTTGCAGGCATCATCTAGTTTTAAACATCCTTGTAAAAACCAGAAAAAAGTAGGAGCCCCACATTATACCAGGTAAGTACTTACTGCCGAAGCATACAACAAGATATATTTAGGATATGCTCACCTAGATACAAAAAAATATTAAGTTTTAAATCTAAATTATATATTTTTTTCATTTCAATCTTTTTTTGGGAATATAAGCAACAATATAAACTAAAAATAATGAATATATATTTCATTCTATTACTACATAATCGAAAGAAAAAAATGCCGGTTTTCTTCAAAATTTTAAAGTTCATGAGGCCTCAGTTTATTTAAAAGCAAATTTTATAAGTTAAAACGTTGTTTCTATTACTAATTAGATGTTAGACATCCAAATTGGGTGCACAGATCTCATGCACGAAAATCCTGTTGACTTGTGTAATAAATCTAAAGAGATGGCTCGCTTTGGATTATATGTATCCCACACTAATATAGTTTTCCTAAAAGGAACCCTCCTGTTTTTGTTTAATTTTTGTTGGAAATAGTAGTAATTTTTAAAATATTTATGTTTGTACGCATAGAATAAATTACCAAATATACTATTGTAAATTAACTTTACTTAAAATAACAATCACTTTTAAAGAATACACAATTTTAATAAAAACGGCTTTTTCTCAGAACTGTCATCTTGTGAGTTGAGTCCGGTATGCATAAATAGGTCCAACTCATTTTGAACAAAATTGCAATAAATACCGTAATGATGCATTTCATAATCCCATAATTTCTCCTCGAATAGCTATTAGTTTAAAGTTTGATTCACTCTTATGTGCCCCCATAATTTCTGATTCTTTAATAATTATTGTATATTTACGAAAAATACTTAATACAACCACAAAACACCGGTTAGTTGACGCCATATTATTGTAAACAAAACGTACGCCACGGTGGTGAGCGCTGAACTAATTCAATCGAATGGCGGCTTTTCAATCAGCTATAATGTTGAACGTTATGAGCGACTTAAATATTCAATTAAAAAGCTAGACGTGTGATTGAATAGCGTTGTTCAGTCAAAGGGCTAGCTGTTTGACTGAACGGCTATTTAAACCAGTTGGCTGCAATAGATATACAAAGAGTGTCTTATGTCCCGGGAATGGACATTTGTCCCAAAAAAATGTACGGTTTGTATTGACGTGCTAATCACTGTTACATATCTCTCTATAAACAAAGTAATTTGTATGATGAATAATAATTAAAAACACATCTAAATCACTAATAAAAACATAACAATGTAGAAATATACAAGTTGTTTTGTGTCGCTTTGATAAAACAATATATTTTGTAGCACACGACATACAAAGGATAGAATCTCTTTGATTTTTCAAACACAGAAAGAGCGAAATATCTAAATAGGACGAATAATGTTTGTTGTTTTATTTGTCGTTTACACATTGTTCAGATTCATTTTGATCGAGGATAACAATAAATTGGAACAAAATTATGCCGTCGTATTTATTATAATTACTTATTATCCTAGACGACGACTGTAACTATGTTGTTACAAAATTCGTTTATCACGGGAACCGTAAATTTTTCCCGATAAAAAGTGTCCTATGTCCTTTCCCGGGACTCAAAGTAGCTTCACAGCAGAATCGGGTCAGTGGTTTGGGTGTGAAGAGGTAACAAACAGGCAGATAGACATTTTTTCATATTTATAATAATAGTATCCATACTCAATCCATTGAGAAGTCATTAAGTAATATCTCTTTCTCTTTTGTTGGTGCTAAAATATTATATGCCTGCGCCTTCTGTTTCGTATGTTTAAGTTTTCTCTTCTGCCTGCACTCCCAAAATACTATCAGAGGAGTTGATTCCTACGCAGATGGGGGACCTAAGTAATTTGGGCGCGGCTAACATTGAATTGACATAAGCCGACCAATTACTGTCGTCAACTGCATAGGAAACAATTTCTTCGATGGTAAAAACTGTATACTTCTTACATTTTTGTACCATCGAGGAAATTGATTCCATGTCAATTCAATGTTAGCTGTGATCGGTCGGCTGAGTTTGACGTAACGCGACCAAATTACTTAGGTCCGCCATCTGCATAGGAATCAACTTCTCTGATAGTACCTACATGAATAACGGAAATAAGATCATTTGCAAAAAGCAATTCCTTAATTCCGTAGGGAAATGCCCTTGCCTTTCCCTACGGAGATTCCGTAATTTACCTACCGTATTTAGAGCCTTATAAACTGATAATTTGAAAGCTACAAAGTTATAATAAAAATACAGCAATGATCTTTAGTAAGTATATCAACATTCCTTTCCCCGTTTTAAATTTTCTATTTTTGTTTATTATACTCATGATATTAGCTTCCAAAGTAGGTAATACCAATTTATTAAAATTGAAGCACACTTTCAGCATCTCCCTAGTATTTACAAATTACGTTTATTTGAAACACAACGACAATACATAGACAATTTCATTAACTACATATTCCCCGTTTTAATTTTTTTGATCGATTTTGAACTAAGATAAGTAAAAAAAATAGGATTTTTGTGCGATCTCAGCAACGCGTCAATTGTATGGTCAAGGTCGTTAACTCGGGGGATGGCCTTAACATTTAATTGCATCTCGTAAGTTACATTGTACTATAAATTAAACGGAAACAAAAATACCAAAAGGTGAAAAAATTAATTAGCTTTAATAAGGAAGACAATTTCCTCTGAAAGATAATTATGTCACGTATTGAAAAAAGTAATTAAATCCTAAAGAAAGTTGAAATTGGAATCAATTTTACTAATAGGAACATTTAAATTAAAAGTCTTAAATTACAATATTAATTATCACAATATTAATTACAATTAGGGCGTGCTCTCCCAAACGTGAAACGCTTACAGTAGAGCACGCGCACGTCTGAACGCGCCCTGATTGATTTAAGAGCCCGTCCTCTCTTTTCTACTGCTCTCTTCACACTCACGCCCGTCTTTCACATGCCAGGTGAAAAAGGACGATCGCCAAGTTAGCGGGCAGATAGAGGTTTTCTGTTTTTAAAGGGTTTTTTATATTAAAGTGGTAAAAAGTAATTCCAACACTTTATAGACGACTTTCTCAACAGTACATTGTATTTTTTTCATACCGTTAAGACGTCAAAACAATCAATAAAAAGGTGATATTCTAAACTTTTTACAGCAAAAATCACAAAACTGTCGCGGGTTTGAGTTGGATTATTTAAAGATACTTAAAAAAAATAAAAAATCTAGCTACAACACTATATTATAATTGAAATGATCTTACATGTTGTGCATTAAAACTTATAGAAATACTGTATCCCACCAAAAACATTTCATGTAAAAGTTACCTCGACGACCACAAAAGGTTTGCCCTGTGAAAAAGACATCAGATCTAATGTAGAGACTAAGATTCTGAATCGACGCGGCCTAACTCTATCTATCCTAACTCCAACACTTTCTACATATCCGTAAGTATGTATAGCTTCGCTGTGTCGAATATTTAGTTTCTGGATTCTGATCTGAAATAAGTAACGAAACTGCCAAGCCATAGTCTATATATACTTACTGATATTATGTAGAATTTGTTGGAGTTATGGGTCGATAGAGTTAGGCCGCGTCGATTCAGAAGCTTGGCTCTACATTAGTTATGATGTCTTTTTCACAGGGCAAACCTTTTGTGGTCGTCGAGGTAACTTTTACATGAAATGTTTTTGGTGGAATTTCAGTCCTTTTTGTAAGTTGCTACTTGCTAGGCAGTTTTTTTAGTCTTTTTAGTGTTTTTATTTTTTATTAAGACGTTTTTAGTTAATGTCCATCCCGTGGAAGCTTTCATGTCCTTATTCATAAAATTGGCGAGTCTCATTTAAGCTTCAATTACCCCCCTACTAAACTTATTTTACGGCGTATAAGATATAACCAAATTTGGGCGTATTTTAGATATCAATAAAATATAAAGTATTAGACCTATTCAATTGAGACTTTGTATGTTTAATAAGTCTATTATTAACATAATATCCTGAGAATATAAACTATCTGGCACATCGGAGACCAACTCTGTAAGGGTCAACTTCCACCCCCCAATTTTAGGGGATGGGGGACGAAAATTACAAGTTTATGAATTTTTTTGTTGGTTGTATACTAAACTTAGATTACACACCAAATTTCAGCTTTCTAGCACTTCAGGAAGTGGCCAAACATTTTGATGACCATCAGTGTGTCAGTGACGAAATCGGCGTATTTTAGATATCAATAAAATCTAAAGTATAAGAGCTATTCAATTGAAACTTTGTATACTTAATAAGTCTTTTGATGACATCATATCCTGAAAATATGAACTATCTGCTACAATGGAAACCAATTCTATGAAGGTTCAAAAAAACGGCGAAACACTTTGAGAAAAGGTAGGTAAGTGTCCTTGCGCTTCGCTTGGCTCGTCTCGGCGGGTGCACGACCATGCACCCAGATTTTAACTGTTAAATCACGTCTGTTAAATGAGCGAAATGGGCAAAATTTCGTATACGGACTCTTAAATCCATGGTCATATGTCAGTCTGTCAACACGCTTAAGGGGGCGACTAACCCAAATTTTTCGATTTTATAATTCATTTTTATACTTGAAAATAAGCCTCGCATTGTTTCATTTTCTAAAATTAGTTAGGTACTACATTATATTTCCAAGAATTTGATCTGAGCAAAACACGATATCTTAAAATTTTCTCGATAGAAAAAAAAAACAAATATGTATCTAGTTTTCACAAATTTTTCATTTATTGCCATAACCGTGCATTGAACAAGTTAATATTTTAACACAATTGTATAAAATTCTATAAATTGAGAAACTGACCTAGCGGATTTTTAAAATGTTGTATATTTATCGAGTTATTGAGAAAAAACTAATTTGGCGATGAATACGCGTCGTCCTTTTTCATCTGGCATATAAAAGAAGGGCGTGAGTGTGAAGAGAGAAGGACGATGTTTTATTTTTTGTGTTAGTCGCCCTCTTAAGCCACTTTGGCGATTTTGATAAAACTTGACATCCATTTATTGGGAAGGAAAAAGGTTTTTATGAAAAATGACACGAAAATTTCTGGCTAAATCAGTGTAACATATTACATCTAGTATGGAGATATCAGATACTTTGAGTTCCAGGAAAGGAAATGGGATACTTTTTGTCGCGGAAAAATGTACAGTTCTCGCACGATACACGAATTTTGGCGCAACGGAGTTGCAGGCGTTATCCAGTAAACTATAAACAATCAGGTCATTTAGCCAAGATGTTTTCTCGCTCCTCTATATAATCGTCGATCAAAATGTATGAAAATAAAGTAAGCGTTCTATAAAATAAAGTCGACATTCCACTCACAGATAGGGTTCAGCGGGGCTAAAACGGTCGCTTTGGAGAATCGTATTATGAATCATGACATGATTCATTTTTAAAACATCGCAAAATTGACACTCTGATTGCAATTCAGATGTCTTTTTTACTAATTTGACATTCTTGAGTTTGACAGTTTTGGACAATTCATTTTATGAATTGATTGAAAGGTATTCCTAAATGTGACCATTTTAGCCCCGCTGGTGGTATTACTTATCAGTAAAACATGCAAATATCTACCGTCCCTTTCTAATTATGTTCACAATCTCTCTTTAATCAGTCAGTCAGTCAGTTTAGTCAGTCAGTCTTGTATCGTGTATTTGTACTCGTATTTCACTGTCGGTCGACTACGCCGCTTGCCAAATATTTTAGTTCCACCGACATCATTCATCACATCAATAAGTTTT
This sequence comes from Lysandra bellargus, assembly GCA_905333045.1. NCBI lineage: Eukaryota > Metazoa > Arthropoda > Insecta > Lepidoptera > Lycaenidae > Lysandra > Lysandra bellargus. The sequence continues at coordinate 7,468,324 of HG995335.1, read as the reverse complement.
ATTGGAAATTTCGCTCTGCGTTTCAATTTATTTCGATCTTAATAGAAACATGTAAAGCAAAAAAATTACCACGCAATTTATGATAATACTAGATGTCACCCGCAACTCCGTTGCGCCAAAATTCGTTTATCGCGTGGGAACCGTATATTTTTCTGGGATAAAACTATCCTATGTCCTTTCTCGGGACTCGAAGTGTCTCCAATCTCCATACAAAATTTTTGCTAAATCGGTTCAGCGGTTTGGGCGTGAAGAGGTAACAGACATACATACACACTTTCGCATTTATAATATTAGTATGGAAGTATAGATTGTTCAGTTTGTGAATGGTTGTGATTTTTAGGAGGAAATAATATCTCAATTTCATCAACCAATTTTGAAATCTGTCACGATTAGAAACCCAAAGTCGTAGGCTTTTAACATTCTCCATTACTTTAATTTATTCAATACCTTCCATCAATATAAGTAATAAAATTATAGGCACACACAGCGGGAAAATTGTTATAATATTATGCTATGTAGTGATGTAGCACGTAGGAGGTCTACGGCGTAGGCAGTAGATCCTCTACGACAGGTAGCTTAGGCTCAGTTTACACCGCCGCGGAATGTAGCGTTAATTTCGTACATCCCATTATTATATGCCATTGTTTTGTATCTTTTACTTGACTACTTCGCGCCAGTTACGCGCATTCCACAGACGGCACCGAATTCTTGAGAATTCTGCGGAAAACGCGCGTCTAATATTTCAGCTCGTATTTAATTCATATAAATATGTACAGGTTCTTTGAAAAAAATTTGATTCAGTTCCTAGTCTTAGAGCCAGTCTACACAGCGCGTTGTGACAGCGTTGCGTCGACGCAGCGCTGCCGTTGCGTTGTTTTACATACAAATAACCAAGGTCGTCACAACGCACACGATGGACAGCAGCCGCCGAGACGAAGCGGGTGGGGGTGTTAAGGGGGGGTGGGCGTTAAGATCGCTATTTGCTTCGTAATAACGCTGCGATGACGCGGCGCCCGTGTGGCCGGCTATGCGTCAAACGGCAGCGCTGATGCGCACGCAACGCTGACGACGCAACGTGCCGTGTGGATTGGCTCAATAGAGTGTTGTGACATTTAATTCACAGCTGTGTTGCATCCAATTCCCCATGACAATATTACACAAACGCAATAAGATCCTTGCATATCAAGCTAATTATAGAGGAAGGTTCCAAAATTTTACCTAGCATGCTAGCCGATGTTTATGTTGTCTAGAACCGACACCATACTGTAGATTTGTTTTGAAACTAGCTAAAAGCCGAGATTTGTGTGCGCTCGCGTCGACACACCTTGACTGAGTGATGATAACATATCTACGTATAAATAAAAATTACTATGTTAAAGCACAAATCAATAGGCGTAATAGTTTTTCCGTAAAGTGTACCACAAAATTTACAGCTTGTGGGATATACTAGGGCTCGCTCCGCTCGCCCTGATAACGGAATGCTTTGATGTGATATTAAAATATTTTGACTTTGTTGGGATAACATTATACGTCACACTTGTCACACAAGTGGCACACTAGTACAATATGCCGTCGAATCCAGTACCGATCAATATACTGTGTTAAATTTCGGAACTCGTACTTTATATTTTCAGCGAAGCTCAGATCTGTCAAGCTATATCTTGAATTTTATTGCAAGTAACATCAGTATTAGCTGCTTTGTACTTTGATGTGCGAAATGATGGATGAGGTAATTTGGCACCAATGTATTCAGGGGGCTATTCAATCAGAACTCGTCACATCCACGACTAATGACAGAGATTTACACGAGTCTGGGAGCACAATTATGTTTGAGTTCCTTATATTAAATGATAATAACCTTAATGACTATTATTGTAATGTATTTTTAAACAGAATTGTCTATCATTAATTATTATGTGTGATAGTATAATCTAGAAATAAAAATATTGTGTGTAGAAATAAATTGAACGCATCCGTGGTCCAGTGGTTTAGAGCGTGACTCTTGACTCGGAGGTCGTGGGTTCGATTCCCGCGTTGGAAACATGTTATTTCCAAGTTTGGTTAGGACAATGCAGGCTGATCACCTGATTGTCTGACATGTAAGATGATCCATGCGTCGGATGGGCATGTAAAAAGTCGATCCTCGCCTTGCCAGTCGTGTTGGTCTTCCGGCCGTCCCACTGGGTTATGAGAGTAAAGGAATAGAGAGTGCTCTTGTGTACTGCGTACACACTTAATGGGTACAATAAAATTACTCCTGTGTAACTGTCCTGGCTTCAATGAAACCGGCCACCGTCGCAGAAACGTGTGGGAGCTATTATTATAATAAAGAATTTTGTATGTGTTTCGAGGGATGAAATCGGTTTCTTTAACATGCCATAGGGGTAACAGCTCTAAAAAGGTTGGGAACCACTGCTATACAACAACACGAGAATTTTTAAAATCGGTAGTCTACAAACAGCGAAATCATCTTCAAAAACATTTGCTTCGATGCAAAATATCACGAAAAGTACCAATTAGCTTATGCTTTCAGTTGTTTAAACAACACCGAAATCCCCGAACCTGTACCTATAAGCATTCAAAAGTTCTGTTCGGTACCTTCGACTCCAGGGTATAACCTGGTACGAAGTCTTACTTTTTGGTAGCATTTACCTCGAATGCTTCAGAAAAAATCGAAATCACTATATGTTTCCATACAAATTTCAAGGAGTCCCCTCGATTCCTCAAGGATCCCATCATCAGATCACCACTTTTGTTAACATGGTACCAAATTCGAGTTAAACCCTATGCAACACAAAAATAATTTTGAAAATCGGACCACAAACGGCTGAGTAATCGTTGAACATACAAAAAAAAAGATACATACAGCCGAACATAATATTACCTCGTCCTTTTTGGAAGTCGGTCAATTAACGATTACTAATGTCAAATCCCATTCATTTTGATAACGAATTTCCTCATCGTTATCGAAGCGTATGCCACTTGTCTAGGCCCTATCTTTCACTGCATCAGGCCTGTATTCACTTTGATTAGTGCAAGTGCAAGTGACTAGTAATTGAGGCAGTGGAGTGCAGGTGTGTAGTGCAAGTAGTGTCCAATTCTTGTTTAGTGGCTCTTTAGTAATTTAATTTAGTAAATCCAGTAGTAGCTGTAACACGAGCGTCCAAGTTTCAAAAATAAAACCGCCATTTTGACATGTCCTTCATTTTAATATTGGTTTTATTAAAAACTATTTGACCATGAAGCATTTTTATATGTCCTTTCCTAGGACTCAAAGTAACTCCATCCCAAATTTCAGCAAAATCGGTTCTGACTTCTGAGGTATAAACGTGAAGAGGTAACAGACAGACAGACACAAATTCGCATTTATAATATTATTATTATATTAGTAAGTAATAAGTATGGATTAGTATGGAAGTAATTGAAAGGGTTTTTTTTATTGAATTAAGGGGGCAAACGAGCAAACGGGTCACCTGATGGAAAGCAACTGCCGTCGCCCATGGACACTAGCAGCATCAGAAGAGCTGCAAGTGCATTGCCGACCTTTTAAGAGGGAATAGGGTAATAGGGAAGGGTAGGGAAGGGAATTGGGTAGGGGATTGGGCCTCCGGTAAACTCACTCACTCGACGAAACACAGCGCAAGCGCTGTTTCACGGTTTTCTGTGAGAACGTGGTATTTCTCCGGTCGAGCCGGCCCATTCGTGCCGAAGCATGGCTCTCCCACGTATAAACGTGTCCTTTTGTACTTTAAATAGGTATATATAATAATGATATACTATATCTATGGACGCTTCACACGGCACACCACGTCAGTCTGGCCCATAAAGTTAATATACCTACCGGAATAATAGTAACAATCTCGAGCTGTCAAACGAAACCAAAATTGGTTTTCATCTATCACGCACTTGCACTTGCAAAAAATCGAACACGCTTTTAATCACGTTACTACGCAGCCGACTAGTCACTTGCACTAATCAGTCGCTGTCCACACTTACTTTCTACTAATCACTCATCACCTGTACTAGTCACCTGCACTTAATCACTAATCAAAGTGAATACAGAACTAATCACGTTACTACGCAGCCGGCAAATCACTTGCACTAAACAGTCGCTGTCCACACTTACTTTTTTCCAATAACTAATCACCTGCCCTAATCACTTGCACTTATTACTAATGAAAGTGAATACAGCCCCGTATTCACTTTGATTAGTAATAAGTGCAAGTGATTAGTGGAGGTGATTAATAATCAGGTAAAAGTACGTGTGGACAGGGACTGATTAGTGCAAGTCCTTTGATTTCTACTAATCACTAATCTCTTGAACTAATCACTTGCACTCGCACTAATCAAAGTGAATACAGGCCCTACGGGCCATTACTGAATTCTAATTTCAAGGGTAACTAACAATTCACACCTATACAAGACATCTCTGAATACGCCATACAAATTCGCGCGGCTGTATTGAAGTGCCGTGAGAGGGTCTATTTTTGTCATTTGTTTATTAAGTAGGACAGCTTTTTTAAGAAACGCAAAGCTGTCCTACGAGAGTCATCGCTTTTTTTAAACGACACTTTTAAAACCGACTTACATTATTCCATTCCAGTAATGCAATCAAGCGCTGGTTAATGTAAATGTAAATGCTGGAATAATGTAACGCCACCGTGGTCTAGTGGTATAGAGCGCGGCTCTTGACTCGGAAGTCGTGGGTTCGATTCCCGCGTTGGAAACATGTTATTTCCAAGTTTGGTTAGGACAATGCAGGCTGATCACCTCATTGACAAGTAAGATGATCCATGCGTCGGATGGGCATGTAAAAAGTTGGTCCTGCGCCTGATCTCTCGCCAGTCGTGTTGGTCGTCCGTCCTACTGGGTTATGAGAGTAAAGGAATAGAGAGTGCTCTTGTGTACTGCGCACACAGTTGGGCACGATAAAATCACTCCTGCGTAGCTGGCCTGGTTTCAATGAAACCGGCCACCGTCACCGAAACCGGTGTGGGAGCTATTATTATTATTATAATGTAAACGGACACCGGAATGCAATACATTCATTCCAGCGTCCATTTACATTATTCCATTAGCAATCCAGCGCTGGATTAGAAAAATGTAAGCTGGCTATTAAATAATTTTGCTTTCAGAGTAAACAGAAATACAGTGTTCGTGCGTGCGTGCGTGCGTGCGTGTGTGCGCTCGGGCGATTGCCCATAAAAAATTTGCTGTCCCATCGCTGCTACTTTCACATTGAACTCTATATTATAAGCTACATTATAAGGGACACATACACGCCCTAAAGTTACATACAATTGTATGTCACTTAAGGGCGTAATGACACCTTGTATAGGTATGTCTATTGAACTTTATTTGTTGAAGTGTTTGGCTTAGCCTTGTAGCTGTAAGCTACTTGAATATTATTGTAATTTGCAGCATATTATTAAGTATCAAGTAATTAATACAAGAGCACTTAGACTTAGCCTCATAAGGGCTTATTAAAACCTTATTAACAGCTTCATGGAATTTTTACTGCATTACAAAGTATAAATATGACGTTTGCAAGATACGGTTCTGATTTTTAACCGACTTCACAGGAAGAGGCTATCAATATGATCCGTATTTATGCAATATTTCCAGAACTGCCCAGTTTTCATATATTTTAGTCTATATCAGCGTCTGAACAAACGTGCTAAGTTTCAAAAGTGTATGTATCATACATACATACACTTTTGAAACTATGTTTGTGGTCGCATATCTCTGGATACTACAAGTCCGATTTAAATAATTATTTTTTTGTTGTACTAAGTATAGTTCAACTTAGGGAATACTGCAAATTTCATCAAAATCGGTTCAGTAGTTTTTGAGATAGAGAATTTTATTTCTTAATTACGTACAATTTTAAAGTCGGTTTTATTCTTTTTAAAATATTATTATTTAAGACTAGTTGATGCCCGTAACTCCGTTATTTCGCTGGAAACGTACCCTTTTTTTGGGATAAAAGTATCTCCATATCAAATTTCATTATGAGCAGTTCAGTGGTTTAAGCGTAAAGAGGACATACAGATACACATTCGTATTCATAATATTACTATGTATGTTCTGACGGACTTAAAGCTCACTTAAGAGAACGGAACTTAAGCTCATATTACATCACATTTTATTTTAGGGACCCATAGGTTAATTTAGGGCAATTTAATACGTATATGATTGAGAGAATATGTATCGACGCCCTTGCAAAAGGACACAACTTTCCTTACAAAGAAAAAAAAAGACTGTTCAAAAGTTTATACATGAAAAACAAAATTATTTTTAACAAAAAATTTAAACAGACTTTCAAGGTAAAGCAATAATAACATTAATATGAACTAAAAAGAATTAAATAATTTTTTCTATATGTATAATAGTGCCTTTTTCCGAATTCGGCTAAACCTCAACTACTTCTGTACTCAATCTTCATTATTTTGAAGTCGGTACCAGATAGCTGAATATTCAGTTCTCTGACAGAATATTTGAAACTTTTGGAACTGGCACCGACTTCAAAATTATGAAGATTGAGTACAGAAATAGTTGAGGTTTAGCCGAATTCGGAAAAAGGCACTATCATACATATAGAAAAAAATATTTAATACTTTTTAGTTCATATTAATGTTATTATTGTTTTTACCTTGGAAGTCGGTTTTAATTTTTTGTTAAAAATAATAATTTCACTCTTTTTAGTTAAACCATCGCGTATATTTTACGTGTATTATTACAATTTGTTAAGAGTCACAACTCACGCTCACAAAATAATATTATATTATCATATTTATCACTTATCAGTGAAGTGAACATATTGTGCTAGGTAATTTAACAATTTTAATGCCGCAAGCCCCAAGCGGTCACCGGCGATTGCGATAACAATAGAAAGGCTATTGTGGCTCGTTTTTCACGATCGAAGGATCTATCATATAAAAAATTGTATAAACTTGCATAGGATGTAGCGTAGCTACTCATAATATTTAATATTATCATAATTGACAGCTGTTCTTGAAATCAAAAAGTCAAATCGATACTTAGTGCGCCATCTATCGATAATATGTGTAACTAATGGAAAAGATACTTAATGACTTTGTTTTGTTTAAATGCTCTTTTTCAAATAACTTTATTTTAATTCTATTTCTATTAAATTTTATAAAGTAGTTAGTAGAGTATTCGATCGGTATATAAAGTAGTTAGTAATAGACCTGGATCCCAAAAGGATAAGACATAACTTACTTTCTGATGGATGAAATCATAGGTTCTTGGTAGTCCCTCGTGAACTTAGAATACCTGCGAATTTGTGTAGCTCTAAGTCTGACACCTGGTCAAGTACCAGGTACCAAAGTGGACAAAAAATGAGTCTTACTTTACTTATTTTCTGATGGCTAATTTTTATGTATAATTTGTAGATTATTGTTATGAACAAGTATCATGTAGTGTAAGACACTTTTCAATGACCAAAACTATTATCAGACGTTTTGAAAATAACTTTGTTGCTATTTTTTTTCAAAGGTGTTAATTTTTATTTTATAAATTAATATAACACCTTAGAAAACAATACGATATTGCAAGAATTTATTTTCTACTAGCTGTTGCCCGCGACTTTGTCCGTGTCAGCATACTGCATAGTATAATAACAAATATGGATAAATTTCCCCTCTTTCCTTACCCAAAGGGTAAAAACGGGACCCGGTATCAAAGACATTTCAGTCTGTCCGTCTGTCTGTCTGTCCATATCCAGACTGTACCTCCCCTTTGTAACATGTAGTGAATATTATTAAAGTATGGATACAATTGAGTATTTTTTGGTCATATACCTAGTCAAGTGCCTACCTGTTAGACCCAGATCCCAGAGCGATAACACATATTATGACATATATCACAATATAAATGAAACCTTAGGTTCTTAGTAGTTCCTTAAGTACTTAGAATACCTTCGAATTTGTGAAGCTCTACATGGAGCTCATGGATCCTTTTGGGATCCAGGTCTATAAAGTATTCGATCTGTCGTTTGCCGCCACGCGCCGCACGGCGGCGACGCCGTCGCCTCTGCGGCGCTGACCGCCGTGTATATAAACAAACAGGTGTTGTTATACAGTACATAATTATTATTATTGTATCCATACCTATGCCTTGTACTATATCTATTCTGTGCCATGAGACATTGGTGACTTTAACACGACGTGGTAATGATGATGATGATGATGACGATGATGATGAATATGAATTGCATAGTAGCATATGCTTTCTGTTCTTAAAACAACGCGGAAACTCCCAAACGTGTCAGGAGCTCTCTCAGCATCTTCGAAAGTTCAAAACCATGGTATACCTTGACCCAATATTTGACTTTTTGGTAGCATATTCTTCTTAGTACACTTCACATAAAACCAAAATCACCATATGTTTCCATATAAATTTCGAGGAGTTCCCTCGATTACTCCTGGATCTCATCATCAGGTCACCACTTTTGTGAACATGGTACCAAATTGGAGTGAAACCTAATACAACAAAACAAATATTTCCAAAATCGGTTCACAAACGGCGGAGTAATCGTTGAACATACAAAAAAAAAAAACCCACAGCCGAACATATAACCTCCTCGTTGTTTGGAAGTCGGTTAAAAATATACACAATATTATGGTTACAAGATGCTGATACAACGTCATTCCCGCAAAAATTTGTTTATCATGGTGTGATCAACAAAAAAAAAAATACCTGTTCCGGCACTCTAAGTATACTTAATCAAAATGGGTTTAGCGGCTTACTTTGGTGACATTTTTTATCATTTATAATGTGACTACCGATAACGATTACTTTTTATACCTCTCTTAGCCTCTCTACTTCTACATCTAAGGGCCTGTTTCACCACTTCCTGATAAGTGCCGGATAGGCTCCGGATAGGCTATCCACCATTTAACTTGACAGATAGGGCGAAGCCAAACGAGCGTAATTTGTGAGTTGTGAGTCGCAAAATTTCGGTTCGGTAGAATTCTGCTGCATTCAGTTTTATACAAAAGTCCTGTTTAATTCACACGAGCATAATTTCGTGAGTCATGACTTGTATGAAAAGATATTTACGCGACCGAAATTCTGCGACTCACAACTCACAAATTACGCTCGTTTGGCTTCATCCATAGAGTATGGAGAATCTGTCAAATAAATTGTGGATAGCCTATCCGCCACTTTATTAGGAAGTGGTGAAACAGACCCTTAGGGCCTGTTTCACCGCTTCCTGATAAGGCTATCCACCACTTAACTTGATAGATGGAGTATGGAGAATCTGTCAAATAAGCCTATCCGGCACCTTATCAGGAAGCGGTGAAACATGCGCTTAGTCTTCTATGTGTAAATATTTAAATATTACAATTTTTACTTAGTCTTGCCTTAAATACTGTTACAAAGAAAAAATTTTTTTACTGTTACAAATAAATTTTATTACTTTTACAGTGTATTAGTTTAATACATTGATTCCCAAAGTGGTTCAGGTGGACCCCCAGGGGTCCACGGGATCCCGACAGGGGGTCTACGTTTACGTGGAAGATCAATGGTGGTCCACGAGTCATTAACGGGAGTCTATAAAAAGGTGACCCGACTTGACTTCTCCTATGAATATAGGCAGACAATATTATATTAGCAGATTAAATATTACAGAGCGAGGAGATTTATAAATAAGTAAAAGTGTGGAAATTTTTGTGTTCAATAGCTACAAAACTGAAAACAAGAAAATATTTGCGTTTACTTTTTACCACTCTGAAGTGGAAGCTTATTGGTTCCTTGTACTGTGAGTTGTGACTTGTGAGTCAAACTTACAATACAAAAAAGGAAACGTCCAACTGTTGGATGAATACGTCGCTTTTTAGGCCGGTATAAATAGTCAGTACCTACTCAAGATGCATCTCGGTCTCAAGATGCGGTTCGGCTCTATGATTGGTCCAAATTTTGACAGCCAACCAATCACAGAGCCTGAACCGTGTCTTGAGACCGAGATGCATCTTGAGTACTGACTATTTATACCAGCCTATGACTGGCCTTGAACTTAGGGTGGGGGGGGGGGGGGGGGGTAGGTGTGGGGGTCCACCGGATCCAGCAAAATGTTTAAAGTGGTCTATAAGAAAAAAAAATTTGGGAACCTCTGGTTTAATACATAAATATAAAACAATTAAAAATATTAAAAGCTTATTCAAATTTGCCTTCATTGGCTTCAATAACGTCTTTTAAACATTGTGGCCAGTTATCATTAGAAACACGAACTCTTTCCATGGGAAAATTCTTCACTGCCAGTCGTATGGATTGTCGTAGAGACTCCAAATTATCACGGCATTTACAGCAAGCCATACTCTCTAAAACAGATCAAAAATTATGATTTTCTTCTTGGTTATTGAACTTGATGTTGAACCTTAGAACTTCAAGCATAAATAAAACCATTTTGTTTGTTAAAATGTTGCTTCATTGTAAAAAAAAATCTCATCCGTAAACAAACATTTTTTGTGACCTCCCTTTGCGTACCGCTTCAGTAGTTGTTTTAATTTTACCACCCCTTCTTTTTTAAATTATCAGTTAGGAAATAACCAGTACGTCTCTTGTAGGCTGAAAGTCCTAATTCATCATTAAAAATACGCGACATGGTTCTTGGTGCAATATTTATCTCGTGAGATAAAATCTTTTACTTTCGAACCGATTTTTTTCAAATTCTTTCCCTTACTGCTTTAATCACCTTTTTCGTACGAACACTGCGTGGACGGCCAGATCTTTTTCTGTCACAAGCAGAGGAGGTCTCATTGTACATATTAATGGCCCGGTACATAAACATTTTACTAATACCAAGCGTATGGAGAGTTTTAAAAATGACATTGGACTCCATACCTACTTTGTGTGATGCAATCACAGCGATTTGGTTCTTGTGATCACCCCACTCCATTTCAGTATCGCAAAATATTGTTAAATACATTGGCGCCGAAACGAGAAAACACAATAAACAATCATATAAAAATTACAGAATCCAAATTCAAACGTAATATTTTGTTTATTTTAAGTAGTAACAGTATTTATGGTCAGACTAAGTAGTTATAATGTAATAATAATTATTATTGTTCAATATTAACCAAAACTTCAGTATTTTACGTAACGACTTGAACACGTGAAAGCGGCTTATAAAAGATTCCATCACTCAGATTAAATATTATAAATCTGCGCGCTGCCTAAACATAAAAGGCTTATGTATTTATGTTAAAATATTTTTATCGCGCACAGCCATCAAAATATGATATTATAGAAGCGAAACCTTAAGGCTGGATTTGATGAGGCGGCGCAAATGCTCGGTTTGGCAGCTACACCGCGAGATCAAAAGCAAAAGAAAGTAAATAATAATAATATAATATGTTGCGATTTATTTAAATAGTGGCTATCATTGACATAAATGCTTGTATACTCGCGATGTAGTCGCCAAACCGCGCGTTCGGGCGGATGCATATAAATCCAGTCTAAAAAAATATTCTCACAAAAAGGCTGTTACGGTAGTCCATAATATTATTAAATAACTAAAGTTAATTAACTAAAGTTTTTTTTATGAAATAAGGGAACAAACGAGCAAACGGGTAACCTGATGGAAAGCAACTTCCGTCGCCCATGGACACTCGCAGCATCAGAAGAGCTGCAGGTGCGTTGTCGGCCTTTTAAGAGGGATTAGGGTAATAGGGGAGGGTAGGGATGGGGAGGGAAGGGAATAGGGGAGGGTAGGGAAGGGAATAGGGTAGGAGATTGGGCCTCCGGTAAACTCACTCACTCGGCGAAACACAGCGCAAGCGCTGTTTCACGTGAGAACGTGGTATTTCTCCGGTAGAGCCGGCCCATTCGTGCCGAAGCATGGCTCTCCCACGTAAAGAACTGATCATGATTTTAAGTTGATAAAGACATAAGCTGCGAAGGTTATTCGTGCGAAGGATTTGATTAGTTAGTATCCCAGGAATCGACCTTTTCGACAGCAATCACAATTTCTTTATTTAAGAATTTTTGCTATTTAAAAAAAAGCGCGTGCGTAATACGAACCGAAATAAAACAGCAAATGTAAGACAGTTACGCTTCCATAGCATCGTATTTCGATGTTACTTATGTTAAAATATTTTTATCACACGACATAAAAATATTTCATATTGATTCGATTACGTTTGAGGGTTTCCTTAATTTCGCGTAATGGAATCGTATCTCAAACCCTTGGGGAAAATTACACAATAAAAGTGGACTTTTACCACTAAACCGAGGACTTTTGGATGTAACCGCGACTAATTATTCCTAATAACTTTCACCATCAAAGGGCTTAAAATAAAGCCCTGAAAATGTAAAACTACCGACCCCGGTGACCTAATAAAGTTAAAGACATGAGTGGAAGATGTGGGTAACAAACATTTTTACAGCTTATGAGCAATAATTCTTTTTTTACCTACGAATAATAAAAACTAAGGTAAAGAGTAACTGTGCCAAAAAAATCCACGAGTCTACAAAATGAGACCCGAATACATGCATAGATACTTTATGCATGTATTCGGGTCTCAATTATTGTGTGTATAGTTATAGAAGTCAATTATTATTGTCAACGGATTTATTTCGTAAATTTGAGTGTTCGCAGCTATTGTCACATTTTTGTGTGCGCAAATTCAAAACTGTTGAAGTATGGGAGTTACGTTTCCTTAGTTTTTATTATTCGTAGTTTTTTACCTTATAATTTGAACAAACCTTGTATCTCATCTGCTTTGTCATATAGCTAATATGTCTAGATATACATAGAATCCACATTTCTTTTATTTCACATTATTTTCTCGATCCTCAAGCTATCCATCCATATAATTATATGTATAATGTATATGCAAAAAACTACAGTTTTCAAATTTTTTGTTACCCTTTTTATTCACACACGTCTTCAGTTATTAAGCCTCTAACTTTGTGCTAATGTTAGTGGGTGATTCTTGTAGAGTTTGCAATTATTTAAGAACTAGGGAGACACATTCGTTTGAGTAATATAAATAAATTAGCTCTTACCCCGAAACTTAAGGGCCCTTCCATACGCTCGTTTGTATCGATACAAACGCAAGTTGAACGCTCAGCAAACGGAAGGACCAACACGTTTTAAACTTTACATCTGCCAAAACGCGATGAAAACGCGCTTTAGACGAGCGCATTAGAAACGCGCGTGGTCGGTGCGCAAAAAAAAACGTCGTGTGGTAAGGTCCTAAAAACCTAATTACATTATATCATTAGTATAAGGACACGTTTATGGTATTTTGGTATTAAAAGATGTGTATATAGAAAAAGTTTAATAAAAAGTACGTCTTTCATACAACCATAGTGTTTCGAACAGCTTGGACCCCTTAGAATTACGCCGAGACGTAGCTTCACTCTGTATCCTCTATCGGTTGTATCACGGGGAGTACTCTGAGGAATTGTTCGAAATCATACCACCTGCAACTTTTCGCCATCGTCCCACGCGAAAAACATACCATCCTCATCACCTTGATGAGTGGCAGTCTTTCACAGTGCGTTTTTCGCGTAACTTTCAGCCGCGCACTATAAAACTCTGGAACGAACTGTCACCAGCAGTATTTCCGGACCTATACGACCTGCAAACCTTCAAGAAAAGAGCGTATTCCCTCTTAAAGGCCAATAACGCACCTGCAGCTCTTCCGATGTTGCGAGTGTCCATGGGCGACGGTAGTTGCTTACCATCAGGTGACCCGTTTGCTCGTTTGCCCCCTTATTTAATAAAAATAAACAGCGTATCTTAACGTTGAAACTATTTCGGTAATATTAATCTATTGCATATGCTTTCATCGCGGGCTTTGAGCGCGGCGACCGAATCTAGAAATTCTGTAACGAAAGCTTTACACCTCATATAGCATCGTCTAACGTCGTTTCAGTTAGCAGACTTCATCGCGGTGTTTGTGTTCGTGCAACTAGACTTATGTGTATCGGTCACCACGCTCTTAAAGTGTAACTTGAATTAGTGTCAAAGAAAAAAAAAATATAGTGTATAAATAAATAATTATAATTGCCTAAGGCCCACTTGCGCAGATCTGAGTTAAAGTTAACTCTGAGTTAAACATCATGTCATATCTGTCACTCACCAAGTGAGTGATAGAGATGACATAGTGTTTATCTGTGCAAGTCCGCCTAAGTTGATAAAAAATGCTACGCTAAGCTTTATCGCGGCACGTATTTTTTATTAAAATAATAGTAGGTAGTCTGGTCTGATTGTCCAACAAAATATCATTCTAGTTGTACCTGAAGAAAATTTTCAATCACCCTGTTGCCAGATGAGTCTCATACTCATAAAACAGTAAAACGCCGTCGTGGCCCAGTAGTTTAGAGCGTGGCTCTTGATTCGGAGGTCGTGGGTTTGATTCCCGCGTTGGAAACATGTTATTTCCAAGTTTGGTTAGGACAATGCAGGCTGATCACCTGATTGTCTGACAAGTAAGATGATCCATGCGTCGGATGGACATGTAAATAATCGGTCCTGCGCCTAATCATTCGCCAGTCGTGTCGGTCTTCCGTCCCACTGGGTTATGAGAGTAAAGGAATAGAGAGTGCTCTTGTGTACTGCGCACACACTTAGTCACTATAAAATTACTCCTGCGTAACTGGCCTGGTTTCAATTAAACTGGCCACCGTCACCGAAACCGGTGTGGGAGCTATTATTATACTCAAAAAACCCTTGTAATTTCCAATTGATACGATTGAAAGTACCATTGTAAAGGCAGGAAAACCTTGACATTGTCCCTGGAGGCGGTAATTCAGCTCCTACTGCATCACGTCTCACAGGAAGAGGGAAATGTATGGAAATGATGTATTGCCTGCACGAGTTCCATTATAACCATAATAGGCAAGCTTTATGAGTGTTTTGAGACGAAAATAATAATGATTTTGGATGATAAATTGTTAGGCTATAAAATATTTTTCTATTTCCGTCTGAACCTTGTTAATTACGGGTTGTGTCCAAAAAGGGCATAAAATCTAATTTATTATAAAAAACAAGTTTATTTCGTTCTCATAGCTCCTTTAAGAGAGCCTTAAAGGAGCTATGAGAGACTTAAATAAACGGTCTAAAACAAATATTTAAGGGGTTAAATATATTTTGTTTTAGACCGTTTATTTAAGACAAACAATTTACCTGCGCACTCAGAGACATAGGTATTTTAATGATGATTAAACTTCAATTAAATGAAGAGTAAGGAGCTTATACGTCAATATGTGCGACAGTTAGTCTTGTTCAGCTTTTTGGGTACGGAACCTTGCAAAAGCAACTCATTATACAGAGTGTTCTTTTTGTTACAGATTGTGTCGGCGCGAGTTAGCTGCCATGCGGCGCGATGTGACGCCGGTATGATGAACTACCTCAATGTCACGTCACCAGACCTGACATGCCAGCTTGTGACGTCACAGGGCTGCACCAACACCACCGCAGGCCTAAAGTGTTCTACCTCGGGAACGACGGTAGACTACTCATGCGATCTAACCGGACAAAATGACACCTACTCATGCACAAGATGCAATAACTCCGTTTGCGACATCGAGCTCAAAATTATGAGCGCGATCGACGAAGCATCCAAATATTTATGGTTGAGGATCCCCGATGTCGACTGCAGTTGGAACGTGCTTCAGTGTCAGCCAAACAGGACGTTCTACATCGACGCTTTCGACGGCGACCCGAATCGAACGGCACAGGAGACTTTTCAGTGTAGTTTCAGTTTCGCGAACGAAACGGATACAGTGAGTGCGGGGTACGAATGGAGTTTCCTGTTTGTGATATTGTTCATAGTGGCCGGGGGGGTCGGTAACATTTTAGTGTGTTTGGCCGTGTGTCTAGATAAGAGACTTCAGAATGTGACTAATTATTTTCTCCTGTCGCTCGCTATTGCTGATCTCTTGGTCAGTCTTTTTGTTATGCCTATGGGAGCCATACCTGGATTTTTAGGTAAGATAATTTTAATTTTTAAGCATCAAGTAATTAGATTACGAAAATGGCTTTCATGCTAAAAGTATATAAGTATATTAGTAAGTATATAAATAGGTTCATTAAGCTTCATATTTAACTCTGTCCCGTGTTTATATACTGTAGCATGTCCCTTTGAATAATGGACAGCCCCAGCGCTAATAAATGTCAGAAACTAAGCCCGGTAAAACATTTGATAGTCGAATAAATCTTATTACTGGGGATTACAGCGATTCGGAAGAGCTTCACGTTTAGAACTGAGATATATTTTTCTGCTTTTCTTGACCCAAAAATATCTTTGACTGACCTGTAAGAAGAAGAAGATAATATAATATCAAGTCTTGAAGCTCTATAAGGTGCCGTCCCAAGTATCTTTCGTCTTTCTAAGTTACATGCTTATTAAATACTAATAAGGAGAATTGCTGAACTAACTTACATGAGACTCGCGTAGACAAAATAATATAGTGTGTATTTATTAGTGGAAACTTGTTATTGGCTCTTAGTTTTGTAATAGTTTTAGTTTTATAGTTATTATTATGTAGATGTGAGTTTCGATCAAGTTTCGATCAAGTTTCGATCAAGTATCGATCAAGTTTCGATTAAGTTTCGATCAAGTTTCGATCAAGTTTCAAATTGAGTTCGAGTTCGAGTTCGACACAAAACACTACTCTCCAACCGTCTTACGTGTTTTGTATGGTTTTTCGATCAACACGAAAATCTATCGCGTGTTTCACAGTTTTTACCCATCCCACAAGTGCTCAACGCCGCTAAAGAAGTTTTCACTTCAAAAAATATCTTGGAAAAGAGGGAATATCACGTGAAGGTCAGAGCAGAGGACGCTGCTAGCACAAACAGTAAATAATCCGACCAAAATCCAACACGTTGCATAGGTCATATCAGATGACAGAAACGTAGTCAATCGCCGAAGAAAACTTTTTTACTGTCTATGCTGGTGCTGCCTCTAGCGTGAGAAACAGTTGTAGTACTGTGTTCTATTAAGGTTCGGCGCGTTAAACTTTACGTGCAGCATCTAGTATAAATTGCGAGAAATCTTTACAAAAAGTTGACATGTTCATATTTTCATCAAAATTAGTTTAGGAGCCACGGTAGACACTGCAGATAACTTCTATTCTTCTGATATGGCTTATATTATTATTACGTTTTGAATAAGAATAAGTAGGTACCATCGAGGAAATTGATTCCTAGGCAGTTGACAGATCAACGTCATTTGGTCGGATCATGTCAATTCAATGTTAGAGATCAACTACGATAACATGGCGCGCCCCTCCAAAATTCAAAAAATGTGAAATGCGTTGTCAAAACGTTTGAAGTGCGTTGTCTTGCGCGGTAGGCTAGTAGGTTAGTTGACCAACAAATCTTGGTAATAAGTGACATTAACTGAAATATTACGTGTACTGTGATTGGTTGAACACTTACTACATACAAACTCTTTCATAAGGATGTGACTACACACATTGAAACAGTCATTTGGAGGGGCGCGCCATGTTATCGTAGTTGATCTCTAATTATTGTGATCTGTCGGCTGGGTTTGATGTAACGCGACCAAACTACGTAGGTCCCCCATCTCCGAATCAACTTCTCTGATAGTACATTATAATTAATACAATGTAAATAAAAATAATCAAAGACACCATTACAGAAAAGGCTGGGTTCGAAAATAAAACATGGCGCCGCGCAAGGTTATTTAGTAATTAATGCTCTTCAGTAATTTTTCATCATACTTCATTACTCAAATGACTCTCGTGCATTAATGGGTTTATGTGCTCGCTTTTAATTAAATAAGAAATGAGTTGTGATATTATTCTGGAACATTCTAGAACAATATTCTGGAATATTGTAGAAGTAGTCCTGTTGTTAAGTTTTGTCTATGAGACGTTTTGTTTGAAATGTGCGCATCTAGTACTTTTTATTATGCGATAGTCTGTCTTAAAACAGTCGTGTCTCGGGTGTGCGGTAGCCCTAAGGGTCAATTCAGACCGCAACGCGACGCGTAAATGCATTTCTGTACAGATTTGACAGATCTCAATTGCGTGAGACGTTTTGCAAATCTGTCAAATCCATACAAACTTAGAAATGTATCTAAGCGTCGCGTTGCTCTCTGAATTGAATCTGTCCCTATCAGACACGGTGCGGCGCCGGCACCATGTTACGGCACGATGCCGCCACCGTGATACGGTACGGCGCCGCACCGTGTCACGGTACCGCGTACGGTGTGTCCCTATTCAGTCGAAATTTGCGCTCGAACAAGAGTGCTTGTCTGGACATGGATCGCGAAAGAATTATTCTCTTGTTGTTACTAAGACGAAGATTGAAAAAGAAACAGAAACAGAGGAAATTTTGGGTAAATCCGTATATTTATACAATGAACCCAGACGGAAATCATTTCAGAAGGAAATATGCGGCGCTAAAATTTCCTCGGTATATATGACAATATTTGCATTACGTGACTTTGATATGTATTTATATATATATATATATATATATATGCCTTGTTTAAGTTTGGACACAATTTTTGTTCGGAAGTTTCACCAGAATAGGGGCGCGCGGTGCACCGTTTACGGCACCGTGTCACGGTGCGGCGCCGTACCGTATCACGGTGGCGGCGTCGTGCCGTAACACGGTGCCTAAGGCTTTCTGATGTTCTGGACTCTGGTATGTCCTTATGCTTTATGAGTTTCTCAAACAAGTAATTTAAATATTTGGTTATTTTTCAATTCGATAAACGAGCATTAAACAATTTCGTAATCGAGAGGCCAAATTGAAGTAATGGTAGGGTCACAGTATAATAAATATTATATTATACTAGGATGTATAGTACTTAAATACATATAATTATTATCATTATTACTTATTGCACGTAGCGCTTACTCGTAGCACTGTCTACGGCGTAGACCCTCTACGATGGACTTAGATTTCGTTTAACCCTGGATTACTAACCTTCGTCGATTCGACGACGCGGTTTAAAAAAATTCGTTCTATCTTTTGAGCGCGCGATCGCACTTTTTCCATACTTCAGCTAATCTCTATCGACCCGTTGCCCTCGCGACCGACGGTAGTATTTTGTATGTGTGGGGGGGGGGGGGGGGGGGGGGGCTGTAAGAGCCATATCAGCAACCATATTTCGTCGAAACGACGAGGGTTAGTATCGTATCGTATAGGGTAAGACCATATCGAAATTGATACAGCTTACATAATGGATGGTCGTATAAAATGTTTGCAAAGTAGTAATATTTCGATTTTCACGATAGAAACTGGACAAAACAGTAAAGCTCATATACCTCTTGTACAAAAAGAAGGAAAACATGTGGCATATCTCCTAAAATTACTTGAAACAAGTGCAAAAATCGTTGTGTGGAGAGCACAAAGTTGACATATGCCACAAACATATAAATAATTACTTTTTTTATTTCATTTTCATTTTATTAGTCACTTGCATTCATTATTTAATTAATTTTAAAGTTTTTTTTCCACAATATCTTCATAAATAGTAATAGTAAAGATTTAACTTGTTGACTTGTCATGCCTTTTACCTCAATTATAAAGCTGATTGGGTAATAATTAATATGCCATATCACTTTATTAAAGTAGTATAAATAATTTAAATACAACATTTCCATTAAATAAAAAACAAAACTGTAAACATTTCATTTGATTAACACCTTTTAATCGCCTTTCTAAAATGTCGTAGTCGAAACGACGAAGGTTAGTAACAAAAAGAAAATAGGGTTAGTGTTCTAGGGTTAATAATATAGGCACTTTTACTAATGTTTTGTTTTTTCAAATTTGTAATATTTAGGGGGTATTTTAATAAGGAAATAAACTAAAAAAAGTATAAAATGGATATAACCTGCCCATTACTTAAATCCTGGTTAAACAGGCGCATGTTTAATGTGTACCATCGAAGAAATTGGTTGATAGGCAGTTGAAGAACCTACGCCTTTGGTCGCATTATGTCAATTCAATGTAGGTCGTGATCTGTTGGCTACGTTTGACATAGCACCGACGAAATTAGGCCGTGTTTCCACTTGCAAGACAACTGTCGCGATAAGTGTCTGACAGTCTGTCTGACAGCAGCTTGCAAGTGTAAACCCCGTAGCAAGTGCTGTCGCGACAATTTGTAAAGCGCTTCCTGCGAGTAGTTGCGACGGCATGTCTAAACATGTCTGCGAGGACTCGCGACAGATCTCGCTGCGGGTCACCGCAGATATATGGTCTAGTTTCGTATGGCATTTATGCGAGCTTCTCGCACGACATTTATTGCAGCAATAAGCAGAATTAGTATGAAATGTAAACAATATTGCAAGAAACTCACGCAAGACTTCCGCGAGTTTGCTTGCAGGTGGAAACACGGCCTTACGTAGGTCCGAAATCTGCCTTTGACTCAACTTCTCTGACAGTACATCCATTTACTTTATTTCGTGTCATCAATGTCTGTTTCTGCTCCTGTGTGTGTGCAGGCTACTGGCCGCTGGGCGTGGTGTGGTGTAACGTGTACGTGACGTGCGACGTGCTGGCCTGCTCCGCCAGCATCATGCACATGTGCTTCATCAGCATCGGCAGGTGAGGATAGTCAGTACCTAAAAGCCAGTCCACACGGTGCGTTGCGTCAGCGTTGCGTCGACGCAGCGCTGCTGTTGCGTTGTTTTACATACAAATAACCAAGGTGTTTACACGCTTCTGTTCAGCGCAGCGTAATCGCAACGCACACATAACGGACAACAGCCCCCGAGACGAAGCGCTGTTGACAAACTTCTTCGTAATAACGCTGTGATGTCGCAGCACCCGTGTGGTCGACTGCGTCAAACGGCAGCGCTGCGTCGACGCGACGCTAACGCAACGCCCATGTCGACAGGCTCTAAGGGTGAACACACTAGGCTGAATTACTCCGAAGTAAATTCCGCCGCGTTGACGCGCGTTTTAAATCCATACAAAATATGGGCGGAACGCGACAGACGACACACTATGCCGAAATTCCATCATGGGCCGAATTACCGTCGAGCCATAAAGTTCGGCAGCGATTCGGCGGTAATGTTTTGTATAGCAACACACTATACGCGACGGAATTATCAAAACCGAACATAGCAAATCCAACCTTATCTCCAAAGCGTTAGCGCACACATCACATCTGAGAATTTTAAATACTCACGCACGCGTTCGGCAACGGAAATTACGCCGCGAAATTTCGGCTCTTCGCGTAATTTATAGTGTGTCGCATCAGACGTAAGCGGCTGAACGTAATTTCGGCCACGTAAATTACGCCGGCGTAATTCAGCCTAGTGTGTTTAGACACTAAGAGTGGGCGCAATAGACAAAGAGCACTCTCTCATACTTTATCAACGTGAGAACAGAAGCAGTTCCACGTTAATGATGGCGCGACCGAGTCGCTACTGAAGTAAATCGTTACATACATTAATTGCTTGTGATCTCGTGGTGTAGCGCCCAAACTCTCTCGCAGACACAATATATAAATCCAACCTATCATGATTCCTTTTAAAATAAATATATAATGTGCGTTACAGTGCGTTTCATACAACACTCAGCGGTTTGAGGTGATAATGGTTACGAATTACGATACTAAGATGATGTGACACAACCTTAAACGTGAATAATATGAAGTGTAATGAAACCTTTTACAACTACGACTATTCTAGAAAGTAATGGAATGGTAATTTATCATCCGTCTACAATTTCGCTGAAAAAACGAAACGTTTTATTTCTTTTAACCGAACTTTTGAGAAAATGTAACTGGTATAGTGTAAGTCTGTTTCATATACATATTATACTTAAATAACGCCTCCGTGGTCTAGTGGTATAGAGCGCGGCTCTTGACTCGGAGGTCGTGAGTTCGATTCCAGCGTTGGAAACATGTTATTTCAAAGTTCGGTTAGGAAAATGCAGGCTGATCACCTGATTGTCTGGCAAGTAAGATGATCCATGTGTCGGATGGGCATGTAAAAAGTCGGTCCTGCGCCTGATCTCTCGCCAGTCGTGTCGGTCGTCCGTCCCACTGGGTTATGAGAGTAAGGGAATAAAGAGTGCTCTTGTGTATTGCGCACACACTCGGGCACTATAAAATTACTCCTGCGTAGCTGGCCTGGGTCACTGAAATCGGTGTGGGAGCTATTATTATTATACTTAAATAAATATTAAGCAATATAGATTTAGTATTGTAATAATAATAATAATATCTATGGACGCTTCACACCACGTCAGTCTGGCCCCGTGCTAAGTACCTAAAGGATACATTGTTACAGGTACCAGACAACGGAAATATATTTAATACTTTTATACCTACTATACATACATATATTTAAGATTTTTATTATATCATACACATATTTAATACACATCCAGACCCGGGAACATTGAAAACTTTTTGTTCCGTCGGTGGGATTCTAACCCGCAACCCCCGGCTTGAGCTACCAACGCGCTCACCACTGAGCCACAGAGGTCGTTGTTTGACATTACAATTAAATAATGTAAAATACGCTCTAAAAATCTTCCGATTTTTTTAAATAACTCAAAATTACCCTAACCTAACCATAAAGCTAGAGACATACTTGCTGCATCATGAATCCGACGTTTGAGAACTGCAGTTGATTCTAGATCTCATGAGATTTAGCCACACATAAACATCCATACAAATATTATAAATGCGTAAATGTTTGTCTGTCTGTTTGTTGTCTCTTCAAGCCCAAACCGCTAGACCAATTTCGCTGTTATTTGGTATGGAGATGCTTTGAGTCCCGGGAAGGGCATCTAACTTTTATCCTGGAAATGTACGATTTCCACGCGATAAACGAATTTTTGCGCAACGGAGTTGCGGGCGTCATCTAGTACATGATATTATAGGTACTTATTATCGAAATTTACTGGCATTGTGCGTTTTATCCATACTTAATATTATAAATGCGAAAATGAGTATGTCTCTCTGTTACCTGTTCACGCCCAAGCTGCTGAACCAATTTTGCCGTTTGGTATGGGGATACTTTGAGTCCCGGGAAACGACATAGGATAAATTCTTATCCTGGAAAAATGTACAGTTTTCGGACTATAAACGAATTTTGACGCGATGGTGTTGCGGTGTCATTTAGACTGTCCCCACGTATAAAGCGACATATCAAAAGTAGTGGTTTTCAGGAGAGCGACTGTTACTGTAGATTATCATACAACATAAATACAATTTTGACGACCTCTGTGGCTCAGTGGTGAGCGCGTTGGTAGTTCAAGCCGGGGGTCGCGGGTTCGAATCCCGCCGACGGAACAAAAAGTTTTTCAATGTTCCCGGGTCTGGATGTGTATTAAATATGTGTATAATATAATAAAAATCTTAAATATATGTATAGTATAAAAGTATTAAATATATTTCCGTTGTCTGGTACCTGTAACACAAGTCCTTCGGGTACTTAGCACGGGGCCAGACTGACGTGGTGTGAAGCGTCCATAGATATTATTATTATTATTAATATGCTGCCAATTTTAGAAATTTTGCATAATACCTTTAAAGATACGGCGTTAGACATTCAAGATGTCGCATACTTAATAATAATAATATTTCCTTTGTGAAACTCGGTGAGTAAACGATTATTCCCGAACCTATCCTGAATAATCGCTTTTTGCAGCATCATCGCGCCCTAATGGGTAAAGCTTGGCACACACCATGTCTTAATTAAGCGAGATTTTCTCCAAATATAAGATTTGAGTGTAGGACTCACGCAAGAAAATAATAATAATAATAATAATAATAATAATAATAATAATAATAATAATAATAATAATAATAATAATTATAATAATAATAATAATAATAATAATAATAATAATAATAATAATAATAATAATAATAATAAAAATCATACCTATCATCCTCTCTTCGACCGGTGTCATCCCGATAACACTCGCTGCCGCTCTGAAATCACTCGACCTCCACAAAAACACGTATATCCACATACAAAAATCCGTCGTCATTGATACCTGCTCCATCGTTCGCCGCTTCCTAAACCCATCATCATCTTTTACTTCACCTCAATCTTAACACTTTTTATCATGAATCAGGATACTTGGCACAAGCCCGTACCTGAGTCATTTCCCCGGCTAGTAGCCGAGACACTAACTCTTCTACATAATAATAATAATAATAATAATAATAATAATAATAATAATAATAGCAATAATAATAATAATAATAAATACTCTTTATTGTGCACACATAAAATTAAAAATCAGAACATTAATTATAAATAAGACAAGTATACACAATGGCGGCCTTATTACTAATTAGTAATTTCTTCCAGGCAACCACGATGAATGTTTTTTCTACTAGTAAGAATTTTTTTCAACATTAAGGCCTGTTTCACCACTTCCTGATAAAGTGCCGAATAGGCTATCCACAACTTTCTTGACAGATTCACTATACTCTGTCAAGGTAAGTGGTGGATAGCTTATCCGGCACTTATCAGGAAGTGGTAAAACAGGCCCTTATTCGTTGAACTTATAGCTCATGCAAGTTACGCCTTTCATTTCAAAAAGATCTAAATTGAAACTGCTGTTAAATTGTATTCCAAAAAATATAAAGAATAAAAATTTAAAAATGAATACAATAGTTAAAAGCTATTGTCAGTATGTAAGAGGGCCGAGCTTCATGCTATACCTTCAAAGACCGCAGCGGTCAATTTGACGGTACTATAGATGAAGTCAGAATACTTACGAAATTATTGCATATTTTGCTTAACAATTTTAGTTATCCAAAGATTTTTATTCAAGTAGAAGTTGCTCGCAACATCGCATCACTAGAAATCATTTAGCTCCCCGAAACCGTACATTTTCACATAAAAACTACCTTTGTTCGTTTTAGCTAATATATTAAAAGTATATTTTAGCATGCCCTTCGAAATCGGATCAACGGTTCAAGTATAAGTAACAGACAGACGTACTTTTGCATTTTTCCAACTGTTGAAATACGGTAACAAAGAAAAATTTTAATTAGCACGGAAACCTACTCCATTCCACGTGTAAAAAGTCTTTGTGCGCCCTCCCTTAATTCAGATCCGTTATGAAAATCTGGTAACCGCGCCTTTTGTGAAATGCAAATTAATATGATAATGAGGTAACTATCTTATCTTTACAAAGATAATCCGTGGTTTTAGGGGACTTTTGGACAATCTGGATTGTTCCAAAATTGAATATTATCTTAATTTCATCACGTTTGGGCAGCGGAATTGACTGAGTAAGTTAGAATTGTGATCACAGATTGAGAAGTACAGTCAGGGCAAAATTGTTATTTACAAAATTATTGTGTCGCAATGCCAGTCATTAAGGCGACGCCTTGATAATTTGGCTGTAGCGATGCCGATTTTTCTCAGCAATGACTAAAGCTAAGAAACTAAAGATCATTGTTAGTATTCATCATGTCTTTGTCTTTGAATTGCCCATAGCATAACACGATTGGACAACTTTTATAACACAGAATTATCAATCGAAAAGACCTCTGTAAAAAAAAGGATTCCTATTTTTCCAACAGAGGAGAGTGATTTAAGGTTCCAAAATTTGTACATAAATTGGTTGAAGCATACACTTTAATATGTGCATAGCTTATATGAAATGTATTTATGGTTTTTAAATTACGCGACAAAAACCATTTTGTCGCTTACGCCCTTTCCATTTTTTGCTGTTCCATTACTTGTTTTCTATGAGAGGCCGGCCCGGCCTCTCATAGAAAACATGTCCAACACGGTTTCTTACTTTAACGCGACGTCACCTTAAGCTCTTACGAAACGGATGGACCAATTGTGTTGAAATTACTACGAATAATAAAAACTAAGGAAGAGTAACTGTGTCAAAAATTTATTATGCGAGTCTACAAAATAAGATCCGAATTCATGCATACTTTATTATGCGAGTCTACAAAATAAGATCCGAATTCATGCATACTTTATTATGCGAGTCTACAAAATAAGATCCGAATTCATGCATACTTTATTATGCGAGTCTACAAAATAAGATCCGAATTCATGCATACTTTATTATGCGAGTCTACAAAATAAGATCCGAATTCATGCATACTTTATTATGCGAGTCTACAAAATAAAACCCGAATTCATGCATGTATTCGGTACACAATTTGGTGTATTTATAGACGTGACAATTATTGGTAACGGCTTTATTTCGTAAAGAGTCTTAGGGCCTGTTTCACCGCTTCCTGATAAGGTGCCGGATAGGCTTATTCGACAGATTCTCCATACTCCATCTGTCAAGTTAAGTGCTGGATAGCCTTATCAGGAAGCGGTGAAACAGGCCCTTAGTGTTTCGTAGCTATTGTTATAATATTATATGTATAGTGTGCCAAAAGGAACCAAATTCAAAACGGTTGAAGTATGGGAGTTACGTCGTTTCCTTAGTTTATTCGTAATTAGCCAACATATTTTATTTTTCATTCTTGAAATAACCCGTTGTTGTAGCATATCCACTGGGGTACTACCCTGAATCACGCTGTCCAAGCTTTTCTGATATCGACGTGACAAAAACAATATTTTATCCATAATAAAGCCTGAAATAATATCAGTCACCTCAAGCATATAGTTAACATCGTATATTTTGGCAATACAATGTTAGCCGCAACATATTGTTTTTTTTATAAAATACAATAAAATTCCAAGAATTATTGCTGATTTGTTTGACTGTACACATTTTATGGTGCGTTTCTTTCTCTATATTTTTTTATCTCAATAGATGTGGTTGCAACTGGACTTTAATAAATTGTTACAACCTAGTGAGTCTTCCACATGACGACTCCACGCATTTAATCGCTACGTTGCAGCCATTTAGCTGACGTCAGCCAATTGAACGCCTAAGCCGTTATCAAGAAACTAAGCCGTTATAACAAATTATGAGAATACCAAAAACCACAAGCATTTCACGTATGTCCGATTTTTTAAGCTTTCTATATTTTTCACACGTTTTTTATATTCGATTTCCAAATTGGTTTTCCGTATTTGAAAATCCGAATACATGGAATCAGTACAAAATACATTAAATGACTCGTACGGTCCGAACGGAACGAAGTTTCAAGTTCAAGGCGGCGCGTTCGCGCGAAAAAAAAACGA
Source organism: Lysandra bellargus (assembly GCA_905333045.1). NCBI lineage: Eukaryota > Metazoa > Arthropoda > Insecta > Lepidoptera > Lycaenidae > Lysandra > Lysandra bellargus. Next base: position 7,441,213 of record HG995335.1, on the reverse strand, counting down.
ACCTTTGCGCTATAGTCTCACAAAATTTCGAATACGAAAAACGAATTCGGACATCGAATACGGAAAACGTGTGGATGCGGCCAGCCTTATGTCGGCACTACAAAAACGCGTCGGCCCAATGTGTAGAACAGGCGTTCGCGCGTTCGCGGTAGGTATTTAGACGTTGGCCAACGCGTTTGCGAGCTTGCCGCGCGGTGTCGGAATGATCAAAGGAAATTTGTCGCAAGGCTTGTCGCAAGGCTTGCGTTCCATCCACACATAGGCCGCGCGATCAGTTCGCCCAGAGCAGCGCTGAAGAGTGCACGTTTCCTTCTTGTGGCGAATTAACATCTAACTTGACGAAATAGCGAACAATATAAGTATCGAGTAAACATTTAAATTTATTGAGTTAACTATCAGAATAAATCTTCCTGTGGAACAAAAAAATCATATCAAAAGTGCTATAAAAATAAGGTTCTTGGACATGCTATTTTACTCACGATGTTTTTTAGGGTTCCGTACCCAAAGGGTAAAAACGGGACCCTATCCCTAAGACTTCAATGTCTGTCTGCTTTTCTGTCTGCCTTTTTGTCCGTCCGTCTGTCGGTCTGTTTGTCTATCTGTCTGTCTGTCTGTCTCCAGGCTGTATCTCAAGAACCGCTACAGCTAGATTTCTGAAATTTTCACAGATTGTGTAAGTACTTATATATCTGTTGTCGCTATTAACAATAAATATAATAAAAACAAAATAAATTAAATATTTAATAAAAAATAAATAAGTATATATTAATCATGATAATTATAATTATAAGGTAATAATTATTATTATAATGTAATTATAAGCTGTAAATAAATATACAGCTGCAGCTGTTAGCGACTCAGCATCCATTTCGAATCCGTCCGCACATTGGCACGATCCAAAGCATACTGAATGACCTTCCAATGTGTGGATTACTTACAAGCGCCGTTGCAAGCGCACCGCTATGGCCAACGCGTTGGCAGTGCGTTCGTCTATATGGGGAGGCGGCTTTAGACAGTTGTTATGTATAATTCTTTAGCTTTATATTTGAAGCCCTATTCTTGTAACTCGAAAGTCGATTCGACTGAGGCTCGATTTATATTTTAAAGCATCCATAACAATTATTATTTTCATAAGTAACGATTTAATCTTTATTAAATAGCGGCGCGGTTGTGCTGTGCGATCTGTGGTGTAGCAGCAAAACCGCTTGGTTGCGTGGACGAATATAAGTCGAGCGTTCCGCTCGCGCATAATATTATCAATACTTCCATACTAATGCTACGTTTTGATGCTTGCCGAGCCACGGCAAGCATCCACAAGCCCGAACGTGAAAACAGGTAAAATGGCTTGGCTTGCGTGAGCTTGCGGACGCTTGTAGACGGGAGTAGTGTCGGTTTTTGGACAGAGATCAAAGGGCATTTGCAGAAAACGTTTGCGACGTGTTCACACGTTGGCTCGCGCTTAGTAGCCGCTGTGATCTCGCGACGAACGCACGCCATGCACAAAATGAGTGGCTGGTCGAACGAAGAGAGTTTATAGTTTTTGGAATATTACCAAACCGAAACGTGTATCTGGAACCCCAGGGATGTTAACCATAAAGATATAAAGTTCATTTATTTATTAATTAATTTTAACCGACTTCAAAAAAGGCGGTTATCAATTCGACCCGTATGTCCATACTAATATTATAAATGCGAAAGTGTGTATGTCTGTCTGTTCGTATGTCTGTCTGTCTGTCCGTCTGTCTGTCTGTCTGTTCACGCCCCAACCACTGAACCAATTTTGGTGAAATTTGGTATGGATATTCTTTTGGCCCCGGGAATTGACATAGGATACTTTTTATCCCGGGAAAATGTACGGTTCTCACGCGATAAACGATTTTTGGCGCAACAGAGTTGCGGTCGTCATCTAGTATGAGAATAAGGCGTAGAAAATTCCATACAAAGTAAACTTTATCTTCCAACATAAAGGATTTCGACTTTAATAAAACAAGAGAGATCGTCATAAAAAAGTACATAATATTTGGAAGTGCCAATAATATTTTTCCTGAATCAGAATTGCCTACTTGGTGTCGAAGCCAATGTGAACGTTTTATGTATGATTGATTTATACAATCCCAAAGTATAGATGTCTAGAAATGTATTGTATCCGAGGGAACAACTATAGTATAGTCGTATATTATAGCTTATTAATTATTATATTTATCAAAAGAAATATAATAGAATCACTTAGGAAAAACTTATGACTTTTGTAGGATTTTAAGGTAAATTAATAAAAATATGGATGAAGAAGCGAAAAAAAATAATGTTTTATATACGTTATATTCTTTTATACAGTGTAACAAAACTAAATGATAATAATACTTTTACGAGATACATACAGAATGTATCTCGTATATTAAAGTTTACTGTAAAAGTAGCAGCGCTGAAAGAGTAACTTTTTTCATCTTTCATCTATGTATGGGAAAATTCCTGACGCGCGGGCGCTTGCCCATATATAATATCACAAAAAATTTTAGCTCTTTCAGTGCTGCTATTGTCACAGTGAACTCTATAATATATGGAACACTTACACATCCTAAGCTATTATAACTTTCACAGCGAACTCTATAATATAGGGGACCCATACACACCCTAAAGTATTATTATTTAGTTTTATTACACCCTGTATTATTCGATTGTCGAACCAACCCAATAAGCAGACTTTTCTCAAAATCGGTCCAGCTCTAAGAGTTAGGCAATAAACACCGCGACTTGAGATTTTTTTATCTAAAAAGACTGCAAAATTCATACCTAGAAAGTAAAATTACACTTCGTAATTTTCGCCAGCCCTGGGAGTTTATGATGGACCCTGTAGTAATTTCGTCGGCGCCCGTAACTGTCTCGGACTATTAATTTTCCCGTAAATCTTCATCGCTAATTACCCACCGAAATCACTGCTGTATCCCGCCTGTTTGCTAGGGCTGGCAGATTAGAACTATACTGTACTAGATGCTACATTTTTCCGGGATAAAAAGTATCCTATGTCCTTTCCCGGGACTCAAAGTTTCTCCATACCTTTCAGCAAAATCGGTTCAGTAGTTTGGGCGTAAAGAGGTAACAGACATACAGACAGATCATAAATTAGTGAAAATATTAGTAAACTTAGTAAATTTGTAAAGTATGAATGGAAAAAGCTTTGAATAATCATAAATACTTTATTTATTTTATTTTCAATAATAACTAGATACTGTAAATTTATTTCTTACCGGTTTTAAAGGATTTATAAAAATATTATTTTATTTCGTATTGAATCTACACTAATATTATAAAGTTTGTTTGTTTGTTTGAACGCGCTAATCTCAGGAACTACTGGTCCGATTTGAAAAATTCTTTCAGTGTTAGATAGTCCATTCATCGCAGAAGGCTATAGGCTATATTTTATCACGCTAAGACTAATAAGAGCGAAGAAATAGAGGAAATTGTGAAAAAAAACGGGGGGAAATTATTTGAAAGGGCTTATTTGAACGCATTAATCTCAGAAACTACTGGTCCGATTTGAAAATTTTTTTCAGTGTTAAATAGCCCATTTATCAACAAACTATATCTTATCACGCTAAGACTAATAGGAGCGAAGAAATAGAGGAAAATGTGGAAAAAACGGGGGAAATTATTTGAAAGGGCTTATTTGAACGCGCTAATCTCAGGAACTACTAGTCTGATTTGAAAAATTCTTTCAATGTTAGATAGCCCATTTATTGAGAAAGTCTTTAGGATATATTTTATCAAGCTGAGACTAATAGGAGCGAAGAAATAGAGGAAAATTTGGAAAAACGGGGGAAATTATTTGAAACTAACTGCTAGTGCAATTTTTCAGTTATTTGAGTCAAATAGGAAGTAGAGCACGTGAAAGATCATAGACTATTTTTTGTGGAATAATTTGTCTGTGAAATATCTAATTTACGCGGGCGAAGCCGCGCTGATCGTCTAGTCTATAATAATCGTCCAATTATTGTTGACTTACCGCCTCAGAAACTTATGCGGCGAGAAAAACCGGCATAAGAAATTCGTATAGGCCACATTTTAGAAAACACCGTGAAAAGTTGACATTTTTAATAACAATAAAAATCCGCATATTATTACGTTAAAATACCGTACATAAATCTGCACTTACAAGTAAAGGGAATTAAAATGCTTTAAATCTAGCATCAGACAGAGATTAAGTGTTAGAGTCTTGTGGCCAATGAACTCATACATTTATTATTGTAAGGTTACCCATAAAATATATTTCAAACGACATTGAGCGTTAAATTTACTGCATACTATATCTAACTTTAATTTCAAAGGATATAAAGTCGTTTTAAAATTTTCAATACCTATGTAAATTGTGCTAAAATCTTCCAAAGCTAAAATTTTAGCATAATTTATCTAGATACCATGATACTATATAAAAATATCTAGATAAAACTTTCATTCATAAGAGGTTTTTCGAAATTCACTTGCCAATGTGGTGAAAAGGTGGTTCAAATTTTATTTGGTACAACATGATTCCTTGGTCCGATGTGCTTTATTTAATATTTGCCAAAACCTTATTTGATAAAATTTATTGTAGATGCAATCCATGGCTGATAAAATTTATCTCTTAAAAATTTAATCAAAATGGTCAAAATAAACCCCTCGAAAATTAAAAGCGTTTACGTTTTTAATTACAAAATACACCAAGTACGCATGTTATAAAGGAGTTCCCTCACGTAGACTTGAATTAGACGAGCAGAAAGGACACCAACTAATGAAAAATATTATAAAAATGTGGCCAAGTATTTCAAATCTAAACCTTGTGTTTGTGTCTGAAATTTCATTATGAGAACATATTAAAAATACTTATTAAGTTCTACAAGTTGTACTATCAGAAAAGTTTGTGGCCTACGTTTATTCATTTTATATTATATATTTACTATTTCATTATTTACATTTTTAGATTTTATATTTACACAAGCACACATACACATATTTTACATATTTACAACTATATATTTTACTAGCGACCCGCCCCGGCGTCGCACGGGTATAAAATATAGAGCCACTGAAAAAATGATGAAAATCGATAGCCTATGATCCTTCACGCGGTCTACTTCTTATCTGTGCCAAATAACACAAGAAATTAAGAATTGCTCCAGTAGTTCGCGAGATAAGCCCTTTCAAATAATTTCCCCCGTTTTTACCACATTCTCCTATTAGTCAATAGTCTTAGCGTGATAAAATATTACAGCCTATAAGCCTTCCTCAATAAATGGGCTATCTAACCTGTTCCTGAGGTTAGCGCGTTCAAGTTTCAAATAATTTTCCCAGTTTTTTCCACATTTTCCTCTATTTCTTAGCTCCTATTAGTCTTAGCGTGATAAAATATAGCCTATAGCCTTCCTCGATACTGAAAGAATTTTTCAAATCGGACCTACTTGTCCGATTTGATGTGTTAGATAGCCCATTTATCGAGGAAGGCTATCGGCTAAATTTTTGTGGACTAATTTGTCTGTGAAATATCTAATTTACGCGGGCGAAGCCGCGCGGTACGTCTAGTTTAAAATAAAGCTTTTGTAAATTTTTACTTTTCCTGAGCAAGATGTAGTTCGAAATTGGATAAGAATTTGGAAAAACTGTATAAAATCTAATTTATAGAGAATTTAATATGCTATACCGATTTTTAATATCGAGAATTTAATAAGACTATCCGATGTTACTAGAGCATTTAAAGTCCAAAAAAAATGTGTAAGTTCTGTATGTGGTGCAGGGTATTTGGACAGTTGCAAGCCGCTGTTTAAAAAGTTGAATGTACTGCCTCTGCCATGTCTTTACATTTATGAAACGACTATATTTGTTTACAAACATTCATACTTATTTGCTAAAAACAAGGACTGTTATAAATATAGAGGTAGGAAACGAGAAAATTTGTGTATTCCTGAACATAAACTAGCACTATTTTCTAAAAATGCATACTGTATGGCTATCCGTATATTTAACAAACTACCAAATGATTTGAAAAAAATGACATTTAATAAATAAATAAAAAAGTGTGTCAGCTCCGACGCACGACTGGAGTTTACTCCTTAAGTACGAGTATCTAACTATACGCAAAAAGAGTTTATTCAACTGAAAAAAGATTAATATAATATGAAATAAGATGTTCCGGCAATATTATCTACACCCCTTTCTGCCATAGTTATTTCAAAATATTTTTTTCTCAATTCTAAGGCCAGAATCGAATAGAGGAGAAAAATCCAGGAAGATCAAGCCGAAGAAACTCATATCCAGGACAAATAGTTGCCGGGTTACAAGCATTCAAACTTTGACATTGACAGCTCGGCAACTGTCAAACGTCGAACAAAAGCGGCCATAACTCAGCTTTCAATAGGCCTAGAGGAATGGGGTTTCTTCTAACATCAAAGGCAACACCTCGGCTACCCCCTCCCTGAATTTGAACTAAATCAGAGACATCATTTTTTTTCACAATTCTAAGGCCAGAATCAAATAGAGGAGAAAAATCCAGGAAGATCAAGCCGAAGAAACCCATATCCAGGACAAATAGTTTAGTCCATTGAAATGTTACAATTTTAGGACCGAATATTGCATTTATTAGAGGACGCAATTTTATTTTCGGAATATATTGGGGGGCTCAATAGAAGCTTAACCTCAAGTTTGTGGGGTCGCCGCCTTTGTCCCCCGGCCGTCATCTTGAAAAAAGGGGTGACAAAACTATTTTCGTGATATTTCGGAAACTATAAGTCTTACAGAAAATTTTTAAGAACATAATTTGTTGCAAATTATTTTGCCTACAAATATGTTTATATAATTTTTTACCCTAAATTAAAAATTTAAAAAGTTATAAGCAAAAAAGTGATATTTTTTTTTTAAAGGTTTATTATCGCTCTTTAACTTTGTTTAATACATTTTACAAAAAAATTACCTTAGAACAACCTTGTTAATGATCTTTTGAGAAAAAGATTAGAGCCCCTTAAGAGCCCGGGTTACCCTCGAAATTCTCATACATACACGTAATACCAAAATCATTTTGTCATACGAAAATATTTAACACGTTTGAGTTATTTTTCAGCTTAAAATAGTAATTACCTAGGTTCCTGAACAAAAATTTACTTCAAAATATTTAAACACTAAAAAAATAGAGTAAAACACTAAAAAATATATAAATAAATAGTAAATTTACTACAAAATATTTAAATACTAAAAAATATTTTTTAGAGTTGAAATATTTTGTAGTAAATTTAATGTTTATGTATATATTTTTTAGTGTCTTACTCTATTTTTTAGTGTTTAAATATTTAGTAGTAAATTTAGTAAAAAAAAATTTATACACAAAAAAATTTTTTTTAGTGTTTAAATATTTTGAAGTTAATTTTTGTTCAGGAACCTAGGTAATTACTATTTTAAGCTGAAAAATAACTCAAACATGTTAAATATTTTCGTATGACAAAATGATTTTGGTATTACGTATGTATGAGAATTTCGAGGGTAACCCGGGCTCTTAAGAGCTTAAGAGAGCTTGTATATGTATAGAGTGCTGGATCAGTAATTGTCTAGATTTTCATTTCATACGGACCTCATCTAGTGCATTTATCACCGTCATCACACACATACCTACTAGCAGCCCCATCTTATCTATAAGTTGATTCATGGGAAGATGGCGGATCTACTTTGGTAGTGTTATTTCAAACTTAGCTGACAACTCATAAATAATATTTAATAGACATAATCCGACCAAATGACGTAGGTCCGTCACGGCCTATGAATCTATTTCTTCGATGGTAGTTTTTACCGTTGTACAACAATATTTTTTGGAGCTAATTGAGCTGTTAAAAGTTAATATTTCAATTTCAATGAAACTCTACGTCAAGCGATTTTAGGAATTTGTTATGTCGGTATGCCTGCGTCTGCTCTTTCGTTTTGCTTTAACCGAAGATTTTTACTCCCAGAAGGCAACTCGTTGCATCATAACATAAGCCTATTACCACCGCTTTACTTTTTCATTAGTAGCAAACATATCAGATCGAACTTTGAAACTTTTATCTGGGCTTTTAATTTTTTCAGATAAAGTTAATTGGTCTGCGATTTGATGTTTGGACTCCCATTAGTCGACTACGGATGATAAATTGAACTTTTTTACTTTTCCCCGGATTAAAACAAAAAAGTTTTTGAAAGGAGATTATTTAAAGATAAGTTGGTAAAAGATATCCATTCCATACGTCTTCAAAAGTGTGTTTGTCTGTTTATCACGCCCGAACCGCTGAACCGATATTGCTGAAAGAATCATGGCCAAATTTGTATAGGAGCTGGACTCGACTTTTATTTTTGATGTCCCAAAATAAATTATAGTTAGATTTGGTTGTTCTTATGCTCTAAACATAACCGTTTGAGATTTATGTCTAAATAGCCACGATTTTTTATAATAATTTATAACGTTTACAATTATTTTGAGGTTAGACTTAAGAACTACCTTTTTCCCGACTGCGGTGTAGCCTACAAGTGTATATTCGGCGATCTCGTTTCTAATTATTTCAATTTTTCCTAGAGTATTACCCAAAAAATAGAACGAATGCGAATGATCGCCGGCTTTCAGAACATAACGAAACTAAAATATATTGATCTTTTTTTTGTGGCTATTTAAAGACACATTTCTAATGATTTTCGATGCCTTAAAATATTAGGGAATTTTTGCTACTAATGGTATATCGGGACGCCACCGCCCACCTCGTACGATTTGGCCATTGTTCTTTGGTATGGAGATACTTTGAGTCCCGAGAAAGGACGTAGGACACTTTTATCCCGGACAAACGTACGGCTTCCCATAGATATACGAATTTTGGCGCAACGGAATTGCGGGCGTCATCTAGTGACTAATATTTTTAGGTTATATTATTATGATTGAAAAACTTTTTCTTCCGTGAGATATTTAACTAGTTCCATTAAGTAGTCTAGTCTACTTTCTGAATGGGATCGTAGAACTGTTCCTATTTTATTCACTATCGTAATCGTATCGATTCGATCGAATCGATCGTAAAAAGTACTTTGTAACAAACTTTTCTTAACAACTTATCGTAATATAAAATATTAAACGCGATGTAACATTTTTTATTAACAAATAATATCCGTGTACTAGTTTGCATTTTTTCTTGCATAATAATAACAGATGAAATCTTTAGGGCCACATTGGAACGGGACGAGAAGATGTAATGCGATGTATTTATGAAGGAGCCATTCCAATTGAACTTTATTTACTACAAAGGAAAATACACATTCCGTTACTTGACTTGCTACTTGAGGACCTACGAAATTTGATTGCGTTATGTCAAATTCAGCCGACAGATTATGACATAACTTTAATCGACCAACAATACTATGTCAAGAAACTCGTGCTTCGAATTCAGTTGCATGAGATTATTTTTTAAATTATTACTCCTGCTTCAATTAAAAAACGCTATAATTAATTAATACCACTTTGTTCCACTAAAATATCAACTATTTCAGGTACCTCGGTATCCGGAACCCGCTGAAGAGCCGGCACCACTCCACCAAGCGCGTGGTGTTCATCAAGATTGCTCTAGTGTGGCTGCTCAGCATGTTCGTGTCCAGCTCCATCACTGTGCTGGGTAAGTGGAACAGGGGGGTGTGCCAAATTTTTTTCGTTTTCGCTTCGTTATAGAATCGCCGATGAAAATATATGGAATTGACATAAGCGTTCGTTAATATGACGTTGACGTTCGATTCGTCTTATGTCAATTCTATGTATTTTGATCGGCGATTCTATAACGAAGCGAAAACGAAAAAGTTTCGGCCAATTGGCCAGGATCTAAACGCTCCCCAATCTAAATGCGCCTAATCTAAAAGTCTCCAATCTTAAGGTCTCCAATCAAAAAGCCTCCAATCTAAAGGTATCCAATCTAAAGGCTACCAATCTAAAGGCTACCAATCAAAAAGCTGTCAATGTAAAGGACCCAATCTAAAGGCTTTAATTTTCAGGCCTCCAATATAAAGGCCCCAAGAAAAAGAGGCCCTCAGTGCTGGCTCCTAACCTGACCGTTCCTCTATGTGTCTAAACACACTAGACCAAAGTTACGCCGCGCCGGCGTAAATTCCGCATGATTACGCCCGCAATGTATATTAAATTGCCGACGACACACTGTTCCGTCGCATTCCGTCCGTTTTGTATGCGTTTGACATTGCGGACGTAATTTACGCCGCGTAACTTCGGCCTAGTGTGTTTAGACACCATGTTTCTATGATATACATATATGTAACAGGTTGAAAACAGATATTACACAATACCTGCTGCCTTTTACAAATTTTATACAAATTATTGTAATTAACGCAATTCTTGCGTAGCAACGCGCGGAGACAAAACTAGGTCGCCATTTTGAATAAATAAATAATGATACAGGATTTTTGCCCGAGGTTAGAAAATTGATGGATTCATTGGGTAGAAAATTATGTCAGTTTTTTTTAATAATCCATCATAGCAGATATTATGTACCGGTAATTCATTGTTTGTTATAAATCGACACAAACAAGTTTAAAAACTTTTTGATATATTATGGATCAAAAGAGTATTAATTAAAAAATTTAAGCCCATCCATAATCCAAGGTTCCTACGAACTCAATTTCATTTCGTTTCGGAGTTTTTCGAATATAATTGGTTTTTCGGAAGGGAATCTATCATTACTATTATGAACTTACTCCCCCCTTTATTCGGAAAATCCCATCAAGATCTCGCAATCGAAGGCAGAGAAAGGCCATTATAGAGTTAATGAGTTTTCTTATAAAGTTTTTTTTGTGATAAATCTGTATAGGCTGTATTTTTATAACTAAAAAGGAAATATTGAAAATAATAATGGAGACTAAAGGTGAACGCAGATTTGGCCGCACCGCACGCACCGCAGTCGCCGCATTTTAGTCACCTTTAGGGGCGATTCAGACTGCAACGCGACACGTAAAAGCATTTCTAAGTTTATATGGATTTGACAGATTCGCAAGACGTCTCACCGCTCACGCAATTGAATGATTGAAATCTGTCAAATCCATACAAATTTATGCCGTGCTGAGCCGCGCCTCGCCTCGTCGCGTTGAAGTCTGAATTGACCCTTTAGCAGCAGCTGTAGTATTTTAGTTGTAGACTAGTACAATAATAATTACATTTACAATGCCCTAGTTATGAATGCACTCGGCAATATGTTTTTCTCTAATACCACAGTTCTGCTAAAACATAGAAATGATTAATTATGAAACCTATTTAATGGAAGTTTTCATTTGATTCATCAACTAATACCTAACGTCTTACCGATATGAAAATATTATTGTGAAAAATTGAAATAACAAAGTGAAAATTGGAGCAAACGAAACGATTCCTGATTTATGACTGCGATTATTCATAAAACGTTGAATATCTCAGCCTTACTCAGTCCGCTTCTAATGAAATTGTCTTCGCCCTAAAGAGCCCCCGAGACGATCAAACGGTTTGATTCAAACCTTACGTATTTGACGCAACCGTTTGATGTCGGTTTGAACGGCTTGTCAAACGACACTGCGCAGTTTGGTTCAATACGCGCTGTGGAGTATACGTCTTGTGACGAATGAATATTATTTTTTAAAAGATAAAACTGACTTAAAAATTGTACGAAATTGAGAATTAAATTCTCTAAAAAACTAAATCTCAAAAACTACTAAACCTATTTTGATGAAACTTGCAGAAGTCTCCCAAGTTAAACAATACATGTATAGTACAACAATTATTATTATTTTTAACAAAAAATTAAAACCGACTTCCAAGGTAAAAACAATAATAACATTAATATGAACTAAAAAGTATTAAATAATTTTTACTATCTAATGGTGCCTTTTTCCGAATTCGGCTAAACCTCAACTATTTCTGTATTCAATCTTCATTATTTTGAAGTCGGTACCAGATAGCTGAATCTTCAGTCCTCTGACAGAATATTTGAAACTTTTGGAACTGGCACCGACTTCAAAATTATGAAGATTGAATACAGAAATAGTTGAGGTTTAGCCGAATTCGGAAAAAGGCACCATTAGATAGTAAAAATTATTTAATACTTTTTAGTTCATATTAATGTTATTATTGTTTTTACCTTGGAAGTCGGTTTTAATTTTTTGTTAAAAATAATAATAATTTCACTCTTTTTAGTTACACTAGTAGGTAAACCTTCGCGTATATTTTACGTATCTTATTACAATTTGTCAAGAGTCACAACTCACACTCACAAAATCATATATTATCAGTGAAGTGAACATATTGTGCTAAGTAATTTAACAATTTTAATGCTTCAAGCCCCAAGCGGTCACCGGCGATTGAGATAACAATAGAAAGGCTATTGTGTCTCGTTTTTCCACGATCGAAGGATCTATCAGATAAAAAATTGTATAAACTTGCATAGGATGTAGCGTAGCTACTCATAATATTTAATATTATCATAATTATTGACAGCTCTGTTCTTGTAAAGCGCTTATTCCTCTTATCCTAGCTAGGAAGTCCTAGCTAGGATCCTAGCTTTCTAAATGTTATTCCACTTGACTAAATTTTTTCCGATTTAGGATCCTAGCTAGGATCCTAGCTTCTAAATGTTATTCCACTTGACTAAATTTTTTAGGACCCTAGCTAGGACTTCCTAGCTAGGATAAGTGGAATAAGCGCTTAATCAAGAATTCAAATCGATACTTAGTGCGCCATCTATCGATTAATAAGTATAACTGATTAAAAAGACACTTAATGACTTTGTTTTGTGTAAATGCTCTTTTTAAAATAACTTTATTTTAATTCTATTTGTCTATTTAAATTTTATAAAGTAATTATTAAAGTATTCGATCTGTTGTCTGCCGCCACGCGCCACGCGGCGCGGCGGCGCGGCGACGCCGTCGCCTCTGCGGTGCCGACCGCCATGTATTAAACAAACAGGTGTTGTTATACAGTACATAATTATTATTATTAGTATATCCATACCTATGCCTTGTACTATTATTAATTCTGTGCCATGAGACATTGGTGACCTTAATGATGATGATGACGATGATGATGATGATGATGATTATGATGATGAATATGAATTGCATAGTAGCATATGCTTTCTGTTCTTAAAACAACGCCGAAACTCCCGAACGTGTATCTATAAGGAGTCAGGAGTTCTCTCAGCATCTTCGAAACCATGGTATACTTTGACCCAATATTTGACTTTTTGGTAGCATATTCTTAGTACACTTCACATAAAACCAAAATCACCATATGTTTCCATATAAATTTCGAGGAGTTCCCTCGATTACTCATGGATCCCATCATCAGGTCACCACTTTTGTGAACATGGTACCAAATTGGAGTGAAACCTAATACAACAAAACAAAAATTTCGAAAATCGGTTCACAAACGGCGGAGTAATCGTTGAACATACAAAAAAAAAAATAAAAAAAAAATATATATATCCACAGCCGAACATATAACCTCCTCGTTTTTTGGAAGTCGGTTAAAAATATTTAAATCGGACTTGTAGTTCCGGAGATATGTGAACACAAACATAAAACATACACACACTTTTGAAATTTTGCACATTTGTTCAGATGCTGATAATTGATATAGACTAACATATACGAAAACTGGGCAGTTCTGGAAATATTACATACATACCCGTCGAATTGATAACCTACTCTTTTTTAGTCGGTTAAAAATAATGTACTCCAAAGAATAGTACAAAGTTTGTTCAAACGGATCAGAACACGATCAAACGGCGCGTCAAACACAACAAAAATATGAAATTTCATCAAACGAGCTTCAAACACGTAAATGTTTGACAAACCGTTCAAACTAGCTTTGTAAACGATCAAAATGGTTTGAGTCAAACCAAAATTTACGTGTTTGAGTCAAACCGTTTGACCGTCTCGGGGGCCCTTAATAAGTTTTATTCGACTAATTGTTTTTTTATACAATAGTTTTTTACGCTATGACTTAGCTGTTCAAATACTTTTTGGTTGGTAATATTATCTGTAGTCAAATAATTTTAAGCCCTACATAATCTATAATTATTATCCATACTAACATTATAAATGCGAAAGTGTGTCTGTCTGCCTGTTACCTCTTCACGCCCAAACCGCTATAAATAAAATAAAATATCTTTTATTCAAAATGGGTATCATGATACTCTTTTTGAAAGTCGAACGAAGAAACTACGTTGCCTACCACCGGTTCGGGATCAGCCATCTTTTACTAAAAAAATGGAAAATTACAATGTTAAGGCTGAAGTGATTATATTGAAATTTGGCATGGAGATACTTTGAGTCCCGTGAAAGGACATAGGATACTTTTGGGAAAAACATAGGGTACCCGCGCGGAAAAAGTACTATTTTGGCGCAACGGAGTTGCGGGCGTAAACTAGTAAGCCATAAACTATAGTATCTTTAAACCTATTAAAACCTGTTCAGCGATTTTAAACATAAGGAGGTAGATGACAGACCAACTTTCGCATTTATAATAATATTAGTATGGATGTTGAAATTCGGCTGCGAGTAAATAAAATTGGGAAGTGACCATAACATATAAAATTTAAATTCAAAACATAAAATGTTGAAGGAAACGTGTCCAGTTGAATTTACTTTGAGTACACTCCATTACTTTAAAAACGGGTAGCGTATTTTATATTTCGTTATATTTTATAAAGCACAAAATTTTCCTTCAAAATAATGTTCCAAGATCTCTTTTTAATGTTTGTGTATTTTCAAAGTAGCTTTATTTAAAATGTAATTTATATTGGCTGTTTTGTTGAAACGCTAGGCACTTTTAAAGTTTTATGAAAACTTGTGTTAAATCTGCTTACGAACTAGTTTTACAATTTTACTGTATTTTGGGCTATGTACTATCAGAAAAAATAATTCTTTGTAGTATAGTATATAGTAGACTAAATGACGCCCGCAACTTCTTTGCGCCAAAACCTGTTAATCGCACGGGAACCGTACATTTTTCCGGTATAAAAGTATCCTATTATCCTTTTCCGGGACTCAAAGTATCTCCATACCAAGCAAAATTGGTTCAGCGTTTGGGCGAGAAGATTTGCATTTATAATATAGTATTGAAGTATGGATGGCGGATGTATAAGGTTACATCCAGGTATAAAGTTTTACATCAAAAAGGTGCACTATGAAATCGGCCTTACATACTTTACTCGTTACTTTCGCGTTACTTTTACGTTACCGTAACATAGAAGTATCTATGTTACTCTATGTTATCAAGTGGGAAAATTCTCGGCCTTAGTGCTTGCGATACTAGCTAGACTAGTGCTTACAATGTCAGTTGACGCCATACTGTCGATGCGTTCCGAAAAATACGCCAGTGCATTGACGTGTTTGACTTTGTTGGGACGTCATTTTATTACGTCACACTTGTTTCACCAGTGGCACATCGGTATAATATGGCTTCGGTTATATGACGTTTTGGGTATTACAGTATACTCAATACTGGGTTCGACTCCAAGTAGGCCCGTCATCTGCTCAGAATGTTCTGTAATACTACAATGTTCTACTTATACACACTTCGATATTTTTCTATACTAGATGACGCGACGGTGACATTTTTCCGGGATGAAAAGTATCTTATGTACTTTCCCGGGACTCGAAGTATCTCAATACTCAGAAAAATTGGTTCAATGGTATTGGCGTGAAGAGGTAACAGACAGGCAGACAGACACACTTTCGTATTTATAATATTAGCACTTACAATGGATAATTATTGTCATAGTAACAGTCACAATCCAACCACACTAATTAATATACCTTGCGGCTACGTTTTGTTCAGTGAACCGTCTCAATCCGAGCGTCTCAATCAGTCTCAAACGAGCGGGCTGATTTCCAATAATTAATCACATTTGAATCACAAGATTGTCTGAAGGCTTTGACGGGAGACCTTTAGTAATTGAAGACATGAGTGGATGAACCGGGTAACTAACATTTTACAACTTAATAGTAGGGGACGGGAGGGTGCTATTTGTGTAGTCACTCGAGCGTCATGGAGACCTCGTAGGTTTTTTACATTAGGTAAAACTGATAAAAAATAATAAAAGCGTTTTTTATTTTATCGGTGGGTTCAGAAACTGCAGCTATTTTAAAGTTTTGAAAAAGAAAATAATATTATATCCAGAAAATGGCTTATTTAAATAAATTATAAATATATTTTAGACAACAAGGACTAAATTATTTACTTTAGTGCAAAATAAAATATCTGCGAAGCTTAGTTAGGAAAATATTTATTTTTTATATTTTAAAATGTAACCTATTATAGTAGGGAGCCTACACAAGCTTAATCTGACACGCTTGAGCTTGTCCCGAATTCCACTCTTCCCCCCTACTATAAGAGCAAGTATTAATTTTTTCCCTTATAATTTGAAAAAAACTTGTAGTTTAACTACTTTATCATCTGGCTAATTTACATCTAGCTACACATAAAATCCTTAATTTCAAATCATATTCCCGGTCGTAGAGCCTCCATTCATGGGCGAGGCCGCCAATTTTTGCTGATTTTGCAATTATTTTTCTCCGCCCTTTATATTTTAAAAAGTATTGTGTTTATCTTATGCTCGAAAACTGACTCTAACGAAGAAAACAAAGTACTCAAGCATGCATTAGAATTATTTGAGTTCCAATAATAGTCTAAAAATATATTTACTTACAATTAAACATAAAAAAGTAAGAAAATAGCTTAAAATATACAATCCGCCGTGGAAGAAGTACATTTTAACTGTCGCTGTAGCAGTAAGTATGACAGATTTGAAGATAAATCGGATATGTTATGAATACTTATATAAATGGCTATTACCTCATCTAATTCTTATAGTATTTCAAGATAACTTTCTTTATAAACTTTTTAAAATCAAATGAATCGTTAGAAACGTCAATTCTACCCCACATTTTAAACGTCATCAATAATACCGATTTATTTATCGTTGGGTGTTAGGGAAGGTAAAATCGGGAGGTGGCAACGCTGAGTTTTTACGTATTCTATGGAAAATCTCGTTATATCCGCCATTTCTCGACAGTTCACAATTGAACCTCAGTCGGACTGTGTACACAGTTTTTTCAGAGAAGGTTTTTTTGTGACACAAATGTAAGTATTACTGTTTCACATAAAACTATCAATGCACCATGTGAGTAGTTAAAAATGGCCCTTTTACCCTGTTTGGGGCTATAATAAAAACCGCATTGTGTATTATTTACAGAGATAAGTTTGATTTTCTCAACGCTATGATAGTCTCTACGCTATCATTTTGGTGCTTCAACGTCATATTTCTCAACACTACGATAGCGTAGAGGAATAAATTCGCTACAGTTTTGGTGCTCCAACGTCACAAGCAGCGTAGATATTCGCCAATTTTCTTTCTCTCGCAAAATTTTTCTGCGTCAGATCAGCAAAAATTGGCGGCCTCACGCTCATGTAAAACTGACAGTTTTCAGATTTTTACTTACCCGCTTCATCCACTCATGTATTCAATTTAAAAGCCGCAATCGAATTGACCTGAACCTTTGTGAAATTATGAGGAATGCGATTTTACGTCTTGTGCTTTGACGAACGGGGTCTTAATCCGGAAGAGGTTTATAAAAATTGGAGTTTGAAATACTGAATTCATTTGTTTCCATTTCGAGATTATGCATTTTTGTTTTCATCCAATACTACTTTTCTGCAATTTATAAGAATACTAGATAACGCCTGCAAATTCGTTTATCGCGCGGGAACCTTGCATTTTTTCGGGTTAAAAAGTATCCTATTGTCATGTAGGACTCAAAGTATATCTATGACAAATTTCAGCAAAATTGGTTCAGCGATTTAAGCGTGAAGAGGTAACAGACAGACAGACAGACAGACAGACAGACAGAGAGACAAACAGACAGACACACTTTCGCATTTATAATATTAGTAAGTAAGTATGGATTTTTGTAGTTACGGTTTTTATCTATTACATAGCTTTAATCGCGGGCTTTGAGAGCGGCGACCGAATCAAGAAATTCCGTAACGAAAAACACCTAACACCCCCCACACCGACTGTCACAGCGGTCCGGCATTATTTATTTATTTATTTATTATGCATAAGATACATAACATTATATTATAAAACGAAATGGCAATTGGCAGCACCATTAAACCCGACAATGGTTTGTCCCGGTGCCATATTTGCATTGCCTGACTTCAGCGCGGTGTTTGTGTGCGTGCGACTAGACGTATGCTAAATGCTATGCAATAACTTTACCGCGGCAATGCCCGAGTACGCTGTACGACATATTTTTTTTTTAAAGTTAGAAACGCACTTTGCCTGTCTACCCTCTTTGGCATCTTCATAGTTTTCGTTTGTTTGAGCTCTCACACCCGCATAATATGCTCCTAAATTATCTCGATCCTATGCTTGTTTTCTTAAATGAATAACAGAAACATATTTTAACGTTTACTAGCTATATGACCGAGCTTCGCTCGGTATTCAAAAAATTAAAAAAACACATAAAATGACATTTTATGAAAATGATTCCTAGCTAGATCGATTTACTAAATTTCATGAAAATCGTTGGAGCCGATTCCAAGATTCCAATTATATATATATATACAAGAATATTATGTATTAAGATACGGAAAATTTAAATTGACATTCCATGTTTCTCGATGTCCTATACTATGACTATCCGTTTTTTGATGGAAATTATAGTCGTCCTTGGACTTTCTGCTCAGATCATTAATGTTTTTGTCCGTTTCAAAATAATGTTTGTTTTTTTTTTCGTACAAAAATACAACAGTGACGTCACTTACCGTTTTCGCTTCGAAAAATCAGTCAGAAACCGTGAAATTGTCCATTATTTAAATGTTTTTTTTTGTAATATTTTCTCGATATATCCATTTTAATTTAAGTGGTAACAAAAATATTGCATCTTCCCCAATTTCGCTTGTTTTATTACTCCAGAATAATAATAATTATAGTAATCCATACTGATATTATAAATGTGAAAGTGTGTCTGTCTGTCTGTTACCTCTTCACGGCCAAACCACTGAACTGATTTTGATGAAATTTGATACGAAGATACTTTGAGTCCCGGTAAAGGACATAGGATACTTTTTATCCCAGAAAAATGTACGGTTCCCGGTTTACGGTTTACGCGATAAACGAGTTTTGGTGCAGCGGAGTTGCAGGCGTCATCTAGTACAATATATTACTCGCGATCTAGTAGAATGAGAATATTTTTTAACATAAAAATCTCTCTCCTGAAAAAACGTAAAAAATGAGTTAAGTTGTTTTTTCTAGGGAGTGTCGATATAATCGTATCTATATCGCAGGTCTAATAAACCGGACCAACATAATGCCGACGCCGTCTCTCTGCGTGATCAACAACCGGCTGTTCTGGGTGCTGGGCTCGCTGGTCGCCTTCTACATCCCCATGCTGACGATGGTGGTGTCCTTCGCGCTGACGGTGCAGCTGCTGAAGCGGCAGGCGCGGCTGGCGGCGACGCCCGTGCCTGGGGGGACGCAGAGAAGGTATGTGGAACTTTTTATAACAATACTAGCTTACCCAGATACTAGAAATAATTTGTACAGCGAAACAACGTTTTGCTATATAAATTATTTCTAGTATCAATTTAAAAAGTAGATAAACCTATTCACAGACCTAACGAATATACATACAAAATTTAATTAAGGCGCTCTATCAAAAGTAATTTTACCGCAAGGGCAATTTTATACTTAATTTGTATGATAATAAAGTCGTAAATACGCTGCGGCCAAAAGCTATCGGCTCGCTCGGAAAACGTGCGAAAACACGTAATTATAATCATTTAAAAAATAACTAGGAGCATTTAAGCAAAATGCTTCTATATTTGAATTGCAAAGGTGTCTATCAATTAGACTAATTTCCTATAATACATCTATTTTCGTTTAAAAATAATCTCAAAATTTCGTATTTTTAAGAGGTCATTTCGAAAATTAAATGTATCGAGGCAAAATACATTAATCGTGTTTCTAGTTTTTCTCAAACCTGGATAAGGCTATGAAGATATGTATTTATCTCATTACCAGATTTGTAACATTTCTCAGGGTCCTATAGTATTACGTCAAAAAGGACAGTTTTTTTCAATATAGCGCCTTAAAACCCGTTGGAGGAGTTCGCGCACAAACACTGTGACACGAGAATTTTGTGTACGTGTGGTACCGTGCCGCTGTGCCGGTAGGTCCAGACTTCGGCACGGTGTACGTGTGCGTGTGACTAGACGTGTGCGAATTATAATTGCAAAGCTTGGTAATAAATGCTATACAGTACCTTTACCGCGGCAGGCCCTGAATGGCAACTTTGCGCAGAGGCAATATTGTACCCAATGAGGTTATTCTGAGGTGCTATTATTGCTAGTTGAAAACTTTACTAGGCCCCGAGTGGCACACTTTTCTTTCACTACGCAGCAGGAATCGAATCTCATCGTATAGGCCGGTAAAGCGGTGGTTTATTCAGAAATGAGTTGCGGGAAAGCATTTTTATAATGGAATTGAATTGAAATTAATATAAATACCTTTCGCTACTCAAGCCGATTTTCAAAGTTCTAATTTTCTGTTGCTACTACGCCCTTGTGCCCCAGTAATGAGTCTTGTATAGTGAATAAAAATTATTTTGGAATAGTATGTTTGAATTGTAGCTCTGCAGACTGCATGTAATTGGGTGTAATCTGACCCTTAGTGCTGCTGTCACAGTATTGATCTTAGTGCGTGTGTAGTAAAGATAGTTCAAATCTGGAACAGTAAAAGTGAGCAAAAATATCTGGGTTATTTGTGCACTCAGACTTGCAAAAAATATCAGTCTTCCACCGCGCGTTTTTTGCGTAACTTTATGCCGCGCACTGTAAAACTCTGGAATGAACTATTGCCAGTAGTATTTCCGGACCAATACGACCTGCAAACCTTGAAGAAAAGAGCGTATTCCCTCTTAAAACACCGGCAACGCACCTGTAACTCTTCTGCTGTTGCGAGTGTCCATATTCGACGGTAGTTACTTTTCATCAGGTGAACCGTTTGCTCGTTTGCCCCTTAATTTTGCTTGGTCTTTGATAATGATGTCAGGGCAACCGCTAACTCGTATTTCGGGCATTTGTTTGTTTGTATCGATGGCTGTATTTGTTGGTAAAGGACCGACATGGAATGGGTTCATCAGTATAATGACGCAACTGCAATTTTTTTGCTTTTTGGTAAAAATTAAAAAGAAAAAAATATATTTTTTTATAAATGTTTGTTAAATAGGGAATAATTACACAAAAGTCGAAGCAGAGGGTGCTACTAGCACATACAGTAAATAATCCGACCAAAACCTGACATGTTGCACCCGTCATTGACAGAAATGTTGGAAAACTTCGAACGAAACTTTTTATTAACTGTTTGTGCTGGTGCTGCCGTATAGCATGTAAACTCTGTAGTAATATATCCTATTCAATAAATTATTTCTATGTAATAAACTAGATGACACCCGCAACTCCGTTGCGCCAAAATTCGATTATTGCGGGAACTATATAATATTTGTCCTTTTCCGGGACTTAAAGAATCTCCATACCAAATTTCAGCAAAATTGTTTCAGCGGTTTGGGCATGAAGAGGTAACATACAGACAGATAGACACACTTTCGCAATTATTATATTAGTATGGATTCATGAAGTTATCGAAAACTTGACCTATCTTGATTGTGATACTTTTGAAGTTATAAGTTTTTATCTCAGAACAGTCACAAGTTTATATCAGCATCGATTTTAATGCCCCATCGTAATAAATATGTCACGATGGAGAAAACAATAACTTTGGTGTCATAATATTATATGCTTGTTTGTCAGACTTTTCATGACTCTTATTATTTCCATTAACTTTAGTCCTAAATTACAAGAAATTAAGTGATTTAATGCTTTTAATGAGTATTTGCTGTGATATTACTTTGATCAATTATTATCTATACCTACTAACATTATACCTAAATGCGAAATCGCTTCAGCGGTTTAGGTGTGAGAGGTAACAGACAAACAAAAAGACACACTTTCACATTTATAATATTAGTATTTAAGAAATCAATCAACGAATGAACTTAACAACAGTACCTATACAAATACGTTTCACAAAACAATTATCTCGATTTGCACATACGTCGTCGTCGCTCGGGAGCGTAGTTTCGTTTACTCAGATGAGGTTTCAGACTCCAATCGCTTAGAACAACTTTAATGAGCCCCGTCTAAGCTTTGTGTGCTGAAGAGATATTTGTCTTTCCCTTTGATGAAGAAAAAACTCGATATGACGAATGTTAGAGAATTTTCTTAATGACATTGCTTGGAAAAAGAGAGACAAATATTTTTCCCTTTTTCCAAACAAGGTGTATATATTTTTATGAAACCTTTTATTACAATAATTATTTTCTGGTATGAAATGAAATGAAAAAGTTTACTTAACTAAGTAACACAGATTGATTGATTCTGTTGGCTTATTCAAGCTGACATATTTTCTATGTCTATTGTCATGGTCCTCTGTATCTACGCATCATTAATATCGATCCAGTATTTTCAGAGCCTATTCGGTGCAAATAAAATTAACAAAAAGAACAAAATTCATTTCTATAATTTTTGATAAAACAATAACATTAGTACCTACATCCATATTTCCATATTAAATATTAAACATAAATGCTAAAGTGTCTGCCGGTCTGTCTGTAACCTCTTCACTCTCAAACCACTGCACCGATTTTACTGAAGTTTGGTATGGAGATACTTTTGGTTCCAGTGAAGAACATGTAGAATAATTTTATTCCTAAAAATTTGCAGTTCCCGCGCCGTAAAAGAAATTTGGCGCCACGAGATCTCATCTAGCTTATGACCACATTTCTGTGCTTATGACACTTATGATTATGCATTAGCATATTTAGACATCATTTTTAAAACTGCCCTTCTAGATTATCGTGGAACACCTAACGAGGAAGTAAATTCGATTGAAACGCGGTTGCCATTTAATTACACGAAGGCCAGGTCTAACGTTATTTGGAGAGGGTCCAACCGACGCAGGGTATAAGTGATTTTTTTTACTAAGTATATCCTTTTGGAGTTATTTGAAACGCAATACTCTGTTATAAGTCTTAATATAGCTTGAGTGAAGATTGACGCGATATTATTTATAGCATATTTATAACAAGGGACCGTGCATTTTTCATTGTTATCGAATACCGAGAGGTCAAAATATTAGGTATAGAAATACCTTATGTCAAACTAATCTAGCGGCTTAAACCTAAATAGATAAAAAAAATTGAATTTTTAATAATAAAAATTAATATTTGAATGGATTTTCGTACTGAAAAACATTGATATAGGACATAGGTAATAGGACAAAATACACCGCCTAGGCAAAAATAATTATAATTAAAGCCGTCCCCCGAGCAAACGACCTTGGCCATACATTTGCCGCGTCGCCGAGATCGCACCAAAACCCTATTTTTTTACTTAACTTAGTTAAAAATACTGAAACAAAGACAATAAAAATACAACTATAAATAAATTAATTAATTTAAATAAACACTATTTATAAATAAAAAATTAAATCTAAATCGGAGAAATTGTTCAAAATTGTCCCAAAAAAAATTTAAAACGGGGAATATGTAGTTTATGATATTGTCGATCTATTGGCGTGAGTTTCAAATAAAAGTAATTTGTAAATCCTAAGGAGATGCTGAATGTATGCTTGAATTTTAATAAATTGGTTTTACTTTGGAAGCTGATATCATGAGTATAATAAACAAAAATAGAAAATTTAAAAGAGGGAAAGGAATTATTGCTGTATTTTTATTATAACTTTGTAGCTTTCAAATTATGAGTTTATAAGGCATGAAATAGGTAAATTACGGAATCTCCGTAAGGAATGCCCCTAATGATCACTTAATTTAATTTAATGAAGAGGTTGACAATATAATGTATGGAGGTATGTTAATATAAGCGTTAAGGTAATCTTCATATAAGCGAAACTATAATTTCGCTATCATTATATCTCAGAGTACGGACGTAAGAACATAATAAACAGTAAAAAAATCTGCTGTAAAAATATTATTAACCAGATGACGCCCGCAACTCCGTTGCGTAAAAATTCGTTTATTGCGCGGGAACAGTACATTTTTTCGAGATAAAAAGTATCCTATGTCCTTTCCCGGGGCTCAAAGTATCTCCATGCCAAATTTCAGCAAAATTGGTGCAGCGGTTTGAGCGTGAAGAGGTAATAGACAGACAGACAGACACACTTTTGCATTTATAATATTAGTATGGATATTTATTTGTTCAACAATTATGCTATCCGCCTGCTGCTGCGATCTAAGACCATAAAAGACGACTTTACCCGCCATTTATAACCTTCTCGCGTGTTTATAAGGGTCAGTTCTCATTAATTTTTACTACTTTGAAATATAATACCGACCGACAGAATATAACAACAGAGGACGCCTCCTAATATTACTTCGAGGTAGAGATAAACTACGATAACATGGCGCGCCCCTCCAAATGACTGTTTCAATGTGTGTAGTCACATCCTTATGAAAGAGTTTGATGTAGTAAGTATTCAACCAATCACAGTACACGTAATATTTCAGTTAATGTCACTTATTACCAAGATTTATTGGTCAACTAATCATAACTATCCTACCGCGCAAGACAACGCATATCAAAAGTTTAAAGGTTTTGACAACGCACTTCAAACGTTTTGAATTTTGGAGGGGCGCGCCATGTTATCGTAGTTGATCTCTATTTCGGTCCGGCTTGATTAAACATGTACTGACAACGACCGACCGTAATCTAAAGCCAAATTTGTGATACATTTAACAGCATTCTGATCACATAAAGGAATTAATTCCCAAAATAGATGCAAATTACAACGAATTATTTTATGAATAGAATAGAAAACATTAATTTCCCATAAACGTACCATTGGGCCTTGTCATGTCAGTTAAAAACATAATACATATTAATGATTGTTAGTAGCGCTAGTAAGTAATACATACTAATAATATTATAGATGCGAAAATATCTGTGTGTCTTTCTGTCTGTCTGTTACCTCTTCACGCCCAAATCGCTAAACCAATTTTGCCAAAATTACAAAATTTTCTCCACCCAAGTGGAGACACTTTGAGTCACCGGAAAGGAAAAAATGTACGGTTGCGGCGCAAAAGAATATTAGTGCAACGGAGCTGCGGGTGATATCAAGTAGAATATACTTAAACATTAATTTTTCGACAAAATAATGTAACCTTGTACGATTGATATGATATTGATATGATTAAGTAATGTAAATGTTTGAACAAGTTTATAAAAGAATTAGCTGATGACGCCCGCAACTCCGTTGCGCCAAAATTCGCTTATCGCGCAGAAACATTACACGTACAACGTACATTTTTTCAGGATAAAAAGCAACATATGTCCTTTCCCGGGACTCAAAGTATCTCCATACCAAATTTCAGCAAAATCGGTTCAGCGGCTTGAGCGCGAAGAGGTAACAGACAGACAGACAGACAGACACACTTTCGCATTTATATAAGTATATGGATGGATGGATGGATATGGATGTGTGACATCTTTATTTCTTTTGCTCGAGGGGTCTTAAGGCGCTATATTGAAAATACTGTCTCAGAAATGTTACAAATCTGGTAATGAGATATACATATTATCTTAACGCCTCCGTGGTCTAGTGGTATAGAGCGCGGCTCTTGACTCGGAGGTCGTGGGTTCGATTCCCGCGTTGGAAACATGATATTTCCAAGTTTGGTTAGGACAATGCAGGCTGATCACCTAATTGTCTGACAAGTAAGATGATCCATGCTTCGGATGGGCATGTAAAAAGTCGGTCTTGCGCCTGATCTCTCGCTAGTTGTGTCGGTCGTCCGTCCCACTGGGTTATGAGAGTAAAGGAATAGAGAATGCTCTTGTGTACTGCGCACACACTCGGGCACTATAAAATTACTCCTGCGTAGCTGGCCTGGTTTCAATGAAACCGGCCACCGTCACCGAAACCGGTGTGGGAGCTATTATATATTATATAGCCTTATCTAGGTTTGAGAAGAACCAGAAACACGATTAATGTATTTTGCCTCGATACATTTCTCGATCGAAATGACCTCTTAAAAATACGAAGTTTGAAGATTATTTTTAAACGAAAATAGATGTATTGTAGAAAATTAGTCTAATTACAGTCAGGGCATTTTAAAAGGCCACATTTGACATCTGTCAGATTAATCTCCATAGTGAGGTGAGCTGCGTAAAAACATCGACCAAAACGAATAAATCGATACGGACTTGAAATAAAATATTTGAATTGTATACGTTTGAAACCCCCTCGACTGTCCCATTATAACTTTTTCTTTTGCAAATTCAAGGAGCGAAATAAGACAAGTACATAATTTACAAAAAGAAAAATGCATTTATTCGCTTGAATTATAAAAACTGTTAAATGTAGTATTATCATTATTCATTTCACATAAATATGTGCTACTTTTCACAACGTGGTTATTAATTTATGGGGATATTTCGTTACAAGTAATCAATGCATCGATACTATTTATTCGCTTTCGATTTTTAGGGTAACTTCTCTAGAGTTTAAAAAGAAAAAACGTCAGTTGACGTAACATTGTGATGACGTGCAATTATTAAGATCAGAATTTGTTTATTACGTTTAGAATTGTTTATCAGTAAAAGCAAATAGTTAAATAATTCGTATCGGTCATATTTACAATAAATATGTAATCGTAATTGAAAAAAGTTAATCAATTGTGCAGTTAAAACAAAACGAAAATATTTATTTTTTATGTACGTCGCTATAAGGTTACCTGGTACAATTTTGATGAACTGTCAAATGTGGCCTATTAAAATGTCCCGACTATAATAGACACCTTTGCAACTCAAAATCATATAGAAGCATTTTGCTTAAATGCTAGTTATTTTTTAAATAATTAAAATTACGTTTTTCGCATGTTTTTCGAGCGAGCCGATAGCTTCTGGCCGCAGCGTATTTACGACTTTATAGTCATACAAATTAAGTAAAAAAATGCTCTTGCGGTAAAAATACTTTCAATATACCGCCTTAAAGACCTGGACGTGAGTTCGATGGTAGCAAGATAACGGCAATTGAAAACCTAAGACAGCATTTTTGTTCAGTTTTTAACTAAAAAAAGCCTACTGTCATTTTCACAGTAAACACAAATCTAACGACACCCCTCAAGCTAAAATCCATAAAGCTTGCTAAGCTGCAGAGCGTGCCAAAACAATAATACGTACGTACGTATAATATATTACGTATATACTCGAAAAACAAAATCCTCCTTTTCAGACAGTTGGGAAAGATACGCAATTTTTCACGATAATATGCAGTGAACGATCCATAGGACCAGCCACATAATACAAGTCAATCAACGCCCCCAAACTTTGAAGGTCGATGAAGTGCGTAGTCCTCACCCATTTACATATTGATCATATCACGCATTATCCGGATGAATCCGGTTCGAACTGCCGCGAACTGGTTCAAACTAAAGTGGTTACCGTAAGTAATGTAAGAAAGTTTGCATTGATATTTGGCGCCTTGGAAGCAAATTTGTTTTTTATGTCTGTGTTTAATCATTGAGTTCATTTATAAAGTTATTTTGAGACGTAGTGTGTGCCTGATAGCCAATAAATTTGATTGTAATCAAATTTATTAATACAACAATATCTTAGACTCGTCTTAGCTTGTATTTCAAAGAACTCTCTTGTTTTTTGACGTGATAACGTCCTCTAATTCGATATGGGGTGCGCGCACGAAAAACATGACAGTTCATGCGGCGTTACCTCGCTCTGAGGCGTTCCATTTACACTCTCTCTCTTTCAACAACCGTAAGGCCCACCTGGGCCGCGCTCTTTGTTTCGATTATATTACGTATTTCGATGACTTAGAGAATACTTTTGTATGAAGAAGTTTGGTTAGTTATGACCTTTGATACATTGACCACACTCTGAATGAAAAATAAATAAACAATCTGTGAGCTATTAGTATTATTTCGGCTATTCAAAATTGTGCTCTATTTCTTACGTGTCAAGGTATGACCTGTGCTTTGTTCGAAGATTTTACTGGATTTCACGAATGTATGTAGCGTTTTGTATTGCGAATAGTTTATTTTACTAATTATAAATATTTTTAGACAGTCATTTGAAAGAAATACATCGAAATAACTTTAGGTTACACTCGAAAAAGTTTGTTTCTATTTATAGAGATTCGGAAGCGAGGGTTAAGGGATTAAGGATAGTTGAACGTGACAACGTCATACGTTGTCACGTTCAACTATCGTCAGTAAACCGACTTTACAGACAACCGATTTTTTTCGTAGACTATGAGTTTATTTCATACATGAAAATCTACTTAACCCATTGAAAATACCTATTGTGATAAAAATATCAAGTTTACATCCTAGTGCGCCATTAACCTAGTTGTCTACCCTCTTCATCTTGACTTGCCCCAAACTATTTTAAGGATGCTCCCAAACTTTTTCCAAGACGTTAAAATGCATTTTCTTGTACATTGACTTTTTTGGATGAAAGCCTTCGGACCTTTTTTAACACCCTCCCAGAATCAATTACTTGTGTTTGATTTAAAATATCTTCAAAGGGTCTCTCATAAGGTGCTCACGGTCTGTTGAACAAGAAACTTTAATAGTATAACATCTTTTGTATGTAGGAATCAATTTGCGTAAAGATTTTATTTGCAGTAAAATTCATAAACATCTTGAACTTGTTCATACTTAAAATAACGGTTTTATGGTTGAGCACAGAGAGATTCAATAACTATTTAACTTTAATTTTATGAAGAATTTAACAGGAAAAGTATGCAGTTTATATCAAAATCTTAGTTAAATTAATGTTGCGTACTCTTACAATTTCTCTGAGTGCGGCCATAATTTGTCGTTGTTGAATACAATTATGGGGGATCCATATTTTGTACCTATATACGTACAGTAAGTTGACATTTAATAACTTCTAATAATATTTTAAAATGTTTCCCTGAAAAGTGGCCAAGTAGCCCTATTTTTTTCTTCAAAACATTAATTACCAATGTATAAACATCGAAGTATAATGTATACAATAGCTAATACTCCCACAGTTTATGGGTGTATTAATATTTTATGTGTGTGCTCGTCGTAATCACTATATTGATGGCGCCGAGTATAGTACGGCCTACCAAAAACGGCACAATATCGATGGGCCATAAATGGCACAATCGTAAATTAGTTGACATATTGTAGGCGTTAAAATATTGCTTGTATGGCCAATCATCAAAAAGTGTGTGTTTTTTTAACATATTTTTTAACCTCGATTTATATGCATGTAACGATTTATTTAAGGCGATGCATTGATAATTTGGCTGTAGTGATGTCGATTTTTCTCAGCAATAACTAAAGCTAAGAAATTAAAGTTCATTGTCAGTATTCATCATGCCTTTGTCTTTGAATTACCCATAGCATAATACGATTGGTCAACTTTTATAACACAGAATAATCAATCAAAAATACCTCTGTAAAAAAAGATATTCCTATTTTGCCAATAGAGGAAAATGATTTAAGCTTCCAAAATTTGTACATAGATTGGTTCAAGCAAACACTCTAATTTGCCCATAGCTTAAATGAAATGTATTTATGGTTT
The DNA here is from genome assembly GCA_905333045.1 of Lysandra bellargus. Taxonomy (NCBI): domain Eukaryota; kingdom Metazoa; phylum Arthropoda; class Insecta; order Lepidoptera; family Lycaenidae; genus Lysandra; species Lysandra bellargus. The sequence continues at coordinate 7,411,509 of HG995335.1, read as the reverse complement.
TTTAAATTACGCGACGAAAATAATTTTGTCGCTACGCCCTTTCCATTTTTTGCTGTTCTATTGCTTGTGAGAGGCCGGGCCGGCCTCTCATAGAAAACAAGCAATATTTAACATATCCAACACGGTTTTTTACTTTAACGCGGCGTCACCTTAAGTAGCGGCATGATCGCATATAATTGCTTGTGATCTCTTGATCGCGCGGACGCATTTAATTTGAGCTTTAGCGGTGTTGTGTACTTTTTTGGGGACGATAGCTATACTTGCTTTGACACGTGACCTGATCAAATTGTCGTAATATGGAGAATTGACTGTTGTAGGAGAGGAATCCTCCCTCTCCTTCTGCCGCGTGGCTAAAATGTAGCCTGCACCAGCTGCTAATATTTTATTTCTACCAGCACTGCCGTAGAGTAACTCGTTGTTTCTTATCCCTCGATCGTGGAAAAAACGAGACACAATAGATTTGTATTGTTATCGCGGCCGCATGCGGCCGCTTGGGGCTTGAAGGAAAAGCTACAGGATGCATGTTGAACTTAATTTCCGGGCCAAAATAATTATTTTAAATTAAGTAAGCATGTTATTATCAAAATAACAGCGTCTGTTGATGCAATCGAATTATAAAAAAATTAGAACAGTATTGTATTTTTTTAAATATAATAATAATATACAAATAGAATTTGCCGTTTCTTTTTGCTGACTGTATAGCAACATTTTGTAGCTAATAGTTGACGAAGTTTCATTATTTTTGTTTGACTTTATTGGGAAAATTATACATATACATATATGCATTAGAAGATACTAAACGAACGTGCCTATATTAATAATATCACTTATTCTTAAGCTGTGAACACTATTTAGTACAATCGTATTAGAATTACGGTATCGTTTCAAGCAACCTGCAAGCGATCACGACCAACAAAAATTACTACAAGATGCCACTTTTAGGCTGCGTTTCCACCAGAGAAGTGTTTTTAACCCTAGAACACTAACTTTATTTTCCGACGCTTGTTACTAACCTTCGTCGTTTCGACTACGACATTTTAGAAGAGCGATTAAAAGGTGTTAATGAAATGAAATGTTTACAGTTTAGTTTTTTATTTAATAAAAATGTTGTATTTAAATTAATTATACTACTCCAATAAAGTGATTTGGCATATTTATTACCAAAACAGCCTTATAATTGAGATCATAGTTTGCATGACAAGTCAACAATTTAAATCTTTACTACTACTATTTGCGACGATATTGTGGATAAAAAACTTTAAAATTAATAAAATAATGGACGCGAAAGACTAATGAAATGAAAATAAATTAAAAAAAGTAGTTATTTATATGTTTGTGGCATATGTCAAGTTTGTGCTCTCTGCACAAAAATTTTTGCACATGTTACAAGTACTTTTAGGACATATGCCACATGTTTTCCTTCTTTTTGTGCAAGAGGTATGTAAGCTGTACTATTTTGTCCAATTTCTATCGTGAAAATCGAAATATTACTACTTTGCAAACATTTATAGGACCATCCGTTATGTAAGCTGGATCAATTTCGATATGGTCTTCTTTCTCACTCACTGTTGAATTTTGATTAGCGCTTTCATCTTGTAATAGCATCTTAAGTATTGTAGTTATAATATTAATAAACAATATCAATAAAATAAATCCGCAAAAAAAGAAAAGTGTGCATAAATTAACAAACCTTATAACTCAAAATGTCGCGTTAATACTAACCCTCGTCGTTTAGACGAATGTGGTTGCTGGTATGGCGCTTACAGCCCCCCATGTACAAAATACTACCGTCCGTCGTGATGCCAACGGGTCGATAGAGATTAGCTGAAGTATGGAAGAAGTGCGATTGCGCGCGCGAAAATAGAACGATTTTTTAAAACAGCGTCGTCGAATCGATGAAGGTTAGTAATCTAGGGTTAAGATCCAATAAAATCAATTGATTCTCAAAAACACATTTCTCGCAAAGTGTTTTTGAGAACCAATCATATCTGGCACCAAGGCATATCTGGTGGAAACGCAGCCTTAGGCTACAGATTTCATTTGACTAATGAACGCCACTACCAGCAACCAGACCGCCCAGACTCAACCAGAAGAGCAAGTATGACAACATAATATCAAAAAATCAGCCGTCCTGAAATACATGTTTTTTTCTAACAAGTTTCATTTTCTACCGACATTTATCGGTAAAAAATGAAACCTGTAGTCTAAGGCTGCGTTTCCACCATTAACCTACCTGCTACCTCCTATACTATACCGACGCTGTTTTGAAGTGGCGTAGAGATCAACTACGATAACTTGGCGCGCCCCTCCAAATGACTGTTTCAATGTGTGTAGTCACATCCTTATGAAAGAGTTTGTATGTAGTAAATATTCAACCAATCACAGTACACGTAATATTTCACTTTAATGTCACTTATTACCAAGATTTGTTGGTCAACTAATCATAACTAGCCTACCGTGCAAGACAGCGCACTTTAAACGTTTTGAATTTTGGAGGGGCGCGCCAAGTTATCGTACTTGATCTCTAGAGCAAAATGAACCCTATAGCTGTCATAAAGTGGCATTTTTGTTAAATGTTTGTCGGTCGTGGTCGCTTGCGGCAATGATCGGAAAGCCACCTTTTTTTTAATAATAATATCTATGGACGCTTCACACCACATTAGTCTGGCCCCGTGGTAAGTACCTGAAGGACTTGTGTTACAGGTACCAGACAACGGAAATATATTTAATACTTTTAAACTATACATAATTATATTTAACGTTTTTATATATCATACACATATTTAATACACATCCAGACCCGAGAACAGTGTTTCGTCGGCGGGATTCGAACCCGCGACCCCCGGCTTGAGCTGCCACACACTCTACCCATTGAGCCACAGAGGTCGTCAAACACCTTTATAAAACTGAACTCAATTGTGCACCATAATAAATCTTCAACTGAAGTATAAAGTCACTGCTCTGGGGAAATTCTAAGATACATCCTTCTTCCTTACAAATAGATAAATTTTAATTTATCTTTTTTTCGCACATTTTTCTGTTTATTATTGGTGGCTCAAATTACAGAAAATGTAAAAAGCCAACTAAATATATAATATGTATTTATTTTATAATTATAATAACATACGTTAAGACAAAAAAGTTAAAATGATTTTCATACTCCAAAAAAACTGTCGGTTGTGTTAATTTTTTTTCACTGAAATACGACGATTGTATTTCTGCCTAAACATCTGTAAGCAGTAATTTTATAAACTAAGGTCGAGTGCACACTCAATTTTAAATATATATTTTGTACCAATGGTAACATACTGTACAATGTACATTGTTTCTACCTGCTACGTCCATTCGTAGAGCAGCGTAGCAATGCTACGGATGTTACAGCACGTAGCATTGACGTAGCTAACCGTAGCTACGTAGACGGGCTACGGTTCGTAAAATCAGCGTGTCCAATGTCCATGCTTAATTTCTCACCGCCGTACTCAGAGACATTTAATTATGATTAACCTTCAATTTAATTAAGAGTTTGAAAGGTAATATGGGGCTTATGTCAAAATTTTGAATTAATTACATTTATCACCTCCATCGTGTGTATCCCAGACACAATAGATTTTCAATTGTTAATCGGTAGCCGGCTGCCGCTTGGTGATTGATGGGTTAAGTAATTAATGTTCCACTCTGAGTGCGGCAGTCAGTTTAGTGAAGAATATCTTCACTGTACATAAGTATTTTTTCCTTGCTCAACGATAAATGTTGGCTATGACGTATAGCAGCACTTAAAACTCTCTTGCACCAACATAAATTGTAATAAAAATCTACGACGATAAAAGCAAAGTAGCGCACAATTATAACGAAGTTATGAGTCGGTGTAATATATTTGAGTTTGTCCGACACTGTATTGGCACGCCGCTCTACACTCACTGAATTATATAAATCTTTGACAAAGATGCTACCACAGATGCTAAATTATAGATATGGCAATTGATTTTACACTCGATGACGGCGTTGCGCCAAAATTTGTTTATCGTGTTTATTGCCGTAGATTTAGGGATAAAAAGTATCCCATGTCCTTTCCCGTGACTCAAAGTATCTAATATTGTTAAAAAAGTACTTCTCAACTTGTGTTATTATTTTTTTAACGAAATAAAGCAATGATATATTAAATAAAAAACTCAAAGCAGATATGTCACGGTAAAATGTCGCGGTAAAATAAAGCATAGTGTTTAGTCTACCGCTGTAGCCATAGCCACTCAGGCTTAGCATTACAATATTTTAACCGACTTCAAAAAAAGGAGGAGGACGCCCGCAACTTCGTTGCGCCAAAATTCGTTAATCGCGCGGGAACCGTACATTTTTCCGAAATAAAAAGTATCCTTTCCCGGGACTCAAATTATCCCCATACCAAGTTTCAGCAAAATCGGTTCAGCGGTTTAGGCATGAAGAGGTAACAGACAGATAGACAGACAGACAGACGGACAGACAGACAGACACACTTTCGCAATTATAATATTTTATTATGTAATATTTGCTGAACTGCCCAGTTTTCGTACAGCGTCTGAACAAATGTGCCTTTCAAAAGTGTATGTATGTAAGTATGTTTTATGTTTGTGTTCACATATCTGCGAAACTACGAGTCCAATTTGAGTACCACTAGCGGCATACTAGGGATTTCCTCCTTATTATGCCGACAACCCGACAACGGTATTTTAGTGGGTATCCCTAAACGACCACTAGCGGCACGTTAGACACTTCCATTTGAAAATTGTTCGGAACAGATCTAAGCCGAAAAATAGTATGAACGTAACAGATCTGTATATGTTGAATATTATTGAAATAAAGTCTTAACCCGCCAGCACCCGCGCCCCTAAAAATTACACGAGCACTCGCGCGTAGAGCATATTTCTCACGTTTATAAATGTCATTAAATGCAGGTTTTACAAAGTTATTTTTTTGCTTTTTATTATTCTATTAAATAAAGTACACTTTGTTCATTATAAAAAGTATGTATTTAAAACTTTATCAACATTTGTCTTTTTAATTTTCATTACTATTCATGACAAGAAATTTTTCAGTCGCCTAAGCCGCCTTAGAATGAAAGAAAAAAAAGTCACAAATAAAAATATTTTCAAAAAGAAAACTTAGATATGTGGGAAGTATTATTCTTCATTATATTTCCGAGCTTTACACATATCACAAGATGTATGACCTTGCTCGGTACATAAAAAATTTTGGCAGTAAATGCAGGCCTTTTTTGGTCTTCTGGTTTTTGCATCTTAGGCAAACCACTCAGATTCTATTTGGTTTTTCTTGTCGTGGTAACTCAGATTCTAGTAATAAACATTTAATCACGTTAAAATACTATGTTTTTGTAGAGGATATACAAGGTTTGCAAGGTGCTCTATCTTTGGATATGACCACACCAAATTGCATTCATCTTTTCGATCCCGATCCATCTATAATAGAAATACGTAATAGTTGTCTGTAACAATAACTTAAAACCATTATATTACATAAAAGTAGCAGTAAAACTGTCGATATGATGAAAAATAATTTATTCATAAGGAAAAAAAGTACGTACGCCGATACCCGCGCGATGAGCAAAATGCCGCATGATGTTATACGGCGCAACAAACCTCCTCGTACCAGTGAATAGTGCACCCTGGTGAGAAGTTATCTGTATCTAGGGGTGAGGGACGAAACAAAACTCAGCTACTGAAGAAACGATGGCCATAAACATAATTTTGACAAAATAGCACGTGTTTTAAATTTACCGTGAGCAAAATACTCATAGCGCGGGTGCTCGCGGGTTAATCCAATAATTAATTAATTATTTAGAAACACTTTAACTTACTATTTTTATAGGTCACTTCTATTTCTTCCTCCCATATTTATTTGCAAATGTAGGTTCAGCCTTGAAAAGCATCCAAAATACTGGCTTTGTACCTGGCAACAATATATTTTAGAAATATATTGTTGGGGTAAATTTCGCTTTTATTTGGCAACACTTGTTATGCGGTAAGCGTTCGGTTTTGAAGATAAACTGTTCCAGATAAAATTTGTCGGAAATGGAAATTTTAACAAAATATAGTTTTTTAAAGAGACCTTGTTAAGAAAATGGCAACACTTATTTAAATGAATAAAATCGATACAAGAAACGTTGACAAAAACTTATATTTTACCCATGGCATATTTATCTATCTTTTATATCCTCATATTTTGTCAAAATAGGACTATACTGTACTCGGCGAAACGTGGCGGTAGCGGTCATTGACTCCCTATCAAAAACTTGTCATTTTCTATACAAAGCCGCGATTGACAACATTTGACACTTCATTGTCATATAGAAAACTAGATGACGCCCGCAACTCCGTTGCGCCAAAACTCGTTTATCGCGCGAGAACCGTACATTTTTCCGGGATAAAAGTATCCTATGTCCTTTCCTGGTACTTAAAGTATCTTCATACCAAATTTCAGCAAAGTCGATTCAGCGGTTTGAGCGTGAAGAGGTAACAGACAGACAGACAGACAGACGGACAGACAGACAGACAGACAGACAGACACACTTTCGCATTTATAATATTAGTATGGATGGATGACAAGTTTTTGTCAGGGAGTCAATGACCGCTACCGCCATATTTCGCCGAGTACAGTTTTAGTTGAGCTGCTATACGAAGGATGCATAAACTGCCAAAATCATCACCCTTCTTTTTGGCTTCGCTGCAATCGGGTAATTCATCAATTTTCTGTTGAGTAGCATGCATATCTACAAAACTGTTTTATCACGTGAGTAAAATAAGTATTGATACTGCCACATTGTAAAATGTCCCTTGAGAGACTTTTCCACTCTCCCCCTGTCAATGTCTTCAACGTCAACCGAAATGAAACTATCGCTGGTGTAATATTGAGTGACAGCTGTTTCGCACCCACGTCTCCATGACAATGTTTTTCACGCACCAAAGCGTTTGTGGGTGTATAATAAACATTACCATTAGGGTCAATTCAGACCGCAACGCGACGCGCAGATGCATTTAATATGAATAACAGATTAATATATACGAAATTTAGGAACAAAGTTAATAAGTTAATAGATAATGCTAAAAATAAATATAGACAACAAGAAATAGTTAAATGTAAGAATGATTTTAGAAAATTTTGGTGTAACATAAATACATGGTTAGGGCAATCGAAGAAAAGTTTAGATGACGTAATTATGAAATACTTAGGAAAAACAGACACGCTACTAAATATTTGTAATAAATTCTCAGAAACGTTTACAAAAGAAATTCAAGATATTAAACATAAATGCATGCAATAATCTATTCCTAAATAGAAGTTCCTACGTAGTGCCAAGCGATAAATCCTTCCACTTTAAAAATGTAAAACCGAGGACAATTGAAAAATATATAAATAGATTAGATAGTAGTAAAGCACCAGGAATCGATAAAATTAGAGTACAGGATATCAAGGTAGTAAAAAAAGAAATCAGTGTATTCTTAGCAAAATTTATTAATTTATGTGTACGTAAAGGAGTTTACCCCGAGCTATTAAAAAAGTCTATTACACGGTCAATATATAAACAGGGCAGCCACCTGGATTACAGTAATTACAGACCAATTGCGATTTTATCAGTAATTAATAAAATAGTGGAAAAAGTAATTGTAAACCAAATTAGTAGTTATCTAGAACGACATGAAATTATATCCGAAGCGCAACACGGTTTCCGGCAGGGACGCAGCACCGCCTCTGCTCTCGCAGAGTTCTCAGATTTCATTAACGACAGTCTTAATAAAGGTCACTTTGTAGCAGCGTTATTTGTTGACTTCAAAAAGGCTTTCGATACCCTAGATCATGACGTGCTGCTGAGAGCAATGGGCGAGTGCGGTATCAGAGGTCCTGTCAGTAGGTGGCTCAAATGTTATCTGGAAAACAGATCGCTGCGTACGTTAATAGAAGGAGTAATTGGAGAAGAGGTGGATGTAGCTCTGGGTGTTCCCACTGGCTCAGTGTATGCTCCAATCGGGTACATAATGCATGTAAATAGTATTTTAAATGTTATCAGGAATTGCAAAACCTTTATGTACGCCGATGACATGTGTTTATTGTATTCCTCTAAAAATGCAACAGATGCAAAACGTTATTTATAAGCCGATTTTGAGAACATAACTAAATGGGCACATATAACGGCATTGTAATAAACTTTAATAAAACTAAGGCTATGCAAATTACAACACCATATAATAGATATATTAAACATGATAATATGAATATAGAAATTATTGGACATACATACGAATGCCTACATATTAAAAAAAAAATACTGTCAATGTGCACCGATAGAAATCGTAGACGAATACAAATACCTAGGAATGACAGTCGATAATAAATTTAATTGGAAAGGATATGTGAATGCAGTGTGTAGTAGATTACAATCAATATTAGGTAAATCCTTTCATCTTAGCAAATTTGTCAATAAAAAGCTATTGTATGTAATCTACTATGCACTTGCAGACTCTGTAATAAGCTACGGATTAAGTTGTTATGGTCTCACATTTAAAACTAATTTAGATAAAATAAAACAGCTACAGACTAGACTAATAAAATATTTAGTAAATAAAAGAGTAAAGGCACAATGTAAAGAAAACTATGAAAAATTGTTTAATATTTGTGAAATACTTCCGGTGCATGTAAAAGTTTATTATTTAATAGTATTAGAACAATATAATACAAATAAATATAAAGAAAAAATTGATTATCATAAATATAAGACTAGAAATGTGACTCAAGGCAAATATGTAATACCATCGGTAAGAAATTACTATGGTAAAAGAACCAGGAAATTACCTGACTCCTACTTTATTTAACAAAATAGACTTTATAAGAGATAACGACAATAAAACAAGTAAGTTCACCTTAAAAAAAGAATTAAAAAAATATTTTTTGAAAAATAATAATTGACACTGTATTGGCAGTTGATATAATAATTAAAAATGATATTTTAAAATACCGCAAGGCTTGTTACAAAAAAAAAGTTAGGTATCTTTGTATCGGTACTTATTGTGATAGCTGATAAGGAATTGTGATTTTATTACTTAAAATTAGAAGTTGGAATTATTATGTTTCATAGATAGAAATGTTGTGAAATTTAAGTTTTTTTGTTATATGTTATGTTTTTTGTCTTAGTTTCTTAAGTTTTTTATGCTGTGTTTTTTTAATGTTTAGAGAATTTGTAATTTGTCGCCAACAAGCTGTTGCGCAGTTTGGCAAATTTTAATGTTTATTGTGAAATGCTAATTTATTCTGAATAAATAATTAAAAAAAAAAAACTAAATTTGTATGGAATTGACAAATTTGCAAGACGTCTCGCGCAATCAAAATCTGTCAATTCATTGATAAAGACAAAAATAGCTTGTCATAATTTGCCATTGATTCGCCATTCGCAACACGAGACAAAGTTGTACAATAAGAAGTAATAAGTCGAACAAAGGAACATCACTAAGTATGTCGCAACAACTTGTTTTAGGATTACAAGGCTCGTTTTGTGTTCGCATCACTTTTAGTTTGTTGGCTTTATCGAGTTTTGGTAGACCTTAGTGATGTGGTTGTCATGTCGATGAATATAACGATGTGTATGTAAATGTAAAACATAAGACAAATGTAATTTTGGGATGCGTTCCTTGGGTGATGAACAACAAAGCAGCAGAGCAGTCATAAAATATTATACAGGGTGTCACAAAACTAAGTGACAATAATTTAGGGTGTGTATGAGTCCCGTGTATTGAGTTCGCTGTAAAAGATGCAGCGCTGAAAGAGCAAAATATTTTTTCACTTTTGTATGGGGAAACTCGTGACGCTGGGGCGCTTGCCCATACATATCCCCAAAAATTTCTGCTCTTTCAGCACTGCTACTTTCACAGTGAACTCTATAAGAGGAACACATACACACCCTAAAGTATTATCACTATGTTTTGTTACAACCTACATACATACCTTACTCTCTTATTCCCTGGCGGTCTACTCTCCCTCCGCCCAACAAAGGGGTATGAAGATTTTTGTATGGAGCCTGGCCTACCAACATGTCCGCCATTTTGATTTTTTTTAATCGCGTTCACGAATAATTCTTTGGAAAATGGATAGCTAACATCAATACAAACAAAAAACAATCTGTGACAAAACCGCGTAAAGTGTCATATTTCGAAGATATGAGCTGCCAAAGTTTTACCATTGGAAATAAATATTTAAGATATTGCAACTCTAAGGCATGGTTATTCCAAGTGATTTATCGTCTATGAAACAGTAGCCACTCTGTAACACGCCGTGGCGAGTTTCTCATTAGGTATGTAGTTGATAAAAATTATTGTTTAAGGCGCTATATTGAAAGTAATTTTACCGCAAGGGCAATTTTATACTTAATTTGTATGACTATAAAGTCGTGAATACGCTGCGGCCAGAAGCTATCGGCCCGCTCGGAAAACATGCGAAAAACGTAATTTTAATTATTTAAAAAATAACTAGGAACATTTAAGCAAAATGCTTCTATACGATTTTGAGTTGCAAAGGTGTCTATCAAACTAATTTCCTACAATACATCTATTTTCGTTTAAAAATAATCTTCAAATTTCGTATTTTTAAGAGGTCATTTCGATCGAGAAATGTATCGAGGCAAAATACAATAATCGTGTTTCTGGTTCTTCTCAAACCTAGATAAGGCTATGAAGATATGTATATCTCATTACCAGATTTGTAACATTTCTGACGGCCCTATAGTATTACGTCAAAAAGGACAGTTTTTTCAATAAAGCGCCTTAAGCTAGATTGCACTTTGTCATCACGCGACGGCGTCTTATAGAGTGGCTACTGTTTCATAGAAGAGAAACCACTTGGAATAACCATGCCTTAGAGTTGCAATATCTTAAATATATATTTCCAATGGTAAAAGTTTGGCAGCTCATATCTTCGAAATGTGACACTTTACGCGGTTTTGTCCAAGATTATTTTTTGTTTGTATTGGTATTAGCTATCCATTTTTCAAAGAATTATTCGTGAAAACGATTAAAAAAAAAACAAAATGGCGGACAAGTAGGTCGGCCAAAATCTTCGTACCCCTTTTCGATCAGATCACGTCGGAGCAAAAAAAGTAAGAACTAATAATCTGAAAACCGCGCGACAAAAAAAAAAAGTAAATATACCGCACACCACGTCCGTTTGGCCCCGTGTTAAGGACCTGAAGGATTTTTGCTAGTACAGGTACCAGACAACGGGAAATATATTTTATAGTTTAAGATTCAATCCTCTACCACAATCCAGAAACTTTTTGTTTTGGCAAGATTCGAACCCGTGACCCCCGGCTTAAGGCTACACTTTTAACCACTGATCCACAGAGTTAATGGGTATTGTTTGTACAGGCAATGCGGCGGCTTAGAGTCGGGTTCTGGGAGATGCGTGCGGCGTCTGGCAGTGCGGTCGTCGCCGGACCTGTCGCCCGCCGCGCCGCGACACCTCACGTGGCGTGTCACTGCTACCAGGTTGGTGATGAATGATGATGATGATGTTGATGATTATGGTGATGAACTTTTTTCACGTTTGTATGGAAAAATTCATGACTCGGGGGCGCTTGCTTGGTTCTTTCATAGTGAAAACTTTTTTGTTCTATTATAATACTACGCGGTCTCTCTACGATGGACTATAATGGACAACAAGCCATTATAAACCTGTAGTCAGGTTTATCGTTCGTCTATGCTCTTTTGGATCACAATCACGATGGCAATCATGAACCAACGTGAAGACCAGCCAATACCAATACTTGGTATAAAACGTCCCTATAATAATATACTGTTAGATTTTTCAAAGTTTGCTACGGAATTTGATACATTTCTGTTGAAAGTGGTTTAATAGAAATACGCATAGTATGACAAACAATATTTTCCAAGTCACAAACTAGTACAAGTATATCACTGTCCCAAGAGACACTAATGCATTGACACTAAACAATATGCATACTAATATTATAAATGCGAAAGTGCGTCTGTCTGTCTGTCCGTCTGTCTATCTGTATGTCTGTCTGTCTGTTACCTCTTCACAATCAAACCGCTGAACCGATTTTTCTGAAATTTGGCATGGAGATACTTTGAGTTCCGGGAAAGGACATAGGATACTTTTTGTCCCGGAAAAATGTACGATTCCCGCGCGATAAACGAGTTTTGGCGCAAAGGAGTTGCGGGCGTCATCTAGTGCAATTATAAATTCCATTTACATACACCCACATACGATCACGTATGAGACGAAAAACGGCAGAATCGATCACGCACATGACTGACTCCGGGTCGTGCGGTCGGTCACCACACTCGTCATTATTTGCGGACAACGTTTGTCTCTTTGATCCAATAATTAAATCTATCAGTAAAATATCCAATTAAAGCTATCAGACAAAACGATTACCCAATAAGATTAAGGGCCTGTTTGACCACTTCCTGATAAGTGCCGGATAGGCTATTCACCACTTAACTTGACAGGTCGTAAAAAGATATTTCGACCTTTCGTAATAGTATGCTCAGAACCCTCGACCGCACGATTCAGGAATCAGGATTATGCATTGTTTGGTCTACAATTTGGTCTACATTTTATGATAAGGAAATAATATATCGAAGTAGATAGAACATTATATAAAGTATTAAATAAATATTTAGATTTTCATGATTATTCATGACATAAATGATATTTTGAGCCTACGTTTTTAATTTATTGGAATTCATTCAAGTGTTTAAACAATTATGCAGATTGTCTTTCAAACGCCTCCTAAGTAAATGCTGTCCGACCTGTCCGACCTGTCTGAGACCTGTCTGAGACAATCCAAACGGATGGTCACCCTGAGCAACAATTTATCAACATTCCTCAGTCCCCTTATTTTTTAAACTAAAATAATGATCTCTAGTAACATTGATATACGATACTAAGGAAACGTAGCTGTGCCTAAAAATGGTTTCGTAGAAAGGCTACCATAATGTCACCTATTTGTGACAACTGCGGATCAATCAGCGTGCAGGTTGTTGTCAAGTATCCCAGAATATCTTAGCGATAACAACCGCAATGAAGGACTGCAAGTGTTACATATTATGCTACATATTTTTTGTACCAAAATCAAAACAGTAGATGTGCGAGATTTAAGGCGTGACCGCACTAAGACGTCACTACGCTTACCTCATACGATTTCATGCCAAGAATATTGTTTGGCTGTGACGTGTCGAGTCGCTTTGCTGCCGCGGACTGTACTTTAATGCGGTGTCACCACAGAAATAAGATCTTGTTATCTCGGCTGCGGGGGCTCCCTGTATGCTGTATATCGAACGAGTTAGCGACCAATGTAATGCTTAGCACAAACCTACGCGACCACGCGACTGCGAAGCGGGAGCGTGGTCGCGTAGGTTACCATTTGACAACTTGTCAAATGTGTATTTTGTATTAACGCTGCCGCTTTGCAGTCGCGTGGTCGCGTAGGTTTGTGCTAAGCTTAAATGCGCCATTATGTTTCCGTGTTCACTCTACCGCATATTCTGGAATCTCTTTACATTTCCACAGCATTGTATTTCGATGACTTTATAACTCGACGCTACGAATGCTACGAAGCGCTACGAGTACTACAAATTGCTACGAAACCTAGGAAATACAGTAATATTTCATAAACCACACACATTTCACGTTTAACAGGATAGAATTTCATATTTTACAGTTTTTAGTTGAATAAAAAGACTGCATTGCTACGCGGTTTACTCAAAAAATCATTTTATATTTCACAGTTTGTAAAAGTAACTTGCGAAAATTGTGTTGAATGAAAACTTTATTGTTTAGGCGATTCTCTGCGCTCGTAAATTATTGATTCTGTGAACACCGTACATTTACATTCATAAAAACTAGCCCATGTCCTTCCTCGGTATTAGATAATAATCTGTGCCGAATTAAATTAAAATCGGTCCAGTAGTTCGTGAGTTTAGCACGTTTGAGTAAAATTCATTTCCCTACACTTTGTAAGATACTTAATTATAATTGAAAATAATATGTTTCTTATACTATCTAATATCTATCACATTAGGAGATTACTGTCTTTTGAACTAGTTATCAAACGAGACGCGAGTAATAGGATGCCGTTTGTCCACATCCGCCGTCACCGTCCCGGTCATCGACGAAAATTCAAATAAAATTCCACTTTATAACTTAGACTATAGGTTTTATTTTAATCTACGCCACGACAAAGCTGCAGGAGCATGGGTCGCCTAACGGATGTCGGTAAAAATGAAACCTATAGTAAAGGCCATGAAGTGGCATTTTATTTGAATTTATGTCGATGACGTCCCGGTGACGGCGACGACGGACAAAGTTACGGCCTTTAGACTTAAAGGCTGATTTACATTGATACAGTAGCTGGCGCCAGCATCACTGGATTCCGTCGCTGGATCAGCACTGTATCTTATGTAACATGTTTCAATCCAGGGCTGGACTGGATTAAAACATGTTTACACTGATACAGCGACGGAATCCAGTGACGCTGGCGCCAGCTACTGTATCAATGTAAATCAGCCTTGATTCGTGTTTAATAAAATCACTTTGTCGTCTCAATTAAGTCACCCACCGTGTAAACGCGTGAAATAAATGTGTAGAGGCATTCTGTTTATATTATTGAACAGTGCCAGCTTCTAGATTTAAATGTAATTTGAATGTATGTTTGACTAAAATATATTTAGCACCTACTTACTATGTGTCTCGAACATTACCATTTATTTTAAGTATGTATTTAAATTCTAAATAATAAAGCCTTTCACATATTCGAGGTATCGTTAATCCTTTGTTAAAAAAACCTTCTCTTTCTCATGTATACGAGGTAAGAGAGAAAGCACGATTAAGGCGCTATATTGAAAAAACTGTCCTTTTTGACGTAATACTATTATAGGACTCTCACAAATGTTACAAATCTGGTAATGAGATATACATATCTTCATAGCCTTATCTAAGTTTGAGAAGAACTAGAAACACGATTAATGTATTTTGCCTCGATACATTTAATTTTCGAAATGACCTCTTAAAAATACGAAATTTGAAGATTATTTTTAAACGAAAATAGATGTATTGTATGAAATTAGTCTATTGATAGACACCTTTGCAACTCAAAATCGTATAGAAGCATTTTGCTTAAATGTTCCTGGTAATTTTTAAATTATTATAATTACGTTTTTTCGCATATTTTCCGAGCGAGCCGATAGCTTCTGGCCGCAGCGTATTCACGACTTTATAGTCATACAAATTAAGTATAAAATTGCCCTTGCGGTAAAACTACTTTCGATATAGCGCCTTAAAGAGATATTAATTACCCGACTACGGCGAAGCAAAAAGGAGGGTTATGATTTTGACCTGTATGTATGTGGGTATGGATGTTTGTCTGTTCCCTCGTAACTTTAAAACTACTTAACCTATTTAGACAAATGAAGTGTTATTGGAAGCGTCTTGATTGTCCGCTGATTATAGGCTACATGACTTTACCTAAAATTGACTATAGCGCCATGTAGGACACTTAAAGTACTTATAGAACAAAAAAAAAATTACCTGACTATGTTGTGTGGGGTATCAAATGAAAGAACTTTGTTAGCACATTTCAAATATATACATTTTATTAGCTATTTCCCACGGGTTTGCTTGCAATTATCTGATTATTGCATGAATTCATGATATCACTTCAATATGAAACAATAATTAATTATCTATAGCAACACCAATTCAAAGTAACTCTAAAATCAGTTAAAGGTGCTATCGGGCACTACATTACTATATAATATGGTGTACGGCTTTGCTTGCAATTACTTGATATTTGCATGAACTAATAAAAATTACTCATCACTCTCACCGATATGAGAATCGTCCGGAACTTGGACAGTGGGGCCCAGCTCGAAATCGCGTCGTTAGTGTTGAGTTTTAATTCGCCTGTTTTAGGAACAAAGTTATAAATTGAAAGTGAAATTATTGTACCCTACACTCCACTATATCGTATCTGCACTCTCGGCTGGAACGGACAGGCTGATATTTTATCTTTGTGATCGGGACCCGTTTTTACCCTTTGAGTAAGAGACCATAATTATTATTTTTAACAAAAAATTAAAACCGACTTCCAAGGTAAAACAATAATAACATCCTTATAATATGAACTAAAAAGTATTAAATAATTATTCCTATCTAATAGTGCCTTTTTACGAATTCGGCTAAAACTCAACTATTTCTGTACTCAATCTTCATCATTTTGAAGTCGGTACCAGATGAATCTTCTGTTCTCTGACAGAATATTTGAAACTTTTGGAACTGGCACCGACTTCAAAATTATGAAGATTGAGTACAGAAATAGTTGAGTTTTAGCCGAATTCGTAAAAAGGCACTATTAGATAGGAATAATTATTTTATACTTTTTAGTTCATATTATAAGGATGTTATTATTGTTTTACCTTGGAAGTCGGTTTTAATTTTTTGTTAAAAATAATAATTTCACTCTTTTTAGTTACCTAGTAAGCAAACGCGTACTATACGTAGAATAATACACGTGTATATTATTCTACGTATCTTATTACAGTCACACTTACAAAATATTATAATATCAGCTGCAGCCTGCAGATAATTTTAAACAATCATTAAAAAAAATCGAAGTGAACACGTGTGACGTGCTAAGTAGCCGGTCACCGGACTAGTTTCAATAGGCTGGCACTCGTTCGACATGTGCGACAAGCACACGCAGCGCACATAGTACCTCCGTGAGTAATTTGTATTCTGTGCATAGTACCCGGCCCGCGCCCGCGCCGCCGTGCGCTTGCTTGACAGCCCTGGCAGATATGCGATGCGATGCGTTATTATACTATGAACGCTAAACGCAATGCAAAAGGTTGAAATTAGGTTGTTTTCCAGAATATCTCGGCGAAGTGGAACAGAATGTTACATTATCGAAGCAACTTTAACTTCTCAGGAGTAATGTCAAATGTGTGCCTTATGCTCTGGAGATAAGGTTGAATTTGGTGACATTGGTGACCCTGACGTGGTAATGATGATGATGATGATGAATGTAATTTGCATAGTAGCATATGCTTTCAGTTCTTAAAACAGCGCCTAAACTCCCAAATTTGTATCTATAAGGAATCCGGAGTTCTCTTAGTAGCTTCGGAACCATAGTATACCTCAGTGCTAAATCTTGCGTTTTGGTAGCATATGCTTAGGATGCTTCTCATAAAACCAAAATCACTATATGTTTCCATATAAATTTCGAGGAGTTCCCTCGATTACTCATGGATCCCATTATCAGGTCACCACTTTTGTGAACATGGTACCAAATTGGAGTAAAACCTAATACAACACAACAAAAATTTCGAAAATCGGCTCACAAACGGCGGAGTAATCGTTAAACATACAAAAAAAATAAATAAATAAATAAATAAATAAATATCCACAGCCGAACATATAACCTCCTCGTTTTTTGGAAGTCGGTTAAAAAGGAGAAAATTATCCATCTTTGTTATTATGCTATGCTAACGCGGACGAAATCGCGGGCAACAGCTAGTAGAACAATAAATAACTATAATTAATTTGCTCATTAGAATCAAATAAATTGTAAAAAATCCTTATGGTCGTCGATCATTTAAGGAGTTGGGAAGGTTAAGAAATTTATCGAGCGAATCTTAGCCCCAAAATAATTGAAATAAAAATAAAGTTTAAAAAACCAAAACCCGACTACTAAAACACGCTCTAAAAAGTACGAAACAAGAAAATAGTTTATAGGGATATGGAATTAATGTTTAAAGGATAGCCGTGGTCGTATGCCACCTACTATTATAGCAAAACAGATTCATTATAGATACTAAAATATGGGCATACATACGTACACGGCTATCCTTTAAACATTAATTCCATATCCCTATAAACTATTTTCTTGTTTCGTACTTTTTAGAGCCCGTTTTAGTAGTCGGGTTTTGGTTTTTTAATCTTTATTTTTATTTCAACTTTATGAACTCAAGTGGTGAAGGCTACCATTTTTTGCTTTTCCAACCCTGAAATGTGCACAGGTCGGCGCGCAAGATCGGCATGAGTGTGTCACACCCACAGCTGTATGCGAACGGCTGCGGGCGGCAACGCGACGCGGCAACGCAGACACCGCGCAGCATCGCCGCCGAAACGCGCCGCATACCACTGCTGAAGGCTGCGCCCAACGCCTTGTCGCTCAGGTACGTTTCTTTTTTTAAATTATTTGTTTTTAAATCAAGGGTTTTATTATATTATTTAAAAAATTTTTTTTTTTTGCTAATTTCCTTAAGTACAGTTTTCCAACTGTAGTAGTATCAATTTTAATACACTTAAATTAATAAAAGTCCAATTAAAATAACCGAACTAAATCAGGTAAGTGCAGCGTAGTGCAGTTTCATTCGATACCGCGCAGCATAGCTGCCAAGATTTGCAGCATTACTGCCAAGAAGCGCCGCATACAGTAGCGGTATGTAGAGCATCTTAAAGTCCTCGCCCAATGCCCTGTTTCTCAGCAGTAGCCCTAGCACGGCGACCAGTAGAAATGCGAAAGTATAGACAAACTGTGGACATAAACTTAAGGTGCCGTTCCGATCTTTACCGGATTCGCGACCGACAAAATTTCAATTAAAATGCCACTTTATGACAGACTATAGTTTATGTCATAAAGTAGGATATTATTTGAATTTTTAGGACTGTAGTCTGTCATAAAGTGGCATTTTAATTGAATTTTTCGGATCGAAAAAAGATCGGAACGTCACCTTAAGTGTATCTCCACAGTTTGTGACTATAGTCTGTCATAAAGTGGCATTTTAATTGATTTTTTCGGAACGAAAAAAGATCGGAACGGCACCTTAAGTTTATCTTCACAGTTTGTCTATACTTTCGCATTTCCACTGGTCGCCGTGCTAGGGCTACTGGTGTATCTAGCGTGTCGCAGTTGGGTGCAGCATCGCGCAGTATCGCTGTAGACACTGCTGAAGCTTGCGACAAACTTGTCGCTCGGGTATGTGTGGTGCTGTTACATCTGCAAGCGACATCGCGCAGCGTTGCCGCCTAGACACCGCATGCTGCAGCTAAAACAGCATGTTAGAGTTTCATATGAAAAGTGGATAAAAATATCCGATTATTTGAAGCACGAAAAATTTTACCGAAAACCACCCATATTTATTAGAAACAAAGAAGAGCATTTAAAAAATCAATCGAAATTTAATCAAAGCTCGGTGAAACTGCTAATTGAACAAAAAAACCTTTGTTGCAGATAACTGACTTTTTGTTTATTTTGTTTCATTGTTTCGCTTTAACGCTTTTTTCTGGTAACAGGAAAACGTTCATGAAATTTCCATTCTAATAGTTCTTTTGATAAACACCCTTTATAATGTTGTTTTAATAAGACAATGTTATGATGAACGACGAACGTATTTCTCAAAGACACTGTTTTTATTTTCCAATTTAAACAGTATAAAAATATTACTTACCCTTTTTTTCTGACTGTTATTGTAACCCCGACGTCACTGCGACCCTTGAGGATCTATTGTGACCACAGGGCATAGACATAGATCAAAATAGATACCGCATGTGTATGTACTTCGCGTGCCATACGCGTTCCCAAACGACGAGCAATGCTCGTCTTTCGAAAGTCTGTTCTTTAGTCTGCTATCGGAATCGGACGTAAATCGGAATTTTAAAAATGCCTAAATGCCTAAAAGTGCCGTACTGGGCTGTAGTAATTCAAATAAAAACGTTGGCCTTGATAATGGACACGTTTCTTATCATCGGTACGCCACAGTGGTAGGAAAAAAGTGACACGCTCGTTTTCATACAAATGGAGCGACATGCGGTATCTATCTTGAATTGTGAGATATCTATACTAATATTACTGTCTGTCTTAACAGAGGTAACCGCAAAACCGATTTTGCTAAAATTTGGCTTGGAGATACTTTG
Source organism: Lysandra bellargus (assembly GCA_905333045.1). NCBI lineage: Eukaryota > Metazoa > Arthropoda > Insecta > Lepidoptera > Lycaenidae > Lysandra > Lysandra bellargus. Next base: position 7,391,535 of record HG995335.1, on the reverse strand, counting down.
AGTCTCGGGAAAATACATAGGATATTATCCCGAAAAAATGTAGGGTCCCGCGCGATAAACGAATTTTGGCGCAACGGAGTTACGCCCGTCATCTAGTAAAGATATATTTCATAAAGCTCAGAAACTATTCCAGTTTTATGATGGAACTGGTCTGTGATAATGGACCACATATTCCGTTAATGATAGCTGTTAAACCTGGTATGCTCGAATCACTTTCAAAATGCGCTTTTCTGGTGAATTTATTGTTAGGAAGTAAAAACGAATATTACGCTATTTTCTTTTTAGTAATCACATTATTATAAGGTGTAGAAAAAACAACAGAAGATATTTTATTTAATAGGCAGTATTAGGCAGTAAAATATTTTTATCACGCTCAAAAATTTAAATCCTTTTAGAGAGCTTGCGTTGAGCGAAGTGTCACACATAAATGAAATTTTTACTTCCTTATCTCGCCTCCCTACAAACTTAATATTGAGAATTATATGCTTGAAAAAATAGTTTGTTTCTATCTGTGTAGCGTGCGTTTTTAAACGCAGAATTGGGTACGACAGAATTTAGTATATAGGTGGTTTCGAGGGCGATAAATCGATCTAGCTGGGAATCATTTTTAGAAAATGACATTTTATTCGTGTTTTATCGAATACCGAGCAAATCTCGGTCAAATTGCTAGTTAATACTTAAATGGCAAACTATTGTTCGAAAAAAGTAAAATGAACACTGTATACGTAGCAGAATTAATTATGTCAATGTAACTTTATCTGAAGAAAATTGTGTTTAGTGGAGGAATACAAAATATTCATAGTAATAAATATTATAAGAAACCGACTCCTCAAAGGTATTTGGAATAACTATTCTCAATATTTAACAATATTTAACAAAAAGCAAAGGCTATCAGCCTTTTAATTTAATAACTTTGTCATATCTTGAAACTTGTTAGAAATTCAATCGAACTCTACTGTCAAAGTAAAACAATTTCATAGTAAACTGTTTCATACCCTACAAATACGAAATCATTTAAAATTATTTCATAACTCCAATGTAAAATCGAAATGAAACTCGGTCAATTTAATCACGAAATGAAAATTTGATACAATCATAACAGTTTATTTAAATTGAGAAAGTTGTTTATTAGTTCACGTTCGATTTTGGGTTTAATTTATAAATGTATAAAGTCTTGTTTTTTTTTTCGAAGCATTTATATTACGACAATACTTTGTTATTGAAATATTGCATTTGAAATACTTGTCGATATGCAAGACAAATTCGATATTTATTAGGTACATTTAGATCTAGATATACCAGGGGTTCCCAAAATTATTTTGTCTACTTTGAGAAAAAATGATGTTTAGCGCCCCCATTGTTTTAAATTAAAATGCATCTCCCAAGCCTCTACACAACGCCCCAATTTTTAATTCTGGGGCCCACACCGCTCCTTTATACCTTCAGCGCCCACAAGCGGGCGTTATCGCCCACTTTGGGAAAGACTGTACTACACCTATATATTAGCGCGCCTTAGAAAAAGAGGGTAGTGCTTTCTCTTCTATACCGCGCCGTCATTCTACTCTCCTTCATTTTTAACCGACTTCAAAAAAGAAGGTATTAATTCGACGCGTATGTACCTATGTAATACTTGCAGTACTGCCTAGTTTTCGTATATATTGTGTTAGTCTATATCAGCGTCTAAACAAATTTGCCCAAAAGTGTATGTATGTATTTTTTTATGTATGTGTTCGCATAGCTTCGGAACTACATGTCAGATTTAAGTGATTCTTTTATTTTTGTTCTAGTTATTGTTCAACTTAGGGAATACTGCAAGCACTGCAAGTTTTATCAAAATCGGTTCAGTAGTTTTTGAGATCGGGAATTTTAATTCTTAATTACGTACAATTTTGAAGTCGGTTTTATCTTTTTAAAATGCTATTATTACGATTATTTAAGAGTTTTAAAGAGATGACGTCCTGTCCTAACGTGCTATTAACATAACATTTGCCTATCACAATATTTTGATGATTGTGTTGGTCTGAACAAGAAATCACTTAATTAGTGATTGCTTGTTCAGACTAATATTCCAGAGTATTTGTATAATAAACTTTAAAGCGATTTCAACTTGAAAACTTTCAAAGGTTAAGTTGAAATCCTAATCTGTCTAGGAGTTATCATGCCAGTAGTATTACCAAAATTCTTGCTACTACAAACATTTAATTAATAACAAACAGCCAAATACAGTACCTTCTCCTCTTTGGAAGTCGGTTAAAAATAAGCCACCAACTTAAAACATTCGAAGGGTAACTTGAAATCCTAATATTTGCCTAGTATAGGAGTTGTGACGGTAGTAATAACACCAAAATTCTTGCTACATACATTTCCTAGATATAATATTGTCCAAAAAAATGTATACAGCCAAATATAGAACCTCTTGCTCTCTGGAAGTCGGTTAAAAATAAACCGCTAATGTTATAATATGCATTCGACGTTTTCAACTTGAAAAGATTTAAAGGTTAAGTTGAAATCCCATCTGCCTAGGAGTTATCACGGCTGTAATAACACCGAAATGGCCTGGACGTAACCCACTTACGCGCGATTGCCAGTCGTCTGGCAATTATGACCAAGATCTCCGCTATAACGACCTTGCCCGTCTTAAACGAGGGACCGCCGGGATTATCTTATGACGTGTTGGGTATATTAATATTACCATGACGTTGTATAAGTATAAATTGAAGACGTGAGTGAAAGAACCAGGTAAGTAACAGTTAAAATTGTCGTTTCTTGCATAAATGGAGGCTTTAGGGCCAGAAAAATGATTTGAAAAAAAAAACTGTGAATTTTATAGGTAGCCAGATGATAAAGTAGGTAAGTTACAAAGGTTGTTCAAATTATTTTAATGGAAAAATGAGTAGTTGTACTTATTTGACTTAAAATGACAACATTGTTACGTCTTTAATTTTGCAATAATTTAAAATCCAAAAATTTCACCAGGAATGAGCGATTATGATATTATCATACAACATTTAATCATACAAAATTTTCAGTTTTCAAAACTAAAAGAAACCTCTAAGGGTCAATTCAGACCGCAACGCGACGAGGCGAGGCGAGGCGCGACGCGGCATAAATTTGTATGGATTTGACAGATTTCAATTGCGTGAGACGTCTTGCGAATCTGCGAAAAAATTTAGAAATGCATCAACGCGTCGGTCTGAATCAACCCTAAATCACCCGTTTGGATACTACGATGCCACACACATAAGCAGACAGACAGATATGGCTAAACTTCAACTATTTCTGTACTCAATCTTCATCATTTTGAAGTCGGTACCAGATATAGCTGAATCTTTATTTCTTTGACAGAAAATTTGAAACTTTTGGAACTGGCACCGACTTCAAAATTATGAAGATTGAGTACAGAAATAGTTGAAGTTTAGCCGAATTCGGGAAAAGGCACTACATATTAGATAGGAAAAATTATTTAATACTTTTTAGTTCATATTATAAGGATGCTATTAATATTGTTTTTACCTTGGAAGTCGGTTTTAATTTTTTGTTAAAAATAATAATTTCACTCTTTTTAGTTACCTAGTAGGTAAACTGTTAGTGCCAATTCAAATTGTATAAAAAATAGTTTCATATTGTCTTCACTAGATGTCACTGAGGCGCTCCTGTGTCGCGCTATCGCTTGTACGTAGAAGTTTTATATATAGGTAGTTGTAACTCGTAACAGATTTTCGTTGTGTTGTTGAAAGTTTGTAAGCAACTGACGTCTGACAACTCAACAGTGAGCTTGGTGTGAGCAGTGAGCATTGAATTGACAACATAAATCATAATATTGAGTGGTAATTGATCTCGTATAATTGTTATTAAAGGTGAACGCAGATTTGGCCGCACCGCACGCACCGCAGTCGCCGCATTCGCAATTCTTCATATTATTATGAAGTTGCGAAGACTGCGGCGCGGGTAGGTAGGTATGCGAGCTTGCCTATAACTTCATATAAAGAATTCCGAATGCGGCGACTGCGGTGCGTGCGGTGCGGCCAAATCTGCGTTCACCTTAAGTTGACCTCCGTCATAGTCCGCGAATTTATAAGTGGTCGTCGGTGGTACTGCGTATATTCTACGTATCTTATTACAATTTGTTAAGACTGATATGAGTCATACGGCATACCCCAAGGCCCAAATATCAGGTAGATAGATAAATTTAAACAATACATTTAAAAAGATCTAAGTGAACACGTGCTGCAAAATGCTCGCAGCGTGGCATCACAATAGACATAACTACCAGTACTTCGACTGCTATGAGACTGACGAGTATTAATATCTGTCGTTTCTTTCGTGTTTCGCCAGGATAAGTTAAAGGCTGGCGCGCTGGCTGGTATAATTTAATTTTAAAAATAAGATTTTGAAATTGAATTCTGACAGTTTTCTTTGCATGTGCCAAAATATAAACAACTAAATTTGTAGGTTACGACCCTAGCGACGACTTTTGTCATAATACGTCAAACTTAAAAAAATTACATCAGTTCTAAGTCGGCATACTCTATCATTCTGTCTACTCTGGCGGCATGCCGCATGCCCTGACATTCCAGTTAGAACTTGAATACGATGTTTACGTACGCGTCGCCGCGCGCCGCGCGGCGACGCCGTTGCCTCTGCGGCGCCGACCGCCGTGTATATTAAACAGCCTATAATAATTGGTGTTGTTATGTACATAATTATTATTATTGTATCCATACCTATGTCTTGTACTATTATCTATTTTGTGCCATGAGACATTGGTGACCTTAACACGACGTGGTAATGATGATGATGACGATGATGATGATGATGAATTTGAATTGCATGGTAGCATATGCTTTCTGTTCTTAAAACAACGCCGAAACTCCCAAACGTGTATCTATAAAGAGTCAGGAGTTCTCTCAGCATCTTCGAAACCATGGTATACCTTGATCCAATATTTGACTTTTTGGTAGCATATTCTTAGTACACTTCACATAAAACCAAAATCACCATATGTTTCCATATAAATTTCGAGGAGTTCCCTCGATTACTCCTGGATCCCATCATCAGGTCACCACTTTTGTGAACATGGTACCAAATTGGAGTGAAACCTAATACAACAAAACAAAAATTTCGAAAATCGGTTCACAAACGGCGGAGTAATCGTTGAACATACAAAAAAAAAAAAAAAAAAAAAAAAAAAAAAAAAAAAAAAAAAAAAAAATCCACAGCCGAACATATAACCTCCTCGTTTTTTGGAAGTCGGTTAAAAATTGAAGAAATTTACGTAATTCGGTCCCTTTCATACTGAAATATAAAATTGAATAACCAGATGAATGGTTTAAATATTTCGACAGAAGTGTCGACACGATCGGTGAAAAGAGGATAATGATTCATCACTGCACAGTCACTAACAAGAGATTACATCATTTCATAATACTTATTAAAAACTTTATCATTCATAATAATTACATAACGATAAAAGTTTTTAATCATGTTTTTTGTTCTGAAATTATTACAGCGCTGAAGAGTTTGTTTTATTTGGTTACTAGCTGTTCTACGCGACTTTGAACGCACAAAATTTAACCACAAGAACAATCATTTTTGTTGCAATTAATACCCTATGCTCTTCTTCATGGTCTACTATATATCTATATTTATTTAAAACTAAATATAGATACACAGTAGCCGTAAATTTTTATGTATAGCTAACTAGCTGACCCGATAGACGTTGTCCTGTCTTAACGATGATAAAAGTTTACTGTGCGGGAACCGTACATTTTCCGGGACAAAAAGCATTCCTTGTCCCGAGATTTAAATTAGTATCACCATGCCAAATTTCATCAAAATAGATTAGGCTAAAATCGTAAAAGTTTATTGTGCGGGAACCGTTCATTTTCCGGGACAAAAAGTATCCCTTGTCCTTTCCAGAGACTCAAAGTATTTCCATACCAAAATTCATCAAAATCAATTGAATAGTTTACGCGCAAATCATAAAAGTATATTGTGCAGTAACCGTACATTTTTACTGAACAAAATGTACCCTATGTTCTTTTTCGTGACTGAAAGTATCTCTGTACCAAATTTCAGCAAAATCGGTTCAGCCGTTTACGCGTAATGCCGTGACTACGTGAAATATGGATTCATTTAATTTATAATATACCTACGTACGTAGTTTATTAGATATTTCAAAATAAAAATGTTTTCTGTGCAATTACAAACTTAAACCCTGCTCTACTCAAGGATTGCGTTTTACGAGTTTATTTCTATTTCTAAAGCCTTTAAACTTTTCATTTACTCATTTTGCGGATGGTATAGCAAAACTGCGTACCATTTATAAGTTTCGGATTTTTGGCGCCATTATAAGCCTTTTTCTTTTAAAAGAGAATGTGAAAGAACTATAATATATGGTAGAACGTGTGAGGTAAATAATACCTAATCAATTTTAAGTTCGCAGCACCATCGTTGTGTACTCCTGTGATAACGTAGCCTTATAATCAACTTTTAGTTCGCAGCTCTTAATACCGTAGTTATAGCCGTATCTAAATTATATTTTCTTCCAGGTTTTTAGCCAATCGGAAGAAGGATCGACCGCTGTCAGCCAACGCGGTGGCCAATGAGCAGAAGGCGACGAAGGTGCTGGGGCTGGTGTTCTTCACGTTCGTGCTGTGCTGGGCGCCGTTCTTCCTCCTCAATATATTGTTCGCGTCGTGTCCCGCTTGTATTGTACCAGGTAATGAGTTTTTTTTAATTAATTTTAATTGTCTATGGGCTTTTCGCCCATATCCTTTGTATGTCGCTTTTTTATAATTTTTTCACGTACCAAGCTTACGAGAAACCAGGTAATGGGTTAGCTAATGAAGGTCAGGGGCGTAGCTACAGCCGTATATGCCGTATCAATTATACTGGGCCCTGGGCTACAAGCATGCGTAAAAAAAAATAATAATTTTTTTCCATTTGTTAAAATTAAAAAAGGCAACCTTACCTTAGGGCCCCAGACATTTTTATCTGGGGCCCCACCAAGGCATGCTAGTACGCTTCTGTTGCTGTTGCCCCATAATTCGTTTATCGCGCAGGGCCCGTACATATTTCCGAGATAAAAACTATCTTACGTCCTTTCCCGGGACTCAAAGTATCTCCATACTTCAGCAAAATCGGTTCAGCGGTTTAGGCGTGAAGAGGTAACATACAGACAGACAGACACACTTTCACATTTATAATATTAAGTATGAATGTGGTCGTATTCAATATTATAGGGTATTTTTGTAATAAAGAGTATGTGCTAGATCTGATGCAAAGTAAATTTAATCAGTCGCGTAGGAGCGCAGACAATATGTACTTAGCAGCAGATTATCTGTTTGTACGACGATAGGGGGACCATTTTGATGGATTTCATAGGATAATTGGACGCTATTAAACATATTTTGTGTTTTATCCCAATAAAACATTAATTAATTCGATATTTTTAATCTTTATTGATTTCTACTAAAATAGTTCCTTCAAATTCAGACGACTCTTCCCTACAGAAGTTTAAATAATCGGCCGGTCTCGCCCACGAAAGGTTCCGTACCGTTATAGAGCAAAAATAGGCCAAAAATTGGCGAGCCCTTTCAATTTTGGGGAGCCCCCCTTAAATTTTTATTTTATTTAAATACTATTATTAATTATTAAAGTACTTAAATATTATATTTAAGGCCTTTGTGAAAATTTCAAGTGCCTACCTGTTGCGTTCGTGCTGTTGTAGCAAAAAAGGCTAAGAAAATCATGTTTGTTGTATGGGAGCCCCCCTTAAATATTAATATTATTTTGTTTTTAGTATTTGTTATTATACCAGCAACAGATATACACAATCTGTGAAAATTGCAGAAGTCTAACTATAGCGGTTCTTGAGATACAGCCTGGCGACTGACAGACAGATAGACAGACAGACGGACAGACAACGAAGTCTTAGTAATAGGGTCCCGTTTTTACCCTTTGGATTCGGAAAACACTGGGTTATTTTTAAATAACCCGGTGTTTTCCGTACCCAAAAAATAAAAACGAAATACATATATTTAAAACAACCGTTATGTCCCACAAACTATTATAACTTGGTCACCGTAAAAAGAAACTTAATTTAATAGTTTATTTGAAATCGTCTCTCTCTGAATCTACCGTAACTTTGATAAAAACTCGGAATAAAATATATTTTAATACACTTTTTGCGTTACAAGTTTTTTTTTTAGGTTAAAGTTGTTAGTACAATGTTTTCTTTTATACTTTTCAACCGCATTAATATCTGCTTAGTTTGCGGCGGACAAATTATTCATGATTCAAATTAATTATTTTATTTTATTCGGAAAACTTACAGCTTGTGCAGAAATTGCAGTAAGAATACATTTAAATTAGAAACATAAAGCCAATTATAAAGTTTTCGCAATTAGATAAGACGTAAAGAGCATAATCTATGATTCTAGTGACTCGACAAGAAAAGTAAGTATAAACAAATTAGGAAACAACAGTTAATAACAGTAAGAACATTACAAAAAACTAAGTATAGGAATTAATACACCACAGCACTCACAAACGCTATAACGGGTTATCAAAATTACTCAATACCCAAACAAATTATGTAACAATTTTCATTTCTGATTTTTAAAATAGGCATTTGATAAAAGCTTTCAGATATCAGATGTTTTTATTTTAAAAATGTCATTATTTTTCAAATTAAGATTATTTATGATTTATTTTGAAATATTATGCTCATAATATGAGCATAATATAGATATTATTATAATGCATACCTAATAATCGTGTTTATTACCAAATAATCGGCCAAGTTCTTGATATACATCCTGGAGACAGACAGACGGACAGACGGACAGACGGACAGACATCGAAGTCTTAGTAATAAGGTTCCGTTTTTACCCTTTGGGTACGGAACCCTGAAAATTAAGTAAAGTAAGGTCTGAAGTATTTTTTGTTATGATAAGAGTGCGACACTTTTCTTGGTATGCAATGTTCTTCCGCAGTCAGAATTCAGCTGCATTCTTTTTTACATAATAATCCATACTAATATTATAAATACGAAAGTGTGTCTGTCTGTCTGTCTGTCTGTACTCTATCCATACTTAATATTATGAATGCAAAAGTGTGTGTTTCTGTCTGTCTCTCTGTTACCTCTTCACGCCCAAACTGCTGAACGAATTTTGCTGTTTGGTATGGGGATACTTTGAGTCCCGGGAAAGGACATAGTATACTTTTTATCCCGAAAAAATGTACGGTTCCCGCGCGATAAACGAATTTTGGCGCAACGAAGTTGCGGGCGTCATCTAGTACCTTTATGAAGTGGAAAATTGTTAATTATTAATCTTATATATAAAATTCTCGATGTTAGTCCACGAACTCCTCCGAAACGGCTTTACTGATTTTTACTAAATTTTATATGCATATTCAGTAGGTCTGAGAATCGGCTACTCGGTACTTTATATATTGATAAGTGCAATTGTTGAATAAATAATAGTAAATTATTACAACTCGAGACTGAGGGCGACCATTGTTTGAGCGACGGGGTAGCGATAGACGTTGCTATGGTAACATACTTATTTAGTAACTTCAAAAAAATAATATGGCAAATATATTATGGCAAAGCAACGTTTGCCGGGACAGCTAGTTGTTATATAAATTAATTTAAATTGTGCTAAAACTTATATACAAGCAATCCCAATGTAGGAATATATTAAAGGTATTATATAACAATATACGGTTAATAATAGGTAAGTGTCAATATCAAAACAGCAAAACTATATACGTCGGTTGGTTTATGCATCGGAAAGGAATGTAAAAAGCTGATGATGAAGCTGAAGATGCAAGAAAACAGAGTGCTCCTGTAAACTTAGCACACACCTGGGCAATATAAAATTATTCTTACATAGAGCTCTTGTGTATACATAGTTGGGCCCTATAAAATTACTCTGGTAATTTCAATGGGTATCAATGAATCCGCTCACTGCCACCAAAATTATTGTTGACTAATATCATGACGTAATTAACGGAACACACTTTTATTGCACTATTTCCGCTATATTTAATTTTATTTATTAGCTAAAAGCCGAGCTTTGCGAGAGCTCGCGTCGTTTTTCTGCGTGGTAATAATCAGTAATTAAGGTAGTTTTTTTCATATATATTTTAATAGTAACCAAACCTTGACTAACCGATGAATATATATCTACATATTAATAAAAATTTCTATGTTAAATCACAAATTAATTATAGGCGTAACAGTTTTTCCGTAAAGTGTACCACAAAAGTTCTCCGGTTGTGGGATATACTAGGGCTCGCTTCGCTCGTCTTGATAACAATCGTCGATCGTGATGACATTGTCGAAACGCTTAGGGCCTGTTTCACCACTTCCTGATAAGTGCTGGATAGGCGATCTACCACTAAACTTGACAGATAGAGTATGGAGCATCTGTCAAATAAGTTGTGGATAGCCTATCCGGCACTTTATCAGCAAGTGGTGAAATGGGCCCTTAGTGTAAGAATAGTGTGTTTCATTAATATTGTTGTCACCAGAGCACGTTGTGGACATCTGCCTGTGGCTCGGTTACGTGTCGTCGACCATCAACCCCATCATCTACACGGTGTTCAACCGGACATTCCGAGCCGCCTTCCTCCGTCTGCTGAAGTGCCATTGTACCAGGTATGATATCAACAAAAAATAATAATATCTATGGACGCTTCTCACCACGTCAGTCTGGCCCCGTGCTAAGTACCCAAAGGACTTGTGTTACAGGTACCAGACAACGGAAATATATTTAATACTTTTATACTATACATATATTTAAGATTTTTATTATATCATACACCCGGAAACATTGAAAACTTTTTGTTCCGTCGGCGGGATTCGAACCCGCGACCCCCGGCTTGAGCTACCAACGCGCTCACCACTGAGCTACAGAGGTCGTCAAAATTGTATTTATGTTGTATGATAATCTACAGTAACAGTCGCTCTCCTGAAAACCACTACTTTTGATATGTCGCTTTATACGTGGGGACAGTCTAGATGACACCGCAACACCGTCGCGTCAAAATTCGTTTATAGTCCGAAATCTGTACATTTTTCCAGGATAAGAATTTAGCCTATGTCGTTTCCCGGGACTCAAAGTATCCCCATATCAAACGGCAAAATTGGTTCAGCAGCTTGGGCGTGAACAGGTAACAGAGAGACATACACATTTTCGCATTTATAATATTAAGTATGGATAAAACGCACAATGCCAGTAAATTTAGATAATAAGTACCTAATTAGTATATTACTAATTATACAGCTCATAGTATAAAATATTACAGTTCAAAATGAGTGCCTTGTGTAACCAAAATAAACCAAACCAAAGAGTCCAATTTTTACGTCAGTCCCACCGATCGAAAACAAAACCGAGATAATATTAATGAGAAGGCTTTCATAATAATCTCTTATACACAGAAGACAATCAATTGCAGAGAACCACGTAAATTATCGAATCTGCAATTGTTTATTTATTATAATGCCACTCCTCTCTGGAATATTAATTATTGACTGTTGGACTTATTATGCGATATTTTCGTTTTGATTTATTTAATGCGCTTAATGTTATGAAATTACTATCTACTTTTTGATTAAAATTAGTTACAGACAGGCTTATGTCTTATATTATGTAATATGTAATAATGAATGTAGTGATAATATTATGATAATAGAATGTCCCATACGAATATAAAAAATGCGAAAGTGCGTCTGTCTGTTACCACTTCACGCCCAAATCGCTGAATTGATTTTGCTGAAATTTGGTGTGAAGATACATTGAGTCCCGGGAAAGGGTATAGAAAGCTTTTTATCCCCGAAGAATGTACGGTTCCCGCGTGACAAATGAATTTTGGTGCAACGGAGTTCAGGTGTCACGAGTAATAGTAATAAACTATGAGCTATTAAGACGTGTCAAATATCAGTTAAGGGCCTGTTTCACCGCTTCCTGATAAGGTGCCGGATAGGCTTATTTGACAGATTCTCCATACTCCATCTGTCAAGTTAAGTGGTGGATAGCCTTATCAGGAAGCGGTGAAACAGGCCCTCAGTCTACTAAAAACATTGTTGCAAAAACAAGAAGCATTTTAACAAAATATAGCCTTTATTATTTCACCCTTTGGTACTTAAGGCTCTTGGAGAATGCTCTATTGTTTTGTGTGTACAATACCCTCTTCCACTGAGATGTTTTGTGTGAAAACGGAAAATCTAGGAAAACCATGCACGTTCTCGTCTTACAATTGGAGTAGAATTAGATTTATTTTAAGAATAAAAAGTCTAGACTTTGTGGCTAGGGCTTAGTTGTAGTTTGTTTCAGAGAAAAAGAAAAAAGTCTTCGACTACATTTTAATGGTTTCTTGTTTGCTTAGCAGAATAAAAATTAAATAAGCAATTTATCGATAAATTTTTTTTCGGTGCCACAATTATTGAGCCAAGTTTTGTCTGGATGTAATAATGATAATGATAATAATAATTTATTTTCTCACCACAAAAAATCAATTACATAATTAACTTAGACTATATTATGATAACAATCTTAGGTTGTTGTGGAAGACTGGTGCCTAAACTGGGCGTGAGCCTGTATTTCAGGACACCAGGCCTCTATCCTCTATCTTGGTAACTGGTGAAGTCGGGTTAGTTAGTGTATGAATCTGTGGTTTGTGTGTGTGTGTGTGTATGTGTTTGGTATACTATTCTGGTATTGCAATTAATTTTTCAGTGGTCTCGTAATTCAGATTTATAAGCCAAGTTGGTACTCTAGTTTTGCAGACAGATTTTGAGACGTTATATATGTGTTCATGCATGTTGATTTTATTGTAGAGGTAGCCCCCAATGAAGCAGAAGAAACGGTTGGTAAATCGGGTACGAAAAGGGTTGTTGCCTACTCGCTTAATTTCGTATTTTAAAAGTAAAGTTACCGAATGGATTGGACAACTTACATAAGGATTTTGTCAAAAAAAAAAATAGTAGGATTAGTACTTTTTACGGTGAATATTTTTGGCGCTCTTATAAACCTCTTTTTAAAAAAAGGATTTTATTTAAACACACTTAGTTTAATTCACAATAAGAATTAGAAATGGATTTTGAAATATAGCCAGGCAAAGGCCGCGCGCGGATATAGAAGGATGGACAGGAACTGAGGTCTCGGGCCGAATGCAGGGATTATATATCAAATGGAAAGAATAGTGCTAGGCACTATTATATACTAACCTAGTATATAACAGCTCGATCCAGGATTATCTTTTAGACAAAGTTATTATCTCTTACATAGAGCTTAAGAGGGATTATTCTAATTTTGAATATATTAATAACTTTAATAACTTAGGCGCGTTTTAGAATATTATGTTCTCAAATTAGTGAAAAGTTTTTGAACTTTTATAGGCGTTAAACGTTCTTTCTTTTTATCTTTTTTTTTTGTCTCGTACACGTCAATAGTTTCAAAATGTCTGTGTCTGGCAGGTCTCAAAGCGGCCACTTTGAGTAAATCTTAAAGTATTATGAAGAAGTTCTTCCACTGTAACTTCTAAATATTACCTAATTAATTGACATGAAAGCAGAATGAAAATTTAAGTTTTATATTTTATCTGTTACTAGCTGTCCCGGCAAATGTGGCTTTGCCATAATATAATTGCCATATTATTTTATTGAAGTGACTAAATAAGTATGTCACCATGGCAACGTCGATCGCTATACCGTCGCACAAACAATGGTCGCCATCAGTCTCAGGTTGTAATAATTTACTATTATTTATTCAACAAATGCACTTATCAATATATAAAGTACCGAGTAGCCGATACTGAATATGCATATAAAATTTGGTAAAAATTAGTAAAGCCGTTTCGGAGGAGTTCGTGGACTAACATTGTGACACGAGAATTTTATATATAAGAAGAAGTAACCGTTTTACGGAATCTAAAACAAACAAACAAATTATGCAATACCCAAGGTATGGAATTGAAAGACTTGCCGCCTGCGGTGTTGAACTACCAATACTAAATTTGAGTGGATAATTGGCATCATCCCATCACGCACGTTTCAATGAGAACAGACCCTAATGCGTTCCGCTGACATGCCATGTGACGTATCTTTAGATTCTTCACATCATCATCATTTCTTTTGCTCATCCAGCTCTTATTCTTTAAGACGAAATATATTTTGTACAGTGTACTATCAGAGAAGTCGATTCGTATTATGTAGATGAGGAACTTCGTAATTTGATCATATTATGTCAAACCCATCCGACAGATCACATGACATTAAATTGACGTAATCAGACCAACTGACGTAGGCCTGTTAACTGTCTATGAATCACTTTCTTCGTTGGTAATAAAATGGCTCTTTTTCTTTCAGACGAGGCAGATGCACACGATACAAGTCGACGGATTCGAACCGCGGTGCCTCCCAGCTGTGCGCGCGGTCGGCCCTGCCGCTGGCTATCTCGCTGCGGCCGCTGGGGCTGACGGCCACCAACCAGATCCCACAGACCACCGAGACGGTTCTAGACCCACCCATTAACGAGTATAATATGAGGTATTAGGCAAAAATGAGTAAATAAGATTTGGTTTCAGTTATAAAGATATTTTACCAAATGATAACTGTTTGAGGTTTGCAGTCTTTGTCACGTAATTTTTGCAATCTATCATACAAAGATAAGCAGCACTTGTTTTTTGTGTTTTTTCCTATGTAAATACTTACACAACATTCGTACTCCTGTACGGGCCTGTCCACATCTCTACGTCACGACGTCTTCAACGTGGAACGGTGCAGTAACGTGGCACGGTACGTTGACGTGATGTGTAAATTAACGTCAACGTAACGTAAAAATATACGTCTTTTTTTTTCTCTGTCTCCGTTTTTAACAACAGCAAAAGCAGAATACGTAATGTGTGGTCCACATCTAGATCAGTCGTGAAGAATGCAGCAGTTTTACAAGGCATGGCGACGTACAATATTGCTATATCGTGATGACGTGCATTTTACGTTATGTTAACGTAAATTTGCACGTCACGTCACGTACCGTGCCACGTTACCGCACCGTTCCACGCGTTGACGACGTCGCGTCGTGACGTGGAGATGTGGACAGGTCCTACCTACAGGGGTACAAATTTGTATTTAATTCACACACTTAAATTAACTGTACACCTATAGGATTTGGTCCGAAACTGTATCAGTATTTTCGCTACCTATGGCAATTTGACTTGAAAAAAAGCAGCCTTGTAGGTCTGTGATTTGATTTCTGTCAATGTAACTTTTTGTTTAGTGAATAAATTTCAATTTTGGATGGCCAGTTTAAAGTATTGATGCGCTGTATTTAGTTTCAGTATGAACTGATCCCTACCATAGTAAAGTTATTATAACTGTAAAATATTATGTTTATACCATCGAGGAAATTGAATCCTAGGCAGTTGAAAGACCAACGTCATTTAGTCGGGTCGTGTTAATTTAATGTTAATTGTGATCTGTCGGCTGGGTTTGACGTAACGCGACCAAACTACGTAGGTCTCCCATCTGCCAAAGAATCAACTTCTCTGATAGTACAATTTACATAATATGTATATTGTATGTACTATTTTAACCCAATTTTACGGGTGTTTTAAAATTATTTGAAGCGAAAATCGTTAATAGCTAGAAAGAGTTTTAGAAGCTAGTGTGATTTATATGTTAAATAATAAATTGCGTGTTGTAAAAATATCAATTTTAGTAAGATGAATATTGTTAAAATGTGTCATAATTACAATTAACTTTAAACTATTATTACTCTATACTTATTTTTATACCTACAGGTAGGCACTTATAATATTTAAATGCCAGAAGAAAATATTTATTAATGTTTCCATACTATAATATTGATACCCTTCCTACATACCCTTACCCCCCTTTTAACAAATATATTTTACCTTGAATATTATACAGACGATAAACAGTGTTTCTTGTCTTTAATGTCCCTTTTGTAACGTAAGAGACAAGGAAAAAACACTGTACCGTATAGATAATATATAAAATCTGTATACACACTGTTCATTTTTTTTACTAATACTAGCTGTCACGGCAAACGTTGCTTTGCCATAAATTTGCCATATTATTTTATTGAAGTGACTAAATAAGTATGTCACTATGGCAACGTCGATAACTATCCCGTCGCACAAACAATGGTCGCCGTCAGTCTCAGGTTGTAATAATTTACTATTATTTATTCAACAAATGCACTTATCAATATATAAAGTACCGAGTAGCCGATTCTCAGACCTACTGAATATGCATATAAAATTTGCTAAAAATCAGTAAAGCCGTTTCGGAGGAGTTCGTGGACTAACATTGTGACACGAGAATTTTATATATAAGAAGAAGATACAAGGTAAAATATTTTTGTTAGAAGGGGGGTATGTGTATACTGTAAAGTGCCAATCATTATTAAGTGGCAGTAATAATAACTATTATTGTATAGTTTACCCCTTTAAGGTGAATCTTAAAAATATATTTTTTTTAATTGCTACAATATTCAGTGTTGTACACGTCAATAGCTTTGTCCACACTCCTTTTTCTGTTTGTCAAGGGCTCAGAAAAGGAAAATAAGGTTGACCTTATTTTCCTTCACGGACGGTCAGAGGCGCTATAACGCATGCGTTATAGCGCCTCTGATCGTCCAAAACTTTCGCTTTGTTATTAAAAATTACAGTTGGCGTTCCGTTCTTTGACGTATTCAATTATCGAATGTGCCAAAACGAAAGTTGAATGAAAGAAGATGACGAAAATTGAAGACGAAAGCGCATAATGTGGACAATGGACATAGCTAATAGAATCCGGGGTTCTCAAAACGCGCGTTAGCAAAGCGCGCGCTTCAAAACGCCCAATGTGTACCTGCTCTAAGGGCCGAAACATATAACCACATTGCGACACCACAACGCCTTTGGCGGATTTCGTTAGTTTTTTTATTAATATGAGTTTTGAATTATTATGCCGACGATTTTGGCGGTGTGGTGCCGCAACACGGTTTTATGATTCGACCCTAGGTATTAGTTCCAACGATACCAAGAAATATAAGAATCCCTATTGCGTAGTAATTGGAACGTATTACCGATTGCGTTTCTTAATTCTTTACTTAATGTGCTTTTATTAAATAATACTTCAGCGATTTTCGTGAAGCGGAAAAATAAATAACGGAAAGTGACACGCAATATTTTCCCCGTTTACAGGTACTGAGTTAGTACTATAGGGTGTTGATTAATGTTATTTACCACATATTTATTATGTGGGTATCCTTACATGAAACATAATAAGTACTATCTGAGAAGTTGTGGCGGACCCACGTCATTTGGTTGAGTTATGTAAAATCGTAATGTTCGATTATACGTGCGATATAACGTGCTCCAGCAAGAGGGCTTGACATAACACGACCAAATCACGTAGGTCTGCCATCTGCCTATATGCACTATCGAGAAATTGATATTTATCAATTTCTCGATAATGCAGCACAAATTTTATTCAGCCTTCAACTTCAAACCATAGATTTCGAATGGCGTGTTGAATTAAAGCTAGAGCTGTTTTTATGGGCAGAAGACCCATAGACTAAACTAGAAAAAAATATAGAAAACTTCATAATTTGTCGCGTGGCAGAAATAGAGGGGTATTACTTACTCATAAAACTGCGCCGGTGGCCTCCCTGGACCTAACATATTTTTGATCACGCATCTTGCTAATGAATTTTTTTTTTTTTTTAACATCCAACAAGCGCGCAAAGGTGGAAGAGCAAAGCACTTCAATAATTCATTTGCCGCAGTTAAATCATCATAATTTTTGCAATTTG
Source organism: Lysandra bellargus (assembly GCA_905333045.1). Classification (NCBI taxonomy): domain Eukaryota; kingdom Metazoa; phylum Arthropoda; class Insecta; order Lepidoptera; family Lycaenidae; genus Lysandra; species Lysandra bellargus. Next base: position 7,373,701 of record HG995335.1, on the reverse strand, counting down.
GTAAACATGAACCGCCAAATTATAAAGTGGCATTGTTTAAGCCCACAATCGGCGCCATATTGTCTCATCCATAATTCCATTACGTCTTGATGAACTTTATGACCAGAACTAATGGCCAAGGACAATGGCTAAACAATACTACTCGTAAACTATAGGCTTATGAACGGCTCTTATACACTTCAAATTAGGGAAAAAGTAGCCCCTTTAGTCTGGAGTTCTGTTCACACTCATAATATAAAAAAATATTAAAATTTGTGCCTGTACTTTTTCAAGCAAAAATTACATAAAATATTTGGAAAAGAAATGTTCACCTTTAAACATATAGACCGGTACGAATTGTACAAAATGAAAATAAAACCATGACTAATTTTATATAATTTTACTTCCAAAGATTAAATAAAATTACATAGTTATTTGTAATAAAATTTTGAAACCAAATTAAATACACCTCATTTAAGTAAATGGTTACCCCTGCCATCTTTATTGCAGAATTAATGTAAATTAAAAAATATTTAATATAATAATATTTTAACCAACATTCAAATTGGCACTTAATTATATTTAGCTAAATTAATAATTGTTTCCTTGCGGCCAAAGAATGAATTAGGTAGGTCTTAAGTTATTTGCGAATAGGTCTAGAAGAAAATTGTTATTATTTGTATTTATTTGTCGAAGTATATATTTAAAGATGCGAGAAATAAAATTTCAATATTACGTGTAATGTATAGCAATAAAATTAATGTAAATATGTGACTGTGTTGAAGTGTTGTATGGATGTCAAATAAAGAGTATTTTTAAATTGAAGGAAGTTTTCTTACATTGCACTAATTTTATACGTGTAGAGGTATATTCGAAAAGACCGGCAAGCGTTTAGCGGTGCGGTAAGTTTTTAACTAAGGGCCCCAGAACCAGAGATTTTTTGTTGCAAAATGCACGATATTATAGCGATACGTTTGCATGAGCCACGAGTGTCCATGGGTGACGGTAGTTGCTTTCCATCAGGTGACCCGTTTGCTCATTGACGACAGAAAAAGGGTCCTATATCTTATGTATGTAAAAGCAAAGTAGTATTTTTATATACGCCACGGACCACAGTAAGCCACATATTAGATTTTAAAAGACTTGACCGATGGCTTGACAAGAGAATAATACGGGCTCTACACTCGCGGCGCGAAAGCCCGCGAAGGCCGCGAACCGCGAGTGTGGAGGGTTTCGCGGCTTCGAATCGTGTTCACGGCGCGAATCGCGGCCCTAATTCGCGCCGCGAGTGTAGAGCCCGCATAACATTTTGTAGTTTTTTACCCAAACTGCATGATTTACGCGAAAGTAAATCAAAGCTATAATTAGGGCCTGTTTCACCGCTTCCTGATGAGGCTATCCACCACTTAACTTGACACATAGAGTATGGAGAATCTGTCAAATAAGCCACGGGCACCTTATCAGGAAGCGGCGAAACAGGCCCATAATGTAGTATTATAAACCAGAAGTGGTTAAACTAAAACTCCGTCGAAGCTACATCAATGTTGAACATAAAATTGGCGTACTCAAAGTTTTTGCTTCAAATACCACGATGAAAGATAGCAAATTTCGAAGTAATAAAGCTTCACAATTGAATTATAATTCTGAAACTCCAGTTATATGTAGGCTCGTTACTCGTGTAGGTGTGATTTGCATACTGAACATTATCGTGCAGATTTAATAAAGACGCCGGTTATTAAGATGTAAAATATGAAATGTACATATCTAAGACTAACAATTAAAATGAGACGTGATTAAAATGATTTGTTAATTATTATACAAAAACTCTTATAACTCTTAGATATAAAATTCTCGTGTCACAATGTTAGTCCACGAACTCCTCCGAAACGACTTTACTGATTTTTACTAAATTTTATATGCATATTCAGTAGGTCTGAGAATCGGCTACTCGGTACTTTATATATTGATAAGTGCAATTGTTGAATAAATAACAGTAAATTATTACAACCTGAGACTGACGGCGACCATTGCTTGTGCGATGAGATAGCGATCGACGTTGCCATGGCGACATACTTATTTAGTCACTTCAATAAAATTTAAATATGGGAGAAATATATATTAATATTATAATTGGGAAGAGTTTGTTTGTTTAAACGCGCTAATCTCAGGAACTACTGGTCCGATTTGAAAAATTCTTTCAGTGTTAGATATCCTATTTATCGAGGAAGGTTATAGGCTATATTTTATTACATTAAGATTAATAGGAGCGAAGAAATAGAGAAAAGTGTGGAAAAAACGGGGGGAAATTATTTGAAAGGGCTTATTTGAACGCGATAATCTCAGGAACTGCTGGTCCGATTTAAAAAATTCTTTCAGTGTTAGATAGCCTATTTATCGAGGAAAGTTATAGGTTATATTTTATTACGTTAAGAATAATAGAAGCGAAAAAATCAAGGAAAGTATGGAAAAAACAGGAGAAATTATTTGAAATGGCTTATATGAACGCGCTAATCTCAGGAACTAATGGTTCGATTTGAAAAATTCTTTCAGTGTTAGATAGCCTATTTATCGAAAAAGACTATATTATGCTATACTTTATTGCGCTAAGATTAATAGCAGCGAAGAAATAGAGAAAAGTGTGGAAAAAACGGGAGAAATTATTTGAAATGGCTTATTTGAACGCGCTAATCTCAGGAACCAATGGTCCGATTAGAAAAATTCTTTCAGTGTTAGATAGCCTATTTATTGAGGAAGGCTATAGGCTATACTTTATTGCGTTAAGACTAAAAGGAGCGAAGAAATAGAGGAAAGTGTGGAAAAAACGAGGGAAATTATTTGAAAGGGCTTATTTAAACGTACTGGAGCAATTTTTATGTAATTTGGCACACATAAAGAATAGACCACGTGAAAGGAAACATGTTTCTTTTTTTGCGGAAAAATGTACGGTTTCCGTTTCATTCCTAAATTAGGCGGGCGAAGCCGCGCGGAACATCTATCATATCATAAAAGTATATTGTCCCACTCCCCACACACAATATACTTTTATGATTTGCGCGTTAACTATTCAATCGATTTACGGGAACAACTAGGTGTAAACTAAAGTCCACGCGGACGAAGTCGCGGGCAATCTATACTAATATTATAAATGCGAAAGTATCTCTGTCTGTCTGTCTGTCTCGCTTTCACGCCAAAACTACTGAACCGATTGTAATGAAATTTTGTACACAGATAGTCTAAAGCCTGAGAAAGGACATAGGCTACTTTTTAGCTGGAAAAAGGGGTTGTAAGGGAGTGAAAATGCGTAAATTTGTTAAAAATAAGTTAGTTCCAAAAATTCATAATAGATGGCGCTTTGAGTCGCCTACATCGCGCTATCGCTTGCTCATAAGTCTTTCTATAAGTGATGGTACCATGTTCAGTCACGTTATTCGATTCTTTCGATTGTTATACACGTTATTAATAACTCACTACTCACTACTCAGTACTTTATCTATGTAATGAGTAGTGACGTAACCTTAAACATATCAATGATAAACTATAGTTTATAGGCTGATTTACATTGATACAGTTGTTTCAATCCAGTCCAACACTGGATTGAAACATGTTTACATTGAAACAGTGCTGAGCCAGCGACGGAATCCAGTGATGCTGGCTCCAGCTACTGTATCAATGTAAATCAGCCTTATGGGTAAAGCTAAAGTTTTTTAAAAGCTTTTAAATTTGACACCAATTTTGTGGACACCGCGTGCTATAAGCTGAAGTCCACGCGGACGAAGTCGCGGGCAACAGCTAGTACTTTATATTATGGCAAAGCATGTTTGCCGGGACAGCTACTAATATAATATTATTTTGATTATTATATTATACCTCTTTGAGCTAGGCAGTTTGGGTAAAATAAAACGTGTTCAATATTCTTGACTAATCACTTAAAAATACTATACTATACATATTATAAAACAAAGTCGCTTTTTTTCCTCATGTCCCTTTGTTCCCTTAATCTTTAAAACTACGCAACGGATTTTGATAATTCTTTCAGTGTTAGATATCCCATTTATCGAGGAAGGCTATCCATACTTAATATTATAAATGCGAAAAGTGTGTCTGTCTGTCTGTCTTTCTGTCTGTCTGTCTGTCTGTCTGTTACCTCTTCACGTCTAAATCGCTGAACCGAGTTTGCTCTTTCAAATTTGGTATGGTAGATACTTTGAGTCCCGAGAAAGGACATAGGATACTTTTTGTCCCGAAAAAATGTACGGTTTCTGCACAATAAACTTTTATGTTTTGTGCGTAAACTATTCAATCGATTTTGATGAAATTCGGTATGTAGATACTTTAAGTACCGAGAAAGGACATAGGATACTTTTTGTCCCAGAAAAATGTACGGTTTCCGCAAAATAAACTTTTATGATTTGCGCGTAAACTATTTAATCGATTTTGCTGAAATTTGGTATGGAGATACTTTAAGTACCGAAGAAGGACATAAAATACTTTTTGTCCCGGAAAAATGTACGGTTTCTGCACAATAAACTTTTATGATTTGTGCGTAAACTATTCAATCGATTTTGATGAAATTTGGTATGGAGATACTTTAAGTACCGACAAAGGACATATGATACTTTTTGTCCCGGAAAAATGTACGGTTTCTGCACAATAAACTTTTATGATTTGTGCGTAAACTATTCAATCGATTTTGATGAATTTTGGTATGGAGATACTTTGAAAGGATATAGAAAAATGTACGGTTCCCACACAATAAACTTTTATGATTTGCGCGTAAACTATTCATTCGATGTTGATAAAATTTGGTGTGGAGATACATTTAGTCCTGAGATAGGACATAAAATAATTTTTGTCTCGAAAATATATATGGTTCCCACTCAAAAGACTTGAAGTTTGCGCGTAAACTATACAATCGATTGTAATTATCTATAAACAAAAAAATCATAGGAAAGTCAAATTTGTACATTGAATATTAAAAAAACTATACTTTGTACCTACTACCTTAGATCAGGTGATCTACAGTCAATATGGAAGCCAAAAATATAATTTTGATAATTTTTGTCTTTTTGTCTGTATTTATGACCGGGATATACTCAAAAAGCACTGAATGGATTTACTTAAAATTTTGAATATTACTAAGAGGTCGGATTAACACATAGGCTCTATATTATTATTAAAATTAAAACACTATTTATATTACATATATACTTTGCCCAAGGCCCCCCCTCCCCTCCTGGGATTGTTGCTTACATCAAATGGTGTCGCGTCATTAATGTTGAGTTTTAATTCCCCTTCTTAGAAACAAAGTTGTTAATTAAAAGTGAATTTATTCAAACCTAAACTAAAAACATACAGTTTTCGAGTGTCATTTAATTAACATGCGGGAAACTATGCCCTCGGCCCGTACTTGGGGGGGCGCAGCCCCACCAAACCCATCCCGCATCCTCCTGGGATTGTTGCTTACATCAAAATAGTATCGCGTCGTTAGTGTTGAGTTTTAATCCTCCTTTTAGGAACAAAACTAAACATACAGTTTTCGAGTGTCATTTGATTAATATGCGGGGGACTTTGCCCTCGGCCCGTAGCCCCCCCTCCCCTCTTGGGATAGTTTCTTACATCAAATGGTGTCGCGTCATTAGTGTTGACCTTTTAATTCTCCTCTTTTGGAAGGAAGTTATAACTTAAACGTGAAATAATTCTAACATAAACTAAACATACAGTTTTCGAGTATCATATGCGTTAGACTTTGCCTTCGGCCCGTACTTGAGTAGGCTACGCCCCCCCAATCTCCTCCTGGGATTGTTGCTTACATCAAAATGGTATCACGACGTTAGGGTTTAGTTTTAATTGTCCTTAGGAAGAAAGTTATTTTTTAAAAGTGAATTTATTATAACCTTAACTAAACATACACTTTTTGAGTATAATTTAATTACCATGTGAGGGGCGCTTCGCTTCCCGAGCCTCCAACTTGGGGTCTGCGCCAAGGTTTTTGTGACCATAGGATGGACCAAGGGACCATAAAAAGGCAAAAATTATCCATTTCCGCTATTATACTATGTTAACGCGGACGAAGTCGCGGGCAACAGCTAGTAGGCTATATTTTATCACGCTAAGACTTATAGGAGCGAAGAAGTAGAGGAAAATGTGAAAAAAACGGGGAAAATTATTTGAAAGGGCTAACTTGAACGCGCTATTCTCAGGAACTACTGGTCCAATTTGAAAAATTCTTTCAGTGTTAGATAGCCCATTTAAATTGAGGAAGGCTATAGGCTATATTTTATCACGCTAAGACTAATAGGAGAATGTGGAAAAAACGGGGGAAATTATTTGAAAGGGCTTATCTTGCGAAATACTAAAGCAATTTTTATATAAATTGGCACATATAAGAAGTAGACCACGTGAAGGATCATAGGCTATCGATTTTAATTATTCTTTAGTGGCTACATACCCGTGCGACGCCGGGGCGGGTAGCTAGTAATTATATATTTTGAGCTTCGTCGTTCGAAGGAAAGTTGGGTAAATATTTATTTTATGTGTCATACAATTTACTCTAAGACTAATAATTAAAATGAGACGTGATTAAAATGATTTATTAATTATTATGCACTAGAGTAAGTTGTATGACACATAAAATAAATATTTACCCAACTTTCCTTCGAACGACGAAGCTCAAAATATATAATTACATTGTATTTTTTAAATGATTAGTCAAGAACATTGAACACGTTTTATTTTACCCAAACTGCCTAGCTCAAAGAGGTATATAATAATCAAAATAATGTAATATTACTAGCCGGGACAGGCAAACGTTGCTTTGCCATAATATATTTGCCATATTATTTTATTGAAGTAACTAAATAATTATGTCACCATGGCAACGTCGATCGCTATCCCGTCGCACAAACAATGGTCGCCGTCAGTCTCAGGTTGTAATAATTTACTGTTATTTATTCAACAATTGCACTTATCAATATATAAATTACCCAGTAGCCGATTCTCAGACCTACTGAATATGCATATAAAATTTGGTAAAAATCAGTATAGCCGTTTCGGAGGAGTTCGTGGACTAACATTGTGACACGAGAATTTTATATATAAGATTTACTTAACTGTAATGAAACGAAGATTTTGACAAAAGCTCCATAAATTTTCTGTCAAACTCATCATTAAATGAATATAAGATCATGTTTCGGAGTGTGCGGCCGTTTAGTTAGGAATTTAGACCTATTGTGTACCCGCCGAATAGAGGTGGTAGCGGTCATTGACCCCCTGTCAAAAAACTTGTCATATTGCATCATTTTCTTTAAAAACCGCCATTGACAATGAAGTGTCAAATGTTCCTAATCTATGGGCGATATCGTATTTCGGATACTCGATATTGTGAACTATCATGTATGTAGCACTACTAACTCATAAAAAGTTGGAGATTATCAACATCAAGTTACCAAGAGGTTTTCTAATGAATCTAAAATAATGACTGTTTTTATAAAAGGTCAATATTTTTCTTAATTTAACTGAATACAGTGCGAGTATTTTTCATATAGCTCCTGCCTCCGGGACTAAAAAGGTCAATGATAGCTACCGCCTCTATTCCCCGGGTACACTTTAGACATGCTTATCATTATCAGGCAGCTGTATCAGAACTAGCTCGTATGTGATGACTGTCGATATAACCTGAAAAAAAAAAAGAAATAAGATCATAATTAAACCGGTGTAGTAAAATCCATAATATCATCAAGGTTTTCCATAATGATAATATAATATACTTACTGACAAAATCGTGTTTCTGGATATATAAAACATTTTGAGGCCAGACAGATGGACTTTGGATTGAAACACTTGGTCCATGAAACGTTGAAACTGAAAAATAAATGAAGACGTGAGTGGAATAATCGAACAAGTAACATTTCGTAACATGCGGACAATAACTCATTTTTTCCCTAATTATTTTAATTAAATCTGTAACTTATCTACTTCATAACCTAGCAAATATATCTGGCTACACATAATATAACCACAGTTTATTTTATTTCAAATAATTTTTCCGGCCCTATAGCCTCCATTTAAGCAAAAAAAAGTTTTTTCATGTTACTTACCTTATTCTTCCACTCACGTCTTGAAATGAAAATATAAGATACTAGCTAAGAATTTATATGGCAAACGTTGTTTTGCCATGTCGACAAGTGCCATTCGTCTAGAACTCTGAAAGGTTGAAAGTTTACCTGAGGGATATAAGCCGTCGCCGGTATAGTATGCAGAGCATTCAGGGGTTCCCTGGTCAGGGTGTGGAGGTGGGCCGTTGACGTGAACGTCATCAGCGCTTTGACCAGCACGCTGATGCTGAACATGAAGAAGTGAGTCACTTCAAGCCAGGAGAAGCTGGAATGGTATGTTGCCCGTTACTTTAGTTAAAACTAGATGACGCCCGCAGCTACGCCCGTTGCACCAAAATTCTTTTATCACGTAGTAACCTTACATTTTTCAGGATAAAATGTATCCTATGTCCTTTTCCAGGACTCAAAATATTTCCATACCAAATTTCAGCTAAATCGGTTCAGCGGTTTGGGCGTGAAGAGGTGACAGACAAACACACTTTAGCATATGAGTATATTAGTAGGTATGGATATCTATCAAATATTAATTTAAGTTTGAAGTGCCTCCATGACGGGCTTTCGCCTTAGATTGCGGAGACCTCAAAGGCCCTCATATACGGTGAGATCAATCGTTCCGGTCGAACTGGGCGCAAATCGACCTGACTGGACTCTTTATGTGCATTCCCGTGTCATACTATTCATTCAGTGAAGATGGAAAAATCAAAGAGCTACAGATATCATAGACTTAATAGCCACTAAGTTACATAATTATTTAACTTAGAAGCAATGGTCGTATATCCTCGTTTCGAGGGCACATCTTTAACCATCTCCCCTAGCATTGAGATACTTGGCGTCAACATATCGAGCGATATGTTCCGATATCATCTAGACTCTAGAGGGTAAGGCCAAATTAGCCTCGAAGAAGCTTAGTGTTCTTAACAGACAGTACTTCAGTCCGGACCAACGTCTACAACTCTACAATGCGCAGGTTCGGCCTCATATGGAATATTGTTTTCATCTCTGGGCAGGGGCGCCAAAATACCAACTGCTCCCTCTGGATCGTATCCAACGAAGGGCCGCTCGAATTGTTGACTGCCATAGTGTTTCAAACAGCTTGGGCCCCTTGGAATTACGCCGAGATGTAGCTTCACTCTGCATCCTCTATCGGTTGTATCACGGAGGAATTGTTCGGAATCATACCACCTGCAACTTTTCGCCATCGTCCCACGCAAAAAACATAACATCCTCATCACCTTGATGAGTGGCAGTCTTCCACAGTGCGTTTTTCGCGTAACTTTCTGCCGCGCACTGTAAAACTCTGGAACGAACTGTCACCAGCAGTATTTCCGGACCTATACGACCTGCAAACCTTTAAGAAAAGAGCGTATTCCCTCTTAAAAGGCCGGCAACGCACCTGCAGTTCTTCTGATGTTGCGAGTGTCCATGGGCGACGGTAGTTGCTTACCATCAGGTGACCCGTTTGCTCGTTTGCCCCCTTATTTAATAAAAAAAATATTAAGCTTTAGATGAATTGTCAATATTAACTTGACAGATAGACTATGGAGAATATCTGTCAAATATGTTGTGGATCCTATCCGGTACTTTATCAGGAAGTGGTGAAACAGGCCCTAGATCTTAGATGATATTATGATACATTAAAATTTACCTTTCAGACAAGTGCTCGCTTGCGTTTATGAATTTTCGTCTGTGATACCTGAAAAGCAGAAGCTAATTATGTTCAGACTGAAAAAACACAGACAACAAAACAATGGAGACATAATATTATATGATATTATGAAGCGCTGTATAACGTACGTGAGCGGATGTTGTCATCTCAAACAACAATAATTTTCTTCGCATCTTAAAAAAAACTATACATTCAATTTAAAATTAGAAAACGAGCCTATAATGAACTAGATGACGCCCGCAAACGTTGCGCCAAAAATCGTCTATCGCGCGGGAACCGTACATTTTCCCGGGATGAAAGTATCCTATGTCAGGCTATGTCCTTCCCCGAGAATTCACTTACTGTATATAAACGTATATATTCTTGCAGATGTACACTAGGTTGACGGCGAAGCTCAGGAATACGAAGGTGTTGTATCTGTCGTCGACGGCGCGCACCAGCTTCGCCAGTCGCGTGTAGTACCCTTGTATGTCGCGCCATTGCACGTTCTTGTTGTACCTACACTGGATGCATAAAAATAGGAAAAAGCCATAGCAAAACTCTAACTAGAAAAGCTTATTTCCAGCAGTGAGCAGGCTAATGATGATGTGTTGCTTAGAACGAGAGTGTTCCTAAATCATGTTAGCTTTCAAATGAAAAAACTAGATCAATATCGATCCACCCCTTTGGATGATGTGACACGACGGTTAGACGCACACGTTTGACGCATTCGGCTTAGCATTTTTGTTGTAATACTTCTTGTTCAACGGATCCCAAAGAACACGATTGCACTCGTACAATTTTATTATTTTTGCTGCAGTTTCGTTGCCCATTGCGACCTGAGGCGACACGCCCGTCTCCACCAAGAGCACGGCTCGAAGTGAGTTCTATGAGCGCGCCAAAAAACCGACAAATTTGCCTCATGGCGCGGCGTGCCTCAGGTTGAGGCAGCGTCTCCGCTTGTGCAGCCTCGGGTAGAGCGGCTGCCTCACCCTGATTCTGCCTCAGATGGATACGCAGCTTTACACAGACGGCACGTTAAACTTACAACACCTTTTTTGGGATTGACAAAACGAGTCTGGTGATTTCGGCCTGCGTCAGTCTGATCGGATTGATCGGCTTCCTCGAAAATGAACGCCTGTTACTAATTTAAAAAATAATCTTAACTGTGATACAGACGTGATAGTTTTACTATGTTTGCAGCTTCTTTCATACGTCAGGAACGTGGCTACTGGCTATACATTAAGTAAAACGATTGACACATCATTATTTTAGCGTAAGCTAATGATATGTTAGCCAAGTTGCATTCTCTTAACTATGCTATCGAATGCAACTTGGATGCTGATCCTACCTTTTTCAGTCTCACTGCAAGTGCATAGTTGAAGTCTTGGAACCTGTTCATGAGGTATACCGTCACAGACAATATCATGGCGTCCAGAAACACTATCAGAAACGTCCTCTGCAGTTTACTTATCTGAAAAAGTGGCGGCATAAACCATAATCTTTTAAGTTAGTCTTTATCTTTTTATTTAGCTTAAAGGTCAATTCAATTATCGTGGTTGCTTTCAAGTTTGGTTATGGTTTGGGTAGATGATCTATGCATCGGATGGGTATCTAAAAAGTCAATTCTGAACTTGATATCTTACTAATCACGTCAGAAACATGTTACTGTTACAAGAATAATAATAATAATATGTATGGACGCTTCACACCACGTCAGTCTGGTCCCGTGGTAAGTACCTGAAGGACTTGTGTTACAGGTACCAGACAACGGAAATATATTTAATACTTTTATACTATACATATATTTAAGATTTTTATTATATCATACACATATTTAATACACATCCATGACCCAGGAACTTTATAAACTTTTTGTTCCGTCGGCGGGACTCGAACCTGCGACCTCCGGCTTGTACTACCAACGCGCTCACCACTGCGCCACGGAGGTCGTCGGAGAATCCATATCCTGTTCGTGTTATTTCAAACAAAAAGGTTACCTGCATCACGCAAGCTACGAAATAACTGAAAGGTATGACGTTGAATGTAAAATCGTAGTAATATTCGTAGTAGCCCCGTACAGTACACTCTGTGTTCTCGCACGCCCTGTGCACCGAGTTCACCAGATATATTAGGTGTTCCACTGCGAACAAAATGTTTAAAAGTATCGTTTTTTTTTTTATGAAATAAGGGGGCAAACGAGCAAACGGGTCACCTGATGGAAAGCAACTTCCATCGCCCACGGACACTCGCAAAATCAGAAGAGCTGCAGGTGCGTTGCCGGCCTTTTAAGAGGGAATAGGGTAATAGGGGAGGGTAGGGAAGTTAATAGGGTAGGGGATTGGGCCTCCGGTAAACTCACTCACTCGGCGAAATACAGCGCAAAAGCTGTTTCACGCCGGTTTTCTGTGAGAACGTGGTACTTCCCGGTCGAGCCGGCCCATTCGTGCCGAAGCATGGCTCTCTCACGTATATGTGACACAAAAATAAGGAAAAAAAATACTATGTTAAGCTTTGTCCACATATCTGTATCATGATCGCGCATCAGATCTTCGTCGCGTAACATCGAAACGTATCATGAATCATGATCACTAGAAATGTACGCGATGATCGCGATTACTTTGCGTCCACACTAGTGATCATGATACGCTTCGGTGCTACGCGACGGAGATCTGATACGCGATCATGATACAGATGTGGACATGGCCTTATGGGGCGCTGTTTGTACGTGAGTCGATATCCTGAGCTACTCAAACAACTACAAGGTGAGTGAGAGAGTGCATTTTCTCACTCACTACATCCATACTAATATTATAAATTATGCGAAAGTGTGTCTGTCTTTTACCTCTTCATGTCCAAACCGCTGAACCGATTTTACTGAAATCTGTCATGGAGCTATACTTTGAGTCCCGAGAAAGGACACAGGATACTTTTTGTCCCAACAGAGTTTTGGCGCAACGGAGTTGCGGGCATCAACTAGTCATCTATAACTTACTAATTCCCACTCCAAATAAGAAAATCAGCACTTTATTGACGTCAATGTTTTTGCGACGTGCAGTCTTCGGTATGAGGCGCTCTACTCTCTCTATCTCACCCATCATCTTCCTCCAGTTCTTGCAGAATACTGACATGTGGATCGTCAGAAATAGGGCGGATGATGTTATTAGGATGTCCATTTTGTCTGAAAATTTATGAAGGCTATAATATATGTGCAAGATGTAACAAAACGTAATCAACAGCACTTGGTTGACTACGGTACCCTGAAACGGAATCCTAATCAGCATATTTTTTGTATATTGGCTGGTCTCTGATATTAGTAGATTATTAGTTATTTAATTTAAGAGCAACATTGTAAATCATCAAACATCGAACAACCCATATTTTAGGACCATCAAATCAAAGTATGAAATCCTTTCTATCTCTGTTAGCTTCCACTTTTAAGATATTTCGCAGATAAAAAGTTGTTTGTCTTATCAAAATGAAGCTACCCACAAAAAATTAGTTTGTAAATAATAATAAAAATTGTTCTAGGATTCCCTGACTAATAGAATTCACTGTCAAAGTACGCAAGTACGTAAAGTACGTAAGTTCCCACACGATAAACGAATTTTGGCACAACGGAGTTGCGGGCGTCATCTAGTTAAATTATATCAAAGAATGATGATTACAAGGACCACGAACCTTAGATATAAGGAAATACAGAAGCAGAACTTCAAAGAATAATAGAAAAAATAATTGTTCTCATATTACTTATAATAATTTCAGTCTAACGAAAGAGGTTGTTCAGAATAAAACTGGCTAATACCTTGTCCAATTAAGTACAATAATACCTTGGATAAGCTTAGACAGATCTTTTATGGAAACAACAATGTTTTTAGGCATTTCTTGTTACTTTATTGGGGTAACTGATTACTATCCACTTTCCTTATTTTATTATTATGATTCAAAATTGAAAAGTTAACTACGTAATAAAATTAAATATTAAATAAAATTCTCGTGTACAGTGTTTGTGCGCGAACTCCTCCAAAACGGCTCAACCAATTTTAATGACTTAATTTTGTACGTACCATCGGGGAAATTGATTCCTAGGCAGTTGACGGACCTACGTCATGTGGTCGGCTTATGTCAATTCAATGTTAGCTGTGATGAGTCGGATTGGTTTGACTTAAAACGTGTCCAAATTACTTAGATCCGCCATCTGCCTAGGAATCAACTTCTCTGATAGTACATTCGTTAGGCCTGAGAATAGGTTTTTCTCTACTTTTTATATTGATACTAGAAATTATTTGTATGGTAAAACAATGTTTGCCGGGTCAACTGGTTAAGTGTATAAAATGTTGTTAATCTTAAATCAATTTATTCAATTGAAAACTAAACCGCTAAAAAGCGGTTTTATATTTCTACTTTGGCAAAAATGCTTATTTATCCTGCTGATTTATTTTCACTTTACTCCAAAAGTGGAGGCACACTTTAATGAGGGTGGGGCTCTTATTAACCGACTTCAGGAGGTCTTATAATTCGACCGAAATATATACAAAAAAAATTTTTTTTGTTATAATAACTTCGCCGTTTGTGAACCGATTTTTATGATTATTTTTTTGTTGTACTTCACAGGTAGTCCCATGATGAAAAAATACTGTTTAAAGTCGTTTTTTTATTGTTAAAATTCTTTCACTGGTTACGAATACTGCTCTTGTTAAATACTTACTTTGATAATCGTTTGGGTCAAGTTTGAATGAAGCCACCATGTTCAAAAGCAGTAATATCAAAATTAAGCTCCGTAAGGCTATATTGTGTAGATAGTATAACGTATAGAGCGATTTCCAAGTGCCTCTGGAAGTAAAATAATCATCGTGTCTACTATATTTGTGTAAAATACGTTTAATAGTTCATGCATGGAGATTGGAGAAGAAACAAACGCAGAGTAACTTTTTCATAGGGTCTGTTCATATTGCGACGTAAGTGGGCGATGCGATGCATTTTTAAATGTGCCATTCAAAATTGTAACAGGCAGTCCACCACCATAGGCGATATACAGGGTGCAATTAAACCTTCCTGCCAAATTTTGATATATTGATCCTTGTTAAAAATGAAAATACACGTATTTTTCTGTTATGATAACTCAGTACTAAAATGTTGAGAAATAGCTGCCTAAAGTTATCCTAAAAACACTACCATTAATGGACACGACGCGTCGCCCGCGCATGATTTGCCCCCGCGCGCGCGCCTCCCCCCGCGTCACCCCCTCTCATATCCACCGCCGCGAGTGACCGTTCTGCAACGATTTTAAATGGGATAAAATATGTCATTACAAAAAACACCCGAGTTTTTTTGGTTTAATGGATTCTCCTAATGATACGGTCTATGTCCTGGAAAAAATTTGGCAGGAAGGTTTAATTACACCCTGTATCTGCCAGTTTTCACGCTAGAGGCAGCATCAGCATAGACAGAAAACAAATAAAATGTTCGACGTTTGACAACGTTTCTGTCAATATTGTGATATTATGACGTGTGCAACATGACAGATTTTGGTCGGATTATTTACTGTATGTGCTAGTAGCGCCCTCTCCTCCGTCCTTGGCATGATATTCCCTTTTCAATTAAAAAGCATTGCATCTCATCGTCTCGTCAAGTTGCAATGTGAATACCCTATGGGCCGCCCTACACCGTATTGGCAGCGGCGCACCGAGCACTTTCAGTGTCATAATTATGATTTTAAACTTTATCTTCATTATTGTGATACATAGTATCTCTTGAGAAGTTTACGGCCGCCCGTGGCCGCTCGTGGCCGCTGTCGGCCTCCGGCGTCCGCGATTTTTCAAGCGATACTATGTAATATAAATTTATAATAATGAAGATAAAGTTTAAAATCATATGACACTGAAAGTGCTCGCCGCGCCGCTGCCATATCGGTGTGGCGCGGCCCTAATAGGTACTTACCTCGTATTCGTACTATTTTCTTGGAACAAACCAACAATTGGGACGAATCCCATTATTTTACCAACAACTAACAACTTCCTTACACTTTTATAAAACGTTTTATCTGTTCGAGACTGTTGTTCTTTGGGTTTGATCTTCATGTTTTCATTAGGTTTAGCGTCTTTTGGTATGTGCAAGTTACACACGTTTTCTAGGGTAAAGACCATTGCATCTTAAATAAATAAAAAATGTTTCTAGAATGAGTAAATAAAGGTATCTTTGCCAAATTTCATCAATTATTAATCCAGTATATTCAAAATAAAACAAAATATTATTATATTTTTAAAATACTTAAAAACTCAAATGTTTCCACTGCATTTCTTCCTTTCGTGTTTTTTATAATATAACTACGTATGTTATGATTTATGACAACAAATTATCATAATTCATAATATTAAGTTTCGAAACTGCTTGCAAGCAATTTGCTATCAAAATTTTTATGATAAAGCTTCGAAATTCTATGGAATTCAGACAAAGGTAAAAGTAAAGACAGGTGCAATTATTTACTTTTACTTACCCTTCTATTGTATTTTTCGTGTGATATATTCATAGGAAATGTGAACGTCCGACTGTCGTAAAATATGATTTCATAAAATATCGTCCCGTATTTGTACAGACGCAATGATATTGAAAGTAAGGATAGGCTTTTGTGCGCGGCACATTTTAGCTGGCCCCTTATTATGAATAAAATAAGTAGGAGATTTATTCATAACTAGATGACGCCCGCAACTCCGTTGCGCCAAAATTCGTTTATCGCGCGGGAATTGTACATTTTTCCGCGATAAAAAGTATTGTATGTCATTTCCCGGGACTCAAAGTATCTCCATTTAAGCGTGAAGGGGTAACAGACAGACAGACAGACACACTTTCGCATTTATAATATTAAGTATGGAAGTATGGATAATATTAGTATAGAAGTATGGATGGGCCAGATCGTAAGATCGTGGACTCTACTGGCCTGTTGGATTTTAGTTGTTCATGATCAAAGTCATTTGAGCAAACAGTGGACACTGTCATCATGTTGTCAATCATGGCATACTCAACGTAGAGCCCTGCGCCTTTATCACTCTCAACAGGATGATGTGATAAATTAAAATTTACATAACATACTCATAATTATTATCAATGAAGGATATGTTTCACCACTTGCTGATAAGTTCCGGATAGGCTATCCACCACTTAACTTGACAAATAGAGTATGGAGAATCTGTCCAAAAAGTTGTGGATAGATAGCCTATCCGGCACTTTATCAGGTAGTGGTGAAACAGGCCCTTAAACTCAGCATTCGGCAATGCAAAAACCTTGCAATCATAAAAATGTTGATGAATGATGACATTATAATATTACATAGGTACTTGGGGTCACGTTTAACTTTTAAGACATTATACGATCAGATTTGACCTGTCCTTACGAGAAATAAATCGAAATACAGACCAAACAATAATGTTTTCGTGTGTGATCGCATGTTTACAAATTAAATATCCATTTATTTGAAGGTAAATAACATACTATGTAAATAATGTTGTATTATGTTTTACGTTTGTTTACAAAACGACAGGTATAATTTCGACATCCCCCTTAATTATTCAGAATGTGTTCAATAAAATAATATTACATTTTCAAGCTTTTTAATTGCTTTCAAATATTAAAGTGTGATTTTTGAAGAACGTGTGCTGTCCCATTGCTGGTCAAAGGTTTCCAAAGTCTTTAGTCTTCCACTCCTCTCGATCCAACTACTGTCTAGCTCAGAGGTTCCCAAACTCCTTTGTTTCGTGTTCCAATTTTAAGGTGTTAGTGTATACTGCAGACTCCCTGTAACAATACTAATCCATATTTATTATTGCTTTAATTTAAAGTAACAGTCGCAGTGCTTTTCAACAAATTATTATCCGCCTATGCCAGGGATGGCGAACCAATGGCACACGACATGAAATTTTGAGCACGTCAATGGTCACAAAATTATTATAGTGATTTATATTCTACAAAAGCGCCGAGTTAGGCTAGGGGCAATACATTTTTATTTTTTAAATATACCTACGCGTCAGAATTAAAAGAAACTTTTTATTTAATGGCACATCTATGACAACATTTGAGTAATTATTCAGAAAAGTGGTACTTTTCCACCATTATAAAGACTTGAGTTCCAGCACGTAGTTTCCGCGTAGCTAGTAAGGCTAAAATAGGCGAATTTTCGACACGGGCGGGCAGCGGCGCGGCTCGCGAGTCCTGGCACACACTTTTTCTGAATAATATGGAATATTATGCAAGTTCTTACAAAAACAATTTCTGAGCTTCCTATGACATTGCCCGCTTATATTTTTTTGATTTTGATATATTCTAAGAGAAGGCAAGTCGGGTCACCAAATAAATTCTTATTACCCCCGTTAACGACTCGTGGACCCCCATTTTTTTCCACGAAAGCGTAGACCCCTGTCTCTCGTGGACGATTGATTGAAAAATCGGCCAAGTGCGAGTCGGACTCGCACACGAAGGGTTCCGTACCGTTATAGAGCAAAAATAAGCCAAAAATTGTGTTTTTTGTATGGGAGCCTCCCTTATTTTTTTATTTTATTTAAATATTATTATTAATTATTAAAGTACAATTATATTTAAGGCCTTCGTGAAAGTTTCAAGTGCCTACCTGTTATCATTATTGATTACGAGCAAAAAAGGCCAAAAAAATCACGTTTGTTGTATGGGAGCCCCCCTTAAATATTAATTTTATTTTTATTTTAGTATTTGTTGTTATAGCGGCACCGGAAATACACAATCTGTGAAAATTTCAGAACTCTAGCTATAGCGGTTCTTGAGATACAGCCTGGAGACAGACAGACAGACGGACAGACAGACGGACAGACATCGAAGTCTCATGAATAGGGTCCTGTTTTTACCCTTTGGGTACGGAACCCTAAAAATCAGCTCTTATGGCTGGTTTACACGTATTATGTAGATAAGTAGTAACTAAATTTGAAGTGCCTGCCCGAAATGTGTCAAGTGATAAGCCCCGTCTGCCAACTTAACAAAAAATAGTCAAAATTCTAATTTCCATGTTTAGTACTTAACTAAATTTTAACTTGCTACTTGCTACTAAATTTTGTGTTTACATGCAATAAATAACTTTAAATTAAGTTAAAATTTAGTTAACTACTTTTATACTTAATACGTGTAAACCAGCCCTAAATATGGCCGGCTTACACGTATTAAGTAAGTAGTAAGTAAATTCTAATTGTCATCTAGTTTAGGACTTACTAAATTTTAACTTGCTACTTGCTACTAAATTTTGTGTTTACATACAATTAACAACTTAAAATTAGTTAACTACTTATCAACTTAATACGTGTAAACCAGCCCTAAATATATTTTATTTATGAAAATGTAACTTGATAGCAAAATTTCTAATAACAGCGTTAGTACTGCATAATAAATCGCAGAACTAAAGTATGCCGTGGTATTGGCTGCATGTTTTACTTTATTGTGAGTTTGGGAAATTCAATTTTGTTTTATTAAAAGTATTTACATAAAAACTGCACCTGCGAACATGCATTGAGTGTTGAAACGAAAATGTTGCATTACGATATTGAAGGACGAGGTTATGAAAATATTTTTATTTTAAGTAAAACAGTTTAATCGTTTTTATTCCTTCATGACTATCATCTTCTTCTTATATATAAAATTTTCGTGTCACAATGTTAGTCCACGAACTAATCCGAAACGGCTTTACTGATTTTTACCAAATTTTATATGCATATTCAGAAGGTCTGAGAATCGGCTACTCGGTACTTTATATATTGATAAGTGCATTTGTTGAATAAATAATAGTAAATTATTACAACCTGAGACTGACGGCGACCATTGTTTGTGCGACGGGATAGCGATCGACGTTGCCTTGGCGACATACTTATTTAGTCACTTCAATAAAATAATATGGGCGAAATACTTTATATTATGGCAAAGCTACGTTTGCCGGGACAGCTAGTTCTATATAAATATAATTTAGTGTTTTATTGTTATAGCGGCAACCGAAATACATATTATATACACAATCTGTGAAGATGTCAGAAGTCTAGCTATAGCGGTTCTTGAGATACAATCCGAAGACAGACAGACATAATGACAGACATCGAAGTCTTAGTAATACCATAGAGTAATAGATATTATGTAATACGGTCCAGCTTTAACTGGCTTTAACCCTTTGTGTACGGAACCCGAAAAATGAACTTTAAATTTTGTAAGTCTCGCTAAAACCAGCGAACAGGTGAACCGATTTCGCAAATTTTAGCCTTGAAAAATTTGTGGAAGTCCAGGCTTCCGTCTGGTTAATATTAGAAGGAAACTGATATGAACTTCAGCGTGTCATCTAGTTATAAGAATAAATTAAGCAAGATAACGCAAAGACATGGCTTATTGGAGGGTTCCGTAGATATTTTATGTAATAATTAAAAATATATACAGTCAGTGCCGTAAATAGGGCGGTGCCACCGGTGCCCAGGCACAGGGCGCAGACTCTAAGGGGGCGCAAGAATGCAGACCAGAGAGGCCTGTGGCCCTGAAAGCATTGCGCAAGGGCGCAGTTATAGAAGCTCGCTCGCACAGGGCGCAAAAAAAGGCTATTTACGGTATATACTAAATTATTGTCACGAATATTACAGTCACGTTAAGCGCCATCTGGTGACAAATTAGGTCAACATATTCATTTCAAATTCTATAAAATATGCAACCAGTATTACCTAACTGTATGCAACTTCGTTTATTTATATTTATAATTACCGATGTTTTTACGATGGACGGACAGACTACAGAGTGAAATTATAAGGTTTCCTTGTAGTTACTACGGAACCCTAAAAACGAAGACTATTGAGCTCTCTTATATTTATCTCTATGCTTCTGGTCAGCATCTCTAAGAAAGTTCTTCGACCGATATGTTTGGCTATTAAAAAGAAGTAGGCTACAGTACTATAAATTTTTATTAGATACATACCTATTATCATCTCCTTTACTTGGAGAGGAAAATTGGAATATTTTATTATACCTTTCTTCTCATTCATTTCAATCCGGCTCCAAGGTAGATTTTAGCACCCCGATATAATAATATTATAATAATTACAATATTAATACTATTATTATAGCTTTTATTGGTTACCACATTTCATAATATAAAACTTGTTTCACTCTGTTCTAACTAGATGGCGCTGCTATCAGCCTACATCTCGCTATCGCTTGCTCGAAAGTTTGAGCACAAGTACTTTCGATAAGTTAGTGCACTTCAGACAGACAGACGGCCCTGAAGGGTTCCGTTATTTTAAATTCAGCCAATTTTCTAGTTTTTGGGGGCATTGTTCTTTACACTGCCTATATAAAAATTATAATCTTATAAATATATATTATAAATGATAAATAAAAAATATATAATTATAATAAAAACAATAAATAAAAATAAATATACAAAAATAATAAAATTAACAAATATGACATAACAATAATTACAATATGGTCTGCACTGCACATACAAAACTAATATTTAGGTGCTGTAACAGCGGACAATGACGAAGAATGTGACGATATCTGCCAGGACCTGCCGCCGGACGATCTTCAGCCAGTCTGCATGATGTACAGCCGGTACAAGAAGACGTACAAGTTCTTCGTCAACCTGTGCCATGCCAGACGCATGGCGTGCCAGGAGAAGCTGGGTTTGTGTGACCTTACCCTTTTGTAGGCAGCGCACAAAAAGGGCCTGTTTCACCACTTCCTGATGTGGCGGTACCCACAATTAGCGCTACATTCCTGCATCGCGCTATCGAAGTTTTCCGAAGGCCTAAAAATGGAAAATCCTGTCTGACATGTCTAAAAATCCTGATTTTGAAAAAAAGTCCGGTCCAGAATTAGATTATAACCACCTTTTTTGAAGTTTTTAGGATATAGTATAGCGATCTGCAATCGCCGATGTGTGTAGCCTACACTAATAAATAGATCCACACTTACAGCACAGTATAGCAATATCCCTATATGTCATTTTGCTATACTGTGCTTACAGAGTGCGCATCTGTTTGCAGATGTTACTGTTATTACTCATTTCTACTCTGAAACTTACTTTCTGTCAGCAAAATACTAAAATGAGCTATTTTATTTTCAGTGCTGCAAGTAGTTGTTCCTAATCGGTGTCTGAAGCGTCAGCAGGTTTTCATGCCTTTGTAGATCTTGATTACAGAATAGTGCAAAATGTACATTCTTCAAGTTTTGCATTCATTCTTCAATGTATTTTGACTAGACATGTATAATTACGGTATATTGCTTGTGACCGTATTTTATAATAAATTCACGAAGTGCAAAATTCTTTCTCTACTTAATCAATGTTACCCGAAAAATCGTTGTGCCTGTGCCACAATACGTTTATCCTCAGACGGATGACGGAAACTTTCTAATTTGGCTGTGAGAGTATTAAGACCATAAAGGTAATATACCTATCGGAGTATAATATTATATAAAATAATATAATTATATAATTATATTATTATATAATTATATTATAATATTATATAAAATAATATAATAATATAATTATTTCAAATTCAGGGAGGGGGTAGCCGAGATGTTGCCTTTGATATTAGAAGAAACCCCGTTCCTCTAGGCCTATTGGGAGCGGAGTAATGGCTACTTTAGTAAGACGTTTGACAGTTGCCGAGCTGTCAATGTCAAAGTTTGAATGCTTGTAACTCGGCAACTATTTGTCCTGGATATGGGTTTCTTCGGCTGGATCATCCTGGATTTTTCTCCTCTATTTGATTCTGGCCTTAGAAATGAGAAAAAAATATTTTGAAATAATTATGGCAGAAAGGGGTGTAGATAATATTGCCGGAACATCTGATTTCATATTATATTAATCTATTTTCAGTTGAATAAACTCTTTTTGCGTATAGTTAGATACTCGTACTTAAGGAGTAAACTCCAGTCGTGCGTCGGAGCTGACACACTTTTTTTTCTTTTTTTTTCGAATTGAATAGAATTTTATCTATAGATTATTTCTGTCGTTTTCTTTTTATGAATTACAGCTCCAAGTTGCCGAAATTAACAGCAACTCTTTGCCTATTTTCTCTAAAATTTTGCTGAGTTACATATTTTTTACTCAAATATTTCACATTAAAGTGGTAAAAAGTAATTCCAACATTGTATAGACGACTTTCTCAACAGTACATTGTATTTTTTCCATACCGGACGTCAATATAATCCATAAACAGGTGATATTCTAAACCTTTTACAGCAAGAATCACAAAACTGTTGCGGGTTTGAGTTGGATTATTTAAAAATACTTAAAAAAATAAATAATAGCTCCAACATTAGATTATAATTGAAATGATCTTACATGTTGTGCATTCAAACTTATAGAAATACTGTATTTTAACTGTTAAATCACGTCTGTTAAATCAGCGAAATCGGCAAATTTCGTATACGGACTCATAACACTAGTATAAATTCCGTAATATCCTCAAATAAAAAAGGAATCATCAAAAAAACTGATTTTATACTAGATTTAGGGCTTACGATTATATAAATTAGTGGTATTAAGTAACAAAAATCCTTGGCACAGCCGACACTAAATGGGCAGGATTCAATAAGGCTTCGCCGCTGACTGAGGGCAAAATTTATCACGTGGACGATGAGATAAGAAGCTTGCCCATTACGTTTGTGGATTGTTAGACCTAGCTTTTACACAGTAATAGTACTCAGCTGTTTTCTTGAAAATCATTGTACCTATTATGTTTTCAATCCTTGACGAAAAAAAGGCGTGTTACAAGTTTGACTCGTCTGTATGTCTATCGTATTGGGTACACCGATTTTGATTTAGTTTTTTTCTTGAATTCGAACTCTTATTGCATTGTGTCACGTTAAGTTAATATTGTGTCAATTTTATATTGTGGTTCATGTATAGGGCAGTTCCATATGTGACTGACTCTACATTTGATACGACTTGCGTTTTATTTTGTCATATATTATGGTTACTATTATGTTGTTAATATAAATTTTAAGATGGCTTTGTAGCAGATTAAACAAGTTAACGTATGCATAAAAAATGATAATCACTGTTGTTTTCAAATAGCATTTATTTAGTCAATCATAAACGTGACCGACACTACATGCAAAAGGAAGTCGTTTCCGAGAGTGTTTGTAAACACCAATAATCTTCCTCTCTGTGTGCTAAATAACTCTACTTTGTATTTTTATCGAAAGTGCATGAAATAAACTATTATAAAATAGTTACCTATAACCTGTAAGTTATTTAAAAAAAAAATATTTATTAGCAAAAGAAATCGTACCCGACACTACAGCCCAAAACGTGACCGACACTATACTCACTTTGTGCAAGTAAAAGTCGGTATTTTTTACATGAAACCTTAAAATTTATATATCTATCAGTAATTAGTTAATTCATTAAAATGCTTTTTTTGAACTTAAACATCACAAAAACGAAACCACTAATAATTTGTCAAAAAATAACTCAACACGAAATTTTTCAAAAACTATTAACATAACCCAAGAGCCAGTGATAAGCAGACTTTCGTCATTTTTTTAACCTAAAAATATTCCTTTATATGAGCCATATAGAGGCAAGAACAACCAGACTCTATGGAGTTTTGGTCGCTATTACTTTAAAAATGTTTCCAGTTCTGCAGGTCTACCTTACCTTCAGTAAAGTTTAAAGGTCAATAATTTTATCTTATTTTCGTGCAATATCTGTAAGAATCTCATATTTTACTGCCAGATTTTTGTGACAATTGCTTCCCATTTCCAGACATAGCTAAATTTTAGATTTTATTTAACTTTGAGGTGGTCTGGCAGGTTCTTAAAATAATAATTTAGCTTTCTGCTTCTCTCTCTATTTTCCTATAGCTATTTTCGCCATCTATCAGTAAAAATAACAAACAAAACGTTACTTTTGGGCGCGATCGACTTTATAATGTGACTGACACTACAAAAATGTTTTTTAGAGTTTGGGTGTTATAAAAAAATATGACAAATTTTTAATGCCAGCATCATTTGAGTAACGCCGTCACGTAGGAAAGTTTCTAATTTTATTGATGTAAAAGTAATTTTACCGTAGTTAAAGACAAAAATAATGTTTTTTATGTGACCGACACTACAACTCGACACTGTGAACTTACAAGCCTATTTGGCTGCTGTTTAGCATTGGTGATCCATTCCACATAAAATCGGTTTTTGAGTTAATAATGCAGTTTTATTCTTTAGAACATAAGGTTTACGGCAGTGAAATCCATTTTTTTGAAAACCCACTGTAGCATATTCTAGAGTATAAAAATGGTTAATGCTTATTCCTCTAAGTGAGGTTTTGTATACAGCATTTATGTACTATGTTTCTAAAATAATTTGCGCTTAAACCGCTGAACTAATTTTGATAAAATTTTGTATGCAAATGCTTTGAATCAATTAAAATGACAATAGATACTTTTTGTCCCGGAAAATGTACGGTTTCACAACAAAAATGAATTTGGCTTATGATATAGATATTGAGTACATGTAGATATTACGTAAGGTTTTGGAGAAGGACATAGTATATTTTTAACCGACTTCCAAAAAACGAGGAGGTTATATGTTCGGCTGTGGATATTTTTTTTTTTTTTTATTTTTTTTTTTTATTTTTGTATGTTCAACGATTACTCCGCCGTTTGTGAACCGATTTTCGAAATTTTTGTTTTGTTGTATTAGGTTTCACTCCAATTTGGTACCATGTTCACAAAAGTGGTGACCTGATGATGGGATCCATGAGTAATCGAGGGAACTCCTCGAAATTTATATGGTATATATAAACATATATAAACATATGGTGATTTTGGTTTTATGTGAAGTGTACTAAGAATATGCTACCAAAAAGTCAAATATTGGGTCAAAGTATACCATGGTTTCGAAGATGCTGAGAGAACTCCTGACTCCTTATAGATACACGTTCGGGAGTTTCGGCGTTGTTTTAAGAACAGAAAGCATATGCTACTATGCAATTCATATTCATCATCATAATCATCATCATCATCATCATCGTCATCATCATCATTAAGGTCACCAATGTCTCATGGCACAGAATTAATAATAGTACAAGGCATAGGTATGGATATACTAATAATAATAATTATGTACTGTATAACAACACCTGTTTGTTTAATACATGGCGGTCGGCGCCGCAGAGGCGACGGCGTCGCCGCGCCGCCGCGCCGCGTGGCGCGTGGCGGCAGACAACAGATCGAATACTTTACTAATTACTTTATAAAATTTAAATAGACAAATAGAATTAAAATAAAGTTATTTTAAAAAGAGCATTTACACAAAACAAAGTCATTGTCTTTTTAATCAGTTATACTTATTAATCGATAGATGGCGCACTAAGTATCGATTTGAATTCTTGATTAAGCGCTTATTCCACTTATCCTAGCTAGGAAGTCCTAGCTAGGGTCCTAAAAAATTTAGTCAAGTGGAATAACATTTAGAAGCTAGGATCCTAGCTAGGATCCTAAATCGGAAAAAATTTAGTCAAGTGGAATGACATTTAGAAAGCTAGGATCCTAGCTAGGACTTCCTAGCTAGGATAAGTGGAATAAGCGCTTTACAAGAACAGAGCTGTCAATAATTATGATAATATTAAATATTATGAGTAGCTACGCTACATCCTATGCAAGTTTATACAATTTTTTATCTGATAGATCCTTCGATCGTGGAAAAACGAGACACAATAGCCTTTCTATTGTTATCTCAATCGCCGGTGACCGCTTGGGGCTTGAAGCATTAAAATTGTTAAATTACTTAGCACAATATGTTCACTTCACTGATAATATATGATTTTGTGAGTGTGAGTTGTGACTCTTGACAAATTGTAATAAGATACGTAAAATATACGCGAAGGTTTACCTACTAGTGTAACTAAAAAGAGTGAAATTATTATTATTTTTAACAAAAAATTAAAACCGACTTCCAAGGTAAAAACAATAATAACATTAATATGAACTAAAAAGTATTAAATAATTTTTACTATCTAATGGTGCCTTTTTCCGAATTCGGCTAAAACTCAACTATTTCTGTATTCAATCTTCATAATTTTGAAGTCGGTGCCAGTTCCAAAAGTTTCAAATATTCTGTCAGAGGACTGAAGATTCAGCTATCTGGTACCGACTTCAAAATAATGAAGATTGAATACAGAAATAGTTGAGTTTTAGCCGAATTCGGAAAAAGGCACCATTAGATAGTAAAAATTATTTAATACTTTTTAGTTCATATTAATGTTATTATTGTTTTTACCTTGGAAGTCGGTTTTAATTTTTTGTTAAAAATAATTATCATGGTAATGTTCAGTTTTCACGTAATAAACTTTATTAATATGCGTTTTAGCTGCTGAACCAAATTTTAATTTAATTTAGTTAATGTATAAATAATTAGTTTATCACGTGCAGAGTTGAGCAAAAAGTAATTAGTAATTTTAATCAGATTACAAATTAATCAGATTGATGAAGTAATTGTGCATTTTCAAATTACCCGTAAGTTGATTAATAATAATAATATGTATTAAAGATGTATTCTAATTTTAGTTTGCAATTAGATTAACAATTTAATTAGACTAACAAGTATTTCAATAATTAGTATGCCCAATGTCCAATGCTGGTAATTATAATAAAATATAAAAATACTCGCACACCGGTTTCGGTTGCGGTGGCGGGTTTCAATAAAACCAGGCCAGTCACACAGGAGTAATATTGTAGTGCCCAAGTGTGTGCGCAATACACAAGAGCACTCTGGATTCAATGAAACCAGGCCAGTTACGCAGGAGTAATTTTATAGTGCCCAAGTGTGTGCGCAATACACAAGAGCACTCTGGTTTCAATAAAAACAGGCCAGTTAAGAAAGAGTAATTTTATAGTGCCCAAGTGTGTGCGCAATACACAAGAGCACTCTGCGGGAAGTGCGGGAAGGGCATAAGAAGCGGGAACTCACTGTCCTTTCCCGAAACATAACGTATATTCTGCATACCAAATATCATCCAAATCCATTGTAGCGGTATAAGCTAAAATCATTTTATTTAACGCCTGGGAACCGTACATTTTTCCGAGATAAAAAGGATCCTTTGGCCTTTTCCGGGACTCAAAGTATCTCCATACTAAGTTTCATCAAAATCTGTTCAGCAGTATAGGCGCAAAATAGGAAATTCGACTATAACGTGGTAACCGTACATTTTTCAAGACAATAATTATCTTATGTCCTTTCACGAGAGTCAAAGTATGTGCACACCAATTTTCATTAAAATCGGTTCAGTGGTTTAGGCGCAAATCATTTTGTTTATCATAGGGGTACCGTACACTTTTTTCCCGGATGTAAAGTATCCTATGTCCTTTCCCGAGACATAACGTATCTGCATACCAAATATTATTGAAATCCATGTAGCGGTATAAGCAGAAATCATTTTATTTAATGCCTGGGAACCGTACATTTTTCCGTGATAAAAAGGGTCCTATGGTCTTTTCCGAGACTCAAAGTATCTCCATACCAAGTTTCATAAAAATTGAATCAGTGGTTAAGGCGCAAAATAAGAATATTTATAATGCGGTAACCGTGCATTTTGCAAGATAATAATAATTGTCTTATGTCCTTTCACGAAAGTCAAAGTATGTGCACACCGATTTTCATCAAAATCGGTTCAACGGTTTAGGCGCAAATCATTTTTGTTTATTACACTGGTACCGTACCTTTTTCCCGGATGTAAAGTATCCTATGTCCTTTCCCGAGATATAACGTATCTGTATACCAAATATCATCGAAATCCACGTAGCGGTATAAGCAGAAATAATTTTTACTTAATGCCTGGGAACCGTACATTTATTCGGAATAAAAAGGACCCTATGTCCTTTCCAGGAACTCAAAGTATGTCCATACCAAATTTCAGAAGAATCGGTTCAGTGGTTTGGGCGTGACGAGGTAATTTTATAACATTTTGTTAAAATAAGCACTTAAATCTACGAATAATGAAAACTAAGGAAGAGTAACTGCGTCAAAAAACATGCTCCAAAATACTTGTCAAAAAAGTGTACCTTAGGTTCACTTTTCATACATTTGCAATATTTAGGTGACCTTGAGCGGTATAAAGGCTGACGTTACATGACAGTTCGAATGGAACCAAATTTAAAACGGTAATAGTATGGGAGTTACATTTCCTTAGTTAATATTATTCGTAGACTTAAATTAATTTTATTGAAAGAACAAAAGAACAAATGCAATATTGCATTTGTCAGAAATGGCTTAGGCTTGCTAAATAAAAGTATTGTATAAATCATAAACACCAATAAATAAAACGTAGTTTATACGCATTGTAACTACGTAATACAATTATTCACTTAGCTTTTCTTCATTTCCAATTATTAAGCTGAAAGAACTGATATTACACAAAAGGCCAAGAAGCGTTTTAACCAAATAAATACTTATCTTATAACGATCTTTGTTCGAAGTACTCAGAGCCAATTCACATTGACAGGAGGCAGAGTGACGGCTTACGACAAGAGAGAGAGAGTGAGCCCCCTCCATCAGACAACCTACCTTATATACAGTTACATTTAAAACAATCCCGATGACGTATCACCCAGCCCCGCCTCTGACTACCAAGATTTGTATCTAATATCATAAATACAATGATTCATAGCTGTTACAATCATCCTGAAAATCATTATAAATCAAGTATTTAATTATAACATTTTTATATTAATTTATTAACTGTACTATCTTTTGTAACAAACGTATCATAACCGGAAACAACAATAATTATTGTCTGTTTAAAGATTAATTGACGTGTTCAAAAATAATGTTATAATATTATATTTGTTGTCCAAATATCATGAATTAATTATTAATAATAATTAGTTCAACTCACATGAATTATTGAAATATGTACTTCTCATAAGAATTTCAAGTTAAATAACAAAACAATAAGACAAAACCATTGTTACCATTATACATTATTTTATTTATGACTATTATTGGAATAATAGTCATTTATATTCATCTATATTTTGAGTAAAGTGGGTCGTACGGCGTACCTCACACATTTATGTGAAATACCACAAAGGACATTAATGCTATGTAATAAGCCACATAGCAATATTGCATTAACCAATTTTATACGTTTTCTCTTAAAACTGAATGTAAAATTAAAATGTTTTTTCATAATCATAATCTTCGCATTTCAACAAAAAAAAAGATACCGCACAATAACATTTTTTTTGCTTAAAATAAGCAGAAAATAAATTATTCCAAAAAAACTTAAAACGCCTATTACTCAAAACTAGTGCGATGTGGGATGGAACACGAATGTTTAACGGCATCCATTTATCTTTATAAAAATGAATTTTCTCGAATCTCAAAAGCTATATCGGTATTTTATTGTTTGAACAATCAGTGTGTAACAAAATATAACAAGAATTTAAAATACATAACGTGAAAACTAAGTCAGAACTTCATCATACAAAACTACACTCAGCCGAGCTTACGCCATCAACTCATAAATGGCAGATTTTCTAGAAGTAATGCTTAGAAATTGTTGTTCCTATAAAATCTTAATAGTACTATAATGTTGTGACTATAATTAAGTATTTTTATTACCAAAATCAGGTATTTAATTTCTTAGTTTATGGTAGACTTTTACATGGAATTGCCCTATAGTTAATTCGTATCATAATATTAGTTCCGAATGTGGAACCAAGTGTGATCACAATTTGCATGGGTTTGCCATGGGTTTGCCATGGGTTTGCCACTCTAAAAATATTATAATTATTACTGTTTTATAAATTGTTTCTCTCCTGAAGTAAAGATTGTTTTCATTGCAGAACATTTTTAAAATATCTTTTACAAGACGTTTTCAATCTCACTTTTACATTGTTTTAATTATGTATCAGATGAAGATACAACAAAAACATCTTCAATCTTTCTTGCGAAAGTTCAGCGTGCCCTTTAAAGTTACACAAAATTTAAAAAGCTCGTTGAGAGATGATAAATTTGTTTTAGTTCTACACGGAAAACGGAAAGTTTATAATTTATTTTAATGTTGAGATAAATGAAGTGGATAAAATAATGGCATACTAGACGACGCCCGCAACTCCGTTTTGCCATAATTCGTTTATCGTGCAAGAACCGTACGTTTTTCCGGGATAAAATACTTTTTATATAATATGTCCTATGATGGATAGACGGACAGACTGACGGAGAGTTATCAAAATAAAATAACTGTATTTTTTGCTACATTATTTGATTAAGTAATGTCCGCTTTCAAAGTTTTTTTACAGGACCTTTTCACAAGCGGTTTTTATTGGACCATTCCATTGAAAATATGAACTACAAGAAATTTTGGGAACCGACTTTCTCAAAAAAATTCGAAAAGATTTTTATGGCATCGCGGATAGCATAAACTTCAAAGAAATACACATTCAATGAACTAAATCAAATGGCGGTATCTTTTTTAAAACATAATATACCCTTATAAAATTTTTCTCGATCTTAGTACTGTCAGAAATCTATATTAACAAAACCTCAATTTTCTCAAAACTCACTTTCGCTGAATGAAAACTACTGCTGATAATGATGATGTACATGTGAAGTTTAGCAGTACCGAGCACAGATTGTTAGTAAAAGCATGTTAAATTACTTGAGAGACTGATAGAATATGTGGACTATGTAATACACGACTATGCTTCGTGATTTCCTAGTAGTGTAGGAAGTTATATAGCCTATTTTATTACTTAGCTGACCTGGCAAACGTTTTTGGCTTTATCCAATATCCATAGTTTACTATTATTATAAAAGCGAAAGTGTGTCTGTTTGTTACCTCTTCACGCCCAAACCACTGAACTGATTTTGCTGAAATTTGGTATGGAGATACTTTGAATCCTGGGAAAGGACATGGGATACTTTTATCCCGGAAAAATGTATTCTTCCTACGCGATAATTGAGTTTTGGCGCAACAGATTTGCGGGCGTCATCTAGTCTATCTCTTATATATATTAAATTCTCGTGTCACAATGTTAGTCCACGAACTCCTCCGAAACGGCTTTACTGATTTTTACCAGATTTTATTTGCATATTCAGTAGGTCTGAGAATCGGCTACTGGGTACTTTACATATTGATAAGTGCATTTGTTGAATAAATAATAGTAAATTATTACAACCTGAGACTGATGGCGACCATTGTTTGTGCGATCGGATAGCTATCGACGTTGCCATGGCGACATACTTATTAAGTCACTTCAATAAAATTATATGGGCGAAATACTTTATATTATGGCAAAGCAACGTTTGCCGGGACAGCTAGTCTTATATATAAAAATGGATTTTCAAATGTGTTAGTCGCGCTAAAACTCGAAAACGGCTGAACAGATTGGGCTGATTTTAGTTTTAAAATATTCGTAGAAATCCAGGGAAGGTTTTAAAGTGACACGAAGTTCACCGGGACAGCTAGCTGTCTATGTGTATATATAAAAATAAGTGATAATACTTTAGGGTGTGTGCGTGTTCCCTGTAGAGAGTTCACTGTGAAAGTAGCAGTGAAAGACCAAATTTTTTTTTTACTTTTGTATGGGCAAGGGCCCGAGCGTCACGAGTTTCCCCATACAAAAGAGAAATAAATTTTTGGTCTTTCAGCGCTGCTACTTTCACAGTGAACTCTCTACAGGGAACACGTACACACCCTAAAGTATTATCACTTGTTTTTGTTACACCCTGTATAGAAAATGACAAGTTTTTGACAGGAAGTCAATGACCGCTACCGCCATGTTTCGTCGAGTACAGTATAGTTATAAATAAATTATAAAGGAGATACTGAAACCTAGGTTGTTGTGACAATACATTGTTGACAAGATGACGCCCGCAATCTGTCGTGCCAAAATTCGTTTATCGCGCGGGTACAGTACATTTTTCCGATAAATATTTTATGTCCTTCCCCGGAACTCAATAAGTATCTGCATACCGAATTTCAGCAAAATGGTGTTAGCTGTTTGGGCGTTAATTTGAAAAGAGGTACAGAAACCTAGTATAGGTTGTATTCCGCGGTGTATTCCGCGTATCCCGTGAGAGCAGAACACCGTTGGGGTTACAGTGGGTATGCCCGGGCGCGGCACTCCGCCCCCAGCGAGTCCCACATAGTACATACCCCGGTAGCCCTCCCCAAGCTGCCGGGGATGTGAAAACGCATTTCTCCAACGCAAAAAAAAGGTTGTTGCAAAGGTACATTTTCGATTACGTCAATAAAACTGTAATATGAACTGGCACTACTCTACTTACATAAAATTTGATACGTAACAAAAGAATAAATTTTTATGACGTTTTTATCACTATAAGGGTGCGTCCACATTTGTATCATTTGCGCGATCAGATCCCCGATCAGATCTCCGTCGCGTATCATCGAAGCGTGTCAAAATGATACGCGTATCATGATACGCCCCGATCGCTATTAACCGCGTATCTAATACATGCCGTGTCAAATACTCGCATGATCGGCACAATGATCTAATAGGCGTCCACACTATGACACGCATACTTGATACGGCGCGATGATCGCGACGGAGATCTGATCGGAGATCTGATCGCGCAAATGATACAAAAGTGGACGCACCGTTATATGCTGGGTTAATACTATTCGGGAATTTATTGGATATTTTATGACTTGTACGAACGTTAAAAATGTAGAGGTATTTTTGGGATTTCAGTTTCATTGAAATAGTAAAGAAGTATATTCCTATCAGCTTTATAATATGAAGATTGTATGCTTAAAAATGTTTCCTTATTTAAACTTAAGCTACAGCTTTTCTCTGTAGAAGAACCAGCCTTTGCCACTACCACATAAGCCTTCTACTTTATATGTTAAAATGCTTTTAAGAGAATTACCGATAGTCGTGTATTTTATCGTCTTTCTATCTGAAGCTTAAATAATTTAAAGGGGACTTAAATATTTTTGGGGTTCCGTAGTCAACAAGGAACCCTTTTAGTTTCGGTCTGTCCGTCCGTCTGTCCGACTGTCCGTCTGTCTGTCTGTCCACGGTTTTACTCAGAGACTATAGGGCCTACAAAGCTGTTATTTGGCATGAATACACATGTTAATGATGGCAACAAAATGGTACATGACATCGTTAAAAAAATATTTTTTCATGGTACCTCCTCTACGCATCAAGCGGGGATGAATATTTTTTTCGCGCCCACCCCATCGTGCGGGGTGTCGTTGAATAGGGTTTTTAAAAATATTGCGAGTATTAATAGATCATTTTTCGATTTAGGGATCCGTTTGTGAAATATTAAGTTTTAAAATGGAAAAAATCGTAAGAGTCCGGTGTTCCCCCCCCCCTTCTACCAGCTAAACGGTTGGTTCTGGAAATGTGGAAAAATTCACGGCTAAGAAGACTTCATAAGTTATTGAGTAATAGTCGATCGACTAAAAAAATGTATTCGGCGAAGTATAAAGGAATTTTTCGTTCAAATTCTATGAAAGTGAGATGATGTTGTTAGTAGTGTGAAACACGCTATAAATGTACGTTCATTGACCATAAAAAAATTGTCAAAAACTAGCGGTACTACGGAACCCTATATTGTGCGTGACCCGACACTCACTTGGCCTTTTACTATACTATACCTAGAATATTATGTAAGTGGTCTTGAAACTAACCTGTATATCAAAATATTACAATAAGTAAGTACTTATTTTCAAATACTTACAAAAATAACTCAGCATACAAAGTTTCAATCAAATTACCGAAAATTCACTCTCACTATAAATCCTACAGTAAAACCCCCATCATGGATTTAAATCAGAAACCAATCTCAAAATTCTATTCAATATTCTAGGAGATTTCGGGAGCCAAATCAAGAACTTGACTTGTATTTATCCTTTTATTTTATTGGTTTTCAATGTAAATGTCGAAATATTCAACTGTTTTTAGAAAATTCAATTGTAAAATTGATGTACAATTTAAATGTTTGCTTTCAATATGTATAATTCTATTGCAACGTTGTAATATTAATCATAATGATATGAATATTACCTTTGATACACGAGCATTGCTTGGTGTTCAAATAAAAATAAAAATACAAAAACTCAATGCTCTCAGCCGATTTCGAAGAACCAGTTTTATTTAAAAACTAGATTTTGCTCGCGGCTTCGCTCACGTTAAGAAGTATTATTATATACAATCTTTAATCCCCTTTTTTATCCCTTTATGGGTGGAATTTATCAAAATCCTTTCTTAGCGGATGCCTACGGGCCGGGACATAAAACGTGGGACGGGCGCCGTGTCATGGGAATCTACGACGCGCGTCGTAAAAAAACACGGCACGGCGCCGTACGGCGTCGTACGACGTCGTGCCGTAGAAACTCACGTAGAAATTCAAGATGAGGCGAGATCGTACGACGCCGTACGACACCGTAACGTGGTTTTTTTACGACGCGCGTCATGGATTCCCACGTCCTTTTTGTGTCCCGGCTCTACGTCATAACTAGGGCTGCCATCACCCAAATTGCCTTCGCCGGTCAGGCACGACAAAATTCCCGGACATTTGGCCGAAATGTGGTTATTTCCCCGGACACCTCTTAAACAGTAATTTACGATAACGTCTTGCCAATTTTTGCTTTTTCAATAAAAAATTGTAAAAATCTGACTAACTCAAGTCCGTTTAAGAAACCGTGCCAGTTGTCATCTTTCGTTTATTGCTGCTGGTTGCATCATGCATGACTTAAAAGTTAAATTTCTCTCAACAAAAGCGTCCGGATTTCACCCGGACACTTTTCAAAAACCCTGTCGGACGCACCCCGGACTTCCCTTCGGAACGGACGGCCCTTCAAACTAGGAGAAATCCAGGGAAATCCGGTCGGATGGCAACCCTAGTCATAACATATCTACCTGCATGCCAAATTTCAGCCCGATCCGTCCAGTGGTTTGGGCCGTGCGTTGATAGATCACTGTCAGGCAGTCAGTCAGTCAGTCACCTTTGAGTTATATATAATTTAGACTAAGCAAGATTGTCGTTTTAAAAAAATGTATGAACGGATAGCAGGTAATTTTACTAAGGTAATGTCAAGTAACCACTAATTACGACCATGGAAATGCTTTCAAAGTTACATCCAATGTATCGACTAGTCATAGCTGATAATGATAAAAATACCAGAATGGAGTTGTAGTAGATAAAACTAACAGATAAAACAACTGAAATTACTGAAAATGCTTGTTACGACACTAAAAACGCTTGTTACGACACTAAAAACGCTTGTTACGACACGGTCCATGAAAAACAGGGTTAATACAATTTTGGACTCAAAACCGTTATGTAGATTAGACCAAGGAAATGCGTAAATTAGATAAATACTTAGGGATGCCACTTTTGAAATTAATAAAATCAAAATAAAACTGATCTTTAATGTTTTTTTTATAATCATATTGTTTTCATTATTCTTATGAATTAGTGTTTCTTTAGAATGAAAAAGCTATCCCAGTTTCCTTTTAAATATTATAAGAGTGTAATTATTAAAATATTTTGGTAGTTACCTACTTGACAAGATTACTGCTACTAGAAACTACATTTATTTAAGTATTTATTTTTTTTTTGTTCAATAATGTATACAATAATATTACAAAATACGAGAAATCTTGCCGCAAAAACTACAATGAAAACTCTGGACAAAATGTGATCGCATTAGTTAACCCTAGAAGCCTTAACATATTTTTCCTGCTTTAAAGCCCAATCATACGTCACAACGACGTGTATATAGTTAAGTCACTCGATTTCACCTTTTTATTTTAGACTATGCAGATTTTTTAAATTATTTATTTAAAGTATGTTGTAATAATGAAAAAATGCAATTTTAAAAACATACATTTTTTATTAACACTTTAATACTATAATAGACAAAAGAACAAAAAAAATAAATAACAAAAATTAGATCCTCTAAGGTTTTTTTCTTATAAAAATAAAATTACTTCATAAATCAACTTTTTAAATGATTCTCCTAAGAATTAAGTCAACTTTTATCAATATTAAAAAAGAAAATCTATGTAATTCAGTCTTTAAATACAGTCTTCACAAATGTTAATATTAAGTTCTCTGAAAACCGCTTTTTTGCATTTTAAGAACTGCGATTTGGTCATCCGCCTTTTTTATAGGAACAAAACCTATAATATCGTCGATGTCCCTGGTGTTGTTTGTGGCGCAGGTTTTATACGTATTCGTTATATTTTGACGCAAATTCTTCTGCAAAGTAGGTGTCTCCAAACGTTTTGCCATCCCTGGTTCCGTCAACTGTGTGCTCAATATCTTCATAAAGTCTTTACGACAAATTGATTTTTCCCTTTGGTTTACTTTATTATGACATTATATAATATAGGAATTCACAAACACTTCATCTTCTACGTCACTGATGACATCGTCATGAGTAACACAATCCTTATCTTCAGATTCTGTAGTACTTGTACTTGATTGAGCTGCCAACAGGACGTCATGGTGTGTTTGGATCTAAAAAGTGAATATCGAATGAAAAACCACTCAAAACAAAATGTAATTAAATAAAAATCAGAAAAATAACTCGTCAAAGCTATTACCAAAAGTTACAAAAAGCCCAAACATACGTCGAATTGACGTGCAACATGTGTGTAACAACTAAATGGCGACACTTACCGAAGCGACACAACCGTCCCCTGTTTCGTCTTGGCAGCTACCGAGTTGGTTCGGGAGTTTGGAGCGATCCGATCTTGCGCGAGAAAGAAAGATCAAATTCGTCGGAGTATACGTCGAAACGACGTAGATTGGGCTTTTAGGGTTAACTTTACTCAATAAATATTTTTTAAGTTGCCGTCTATATTTACACTTGTCCCGATACAACTTTTGTAGGTCTTCTGGCAGCTCTTCTACAAATGAAGGTATTAATGTCTTAAGCATTCTGCTTCCGTAATAATTATAACGGTTCGGCTTAGCAAATTTTGTTTTACAGATTTGTCTTAAAATGCTAGGTCTTATTTTTCTATTAAAAATGTAGAATCATTAACTTAATTTAAAACCGCAAATTTAACAAGATCAAAAATGTGCATGACATTGCAATATGTGAATTATACAATATTTGTTTGTTTGTGTGTATAACAGTAATGTGACATACTTAGTTACATTACTGTTTGCATTCTTCGTTGTAGTAGACTCGTCTACTATCTAGAACGAAGAAAGCAAGCTAGGTCTGTCTAATATTTTAATTTCAATTTTCTACCAGCTGTCAACCCTACTGTGGTGATAGTATTTAATTTGTCCCCAATTACTGTACCATTTGGCCAGCGGAGGCCATCCTCGTCCGTGCCCGTCCTCATCTGAGCACGTCCTCGTCCGAGCCCGTTCGGGTTCGAGTACACGTCCCACGCTAATGAGTAACATCCACGAACACCGGTAACTTTATGCCGATTTGGGAAATAGTTCTAGATTATAAAGTGGATGTACGAAAACATACTGACATAATATATTTTACTGTACTACACTATAATACTGTACACGGCGAAACATGGCGATAGCGGTCATTGACTCCCTGTCAAAAACTTGTCATTTTCCATACAAAGCCGCGATTGACAACATCTGACACTTCATTGTTAATCGCGGCTTCGTATTATAGAAAATGACAAGTTTTTGACAGGGAGTCAACGACCGCTACCGCCATATACTTATGTTTCGCCGAGCACAGTATAGGTAGTTTATTCGTGTACAGCGTGGAAATCTTGTATTTTCGTTACTAAACTAATCTATGTTATATACTATACTCTGATAACATAAGGTGACGAGTAAAAAACCGTGTT
The DNA here is from genome assembly GCA_905333045.1 of Lysandra bellargus. Taxonomy (NCBI): domain Eukaryota; kingdom Metazoa; phylum Arthropoda; class Insecta; order Lepidoptera; family Lycaenidae; genus Lysandra; species Lysandra bellargus. The sequence goes on along the minus strand of HG995335.1, from coordinate 7,335,149 downwards.
GGATATGTTTTAGACAGCAAAAAATGGAAAGGGCGTTAGCCGCAAAATGGTTTTTGTCACGTAATTTAAAAACGTAAAGTGTATGCTTGAACCAATCTATGTACAAATTTTGGAAGCTTAAATCACTCTCCTCTGTTGGCAAAATAGGAATCCCTTTTTTACAGACGTCTTTTTGATTGATTATTCTGTGTTATAAAAGTTGTCCAATCGTGTTATGCTATGGGTAATTCAAAGACAAAGACATGATGAATACTGACAATGAACTTTAATTTCTTAGCTTTAGTCATTGCTGAGAAAAATCGATATCGCTACAGCCAAATTATCAAGACGTCGCCCCCCGCGTCATGAATTTTCCCATACAAAAGTAAAAAATAAAGTTACTGTTTCAGCGATGCTACTTTTACAGCGGACTCTATACAGGGGACCAATACACATCCTAAAGTATTATCACTTAGTTTTATATTACACCCAGTATAACAATAATATAATAAGCAACCAAATATACGTTATAGCAGGGGTTCCCAAACTGTGCGCCGCGGCGCCCTGGTGCGCCGCGTAAAGGCAAGAGGGGCGCCGCCGTGAGTCGATCCTCCATCACTATCCATAACTCAATTATAAAATAAAATTATAATATTATGAATTATACAAAGCATGCAGAAGAATAATATTTGTTTATCTTATATCTTTAAACGAGCAATTCTTGTATATATATAAACTAGCTGTTGCCCGCGACTTCGTCCGCGTTAACATAGTATAATAACAAATATGGATAGCTTTCCCCTTTTTGTGGATCCTTATACAAAGGGTAAAAACCAGCCAAGTGCGAGTTGGACTCGCCCATGAAGGGTTCCGCAGCAGAAATAAGGTTTATTTATATAAAATTAAAAGGTTTTTTATTTATTTTTATATTTTAGTTGATTTAATGAAAGTTAAATTAAGGTTTACCATTTATGACTTATAAAAAAACGACTTGTTAGATCTCGTTCAAACCAGTTTTCGTTGGTAGTTTTTATAATAATGTAATGTACCACTTTGGAAGAGTCTCTCTTACAAACTATTCAGATTAGAAAAAAATGATATTTGAAATCTCAATATGATTTTTGAAGACCTATCCATAGATACCTTATACGCATAGGTTAGACGAAAAAAAATTTTTTTTTCAGTTGTACCTATGGTGACCCCTAAAATTTTTAATATTTTTTCCCTTTTTGTATCAAAATCTTAATGAGGTTCACAGATTAACAGTTCCCTTTTAAGATTAGCTCAAAAGAATGATAAAAATTTCCAGATTTCTTGTTTAGAAATAATCAGCTTTTTTATGTTAACGTTAAAATGGTGACTATTAAGGGGCCGGGTTACCCTCGAAATTCTCATACAAACGTAATACCAAAATCATTTTGTCATACGAAAATATTTAACATGTTTGAGTTATTTTTCAGCTTAAAATAGTAATTACCTAGGTTCCTGAACAAAAATTAACTTCAAAATATTTACACACTAAAAAATATAAGCGATTACATTTCATAAATTTTTACGCCATTGTCGACATACTTTTCGCACACTTGTTTTATATTAAAAACTCATCGAATCGTAATGTATTTTTCCTGGGAACACAGCTTATATTGTGTAGTTACAGAATGTCTTCAAAAGAATGGCAATATAATAAATTTTCATTCATCATTTTTGGTATTCGTAAACGCAACGAAATTTCTCTATAATTTCCAACATGGTATCGTGCCGATCCGCTCACACGACAGAGCGCGGCAACGGGCGGGAGGCGCGTTCCGGGTGGCGGAGTGTTGTAACCGGTGCACGTGACAATAATTCATTCAAGGCATTCATTATTCAAGTACAATATCAATATTCCCTCAAGCTCCAAGCGGTCGCATGCGACCGCGCGCGCGGTAACAGTAGATTTCCAAGAATCCGCGATCGAGAGAATGTTATTGTTGTTGAATGTTGATTTTGAAAATTTTTATGTGATACTTGAAGACAATTGCTTGAATAACTTGCTTTTATTGCTTAAACTTTTGATAATAATTAATAATGGATACCGAAAGGTGGGATGTATGATGTATCACACAGTAGTTTAAAATAAATAATAATTATGAATATCATAAATCATAATATTATTATTTTCTTATATACTGTATTTTGTAAATAACGTTTAGGAATATTAGCGATAGTCATAATATTATAATATGATTATACAATATACATTGATATTATGTCTCGCTAAAACTTGAGAACTCCTGAACAGACTTGCTAATTTCTGTCTTGAAATAAAATAAAATATAAAAGTGAACTTGTATTCTAAGTTTGTATACCTATGTTTGTATATTTTATTTTAGTTTGTATTTTCAGTAATTATTTCCTGATGTCAGTTTTATTCAATTAAATAATATAAATACTTTAATAATTAAATAATATTATTATAAAGCGGAAGAGTTTGTTTGTTTGAACGCGCTAATCTCAGGAACTACTGGTCCGATTTGAAAAATTATTTCAGTGTTAGTCCATTTATCGAGAAAGGCTACAGGCTATATTTTATCACGCTACGATTAATAGAAGCGAAGAAATAGATATTCCATACTAGCTGTTGCCCGCGACTTCGTCCGCGTTAGCATAGTAGTTCACATCCCAAGTAGGTATTAATATTTATTGTACAAAAATATTCAATGTACAGAATTGACTTTCCTATGACTTTATTATAATATAGCTGTAGCCCGCGACTTCGTTCGCATTATCATAGTACTTAGATCACATCCCAAGTATTATTTTTTGTACAAAAATATTCAATGTACAGAATTGACTTTCCTACGATTTTATTATTCGGCTTCGCTTGCGTAATTTAGGAATTTCACGCAACCGTACATTTTTCCGCAAAAAATAGCCTATGTCCCTTCAAGTGGTCTATTCTTTATGTTTGCCAAATAACATAAAAATTGCTCCAGTAGATCTTAAGATGATAAGCAATTTCATATAACTTCCCCCGTTTTTCCACATTTTTCTCTATTTCTTCACTCCAATTAATTTTAGCGTTATAAAATATAGCCTATAGCCTTCCTCGATAAATGGGCTATCTAACACTGAACAGCAACAGCTAGTAATTAATAATACTCTTTTGATTTTTAGGCTTCCGTAGCCAAATGGCAAAAAACAGAACCCTAATAGATTCGTCATGTCTGTGTGTCTGTCTGTCCGTATGTCACAGCCACTTTTCTCCGAAACTATAAAAAAAAACCTTATAATTTCATAAAAATAAACCTTATTGTTGCTGCGGATTGCGGAACCATTTATGGGCGAGTCCAACTCGCACTTGTTTTATTATTTTGAATGATAACAATGTGAGGAATATTTGGAGTAGCCTTTTTTCTGTTTTTGAAACTTTATTGTTACGTACTGTCTTTTAATAATTTTTAAATAAAAGCGTCGACCTCTGTGGCGCAGTGGTTGAGCGCATGGTAGCTCAAGCCGGGGGTCGCTGGTTCGAAATTCGAATCCCACCGACGGAACAAAACGTTTTCCTGGGTCATGACTCATGACTCATGAGTCATGACTCATGGATGTGTATTAAATATGTGTATAATAATATTGTAAAAACTAGATGACGCCCGCAACTCTGTTGCGCCAAAACTAGTTTATCGCGCGGAAACCGTGCATTTTTTCGGGATAAAAAGTATTATATGTCAAAGGACAAAGACTCGGGACCGCCTCAAAGTATCTCCATGCCAAATTTCAGCAAAATCGGTTCAGCGGTTTGGGCGTGAAGAGGTAATAAGCTATTAACAGACAGACAAACAGACACACTTTTTTATTAATTTTTTACAATTAGTATGGAAGTATGGATCTTAAATAAGTTGAGTATAATAAAAAGGAAATCTATATCTAAATAATCCTTCAGGCCCCGCGCGAGCACCGGTGATCGCGACAACAATAGAATACAATAGCAATTCCTGGAAATTCCGACTGAAGTAATATTATAGGTACTTATTATAAAACAAAGTCCCTTTTTTCCCTCATGTCCCTTTGTTCCCTTTAATCTTTAAAACTACGTAACGGATTTTGATGATTCTTTCAGTGTTAGATAGCCCATTTATCGAGGAAGGCTATAGGCTATATTTTATCACGCTAAGACTAATAGGAGCGAAGAAATAGAGGAAAATGTGGAAAAAAACGGGGGAAATTATTTGAAAGGGCTAACTTGAACGCGCTAATCTCAGGAACACTGGTCTGATTTGAAAAATTCTTTCAGTGTTAGATAGCCTATTTATTGAGGAAGGCTATAGAGTATAGGCTATATTTTATCACGCTAAGACTAATAGGAGTATGTGGATAAAACGTTGGAAATTATTTGAAACGGGGGAAAATTATCTCGCGAATTACTGAGCAATTTTTATGTTATTTGGCACAGATAAGAAGTAGATCATAGGCTAAGAAGTAGATCATAGGATAGATCATTGATTTTAATCATTTTTTCAGTGGCTATATATTTTATACCCGTGCGACGCCGGGGCGGGTCGCTAGTATAAATTATAATATATTCGGTATTATATGTCTGGTACTTGTAAGTTGTAACACAAGTCCTTAGTGTACTTAGCACGGGGCCAGGCTGACGTGGTGTGATTTGTGAAGAGTCCAATGTAGATATTATAGTAAGTATATTATTTTAATATATTATGTAGAATCTGTATTCTGTTCAGTTCAGTGACAAGATCGACGACACTACGCCCGCGCCCGTATTCCTACTATTCCAATATATAAAACAACCACAAAAACAATATTGTTAATGATTCATGAAACAATAAAATATAATACTTCGCAAATCGCAACAAACGCACGGCTTGAATAACTAATTGATCAGAGTAAAATAATGAATGACGACGCACGCACACATATAATACGCTGCCGGAGGCGCGCGGGGGACGAGGTACCCCGTGCCCCGCGCGCAATAGCGAGACAGCAACATATAAAACTCGTACTGGCGCGGTATCGAATTTCATTTGATCGAGCGCGTCACCCGAGCCCTTAACAAATGAACAAAAGCATAACATTTAAACAAATTGTGATAATTTATTTTTGTTGACGGTTTATTGTTTATTGACGTGTCTACTTAGTACCCAAAAAAGAAAAAGAAAAAAAATTTTTTTATCTCTTTATTAATTAAAATAAATAATCAGTTAAAATATAATTTTTAGTTCGCGTGGCAGATTGCGGCAATTCACGCGAAACTCGAACTACGCGTTTTTACCGTTACTTTCACCGGTCATTTAAAGCTATAAGGATAATTGGTAAGGTTCCAGGATCTAAGATTTTTTTAGGAAATTTCCTACTCTTTAAGGGTCTATTTTAAAATTTTGAGTATCTCAAATAGTTTTCGAAATATTAAAAAAAATCCAAACCCTTCTTTTTATGTTTATTTAATTGTTTATAACTATTGCATTTTTTTTCAGCCCCTCTTGGAATTTTGATAGAATGTTCTAGATGGTATTCCGAATCGAATGAGCTCAAAATCATGATTTTCGGTGCATGAGATCAGGTTTTGACGAAAATGGCACTTGCTAATCAGACTATTAGCGATACTAAAAATCAGATTTAGCAAAGCTCTAAAATTATAAAAGAAAAAAATATATATATTGTTATGATAACATAAGTGATGCACCACTTCTGTTATCAATACGTTGGGTTATTTTTATTTACTAAATATTATAATATATTTGATTTATTTAGTGTACTTATTTCATTTTTAACCAAATATTTAAGGTGGTCGAAATTAAGAATTTGTTAAAAACTGTTAAAAAATACGGTGTACATTAAACATAATATCTAGCACAACAAAATGGGTATCTATAAACTAATTTTTAAAAATCTTTTATAATGCATCATTAGAAACGTCCGAAAAATATATTTTTAAAGAAATGTACATACACCCTTACCCGTACACCCTTTAAGAAAAAATAGTGATCAAAAAATTTGTTTCATCCGAGGAATCATAGGATTTTATTTGCTCTAGGATCGTTGTCGTTTAATGACCTACATAACATTTTTGAGTCACTTTTCTGTCTTTTTATTATCTTTTCTAAATATAAAAAATAAAATTAAATTAACCGATTCAATGCGGCGCACGTTTTTGAAGACTTTCAGTCGTGGCGGCATACAATTTTTTCGTGATACGTTAGCCGTGTCATACGCCATAGAAGTAGATGACACGGCTACCGTGTCACCCGCCACGTTCATAAAGGTTTATTGTTTTTTTTTTGGTGTTTTCGCTTATATTAACTTTTGTTTTTTTTTTGTTTATTTAACGATTTATTTGGTTGAGCCCAAATCATTAATGTTAACGGAAGGCTACATTGTTTTGAGTTGATTTCGAGTAGTTTTACTAAGTGTTAACCTCAAAATGGCAGGTAAGTAATTTTTTTATTCAGATGTTGCAAACCTTTTGTAGGTTACAAAGTTATAAAAATGAGTATATTAAATAGATCTGGGTTTCCGATGTTAATTATACGTTCGTAGAAAAATTTAAAGAAGTTCGTTGTTAAATTTTGCTAACCGTCTTCCAAAAAGGAGGAGGTTATACGTTAAGCTGTGGATATTTTTTTTGTGTGTTCAACGATTAATCCGCCGTTTGTGAACCGATTTTCAAAATTTTTCTTTTGTTGTATAGGGTATTAGTTCCGATTGATCCGGTTCCGAGTTGGTACCATGTTCACAAAAGTTGTGGTCTGATGATGGGAACCTTGAGGCTAAAAAAGGAGACAGACCCCTACTTTTCTTAATTCACAAAATATTCACAAACGAAGCCTATAGGCTTATTTTACGTAGAAAATTAAGACGGTTTTGTTCAGAGTAGAACCTTCTAAAGTGCAATTTGAGGGAGATACAATGCCTTTCTAAATGACACGGCTCACGTGTCATATGCCACACGTTAAAAACCCATAAGACACGGCTGCCGTGTAATACGAAATGAATGCATTTTTAAAACTTCGGGTTAAAATTTCCAAATTTCCTTCCTTAGTGGGTGTCTACTTAATAAAACAACCCTACTCACCAAATTTCGTGGCTGTAGCTCTAACAGTTTTTGCTCAGCGATGATGAATCAATCAGTCAGTCATGACTTGTAATTTTATATATATATATATAGATATATAATTGGAATCTCGGAATCGGCTCCAACGATTTTCATGAAATTTAGTATATAGGGGTTTTCGGGGCCGATAAATCGATCTAGCTAGGAATTATTTTCATAAAATGTCATTTTATGTGTGTTTTTTTTAAATTTTTTGAATACCGAGCGAAGCTCGGTCATATAGCTAGTTATTATTTACTTGCTTAACCTACATATAATAATTAAATGTGTTTATTTATGTATCTTTTTGTAAAGTAGGGCGCCGTGACAAAATGATGACTTGTAAGTGCGCCGCAGGCTGAAAAAGATCGGGAACCCCTGCGTTATAGTTTGAAATAGCTGTATTTATGAGGCAAATCTCCCAGAGCCTACGTTCAATAGAAGATTGACCATAACACGGCAAACAGTCAACAATTAATCAAAATTAAGCCCATAAGTAACTAATTGCCACTATAATAGATCAAGGCTGGCTTATAATATTATTAAGTAGCTCTGGGTTCTGTTATTCCCACTAATTTTGGTTTTGTTATTTAAAACTAGACGATGACCACACCTCCGTTACTCTAAAATTTGTTTATTGCACGGGAACTGTACGTTTTTCTAGGATAAAAAAGAAATATTTGTCTCCGTCGAAACTGTCACTTCTTGAAAGGGTTCCGTCACGAAAAAGTTTGAGTACCGCTGACAAGAATACCTACCTCTGAATACAAAGAGGTATTCAGTGGAATCAAACACGGACCTTTGTGTGGCAAGAGCTTGCCAAATACCCCACTCAATCCTGCTTTGTCGCCTCTACTTGAATTGAAGTCGTGAGTGGAAGAACTAAATAACTAACATTTTATAATATAAGGATAATCATTACTCATTTTTTTCCTTACAATTTTATCAAACCTCGTAACTTACATATTTCATGATCTAGCTAATATTTGGCTACACATAAAATCCACAGTTTTTTATTTCAAATCATTTTTCCAGCCTTCATATTTTATGGAAAAAACGGCAATTCTGTTGAACACCTGTTTAAATTCCTTTGATGACGGTAAAAGAAAATATTGAGGAGAAGTATACTTTTATTGATCGTACTGGATAAGTATTAGTTCATATTTTACTATGGCAGCTGCTACCTAGAACAATATAAACTCAAATTAATAAAAAAACTATATAAGATATTATAATATAACGTATCAGGAACCAGAGTTCAAAATATTGTAGCGATCAAAGCTCGAATTTGCTTAAAAATAACAATTTTATAAAGTAGAAATCGTGGAATTCTGTTTGTAGCGGTCATTGACTCCCTGTCAAAAAACTTGTCTTCGTCGTTTTCTGTACAAACCGCGATTGACAATGAAGTGACAGATGTTTCTAGTCTAAGCCCTGACTATTATATCTTATTTTGCATACACGATGTGAATTACAGTTTATGAACTTAAATATTACCAAGACGATGAAACCTTAATCGGTTTCTTTACAAGAATTCAATTTATTCTCAAGTTAACAGAAAGCAGTGCGAATATTTTTCACATAGCTCCTAGACTAGAAAGATCAATGACCGCTGGTGCCACCTTAAATTGTCCTGACTGTAGTGTGCTGATGATGATTATTTCTAAGAATTATTCTCATTCCAATATGTCTGCTTTCAAACAAAAAAAACCGGCTAAGTGCGAGTTAGACTCGTCCATGAAGGGTTCCGCAGCAGCAATAAGGTTTATTTCTATAAAATTAAAAGGTTTTTGATTTATTTTTATATTTTAGTTGATTTAATGAAAGTTAAATTAAGGTTTACCATTTATGACGTATAAAAAAACTACTTTATAGATCTCGTTCAAACCAATTTTCGTTGGTAGTTTTTATAATAATGTACATCATATATTTTTTTTAGAATTATCATGCCCCTACTTTAGAAGTTAGAGGGGGGACACACACATTTTACCACTTTTATTTTTATTTTATGTATTTAATTTAATTTAATCTATCACAATATAGGTATAGATTGCACGTACGGGCTTTTTACATAATATTATTTTGAAGGTTACAAACAAAATAGATAAGAACTAAAAATACAGTAATTCATTAGGAAACCATACAGAGCAGAAATTTTTAGTTAGTGATTAGTAGTCCATACATACATTGTGTCTTTGTTTCCCCGTACAATAAGACGTATTCCTACCCATATTTATTTTGGAAGAGTCTCTCTTACAAACTATTCAGATTAGAAAAAAATTATATTGGAAACCTCAATATGATTTTTGAAGACCTATCCATAGATACCCTATACGCATAAGTTAGACGAATTTTTTTTTCGTTTCAGTTGTACCTATGGGGACCCCTAAAATTTTTAATAATTTTTCCATTTTTGTATCAAAATCTTAATGCGGTTCACATACTACATCTACTTACCAAGTTTCGGATACGTTTATAGTTTCGGAGAAAAATGGCTGTGACATACGGACGGACAGACAGACAGACAGACAGACATGACGAATCTATAAGGATTCCGTTTTTTGCCATTTTGGCTACGGAACCCTAAAAATCGCTTAGATACTAAGGTGCGACGAACAGACATACGTAGCGATTTCGATACGGGTACTTTTACCTCAAGTAACATCTGTCGGTCCAGGTAGAAGAAGCCTTTCCCACTCAGAGCCACCTCATCATGGATGAGCTGCTGCTTCAGCCTTTGTATCTGAAATGAATTAGTTACTATGTTATTTTTGCCTAGTTTTTAATTTTACTTTGTCTAGTTGTATTGTAAAATATGGTAATAGTTACTGTGTCTACTCTGGTAATAGTTACCAGAGTAAACAGAACTAAGGAGTACCTTGACTTCAAACAAACGGGCGAGTCTACTTCACTACGAAAGTCACTTTCAAGATGTTTTATAATGCTGAGCGCATTAGTACAGCGCGCGTCTGCCAACCTGACATACCTAATATGTGGGTGAAGCCAAACGAGCGCAATTCGTGAGTTGTATGTGAGTTGTAGAATTTCGGTCGCGTATCTTTTCATACAAATCTTGACTCACAAAATTACACTCGTGTGAATCAAACGGGACTTTTGTATGAAACTGAATGCAGCAGAATTTATGCCAGCCGAAATTCTGCGACTCGCAACCCACAAATTACTCTCGTTTGGCTTCACCCTAAAACGTATATAAACGAGATCTCTTCTGAGTCGGCCTACTCATTAGTTCTGTTCTCTTTGCTATGACATGAATTTTCCCTTTATTCTCCGGTATTGATCTTGTGACCTCAAATTGTGAAAATATTGACTTTGATGGTCAGTCAATATTTTTAGAACTCATGCCTCCCCCTGTGATTTTGTCCCTACCGTCAGCTACCGTAGTTGAAAAATTTAAGGCATATTTTTATTAACAATAACAAAATTTACACCAACTTAATAAAAATAAAGGAAAAGGTAAAACCTATTTCATGTTATTTAAATTTAATATAAATTTTCCACTTGGCTACATTTGGGCAATTTGGGTTGTGTGTAAAATGTGTAATATTTGGTTAACCCTCGCCGCTGCACATGACATGCGGTCGGCCGTTGAAAATTATACCACAGTATAAATATATACAGTATATCATATCAATACCAAACTGTATAGGTGAACGCACACATTAGCGTTATTTCAGAGACCCTAAAGTTTGGTTACGTTGATTAAATGGGAGAACATAAAGAAATAATTTATTTATATTTTATTTATTTAACTAGTCAGGCATCTTGGCCCATATTATAAACACCTTATAGACTAACATACATACAATTATACTAAAAACTAACGTAAACTCATGTAATGATTTGTAATATTGTGTTTGTCTATGATGGGTTAAACTGAATAGACAATAGAGTAACACGACTCTCGCCGATTAAGGGTCAATCCAGACCGCAACGCGACGAAGCGAGGCGAGGCGCGGCGTGGCATTTTGTATGGAATTGACAGATTTCAATTGCGTGAGACGTCTTGCGAATCTGTCAAATCCATATAAATTTTGAAATGCATCTACGCGTCGCGTTGCGGTCCGAATCAACCGTAAGGGTAAAAATTGGCGACTGAGTGATGAGCTACTTTTTATTTTACAGGGTGACCCTGTAAGGTGACCTAAGTTTATCTACTGTAAGATATTTGTACTGTAATAATGTTGTGGTCAGATAAAAAGAGGCCAATAATCACTGACATAGTATGTACTACGTACTAAACTCGACAACGCAACGCAATGCTTGGTCACATTCAACGTAATCTATATAGCAGCAGTGCACTTAGTCGCCCGCGAGCTCTTCTGCGCGCCAGACGTACCTACAACAATCAAAAACGAAACCAAAAAAAGTCGCAAAAATGCCTAGTTGTGGGTTAATATACTGCAAAAATTATTCCATTAACACCTCCAAATGCAACGGAATAATATTTCATCGGTATTAGCATTCTTATTAATTATTTTCAATTAAAATACGAACATTCAATTACTAGGCGAAGACGCGCGCCATTTGCATTGTCATAGAGTAATAGATTCAGAGTGGAATGTAGGCAGAATACAGATCTATGATAAGACGACGATGAATGAAGTACTTACTCACGTAGACGAGTTTGTATTTTGGTAATATTTATAATATTACGTACATTATACATGCGTACATTATAATAATTTTATTATGGTACATATTTCAAAATATTTAAGTAATTTAAATAAGGTAATTAGGTATAGTGGACTATGGATCCATACTTAATTATTTTTTTTATAAAAAAGTGAATTTTTATTTTTATTTTATCCACTTACTCAAATAGATTCTGCATTCATTCGAGTGTAGGCACAAAACTGTGTCACTTCTGCGGTACTGATCTATAGCAATCACCGCCCCGCCTCTCACCCCGCTCATACCTCAAGTGCGACATGTTTTTTGTTTGCAATAGCTGCTCTAGTACGCAGTACTTACTACCTCAGTGCCAATAATAGTTAATATTTAAAAAATGTAGGTAAATTTAAAAGTTAACTTTGCTCACTTTTAAGCCTTTAATTTAATTAGTGGTATTAAATTAAATATATTTGTATTGATTTCACAGGTAGAATTTCGTATATTTATCATATTGTAAATGCCAAAGTATGTCTGTCTACCTGTCACTTATTTATTTATTTATTTATTTGGGATAACAATTACAGCCATCAATTTCACAATGTTTAATATTATAAAGAATACAATGAGTTTTATATTAACCGCTGGAGCTAAATTTGGTGTAATACCTAGACCTACTTTGAATTTCTGGTTACATAATATTTTGATAGTTATATCCCAAAAAACATACTGCTTTCGCCCAAAATACAAATTTCAGTGCAACATGTAATTTCTAGAATTTCCATGACGACAAGTAAGAAGAGGCCTAGTAATCTCACCGCTCAGATGATCCCTTCGTAAGCATATTACCTCATAGCTGGGTCTTCACTGCCGTATTAACCTTTATAAGATTCTTATGGAGTTGCCTTCAAGGCTTTTATGATACAAAATATGTCATGGTGAGTTAAAAAAGTTTGGTTGTTTCTTGTCAGATATTAAATTAATAAGTTAAGGGATTGACAAGAAATATCTGAGTATTGAATATTCAAAAAGTCCTGCATCTCATTTCTTGCCAGTCGTGTCAGTTATCCGTCTTAGTAGAGACAGTGATATGTATGCACACTGTTGGGTTCTATAACATTAATTCTGCTTGCCTGGTTTTTATGAAAACCAGCTTCTGTTCGGAACACGGTGTCGGAGATATTATAAGCATAACTCCTGCGTAGCTGGCCTATTTTCAATGGAAAGAGACTGATACCGATACCGGCATTACCTCCACATTATAAGCGCTGCACGGACAACGGCTGATCGCAGTCAGCGCGCGTTTGGAGTGCAGGTTAACGTCGGCAGCTGACAGCACGACGCCGCTCGCCCGCAGCAGCAGCCAGCCCAGAGACGCGAAGTAGTATACGGTATCGATTGCCGATGTGTGGGATATTCTGGGGGAACAAGGAACCAAGGTCCTGATTCATAGAAAAAACTTTTCGCACAACATCCAATAAACAGTCGCCGTGCTAGGCATTAAATCCGCGCGGTAAAGTTTCCGAATCCTAGTCAAATGGAATTGTAAATCACCTTGTTGGAGGAGTTAAGAAAGTACACAGGACGTACGAGTAACAATTCCAGTTAAAGCTAATAAAATTCAAGTGATAAATAGCATAAGATCAAGCGGTCTTCATTAACAAAATATTATACTATCAGAGATGTTGATTCATAAGCAAATGGGGGACCTACGTAGTTTGGTCGCGTTACGTCAAACCCAGCTGACAGATCACAGCTAACATTAAATTGACATGATCCGACCAAATGACGTAGGTCCATCTGTCTTTGAATCAATTTCTTCGATAGTACATGATTTCTTACGCCAGTTCTTATTGGTTCCAGAATCTGTGATAGAACAAATCATTATGAAAACAATAGTTGTATTCCGAAATGTAGAGATTTTCACATCATTACAGCTAAGGCCTGATAGCACAATATGTCTTTGGGCCCTAAGCATTGACATTAAATATTTTCATGCCTAAGTGCCTCTTCATAAAAATATTACCTTATACCCTGAAACAGTTGCAGGCAAATAAAGTACAGATTATTCAGGTTACAGAGCAGTATCAGAGAGCCAATCTCAGTGTCCACTTTGCGAACCAGTGCCGCTTGCTGCACGTAGCCCTCCCTGATCTTCCGCCAGACGCGCAATCGACTGCTGACGTCTACACCACCCTGGACAGAAGAACAGGAAAAAGTTATGTTGAGACGTGTAGAGATAATAACCAAAACCAGTGTTATGTGTTTGAGTCAGTGCAGTTACTCTGGTGATGGATGTTAAGAAGTCAAAAACAATTCATCAATTCTTTCTTATTTTATTGGTATTTTAGTCCTGTCACAAAATCTCAGAAATCAGCCAATAACTATATTTGCTGTATCACCAGAATGAACCATATTATGACCTTGATTCGTTCTTTTCCCATCTTCTCCTCGCGCACTGCACCAGCTACAGCGGCATTGAGTCGTCTGTAGCGAGACGTCAGACCCACACTCAGCAAAATCACTACCAGATCCTGAAAGTTCCAGAGAATCGTCGCATACTTGCTGAGGATGAAGACTGGGACAGCCAGCCACAGGCTGTATTCGTCTGGAAAAAGATATACTCTTTATCATCATTTTGGAATTGTTAAGTTAATTAAATTGATTGTGCTATACTGCCTGCTATACACAGTACGGTCTATTGGAGAGGTCTACCTGTGCAGGTATGCCGGTACAGGTATACCTCTCCGTCCCGTAGCGTGTATGTACTTACATTAACACATTCCGATTTTAATAACCCACACTTATTTGAGGTTCGACTTCGAATTTAAAATTTACCGCATAAAACTATTATACATCATGTCATAATTTTGCTGACTATGACGTCATAATATCATGATTAAACTCACAGTTCTGAAGCAAGAACCCGTGTGAGGAGAGTATGTACCGCTTGAAGTATTCTCCGGGTGGTATGTTGAAACCAGTCGCAGATATCATGGATAGGACATGCTCCACTGAAAGATGCAGGTAATATGTTAAGAGTTTTATTAAAATAAAATTGATATATGTACTCAAGATAAGCAAAACCTCCAATAGTAGTATTAGGGTTCTGTGAGCAAAACTAAATTGGTTATTTATTTGCCTTCGTGACGTAGAGCTTAGTTAGAGCAAGAACCGTCGATGTTTATATACGGAATATAGAGCTTTGCTTTTTAAATATAAGCTAACTTAGCACCTGATAAGATCATAACAATATTCGCTTAATTATTGAGCAGATTTTAAAACGAGACCTAAGGATTTCGAAGACCGATTCAACTCCAATCAAGCCAACCAAGTATATCTCACCAACAGCACAAACACCGATGAAGCTCACGATCCAAATGACATTCCTCCGTATATGCTCGTTTGGTGGTAGGTACAGGCCTCTGGTCTCAGTGTATAGCCAGTAAACTGACAGAGTACGCCACTTATAGGCCACACGCCATGACAGACATAAAGATAGGAGGGCGTTGCCATAGAAGACCGTACCAGAGAGACGGGCTACGAAACCGCCTGAAATATTCAGAGTTCTTTAATCGACAATGCAATATCAGAGAAGTTCATTTATAGGTGGATTCGTAATTTGGTTGGGTTTTGTCAAACCCAGCTTTTTTAGGCTCTAAACAAAAAGTATTTAGACAGAGTGGTAAAGCGAATCACAAACTTAACAGCTTTAACTTTCTGCCATGAGTATGTTATATGTTGATACCAATATGATTTTTTTAAGTAATTTGACAGCAAAATTGCTTAAGCTTTTGAAATATAGGGCTCAACCACATATTAAAATAACTTTAATTAGCAGTAGAATGCATTAAGTACCTACACTGCTTTATCAGCTACTTAATACCTACTTGGAGAAAGTAATAAAAAAATTAAGTTTTTTTTTTATTATTTTACTTACGACCTCCTGAGGTGTTCCTAGCAACTCCAGTAAGAAGCCGGATCAGTTTGCGCACAGAACCAGCTTCTAGTGCTATAAGCATTGATAGCAGCACCAAGCTGTAAAGCAGCGCCAAGCGACCACCGTAAGTTGGAACGCCGAACCAACGGGCCAGTGTGAAAATAGAGGTCATGGTTGCAAGAAATTGCTGAAATTAATATTATGGTACAATTATGTAAATTCGATTATCGCATGTAGAAAGACTACCAAAAAAGTACCATAGCTACCGATATAGGAAAAATCTTGCTTTACGATCTAAAAGTTGGCCTCTATAACATCGTAATTTTTGTATTGATATTATAAATGCGAAAGTGTGTTGTATGGTGTCTGTCTGTCTGTCTGTCCTTCTGTCTGTCTGTCTGTTACATCTTCACGCTCAAACCGCTGAACCGATTTTACAACTTGGAATGGATATACTTTGAGTCCCGGAAAAGGACATAGGATACTTTTTATCCCGGAAAAAATCCGGTACGGTTCCTTCGCGATAAACGAATTTTGGCGCAAAGCAGTTGCGGGCGTCATCTAGTAATTTTCCAAAGATTAAATTATAAGATCTGAAAACTTACATCAGGTGTGCGGTTCTTATACGACAAGGCCCTGTTGTCTCTTTTTTCTGTTTTTTTCATTAGGGTGATTATGTCAGTGCTGATATAGAACCGGAACCCACTGATCTTGGAGACTATTATTAAAATAACATCCCTAAATGTAACTTAAAAGGATTTCGTCATCACTACACTATACACAAAGTTCAAAACTAATAAAAGTAAAACAGTAAATAGTATTTATACAGTATAACTGTTCAAAACACTTTGACGTTTAACCACTACAATTACCAGGTACATAATTATACACAACTATCAATTTACTACCGCTATTTATTTTACAACGTTTAGAACTATCGACAGCTTTTATTTTACTTACTACTTGTTGCCCGCGGCTTCGACAACAAGGCTTTATTTAAACTAACAAAAAAAAAAACCTTCTGGGCAGTTCCATGTAAAAGTCTACCATAGACTAAGAAAATAAATACCTGATTTTGGTAATAAAAATACTTAATTGTAGTCACAGCATTATGGTACTATTAAGATTTTATAGAAACAACAATTTCTAAGCATTACTTTTCTAGCAAAGCTGCCATTTATGAGATGATGTCGTGAGCTCGGCTGAGTGTGGTTTTGTGTGATGAAGTTCTGACTTAGTATTTTAAATTCTTGTCATATTTTGTTACACACTGATTGTTCAAACAATTAAATACCGATATAGCTTTTGAGATTCGAGAAAATTCATTTTTATAAAGATATAATAGGCTTGTAAGATCACAGTGTCGAGTTGTAGTGTCGGTCACATAAAAAACATTATTTTTGTCTATAACTACAGTAAATTTTTACATGAATAAAATTACAAACTTTCTTACGTGACGGCGTTACTCAAATGATACCGGCATTAAAAATTTGCCATCTTTTTTTAAAACACCTAAACTCTAAAAATTTTTTTTGTAGTGTCCGTCACATTATAGAGTCGATCACGCCCAAAAGTAGCGTTTTGTTTGTTATTTTTGCTCATAGATGGCGAAAATAGCTATATAGAAAGCAGAGAGAGAAGGAGTAAGCAAAATTATTATTTTAAGAACCTGCCAGACCACCTCAAAGTCAAATAAAATCCAAAATTTAGCGATGTCTGGAAATGGGAAGCAATTGTCACAAAAATCTGGCAGTAGAATATGAGATTCTTATAGATATCACAAGAAAATAAGATAAAATGATTGATCTTTAAACTTCATTGAAGGTAAGGTTGACCTGCAGAACTGGAAACCTTCTAAAATAATAGCGACTGAAACTCCATAGTGTCTTGTCGTTCTTACCTCTATAGGGATCATATAAAGGAAAATTCATAGCTTAAAAATATGACAAAAGTCTGCCTATCGCTGGCTCTAGGATTATTATGTTAATTATCTTTGAGAAGATTTCATTTTTAGTCATTTTTTGACAAATTATCAGCGATTTCGTTTTTGTGATGTATTAGTTCAAAAAAAGCATTTTAATGAATTAACTAATTACTGATTTACTTTTATATAATTTTAGAGTTCGTATTGTACGTGCTGAGATATATAAATTTTAAGGTTTCATGTAAAAATACCGACTTTTACCCGCACAAAGTGAGTGTAGTGTCGGTCACGTTTTGGGCTGTAGTGTCGGTCACAATTTCTTTTGCTAATAAATATTTTTAAAGTAACTTACAGGTTAAAGTTAACCTTTTTATAATAGTTTGTCTCATGCACTTTAACGTTGTTAGTGGCGGCCGAAAAGGAAGATCTTCCGACCGGGAGAGATAGCATGCTCGGTCAGGCCGAAGCCCACTGACGTCATTTCAGACGTTGTATATATCTTGTCGTTCTCCGAAAATTCGATAGCGCGATGCAGGATTGTTAGGCGAATTGTGGGTACCGCCGCACCACTCCCCCCCGAAGACCTGTGTTATTCTTCGATGCGCTTGTGTTGTCAGGTGTGGGCCGAAGCTGCGCGTGCAATGACCAGGAGAGGGACCCCGTGCTCTGCTTGCTGACCGGTCGTTGTAGCCTATGGCTGCCCCGTTCAAGCCAGACGCGGGTTCGACCGGCGCGGACGCCCATCGCGGCTTATGGTCGAGGCGACCCGGTTATGCTTGATGTCTGCTGACGTGGTGCGGAGGGGCGGGGAGTGTTGATGATGATTGATGTCCAGAAGGATGCGTGTTCTTGTCGGTGGTCACCAATTTAACGTGTTTGTGGCGGCCGAAAAGGAAGATCTTCCGACCGAGAGAGATAGCATACTCGGTCAGGCCGAAGCCCACGTGATACATTTCAGCTGTCGTATATATACCGACGCGCTCAGAAAACTTCGATAGCGCGATGCAGGATTGTTAGGCGAATTGTGGGTACCGCCACAGCACTTTCGATAAAAATACAAAGTAGAGTTATTTAGCACACAGAGAGAATAAACACTCTCGGAAACGACTTCCTTTTGCATGTAGTGTCGGTCACGTTTATGTTTGACCAAATAAATACTATTTGAAAACAATAATGATAACCATTTTTTCTGTATAAGTTAACTTGTTTAATCTGCTACAAAGCCATCTTAAAATTTATATTAATAACATAATAGTAACCATAATATATGACAAAATAAAACGCAAGCGTATCAAATGTAGAGTCAGTCACATATGGAATTGCCCATCTCCTTTATTGGAAGAATATATTCTAAACTCTTACGCCGTCAGTATCAAAATACTCAGAGACATCTAATTATGATCAAACTTTAATTTAATGAAGAGTTTCATAGATAACTAATTATGGGGCTTATGTCAAAATATTCATTTAAATACATAAGTAACTAATATTCGTCTCTGAGTGCAGCTATCAGTATTGAATAGAAATTTAAAAAATATTAATAGCTAAATAGATTTAGTTACTTTTATTAGTTATAATAAAATCTAATAATAAAATGATGTCAAATATAGTATCAAGTCTATCGAACAACTGAGTCTAGAACAATCGATTTTGTTCGATTATTGATGGTATCACAATAATTATTGTTTTGCGCGAACCAGCACGCGAATTTCTAGGTACTATACTGTACTCGGCGAAACATGGCGGTAGAAGTCATTAACTCCCTGTCAAAAACTTGTCATTTTCTATATAAACCATAAAGGTAATATACCTATCGGAATAGAGAAACAATCCCGAGCTGTCAAGCTTAACCAAAATTTGATTTACATCTGTGTATGCAATTATGTATACGTGTGCGTATCAGTGATGTACAAACATCTTGTAATTCGACAAAATATCGATCATGGAATAATAATTGTAAGATTGTAAAAATAATAAAGTGGGATAAAATAAAACTGCATAGATATTATAGCCGTATACCTAATAAAATTGTAATTTTGAAGTAAATATGACTTTTCTTCAAAATGCTTGCTGCATAATTAAGTATGCATGAATTTTTCTTCGCAGTCCAGTTTGGACGGTTAATTATTTTAAGCCATGAATTTCTGGTATCCAGGTCAGCAGGAAATCTGAAAAATTGGTCAAGTGTGAGTCGGAATCGCGCATGAAGGGTGACCGGTTCCAACCGGGCATTTTCTAAAACCCGACACGATACGAGTTACGACACGACGGGTTACGTCACGTCACATCAGTACACGACACGACACGACTTCACTAGACCCTATTAATTTTCAAGTCACTCTCAATGAGCCCTTTTATTTGATGCCCATCTTGCGGAAGTGCTTTTAACTATTTCCCTATCTTGGATGAGCATTACAATATCTGTGAAAATTTCAGAAGTCTATTATTATAGCGGTTCTTGTTATATAGCCTGGAGACAGACAGACGGATGGACGGATGGACAGACGGACAGGAAACGAAGTCTTAGTAGTAGAGCGGGACCCCACTACTAGGACTTTTTACCCTTTGGGTGCGGAACCTTAAAAACAATAAATTATGTATGATAGTATATTAATATACTTAAACTAATTATAAACTACGGATGAGTATGTTATTATTTCAACATTCCTAGATAATTAGTAAGTATACTTAACTAAAAAATATTTTCATATCGATACTACTGATCGATAACTTGATGCAGCCCTAGTGTAAAATAGATGAAAATTGTTTACACAAAATATCCTTAAATTGTGCACCATGGCTAGTCAAGTTATGTTTTCCATATAATTAAACATATATAGAAGTGAATTATCAAAATCAATACCAATAACTCGTAGGGAATCGGCGAAAACAAACTTAAAACTAGGTCCTGTCGATATAGAATAATTCACCTGTGAAATGAATATTTGTCCGGGTTTTTTCGATGTGTGGTATCACAGTCAAACTTATATCCATGTTTCTAGAGCAGTATTTTTAAAAACTATTCATTATTTAACATAAAATCACAATTTTTCTGAGAACCCAAATTGACAACGATCGGCACAGGGTCAGACAGAATGTCAAACAGATGAAAAAAAAGCTATGCAACCTCAAATCACGCTTCCCTTTCTACCACGCAGTGTTACTGATAGTGACATCTCGCTTGCTCAGGCCTTTGTTTCTCTATTCCGATAGGTATATTAGCTTTATGATATAAACCGCGATTGACAACGAAGTGTCAGATGTTGTCAATCGCGTCTTTGTATAGAAAATGACAAGTTTTTGACAGGGAGTTAATGACCGCTACCGCCATGTTTCTCCGAGTACAGTATAGTAGTGATTTATAAAACTAGGTAATCCTGTGACTTTGACTTAATTTTTGTTTTGTTTTTCATTATTAAATATCCTACAAAGTTTCTAATTAAATTTTACTTTTTTCACACTTTTATTTCTGTTAGAAGAAAGATCACACTAATATAAAAAAATAAAGAAAACTATTGATACATTCACTGAATATGTGGATTTAAAATTACAAAATAAATTGACCTTAATGTAATTAGATTTTTTTTTACGATAGAAAGAATAACATTATAGATATACTTGGCTTGGCTCCCCTTTTATATTTCATGTTGTGGGAGATTATGCCTATATTATTATACCTATACTAATATTGGTTAGGTCTGAAACATTTTTGCGTAGGTTTCTCGGGATCTATTAAGCGTTTTCCTGAACTAACTCGGAACCTATAGTTCTAAATAATGTTCAGATAAAAAGTTTACGCATCGGAACAATCGGAAAGATAGGAACAACACACAAAATATGAAGGTAACGAGTAAGATTTACAAATGAGTGTTGAAAAGTTTACTTACTACACAAGAACACATTTATATAGACCACCCTCAGACCACCTTATAATATTAGCTCCGTGAACCACCCGCGGTGTCGCGGTCGTTCTGCCCATTCCTATTTTGGACGACCCTTTTAAAAATGAATCGCATCACTACCTCACAATGCAACGTAAAATGCATCGGATCACCTCCTCACGATGCAACGTAAGTTGACCTTTATACGGACAGGATCACAATATTTACTATTTACTCAGTACAAATGTTACAATACAAACAAAGTAAATAAGGCTAACATAATATTCTGTAGGTGCAAGAGTCATGTATTTTGAATTTTATTTCTATCACAATAAGGTCGATATGCATGTTTATAGCAACTTTATTACACTGCTTTTCCTAACATTTACATATTGTTATAATATTCTAGTTCATTTGGCTTAAAATCGTCCAACTAAAGCTTTCAAGGATTTATAGTTCATGTTTATTTTACCTTCGCAGTTTGTAGGGTGAACCTTATTTTATAACTATTAAATGTTATTTTAGAGGTTAAACCAGTCAGTAGGTAGGCGATAATGAATAAACAAACGAATATAACAAATGTAGTTGAAACATAGATTATGTTTACCATCACAAAGGCAGAGCTATAACTTCAAGATACTATATAATATTGTAGGCTTGCCCCCCTTACCGGAGTACTATTATAATTATATTCTGTGCCCTTAGCCCCTTACTAATAAACAAAATATTAAGTAATTAAGGCAGTTTTATACCTATTTGAGGTAGTCTTTGTCTATCGAGTGTCTTTTTCAAAATGGCAGTCAGACTTTATAAAATTCGCTGTAAAAATATTTTTATTGGTAAGGAGATTAAAATTACTACGACAATACGTCATAAGCTTAATGTCGCTTAAAACTAAAATATTTTTAATCCAGCCTTTGAATAGACTTAATTAAATTTAAAATAAGATCAAAAGGGACGAATACGTGTCGTATTACTTAAATTTATATAATAAATTATATATTTCTATTCCATCTCTATCAGAATATCTAATTTCACATCATTAATGAATAATTTTTAACTTGATTTAAAACTGAGCTCTTCACTCGAGATTCATCGTTAAGGTCACAGCACACACATCAACTTGATTGATCTCGGCGTCAACCTAAGGCCGTGTTCACACCAAACCGACTATGAGCCGGCGAATGTGCGCGAACGTTACGCAGTTTATTGTATTTCCATACATATTCACTTTTTCGTTCACACCTAACCGACAATACGCTATTACGCTAGGCGTAGGCGCGGATATTCGATACCGTATATTTTGTATGAATTTCACGTTTACTGGGGCTCACAGTGAGCCTGCTCACATTCGGTGGTGTATAGTCAGTTTGGCCTGAACACGCGCTAAAGGTGGCTTGCCTATCCTCGCGGCAAGCGACCGCGACCGATAAAAATTAAAATAACATGCAATTTTGTGGTGGTGTAGAGCAAAATAACGGAGCCTACGTCAAATAATAATAGCTTTTTTCGTAGCTCGTAGCTCTTCTCAATATTGCCCGCTTAGAATGTCACCTGTGTGATTTTAGGGAGGGGGCCAGGCCCCCTCATTGTTTATCTCCAAACCACCTAGTAACAGACTAGTTAAAGCCACAATTAAACTACGTCTTAACCAGACCAGGAGTATAGACCCTTTCAAAAAACGGAGCCTTACGGATCGCGGATCGCTGACAGACGTTTGAATCTAAACAGTTATCGTTACAGAGGCAAGTGATGACAACGAGCCGTAAAAAATTGGGGACTCCGAGCCGTAAGCGAGAGACCTCTGAGCCGTAAGCGAGAGGCCTCCGAGCCGTAAGCGAGAAGACTCCGAGCCGTTAGCGAGAGAATTTCGAGCCGTAAGGGAGAGGACACCGAGTCTTAAGCGGGGTATGTAGACTGTAGAGTCGCGACCGCGGGGACTCCGAGCCGTAATGCCTTGACCTACCGTGTAGGTACCGTGCCAAAATGAATTTGTGTGTTTGCACTGTTTCATCACTGTCTCGCCATACTCCCTACTCGGTAGGTGTAATCAAGCCCTAATAGGCCCTCGCGCCTCCGTCCTGCGCGGAAGTAGGAACACGGTCGGGTTTTAGTGGGTACAGCTGCGGCCACTTACCATCTAATCGGTCGCAGCGAGTCCCACATACCCCGGTTGTCCTCCCCAGTACTGCCGGGGATGCATAATAGCATTTCCCAACCAAAAAAAGGTATAATCAAGCCCTAAGCGCGGTGCCAAGACGAGGCGAATACGTTGCGATTTCGATCCGATTACGAGTTGTCATACTGTGTGCTGTGAGGCTTGTGAGCCAGGGTCAATACAGACCGCAACGCGACGCGCAGATTCATTTCTAAATTTGTGCAAAATTGACATATTTCAATTGCGTGAGACTTGCAAATCTGTCAAAACCATACTTTAGAAATCATTAGAAATGCATCGACTCGTCGTGTTGCGGCCAGAATTGACCCTTAACCCATCAAGCCCCCTACGAGCACCGGTGATTGCGATAACCGGTGCTCGTACGGGGAAACAATAACAATAGAATACAATAGCAATTCTTGGAATCCCCGATCGAAGGATTAAACATTTAAAGATAATCGGCTTACAAAGGTCGACATTATTTCAATCATTAACGATGTAAATATTTTGTTTGTTGAAGAGACTTAACGCGCTTCAAGTGACTTCTAATTCCGAGTTAAACGACTTCAAAATTAGTTCCGTCTCTTCAGAGGCCGAAATTTCCGGCTGCTCATTATTTCTGATAACGTCCATCTACAGTTTGTGAGTTTATCTATTAATGTATAATTTATCGGAAATATAATATTCTAAATATTTTAAATAATATTTCCCCATACCTATACTCGGAGGCCGATCGTTTTGGTCGGGCCTAATTTGTGCATTGATGTATTCTTAGATATTTACACTGTGCTATTAGGCAGAAGAAATTAAACATTCGCATGGTCTTAGTATATTAAGTGATTTATTTTTCAAAAGATTTTGTGTGAAATATATATACACCATATTTTCCATTTTTATTTCATAAACAACTAAATATGACTTGTTACAAGAATTATAATTATTATAATTACGTTTTTGTGAACCAATATTTGAACTCAATTTACTTGACTGAGAAACTGTTGTATACTAGCGTATAAACGTAGTTTAACTACCCGTTCAACTGTAACAACACCAACTCATAAGTAACAATTGTACCGGCTACCTGTGGACAAAAATTTATATAAACAAAAACGAAATTTCAAATTTTGTTAGCCTCACTAAAACCTCAACAGCTGAATCAATTTCTGAAATTTTATTCGAGAAATATTTGTAGAAGTCTAGGGAAGATATTTATATTAGGAGGGAAGTGATGCGTGAGTTACCAAGTCATTTAGTAACTATTTTTTTATGAAATAAGGGGGCAAATAAGCAAACGGGTCACCTGATGGAAAGCAACTACCGTCGCCCATGGACACTCGCAACATCAGAAGAGCTCAGAAGAGCTGCAGTGCGTTGCCGGCCTTTTAAGAGGGAATACGCTCTCTTCTTGAAGGTTTGCAGGTCGTATAGGTCCGTAATCTAGTAACTAGTTTATAATAATATTATTCAAATACTAATTCTCCCCGTGAATTAAAATAATCTGCACTAGATTTTGCTCGCAAAGTCGAGGCTGCGACAGCCGTTCATACGTAATTTTGTTAAATACTGTTCAGCGTGATGATCAATGATGATATCCATACTTCCATACTAATATTATAAATGCGAAATGTATGTCTGTCTGTCCGTCTGTCCGTCTGTCCGTCTGTCCGTCTGTCCGTCTGTCCGTCTGTCCGTCTGTCCGTCTGTCCGTCTGTCTGTCTGTCTGTCTGTCTATCCGTCTGTCCGTCTGTCCGTCTGCCTGTCTGTCTGTCTGTCTGTCTGTCTGTCTGTCTGTCTGTCTGTCTGTCTGTCTGTCTGTCTGTTTACCGCTAAACCGATTTTGTTGAAATTTGGTATGGAGATACTTTGAGTCCTGGGAAAGGACATAGGATACTTTTCATCCCGAAAGAATGTACGGTTCCCGCGCGATAAACGAGATTTGGCCCAACGAAGTTGTAGGCATCATCTAGTACAGATATAAAGACAGAGAAACTGTCATATTGGAAATTTAAATGTGCTTACGGATAGAACAAGTTCTTTCGTGACGTAGAAGAAGTTGAGACCGCTGAGAGCCACCATGTCGCCGTGAACTTGCTCGATAAACCTCTCCACCTGAAACACAAATTAAAGTCAATGCTTTAAGTATCACAATCTAATGTAAATGAATATAATAGAAAGAAAATAACTGCGGGAAGTGCGGGTTTAGCTTATATATAGAAAATCGTCTAAACAACATAACACTTTCCGTAAGTGTTGATCAATCTGTAACTTTTCAATGAGCCATGAGGCACCTTTTTCTTTTTCTTATTTGGCAGAAAAGAGGCTTATATTCAAGAGTGTATTTTATCATAAATACTCTTGTAACGGAATAAATATATACTCTTCAGTCGAGACTCGAGACACGGGAAGGCTTAGAACGAGTCCGGTCAAGTCTGCCTGCGATCAGTTCGAACTCCAATCCGAGGCGAATGACAGCAGATGTTGTACAATTCCTGTTGCATTGCTGTCGCAAGGTACATGATAATCACCCTGCTACTGGATAGGTCTCCTCAAGTCCCCATATTATATGCCTTCAGGTAAACGTGTACCTCAGTACCATAGTAACAGGAGGGTCAGTACAGTACGCCGGCGACGGCACATGGTACAGGCTGTGCGCGGGCATCAGTGATGCAGCATGGACCCGCGCTGCCACCAGCGACACCGCTAGTAACCGCAGCACCACGAACACCATGTATACAGGTACGTAGGTCACACTATAAGTTTTGCGTAACTTAAAAAACTAACATGTTACAACCAAAATATTATGTTTATTGCTTTTTAAAATACTCTCCTTTACATTCTAAACATTATTTTATGTTATCGAACCATTTTTTAAAACAGGAGGATCACAGATCTGAAGGCATGTTTTCTACGCGCTGATTGAACTGCCTCTTCGGAGGTGATAAAAGTGAAACCTCTCATTCAATCTTTAATTTTGGGGAAAATACATATATCACAAGGTGCTAGGTCAGGGCTAAACGGAGGATGGATGACGAGTTGTGCTTTTTCGGAAGCTAAAAATGACTTTGTTTCGTTGACCGTGTGTGAAAAGGCGTTGTCATGATGTAGGAGAATGCGGCTTCTTGGTCGTCTTTCGCGAACCTTTTCTAATATCCTGGGTAAACAAATGTGTAATACCACTCAGCATTAACACTCTTTTGATCTTCAAGTGGAATTGTACAGATGGGATCCGTAGCTCAGAAAAAAAACGCGATCATTTTCTTACCAACGTTTTCTCGCCTGCCACACTTTTGTTGGCCTGCTCTCATTTTCAAACACCCACTCACAAGATTGCTGTTTTTTATCGGGTTCAAAACAACAAATCCACGTTTCGTCTCCTGTGACAATATCATAAACAGCATTAGAATGTCCGTGGTCGTGCTTCAGTAGCATATGTGAGAACAATTCAATGCGAGCCTGCTTCTGCTCCGCTGGGCTCATGAGGGATCCAACGACAACAAAGTCTCCGAACTCGCAATTCTTCATGTATTTTTTTTTTTTTGTTTGACTCATACCAATCCCCAATAATCTTCTAATCGTCTCATAGGTAATCCGCGGGTTTTCTTCAATTAGCCGCTTAAGGATGTATAATTATAAGGTCAAATTCCGTAGTACATCCAATTAAATTATGAAAGTGCTTAATATGTAAAAAATTGTACACCCAGACACTTATTATTAATTATAATTTTTTAAGGAATTATTCAATATTTAATCATTATGGAAAAAAAATCGAGATGTTATTTGACCACCGCAAACACAATGGTCGTCAATGGTCGTATTCGTTTCGCATGCGCGAAGTTAAAAATTAGTGTCAATGTTAGTGTCATTTGCCAAAATCTGATAGAAATTGATTCAAATTTCTATTATTGCACATGCGCGAATGCTGCACATGCGCATTGAAATGAAACGAATATTATGTCTAATCACAGCTGTATCGCCATTACTTTTCGAAGTAAAGTTTTCATAAATTTCAATTTGAAAGTGGGTTCACCGCAGAATCACCGGTGAACCCACTTTTTTGGGCTTAAAAAATCGCAAATCTTACAAAGAAATTGATAAGCAGTTTTTTAGCCGTTTATCTTTGATACAAAGTTCACAATTCAGACGAATTCTCAAAAATTGTACCACTTCCGGCAAAAATTACGTATGATTCATGGAAATTTTAAAATGAATTATTTCACATAACTTGTCGGTAAGGTATTGATTTTTTAGTATCAATCGATGCAGGATGTTTTATTCTACTATATATTTCGAATTTAGGTCAGAATCTTTCAATTTATAAATGTTATATACATCCTTAACAGTACCCACATTATTTTCGTAAACGATAACTGAAGGCCGCCCTTCACGAAATTCGTCATGTAAAGAAACTCGACCTCTTTCAAATTCAGCATACCATCTTCTCACGGTGCTCAAACAAGGTGCTTCTCTCCCAAAAGCATTTTGAAGACGAGCATCACAGTCTTGCGGAGAGAGAAAACTTTTAAAATCATAAAAAATCTTCGCTCTAAAACTTTTTCGACTTAATTCCAATTTCGTTGCTTTTGCTGTTTGATGTGTGATAAAAAATTATTGACAAATGATTTCCCGCCAATTTTTTTCTATATTGCTAAGAAGGTTGCAACCAGTGAACTTTAAACTACGTTGCAACGTTTAAAAAAATATAACATTCAAAACTCAAATAGTTCCAATTAGCTAGAAGTGCAAAACTTTTAGTGTGCCCCATGTACCTAACAGGTATACGGGGCATACCTCAGTACAGTACGTCGGCGACGGCACATTGTACAGGCTGTGCGCGGGCACCAGTGATGCAGCATGGACTCGCGCTGCCACCAGCGACACCGCTAGTGACCGCAGCAGCACGAACGCCAGGGAGAACGACAGGTATACCAAGGTTTCGTGCCCGCCGAATATTCTGAAAATGATAGAGATTAGTACAAAATAGGCTAACGATTACGGATGACAGGTATGGAGTTTTTAACCCTCGATCGAACAAAAAGGGGTGTTATGGTTTGACTTGTTTGTCTGTTTGTGTAGAATCTAAACGGGTGGACCGATTTTGATATTTTTTCCTTGCTTGAAAGCTGACATCATTGAGAATGTTCTTTGCAATAGTTGCTCAACTTCAGTGCACGTAGTGCCGAAAAATTTGGGTTATGAAAACTGTGTGAGCAATGAAACCTGTTTCATGAAAAGTTAAGAAACTCCCAATGATAATATAAATAATATAACCAGGGCGAGCGAAGCGAACCATAGTATATCCCACAACCTGAACATTTTGTGGTACACTTTACGGAAAAACTGTCACGCCTTTTGCTTTGTGCTTTAATATAGTAATTTTTTATTTATATGTAGATGTGTAATCATCTGTCAAGGTGTGACCTCGTAGTATCTACTAATTGTTTAGATTGATCCTGACAAAGTGGCTACGTACCCGGTAGGATAGAATGGACAGTGTTCACTCATCACTACTACCGCCTCGTTTTTACCCAATCTAATCCCGAATCTGAAAAAAATATGATTCACAATCTTACACAATCGTCAATACCGTACAAGGTATTAATATGATATTCAAATATCAATTTTCAAACCTCACTGTTCATCGACAACTCGATGTCAATAACTCCAGCAGGTTGGTATAAATATTCAACTATTATACATTAAAGTCAATAGTAGAGACTCTTCTAGTTCTGCGCGCTTTGTCCATTTCTAAAGCCCGCTTGGACAATGCATTGATCCCAGTGCCGTAAATAGGGCGGTGCCATCGGTGCCCAGGCACAGGGCGCAGACTCTTTCGCAAGAATGACCAGACCAGAGAGGCCTGTGGCCCTGGAAGCATTGTGCAAGAGCGCACTTACAGAAGCTCGCGCAAGGGCACAAAAAAGGCTATTTACGGCACTGATTGATCCAGCTCATTGTTGCAAAGTGTAGATACCTCAACACTTCGTCCCAACGCGGTACGGACTACGGAATAACACTCCCAATTTTTTGCTAAATAGGGACCTGGGACACGTTTGCCCAATTCGCTGGCTCAATGCGTAGGCCAAATGTGTGCAGCGGGCTGAAGTAAAACATCGGCATAAAGTTAAAAATTTCACTAAAAAGGCGAAGTCAAGAAGAGAGCGTATTCCCTCTTAAAAGGCCGGCAATGCACCTGCAGATGCTGCTCTTCTAATGTTGTGAGTGTCCATGGGCGACGGTAGTTGCTTTCCGTTAGGTGGCCCGTTTGCTCGTTAGTCCCTTTATTTTATAATAATCGGCCAAGTGCTAGTCGGGCTCGCGCTCGAAGGGTTCCGTACCGTCGCGTCATAGGGCAAAAATATTATAATTATTTATTAAAGGAGACATATAAATAAGACCTTTGTGAAAATATCAAGTGCCTACCTGTTGCCAATATTGATATAGAGCAAAAAATCCCAAAAAATCAAGTTTGTTACAACAAGCCCCCCTTAAATATTAGTTTTTTTTTTGTTTTTAGTATAATTGTTACAGCAGCAACAGAAATACGTAATCTGTGAAAATTTTAACTCTCTAGCTATCACCGTTCTTGAGATACAGCCTGGAGGCAGACAGACGGACAGACAGACATCGAAGTCTTAGTAATAGGGTCCCGTTTTTAAACTTTGGGTACGGAACCCTAAAAAGTGTATACCCACACCAGTAAGTGATACAGCCTCAAGCAGACGAAGAACAGGTTGCTGGCGAAAGAGGCGAAGACGATATTGTTGATGACGTCATCAAACGCACGGACCAATCGCGTGGCGCCGCTGTACTGCTCTCGCAGGTCACGCCAGTAGGTCGACGGCAGATGCTAGGATTAAAAGAAATAGAACTTTAGTTCCTTTGTGGTAAAAGTTGTTAACCCATCATCTACCGACCTTCGAAAACCTTGACGACTGGACAGGAGTCGTCTATGGAATATCCCGAGGAAGACACACCACAGGTTTTTTTGAAGTGAAAACTTCTTTAGCGGCGTTGAGCACTTTTGTGGGATGGGTAAAAACTGTAAAACTCGCGTCAGATTCTCGTGCTGATCGAACCTTGGAGAAACCGTAAGACGGTTGGAGAGTAGTGTTTTGTGTCGAACTCGAACTCTGAATTGATTGTATTGACGGGTTAAAAATTTAATCGATTGTAAGGGTTTCGAATAATTAAAAAAATCGATTTTTTAATAATCGATTTTCATAAAAAATGGATTAAAAAAATGCACAACGTTAATAATCAAGTTGTCACTTCTGCCGGCACTCCCGGAGTGCAACCCGTCTTTATTTTTTTATTTAAATTATTTTAATTATCTATGGGTTTATATATTTTACTAGCTGCTGCCCGCGACTTCGTCCGCGTGGACTTCAGTTTATAGCGCGCGGTGTCAACAAAATTAGTGTCTTTAAAAGCTTTTTAAAACCCTGGTACCCCTTAAATCAAAATACCCAAAAACACACATAATATTTCATTTTTTTAATTAAACTTTATTTATGCCAAATTTTAAAGTTTATTTAGCCCCCATTACACAACTTTACCCATAAACTATTTATAATTGATAGGTTTAAGGTTACATCACTGCATAGATAAACTCAATAAAGTACTGAGTAGTGAGTTAATTAAATACGTGTATAACAATCGAAAGAATTAAAAAAAATAAAAATTATTATTATTATTATTCATTCATTCGTAATATTAATATTTAAGATTTTTGAAATATAATTATGATACATAATATAATATTTAATACACATCCAAAACCCAGGAACATTGAAAACTTTTTGTTCCGTCGGCGGGACTCGAACCCAGGACCTCCGGGATGAGCACTGACCACGCTCTTAACCAACTGAGCTACGGAATACGGATACTTGATCCTAGTACGGAGCCATTGGCAATAAAAACGACATCTGTTGCCACTTATAAGAACTACAATGCGAATTCATTTTCATCGATATTTTCATTGCATAAACATTCTCATACATATCCGTATAGTTAATACGGATAGGTATGAGCATGTTTATTAAACAATGTTAATATTACGAATTAATAATAATAAAAACCACGTCAGTCTGGCTCCATGCTAAGTGCCTACAGGACAGAACTACAACAGCATTGATACAATTGCCAGACAACGGACATATAGGTACATTTTAATACTTTTATAATATTGTACATAAAATATATTTAAGATTTTAGAAATATGATTATAATACATAATATAATATTTAATACACATCCAAGACCCAGGAACATTGAAAAATTTTTGTTCCGTCGGCGGGATCGAACCCAGGACCCCCGGGATGAGCACTGACCACGCGCTTAACCAACTGAGCTACAAAGCCATCGGCCTTAAAAGCGGCATCTGCTGTCACTTATAAGAACTACAATGCGAATTCATTTTCAGACAGACAGACAGACGGACGGACGGACGGACGGACGGACGGACGGACGGACGGACGGAGATACTTTCGCATTTATAATATTAGTATGGATAGTATGGATTATTTTTGACCACAAAACATTATTATCAATCAATCAATCAATCAAATATACTTTATTGTGCACAAACATAACAGTAAAATTTACAATAACAAATTTATAAATGAGACATGTACACAAGGGCGGCCTTATTACTTGAAAGCAATTTCTTCCAGGCAACCCTTTAACAAATTTTATGAGATTATGAATTCAGGAAAATGGTGATGTGCAAAAGTATACATGTATATAATATAAATAATAATATATACTCATAATAAAAATGTACATACACTCAACTAATCTATACATATAATAAATACTATAATAATAATGATAATAATATACAATATAATTATACTAATGATAAATAATAATACATACTATTACTACAATGTGTATATCCTGTAAATATTATTGGTTGACAGATATATTAAAATAATGATTAAATACTAACGACTTAAAGCGATTCAACGTTTCAGCTTGCCTAATATGATCTGGTAAGGAATTCCAGAGTGAAATAGACTTAACAGTAAATGAGGAATTGAAATATTTAGTGTTATGGGCGGGAACGTTAAGGAGAAGTTTTGAATAGGAACGGAGCTCTTTTCTATCGTAATTGTGAAAGACAAAGTTGTTTTTTAAATAAGAAGGATACCGGGAGTCAAATAAGATGTTGTAGAGTAGGGAGAGTACGCGGAAATCACGACGATATCGGATTGGGAGCCACTTAAGCTTGGTGCGGTATTCGGTGATATGGTCAAATTTTCGTAAACCAAAAATAAATCTTAATGAGAGATTTTGTAGACGCTCGAGCTTATTCAGTTGATCCTCAGTTAAATTAATAAAACAAGCATCGGCATAATCAAGTAGGGAAAGAAACAAAGACTGTGCTAAGACTACTTTAGTTCGTGTAGGCAGAACATATCGAAGGCGTTTTAAGGAATGCCAAGTTGAAAATACCTTCCTACTGATTTCTTGTAATTGTGGCTTCCAAGATAAGTTGACATCGAAAGACACACCGAGATTTTTTACAACTTTACTAAATGGGATTGTAATACCATTGATGAGAACGGGAGGTAAGGAGTTACAGTCAATCCTGGAGACCAGCCCCGGGCTGCCAATTAATATTAATTGTGTTTTTTTGGGATTAATAACAAGACCATGATTCTTGCTCCATTCGCTGATCTTCAACAAATCGTTATTTAATTTACCAATAGCTGAATGAACAAATTATTATATTCATAGCCCCGAAAAATTAGGAACTTATTTCAAATATCTAATACTTTTGTAATTTAGTTTAGTTTTTGTACAAATAAAGAATTCACCGAGAGATGGCGGTGTCAAACGGCTACATCGTGCTAGTGCTTGTATGAACTTCAAACAATATGATAGTTCGCCGCCATATTCGAATTTTCTACAAGAGGGCCCCTGGGAATAGCGTGTGCTGTTATAAAAATTGATATTTTTTCTAAAATAGCACACGCTGTGGACTGTGAACTGCGGTGCCCGTCTAAAGAATTCAACAACAAGAAAACAAGAAACTCATTACAATAATAATATGATTACTAGTCTAGTAGTCGATCAACGATTCGATCAACGAAACGAGACCGTTTATCGTTCATCGTGCATCGTAAACTAGTTGAAGTAACTCGTGTCGCAACTCGCAAAGCGCTTTTATATCTTACGATATCTATACTTATAAAATATAAAATTACATGTCCTGACTGACTGATTCATCATCGCTGAGCAAAAACTGTTAAAGTTACAGCCACGAAATTTGGTGAGTAGGGTTGTTTTATTAAGTAGACGCCCACTAAGGAAGGAATTTTGAAAATTTTACCCCGAAGGGGGTGAAATAGGGGTTGAAAGATTGAATGAAAGTCCGTAATTTCTTGAGTTAGAAACATGAAACTTTATTTTTGGGTTACTGATTAAAAATGAATGGATACGTATTTAAGCGTTTTTGGAAATTCTACCCTCAAGGGGGTGAAATCGGGGTTGAAAGTTTGAATGAAAGTCCGCCATTTCTTAAGGTAGAAACGTGAAAGTTTATTGACGTTTGCGTTTGACGTTTGCTTAAATAGGGTCCCATTTTTACCCTTTGTAGGAACCACAAAAAGGGGAAAACTATCCATCTTTGATAATATACTATGTTAACGCGGACGAAGTCGCGGGCAACAGCTAGATATAATTATAAACTTATAGTCAGGGAGCCCTGGAACATTTTTTTTGTGATTACTAACAAGCTAATTTTTTGTGAGTAGTTCAGTGAACTTTAAACTACAGGAAGAGTAACTCCGTCAAAAAAATTGCACCAAAAGGCTACAAAATGTGACCCGAATACATGTATACTTTATGCATGTGTTCGGTACACATTTTTCGTGTAGGTATATATACACGAGTGACATTCAACCAGGTTGACATGATAATTATTGTCAAACTCATTTTACAATTTGTTTACTTACTTTTTACGTAGCTTTTTACAAAATTTTCGTTGTTAAAATGCCTAAATGCCCTGTGAAATGGTGTAGAAGTCATACAGATACGACTTTTAATACAGG
Organism: Lysandra bellargus; assembly: GCA_905333045.1. Taxonomy (NCBI): domain Eukaryota; kingdom Metazoa; phylum Arthropoda; class Insecta; order Lepidoptera; family Lycaenidae; genus Lysandra; species Lysandra bellargus. Next base: position 7,300,491 of record HG995335.1, on the reverse strand, counting down.
AATAACCCATTGAGATGTAACCTTTCAAGTTTCATCAGTAAGTGTTTTTTTTTAAATTATGCTTAGGTAAAGTTCTTGTATTTTTTCCGACGCCCATGCCCAAAAAGATGGTTTATTTAAGTTGAATGCCAGGGTATTTGCGTAAAATTAAGCTGGATGTAACAATTTAATCATAATTCATAAACGAGGGTCTGACTGACATCAGTATGGAGTATCTTATTTTTATAATGCCGTTCGTACTTTGTTTAGTAAGAAACGAACCGAATTGGATGCCGAGCCATATTAGGGTCGAGTTCCCTAAGTCCAACCAAAAGACCCTAAGTGCCATAAATAAATCCCCAAGTCCAAAAGATTTACGTTTATGTCCAATCAAATTTTCGATACTTTTCTTTTATAAACTTTATTAGAATTTCAAAATCAGATATTTACTTAAAAGAACTCCCTATAATTTGCTTTTTAAGCACTATCAATAGTTCAACTGGTTTATTATTCGTTTTAATATCAAAAAAGTATTAAATTTTGTGATTACGCAAAACATTAAAAGTGGACCCAGGTACTTCTAAAACTCGACCCTTCATTTGTACCGTAAGTTTTTTATTTCAATTCTGTAATAATTCTGTAATAATTTAGCACATAGATTTTTGTAATCTGAAAACGTCTTGTCTCTGGTGCTCTGGATAGTTTTAAATTCATCCGAGTCGTACAAGGTTTGTTCAAAATTATTATATATTATTATTATCGATGACTTAAGGATCAGTGGAAAATGTTTAATTTTAAAATAATAATTATGTACTCCTTTCTTCGTGATAGTAGATATGTTTGGTGTATACTGCATAATGCCATCCGCTTTTGACAATTATTGTCCACGGCTTTGTTTCATAACTGTGACAGTGACAATAACCGCGCAGGCTGTCGCCCAGCGCGCAATATTATGATACGTTACCTGGGAAACGACCTTGGCGAGAATCTGAATTGTCATATTTTAGTGTTCGAAAAGGAGCCAAATTTAAAACGGTCGAAGTATGGGAGTTACGTTTCCTGTAGTTTTATTATTCGTAGGAGTAGTTTCATTTTGATAAGACAAACAACTTTTTTATTTGCGAAAAATCTTGAAAGTGGTAGCCAACAGAGATAGAAAGGATTTCATACTTTGATTTGATGGTCCTAAAATATGGATTGTTTTATTTGTAGGACAATGTTACTCTTAAATTGTATAGGTAATTATTAACCTACCAATATACAAAAAATCAGCTGGTTAGGGTTCCGTTTTAGGGTTCTGTAATCAATAAAACTTGGTTGACTACGGTACCCTAAAACGGAACCCTAACCAGCTGATTTTTTATTCTCTATTAGCTTTTATTAGTTTTACTTACTTGGCCTTCCTTAGCTCTTATTTTCTTATTGATTTGTTCCAGGATGGATGATAGAAAATAACTGATGCAGATGATAAACAGGTGTGAGAAACTCCAAATTATTGTTGACAGTAGATTTACTACCTGAAAATATTTTAAAATTAAAATGTTATGTTACCGTAATCATTACATTAGAGCTTGTCTAATTTGAAAAGACGCGCCCCACCACTTCACTAGTTGATATATAATATAAGGGAAAAGCACTAATGGTAGACACTATAAGGAAAAATAAAACTTTTGAATGTAATAAATTATGTATATTTATGAAAATAAAAGACTGATAACTTATTTTATGTCTTCTGTAACTCTTACAAAATAAAACTATTATAGCTATTCTCTGATAAATCAATAAAAAAATGTATTATTGGTCTTTTTGTAAACTAAGAGTTATTACAGACGAACGGCACGTTTCGGCGGCACGTATCGGCGGCAGTCGACGGCAGTCGGCGGCACGTGTCGGCGGCAGACGACGGCACGTGCCGGCGGCAGTCGACGGCAGCCGACGGCAGCCGTTGACAGTTTATGACGCTTGCAGGGGGCCTACCACAACCTTTCCTAAAACTATCATGTTTCCAGAACAAAGATTACAATAATTTTACAGACTTTCATTCGTATCATGAGCTTCATAAAGTGTATGAAAATAATATTGTTTTATTCATACTTAGGGTCTAGGAATGAGATAGAACGAACTATTTCTTTCGAACAAGGAGCAAAATGCAAAAGCATTGTTCGGGACTCTTACGTTTCATATTATATATTCGATGTTTCCGTGATTACGACAATAAGCGAAGATTTTCATGTGTTTTATCAATTTAGGAGTACATACTGTACACGTTGTTTGAACTTAACAGGTAACTAAGTATATATACAACTTTGTTCGTGGCGTTGTCATGACATGGCATGTTTTGGACATGCGCAATAAAAGGCTTTGTGGCGCGCATGCGCCAAACATTACGCCGGCGAACAAGGCTCTTCAAAATCTTAAATTTTCGTCATCTTCTATTTATTCAACTTTCATTTGGCATATTCAATAATTGAATGCGTCAAAATCCACCCGCGTTGAAAGAAAAGTATCATAGCAAGCGCTACGATTTCAACGCGCGTCACGGGCATGCCTCACGTTCGCTGTTGACTGCGCTATAACGCATGCCCTTGATGAACAAAAAAGGGACAATGTGGACAAAGCTAATGACTATGTCCACACTAGGCGCATTCGTCTTCAATTTTCATCATGTTTTCATTCAATAATTTAATGCGTCAACGAACGCAACATCAACATTGTAATTTTTTAAGTTTTGGATTTGTCTTTTTCTGGGCATGGGGATTCAAGGCCCAAGGGCATGCGTAATAGCGCAGTTAACAGTGAACGTGAGGCATGCCCGCGAGGCATGCACTCTGACCGTATCCAAAACTTCAAAAATGACAATGTTGGCGTTGCGTTCAATAATTGAATGCGTCAAAACGAAATTTGAATGAAAGAAGATGACGAAAATTGAAGGCGAAAGCGCCTAATGTGGACATAGCTAATTGACTCTGAATGTCATAACTCATACCGTAAATTATCATAAGTAAATTGCATAAAAATGGCATCCGATGAAGAAACATTATTATTACTTTTACTCCGCCGTCGCCGTCGGCAACAACGCAAAAAAAAAGGCACGTTTGTTGTGGGTTCAAGAAATGTTAATGTGTAAAGAACAAGAAGGAGATTTTTTTACACTTTATCCACATTTACGAAGAAACGAAAATTTTTTTTTTAATTATTTCCGAATGTCAAGTGCTTCTTTTGATGAGCTATCAACAATTTTAAAAGCCTCGGAAAAGCATATCAGCCGAGCAAAGACTAGTTCCCTTCGTCCCTCTCGCATGAATGTGTTAGCAAATGAATTATTGTCTAAACAAAATATGTAGTAAAAACTCACTAGAGAATTTGAAAGGTTTTATACTACACCTTAAATTTTTTTAATAAAATAAATCTAACAGCGTAAAAGATTAGGCTAGTTGACTATATATATTTTTTTTGTTATTGGTAACTAAAGGAACTCTCGAGAATAGAAACATCGGTGACAGAATGACTCCGAATGTCATACCGTCTTCATTTTTTAATATAATTTTACTAAATAACAGGAAAAAATACAAAACAATGTTAAAGCTACTGAGAAATATCAAATTTTTAAGATCGCGACGTGAAAGTATAATAATTAATAATATTGCTCATCTGTGTCAAAATGGAGCTCATGGTACGCTGAGAGCGATGAAATGGGATGATGTCACAAAACGTCTGGATGAAAGATTCTTAAAGTAATTTTACTTTTAAGAGGTTGTGGTACAAAATCTCGAAGTACCTAATAATACTGCTTTCAGAGTTGGTGGTAGGCCCCCAGTTGTGACGTACCCCCGCAAGGTAAGCGTCCACAGGTCGGTATCGTACGCAACGAACGTCTCGCATCAAACGGATATTTTTTTCACAGTACGTCCGCTGAATCGGCAACGTACGGATTACCGTTTAGTCTAGTAAATGAATGCTCATAAGGGGGGTATGGATGGAAAAGTCGAAAGCAGAAATTTTGACTTAGGAACTTTGTTTGGACTAATTTGAAGATAAACATACTAGCTAGTCGGTAATCCGTACGCTGCCGATACAGTGAGACGTACTGTAAAAAAATATTCGTTTGATGCGAAACGTCCGTTGCGTACTATACCGACCTGTGGACGCTTACCTTTACGCGTTACGTCACAACTGCAAGCATTATAAACTGTCGACGTCTGCCGTCGGCTGCCGTCGACTGCCGCCGGCATGTGCCGTCATCTGCCATCGACTGCCGCCGACACGTGCCGCCGACACGTGCCGTTCGTCTGGTTCTTACAGACGTTAGTCATAAGACCTAATGGATGAACACAAAAAACGAACATCACTAATAGTAGACACCAATATGAACTAATAGTGGACATAGAACATTACATTACATTTTACATTTTTCCTATTATTTAGGTCTTAATTTGCACTTTTTCAAAAGATTTCATGTACTTCATCATAGTAACTACATGCATCAGAAATATTATCCAAGTTGTCTCCAGATTCTATCCATTCTTCTTCTATGCTGAAACTATTTTTCCTCTTATTTTTATTTTTCATATTTTTTCCCTAGCAAATTTATTTTCAGTCTTTAGTCTCCATGCTTCTCTTGCCTCTCCTTTTTTAACCGACTTCCAAAAAACGAGGAGGTTATATGATCGGCTGTGGGTTTTTTTTTTGTATGTTCAACGATTACTCCGCCGTTTGTGAACCGATTTTCAAAATTTTTGTTTTGTTGTATTAGGTTTCACTCCAATTTAGTACCATGCTCACAAAAGTGGTGACCTGATGATGGGATCCATGAGTAATTGAGGGAACTCCTCGAAATTTATATGGAAACATATGGTGATTTTGGTTTTATGAGAAGCATCCTAATCATATGCTACCAAAACGCAAGATTTTGCACCGAGGTATACTATGGTTCCAAAGATACTAAGAGAACTCCGGATTCCTTACCTATAGATACAAGTTTGGGAGTTTAGGCGCTGTTTTAAGAACTGAAAGCATATGCTACTATGAAAAAATAAAATAAAATTTAAAATTACATTCATCATTATCATCATCATCATCATCATCATCATCATCATCATCATCATCATCATCATCATTACCACGTCACCAAATACCAATGTCACCAAATTCAACCTTATCTCCAGAGCATAAGGCACATATTTGACATTACTTCTGAGAAGTTAAAGTTGCTTCGATAATGTAACATTCTGTCTCACTTCGCCGAGATATTCTGGAAAACAACCTAATTTCAACCTTTTGCATTGCGTTTAGCGTTCATAGTATAATAACTGTCTGCGGTCTCGCATATCTGCCAGGGCTGTCAAGCGAGCGGCGCGGCGGCACGCGGCGGCGGCGCGGGCGCGCGGGCCGGGTACTATGTGCACTGCGTCGTGCGACAAGTCGAGCGAGTGCCAGCCTATCGAAACTAGTCTGGTGACCGGCTACTTAGCACGTCACACGTGTTCACTTCGATTTTTTTTATTGTATTGTTTAAAATTATCTGCACGCTGCAGCTGATATTATATTTTGTAAGTGTGACTGTAATAAGATACGTAGAATAATATACAGGTGTATTATTCTACGTGTAGTACGCGATGGCTTACTAGGTAACTAAAAAGAGTAAAATTATTATTTTTAACAAAAAATTAAAACCGACTTCCAAGGTAAAAACAATAATAACATCCTTATAATATGAACTAAAAAGTATTAAATAATTATTCCTATCTAATATAGGGTTGCCAACCTCAAATTTAAAAAACCAGGATTTGAAGTTGGAAAAACCAGGACAATTCAGTATAAAAACAGGACGCATTAAGGGGGCGACCCAAAATTGTCGATTTTATAATTCATTTTCATACTTGAAAATAAGTCCCGATTTGTTTCATTTTCTAAACATAGATACTAAATTGTATTTCCAAGAATTGGATTTGAGCGAAAACACGATATCTTAAAATTTTCTCGATAGAAAAAAAATCACAAAGATGCATCTAATTTTCACGAATTTTTCATATATTGCCGTAACCGTGCATTAAACTTAAAGTTAATATTTTAACACATTGTATAAAATTCTATCATTGAGACACTGACCTGCCGGATTTTTTAAATGTTGTATATTTATCGAGTTATTAAGAAAAAAACTAACTTAGCGATGATTCCGCGTTGTTGTTTTTCACCTGGCATATGAAAGACGGGAGTGAGTGTAAAGAGAGAAGGACGATGTTTGATTTTTTGCGTTAGTCGCCCTCTTAATAGAGTTGCAATAGTTAAATAAATATCTAGATTCTAGTGAAAACAGATGAAATTTAATTCAAATAATTAAAATAATCACATTTTACGCTCGTAGCGTAAAAATTTGAAAAGAGGCGCGCGAATTTTAAAATTAAAAACCCATGACAACCCAGGACGCTGCTTAAAAACTATTCAGGACGTCCCAGGACACTACAAAAACCAGGACATGTCCTGGGAAAACAGGACGGTTGGCAACCCTAATCTAATAGTACCTTTTTCCGAATTCGGCTAAAACTCAACTATTTCTGTACTCAATCTTCATAATTTTGAAGTCGATTTTCGAAATTTTTGTTTTGTTGTATTAGGTTTCACTCCAATTTGGTACCATGTTCACAAAAGTGGTGATCTGATGATGGGATCCATGAGTAATCGAGGGAACTCCTCGAAATTTATATGGAAACATATGGTGATTTTGATTTTATGAGAAGCATCCTAAGCATATGCTACCAAAACACAAGATTCTGCACCAAGGTATACTATGGTTCCGAAGATACTAAGAGAACTCCGGATTCCTTTTAGATACAAGTTTGGGGGTTTAGGCGCTGTTTTAAGAACTGAAAGCATATGCTACTATACAAATTATATTCATCATCATCATCATCATTTTCACGTCAGGGTCACCAATGTCACCAAAATTGAACATAACAAAATATTCAACCTTATCTCCAGAGCGTAAGGCACACATTTGTCATTACTTCTGAGAAGTAAGTTGCTTCGATAATACAAGTAACATGCTAGAGTGCACAGCTGTCACACTTACCAATCACGGCCATGGGCGGCCGTAGACTTCTCAAGTGATACTATGTATTACAATAATAAAGATAAAGTTTAAAATCATATGACAATGAAAGCCTCGCCGCTGCCGCGCTGCTAAAATTCCGGTTTGGCGCGGCTCTGGCACGTGTCCACTTCGATTTTTTTAATGTATTGTTCAAAATTATCTGCAGCTGATATTATATTTTGTAAGTGTGACTGTTAACAAATTGTAATAAGATACGATTCACACCGGAATGGCGCAGGCGAGGCGAACAGTTTCAGTGTCATATGATTTTAAACTTTATCTTCATTGTTGTAATAGATAGTATCGCTTGAGAAATCTACGACCGCCCGTGGATGCTCGTGGACTCTTGCGGCCGCCGGCGGCGTCAATTTCTCAAGCGATACTATGTATTAGGTACAATAAAGTTTAAAATCATATGACACTGAAACTGCTCGCCTCGCCTCTGCCATTCGGTGTGAATCGGCCCTAATCTACGTATAGTACGCGATGATTTTACTAGGTAACTAAAAAGAGTGAAATTATTATTTTTAACAAAAAATTAAAACCGACTTCCAAGGTAAAAACAATAATAACATCCTTATAATATGAACTAAAAAGTATTAAATAATTTTTCCTATCTCATGGTGCCTTTTTCCGAATTCGGCTAAAACTCAACTATTTCTGTACTCAATCTTCATAATTTTGAAGTCGGTGCCAGTTACAAATGTTTCAAATATTCTGGCATCTGGATTCAGCTATATCTGGTACCGACTTCAAAATTATGAAGATTGAGTACAGAAATAGTTGAGTTTTAGCCGAATTCGGAAAAAGGCACCATGAGATAGGAAAAATTATTTAATACTTTTTAGTTCATATTATAAAGATGTTATTATTGTTTTTACCTTGGAAGTCGGTTTTAATTTTTTGTTAAAAATAATAATTAGGCACAGTAGTTCTAAGTTGTTGATGGTTTTTAAACAGAATTATATTTTCAGGCAATAGTGATGATATTTGCAGTAGAAAAAAGTACAAAATAAATTTAGTATGTATAGCAAAACTAAACAATGAGATCCATGTCATCTATTAGGTTTTTTACATTTTCAAGAACCAATAGTAGACACCCTTTATATTGTTAGGGAAATGGATAAAAATCATAAATAAACATTAATTAGTGTATAGAACATGATCATTAATCCAATGAAATCAATACAAATTAAAAAAATCAAATAAATGTATTTCAGAACTTACGTGCAAAATTTCGCCTTCCTTAACCTATTTGCTAAGAAATTGCCGAGCGCGTGTTGACGCGGTCACATTGTTTACGAAAACTGATCCCATTTTAAAATTTTCTTCCTAAAGGCTTCCCTAATATTTTTTTCAGATCAACAGATAGCTTGAGAATCTTACAAAATTTACAGGAAATAATTTATATAATTCTTATTTTATGGTATTTTTTTCGTAAGTGTCATCTATTAGTTCCGTGTCGAGCATTAGGTCCTTTCCCTTATATATGAAAAATTTTGTACTGTGAATACGAAGGAGGGGCGCGTCATTTTAAGCTAGACAAGCCCTACTAGTGCCCAGCGGGGCCAAAATGGTCGCATAGCAATTCCTCTCAATCAATTCACAAAATGAATTGTAAAACTGTCAAGCTTACGAATGTCAAATTTAGACCAATTCAATTGGTCTAAATTCATACTAATTTGACATTCGTGAGTTTGATCAATTCAATTGGTATAAATTCGTACAAATTTGACATTCGTGACTTTGACAGTTTTGACAATTCATTTTGTGAATTGATTGAGAGGAATTGCTATGTGACCATTTTAGCCCCGCAGTTCCTGATGTTTTCATCGGCATTGTTAATTGGTAAGGGCCTGTTTCACCGCTTCCTGATAAGGCTATCCACCATTTAACTTGACACATAGATTATGGAGAATCTGTCAAATAAGCCTATCGGGCACCTTATCAGGAAGCGGTGAAACAGGCCCTTAATGTTTTAAAATTAGCCAATTAAAAGCGCACTAAGTAGATATAAAGTTCTGTCAAAAAGCCTCGTACCGTAGACGGTCATAGTTTCGCAAATAGACAGACAGGCGAACAGTGAATACACTTTCGAAAAATCTTAGTATGGATTTAACATAATATACCGGCAATATAATTCCCAGTAGTATATTATAGGTGACTCCGAGCTCGAACAACCAGGGGAATGATTGCTCCACGAACAATCGGTAGTGGTCACGATCGGGCGGGTAGCAGTCCGATATGTCGGATATCGTCGATATTATAGATAGCACGTGCTCCACTGAAAAAGTGCAAGCGTTAACAACATGCGATACGATTAATCGGATGCGATATGCCACGTACGTGTCTTAATAATTTATAATACTGAGAACGTAGTACATACCCAGTCCAGTAGACAGTAGTAAAACAGTGGCACAGTTGCATTTCAGCTTGACGGTGGGGTCAATGAACTCGTTGAGATGAGCTGTCGATATCAGCTTCATGAGGTGTTCCCATCTCGCGGCGAGTCGCAGGAAAACGATACACGTCAGACAAGTTGATGAGTAGAATGAAAAATAACCTAAAATTAATTACTTAACTTATATTCATAGCACTCTCTACACTCACACTCTATACTCTATACTATTATTTTATTAGATGAAGGCAAAGAAGATATGAGCGAACAAGCAATTTCGGTTGCTAAATTTCAATTCTGCATTGCTATGCGCAGAGCCCAGAGGCGCGGCTTGTGTCTTCATGATTTTTCTAGTCCATTTGTCTGCTTGTTTTATACGTACGTAACGGATACGATACGAATCCGATCAGACTGGTCGCCGACATAACCGTACCGTACCGTACCAACGTGATTCGGTCGGATCATGTCAATTTATTGTTAATTATGATCTGTCGGCTGGGTATGACGTAACGCGACCATACTACGTAGATCCCCCATCTGCCTAGGAATCAACTCCCCTGATACGTTGTGATTGACTACGGTTGGCCTCCTGTATAATGGGTTTAAATTAAGCTCTCACCAAGCTTGGTAACAGATATGGAGTCCCGTAGCAGCTGGTACAGAGAAAGCGCCAGCGCTGCGGACTGCGCCAAGCACATAGCGCAGCTGTAGACATATCTGAAGCTGCGTCTGTTGTACCTGGTAATATTTTTACAGTGAATACTCTTCTTGACAAGCCGACGCCGTTACGAGAGGTTACAAGAAGTAACAGTACACTTGATTGTATGTAGGTACATCAAAACTTTTTTATCGGCGCTGTGCCGCGATATTTCAGGGATGAGTACAATTGTTAAACTTACGTCAAACACAATCGTGATTTTGTAAGAACAGGGAGTTAGACAAAATATGCGGCTTATGAGAGAAAGTTGATTTTGCTGTGCAATGAATTTGATACAAAGTCATATTATTATATATTTTTTTAGTAAGGATTCGACAGCAAAATGCGCTTTTATAATTTTGGACGTGGCGGTAATATCGTGGACGTCCGCGGTGCGTGAAATCAAAAGGGCATTTAACGTACCCAACATTTTATCGTGGAAGTCGGCTTTCACGATAACGTGACGTCAAGAATTATAAAAGCGCACAAAGTATCGAATACCCTCGAATTATTTTATGCGGCCGGAAATACTCCGAATGGCATTGTTAAAATGATTTTAACCTGACGTTATCCACGTCCTTCTCCATCACCCCCAAAAACGGCAGCAGGCCCACACCCTGCCCGCAGATCACCATCAGCCTCATCGACGCCTGGAACATCTGGGCTTGGGTGCTGTACACCTGTTTTGAGAACATCTGGACCCCTGTGAGGAGAAGAATGATATGAAGGTTTTTGCATTGTCAGTGTGATACCTGAGCAATATTTCATTGTTTCGAGTGTCCTTGGACGACGGTAGTTACTTACTATCATGTGACCCGTTTGGTCCTTTTTTTATTAAATAAGGGGGCAAACGAGCAAACGGGTCACCTGATGGTAAGCAACTACCGTCGCCCATGGACACTCGCAACATCAGAAGAGCTGCAGGTGCGTTGCCGACCTTTTAAGAGGGAATACGCTCTTTTCTTGAAGGTTTGCAGGTCGTTATAGGTTCGGAAATACTGCTGGTGACAGTTCGTTCCAGAGTTTTACAGTGCGCGGCAGAAAGTTACGCGAAAAACGCACTGTGGAAGACTGCCACTCATCAAGGTGATGAGGATGGTATGTTTTTCGCGTGGGACGAAGGCGAAAAGTTGCAGGTGGTATGATTCCGAACAATTCCTCATAGCACTCCCCGTGATACAACCGATAGAGGATGCAGAGTGAAGCTACATCTCGGCGTAATTCCAAGGGGTCCAAGCTGTTTGAAACACTATGGCAGTCAACAATTCGAGCGGCCCTTCGTTGGATACGATCCAGAGGGAGCAGTTGGTATTTTGGCGCCCCTGCCCAGAGATGAGAACAATATTCCATATGAGGCCGAACCTGCGCCTTGTAGAGTTGTAGGCGTTGGTCCGGACTGAAGTACTGTCTCGCTCTGTTAAGAACACCAAGCTTCTTCGAGGCTAATTTGGCCTTACCTTCTAGATGATATCGGAACTGGACAAATCCTTTCCCCCTTTCCATCCTTTGCCCCCTTATTTAAAAAAAGACCAAAACACTTCTAGGACGAGATTCTCACTTGGGTGGTCTTTGTATCTAGTAGACGTAGAAAATTTGTAAGTAGAAATTTGAGGCATATCTAGATTTAAAATTATTTAACTTACATTTTGAGATGCGGTAGAACGGTGTTTGATCGCTGTTTTGTGCTGATTTTCTTCTGCAAATAAAACATGAGATACATTTTGTTGCCGTGGCTGTAGTGTTTTATTATATTATACATCCAGCCAAGTCTTCTTTGTTATCTTAAACATACTTCTAATAAAAGAGGAGGTTTCGTATTAAATTCTGTCATTTATTGTCTGCGTTTTATAAAATATAGTCAGTTGGCAAATAGAACGCTTCCGTTTTACTGCTGCGTAATTTAATAGTGCCCAAGTATGTGTGAAATTACACCAGCTTGTATTGTTTCAATGATTGCCAGTGTCACCGAAACGGATGTAAGAAGGCATTGACTATCAAGCTGAACATTGGACAGGGTACATTGTGATAATAATAATCCATATCCATACTAATATTATAATTTCAAAAGTGTGTCTGTCTGTCTGTTACCTCTTCACGCTCAAACCGCTGAACCGATTTTGCTGAAATTTGGCATAGAGATACTTTAAGTCCCGGGAAAGGACAAAGGATACTTTTTATCCCGAAAAAATGTACGGTTCCCGCGCGATAAACGAATTTTGGCGCAACGGAGTTGCGGGCGTCATCTAGTAATATTATGAATATTCATACCTCGGTAATTCATTGACGAATTCCAACTCCCTGTAGAGGTCGGAATCTAAAAATTGATTAAGCAGATTTGCATTACAATGAATTAATTGAGAAAATCATAAATTCGTTGATTTTGAGATCAAATCTCGGGGGCTTAGTTTAAAAATTCCATCATTATACGCTTTTCTTGCGTTTATCTACAAATACGAGGACAAAGTCCGCTAGTATTTGTCTAGAGTCTAGACTCTATCTTATCGGGATCGACAGAAAAACTATGTAAGGGGGTAATAAGTACAAAGAAGTACAAAAACCATACAAAATCTCATGGTATACAAAAAATATTTACGTTTTATTCTCTCCTTGACTTCAATTGTGATAGCCATCGTAGGACTGACACTGATTTAGTGATGAATAATGTACGCGTGTGTCAATATAAAGCAGTAAAGCACTCAATAAAAATTATAACCTTTTAGTGGATTGGGGCGCGATCGAACTTCACAATTTGTAATTACGCATTGCTCTTAATATTTCTATTCCCTTAAGTTCCACAATTTCCTTAAGTTGAAGTAAATAAAATAAAAAATAAAAATATTATAATATTACTGACTGATAATAGTAATAGATATGCTGAGGCCCCGTCGTGTACGCGTTTTCCGTATTCGATTTCCGTATTCGATAATCAAAATGCATGGAACCAGTAGAAAATATATTAACTGACGCACACGTTCGCTTTTTTCCGAACGAAACAGATTCTGCACGTACGACTCAAGTGCAACGGCAACGCTCGTGAAAAAAACGAACGTTCCAACATGGAACGTAAACTCACGGAAATCCATTAGGAAATCGAATACGGAAAACGTGTGTATGTGGGTCAGCCTTATCTGGAAAACATGTCATGAGGACATTGTTTTCACGTCGATCGCAGATTCTTTGGTTATACCGCATACGTAGGTACCTTTTCCGTATTCGATTCCCGAAATCGTTTTCCGTATTCGGATATCCTTTGACAGGTGCGGTTCTAGACTGAGCTCTGTATGGTGTGTTATTGGGAGTAATCGAAAAATATTTTATACGTGGGGGAGCCACCTTCGGCACGAATGGACCGGCTCGACCGGCGAAATACCACGTTCTCACAGAAAACCGGCGTGAAACAGCGCTTGCGCTGTGTTTCGCCGAGTGAGTGAGTTTACCGGAGGCCCAATCCCCTACCCTATTCCCTTCCCTTCCCTCCCCTATTCCCTTCCCTTCCCATCCCTACCCTCCCCTATTACCTTATTCCCTCTTAAAAGGCCGGCAACGCACCTGCAGCTCTTCTGATGCTGCGAGTGTCCATGGGCGACGGAAGTTGCTTTCCGTCAGGTGACCCGTTTGCTCGTTTGCCCCCTTATTTCACAAAAAAAATAGATTTTGGCATATTCTCATGCCCTCAGGGCTTAGAGTAATTGTACACTCCAGGTGCTGTTTTGAAGAAGTTTGGCAACAAACACCGCGACACGAGAATTTTATAGGATGATACCCTGCAGCTTGATGTACACGATCGATTTGAAGGAGGTGGCGGGCAGCGAATTGATAAGGGCTACCCAAGATCGATATAGTTGCAGACGCTTGATGATGGCTTATTCTCAGCCTTTTACAGCGACAGGCTGATGATAATGATGATGTTTGACCAAAAAAAAAAAAAGATCAACTAGCAACTACATCCAAGATTAACCTACTTGTCATTTAATCGCAGCCAGCGGAGGCAGTGATAGTGTATGAATATGAAATTCACTGACAGCCTTTGAACTAACTCGGAGATTGCGAACTAATAATACTTGGGACATAGAATATGTAGAAGTTACGTATGCGGTTATTAGCTGGAGTTAGCTAAAGCCGAAATAAAATAATTACTCAAACTGTTCATTTTCCCGAGATGAAAAGTTAAGAAATCGAAAAATGTTATCTTTCTCGCTATAAATATGATTAAACTACATAATATTTTATTTTCAATTATTGTATATTTTGCTTATTTTAAAAGTAATTATTTTAGTTTGGAGTTTGGACCTAATATAACATATTAGCCGGCTGTTTTATATATTGGTAGCCAATTCGATAAGATTGTTTTGCCTTATAATACCTACGTTACGTTACGTTATAGAACATTTATATAATAATAATAATAATAATAAAAGTATTTATTCAAACCAATAATGAAACACGGGTTATATAATGCAGTTTCTAAAACAAAATTCGATTTAGTTATGGTTTTCTATAAAAGTTGTGAATGGTATGAATAGTGCCTTATTCAGCGTTCAAGTTTGGAGGTATTTGTTGACAAATGACAAGTCAATCTTATTAACAAGTTATGAACTGATCTACCTTCATCGAGGACTCCCCCATAGAGTTGTGACTTATAAATTCGTAGATCTGTCGTAAAACCCATAAGTAAATGTAACTTTAAAATTTAAAGTTTCGTATTTTATTTAATAAAATACGAAATAGATTTTGGTTAGAATTATTATATAACTGTAATTAACCTTTATTCTATAATAGCTAAAAGTAAAAAAAAATCCAGGAAAACGACTACTTACCTAAAAGCAAAACATCTAGCCGGAAGCATTCGCTTGTAATGTAACGTTACAGAGTCGAGCATTACATCAGTGAGGGAGGAGAACCCATATTACAATACGCACCTTGTAATGATACAATGTGTAATATCTTGATACAACTTGCTATGGAATGCTCAAAGTCGAATCTATAATGTACATTACTCGCGAATGCTCCCGGTGAGGGAGCACCTTTAGGGTCTGCGTTATATTATAACATTAATTATATTTTGTTGTAGAATACGAGAATACGCCAACGTTCTACAAAACAACAAGTCTGCTTGACACATCTATAACTTTCCAAATCTGCGTAGATTCAGTTAGTGTTCGATGTTAGAAGTTGTCAACTTGAAGGAGTATTGAGGTCCAAAGTTGTAAACTGCAGTTTATAAACTGTAGATGTATTGTTACATATCTGTTGAGTCGCTGTCTAGTTGAATACTCTTGTACTTTGTCCTGTAAGATGCTCCTAGTTGGCAGATAATTATATTCTTTAGATCATTTAGAACAAGACCTCATTCAAAATTCAACAAATTATTATTTTTAACAAGATTACGAGATACGAGATACGATATTACGATTATAAGAAGACTTCAAAATTATGAAGATTGAGTACAGAAATAGTTGAGGTTTAGCCGAATTCGGGAAAAGTCACTACATATTAGATAGGAAAAATTATTTAATACTTTTTAGTTCATATTATAAGGATGCTATTAATATTGTTTTTACCTTGGAAGTCGGTTTTAATTTTTTGTTAAAAATAATAATTTCACTCTTTTTAGTAGTAGTAGGTAAACTGTTAGTGCCAATTCAAATTGTATAAAAATAGTTTCATATTGTCTTCACTAGATGTCACTGAGGCGCTCCTGTGTCGCGCTATCGCTTGTATGTAGAAGTTTTATATAGGTAGTTGTAACTTATAACAAACTTCTGTTGTGTTGTTGAAAGTTTGTAAGCAACTGACGTCTGACAACTTAACAGTGAGCTTGGTGTGAGCAGCAGTTTTGTCAGTTGTCACACCAAATTTTAGAAAATCAGTAGACTTCATGCCAAAAATTGATAGAATTAGGTAGATGTTAGAACCAAAAGTTGGTAGATCTACCACCCCCATAACAGTATTTTTTTTTAAATAAAAAATGCTAGTTTATCCATAGAGTTTTATTGATAGTGTTTATACTATGGAGTTTATACATAATTTTATTGAATAATTTTAAATGTTCAGCACTCGGCTCTTCGTTCTTTGAAATGAGCCTCTTCGTATGAAGCAAACCTTTAATGCCGCTATCCCCAACCCGCATCGGCATGCGCCGGGACTTTATTTGTGGCCCGCGTGATGTTAAACCATTTTGAAATTCAAGCCCACCGAAAAAATAATGTAAAGTCGTCGTGATAGTCGTGAAAATTTTTCCACTTTTAAATCGTTAATTTTAAAGAATGTTATTTTTTAACCCTAAAATTTTTTTGTTGCGGCACGCATCACCAAGACCAAAACATGTTTGTGGCCCGCATGAAAAAAGGTTGGGGACCACCGTTCTAACGTGTCAGTGCTGAGTCAGTTTCTCTGACGTGTCTTTAAATTGTTGACAGAGGAGATCGGTCTCTCAACATTTGCACTGCTATGTGGGAGTGCAAATACTTATCTCACAAACCCACAAAGCAGGGGAAACATTGGAGACTGGTCTCCTTTTTTATTGTTGCAACATGTTTCAAAAAGACTTCGGGCACAGGATCGGTCTTTTATACGTTCCGGTTCGCGAAAAAACAAATGTATTGTTGTCACCACTCTTGTAACGTTTCGGAACGTTCACAGACTAATCTGCGTTTCGAAAGTGAGTGAACGGCTCAGAACAGCTGCAGCTTAGTGGTGGGTCGTCGACGCTTTTTCGATCAACGAAACAAGACCGTTAATCGTTCATCGTAAACTAGTTGAAAAAACAGTTTTTTTTTTCGACTAGTTTACGTCTTCGACGAATAGTGTGGTGGGTCGTCGACGCTTTTTCGATCAACGAAACGAGACCGTTTATCGTTTATCGTAAACTAGTCAATGACAAAACAGTTTTTTTTTTCAACTAGTTTTCGTCTTCGACGAACACTGAACTAAACAATAATGACTATGACAAGCAAAGTAGTTTTTTTGACTAAACGACTTTCAGCATTAACTGTTTTGACAAACTTGTTGTCGTTTTGCACTTCGACGTGACGAGCGATGACGACGAACAACGAGACGGCTTAATCTGTGAGCGGTGGAAGTGCACTTCCCTACATACTTTTTTCCAGGCTTAGGACTGGCAGGCAGGGATATTATTTACTTAATTTTTCATTTACTTAATTTAAATCCGTTGATCGCGTCGTCGCGTCGCGACGAACGGTCTCTGTCACACACACCGTTCCGGCATGGCAACCGTTCACGCATAAACCAGTTTATCAGTAGACGCTAAGCTAGTTTACCCGTTCATGACTAATAAACAGTTTAATAAAACGGTTCGTTCATTTAAAGCCCATCCCTACTGCAGCTCGTGTAGTAGCGAACAGCGGTCCGTTTTTTTAAATGATAATTGCTGAAGGAAGTGTTGTACCAATACGACTCAATGTACCAAAATGCTATCCGAGTAGCCTGTAACGTTTATTAATTGAATGTGAACAATGATATGTTGAAAAATAGGTAGATTTGATGCCGAAGTTGGTAGATAGGTAGAAGGGAGGTGAAATAGGTAGATCTACCATAAAGTTGGTAGATGTGACAACACTGGTGAGCAGTGACCATTGAATTGACAACATAAATCATAATATTGAGTGGTAATTGATCTCTTATAATTGTTATTAAGTTGACCTCCGTCATAGTCCGTGAATTTATAAGTGGTCGTCGGTGGTACTGCGTATATTCTACGTATCTTATTACAATTTGTTAAGACTGTTAAAGTCATACGGCATACCCCAAGGCCCAAATATCAGGTAGGTAGATAAATTTAAACAATACATTTAAAAAAATCTAAGTGAACACGTGCTGCAAAATGCTCGCAGCGCGGCATCACAGTAGACATAACTACCAGTACTTCGACTGCTAAGAGACGGACGAGTATTAATATCTGTCGTTTCTTTCGGGTTTCGCCTGGATAAGTTAAAGGCTGGCGCGATGGCTGGTATAATTTATTTTTAAAAATAAGATTTTGAAATTGAATTCTGACAGTTTTCTTTGCATGTGGCAATATAAACAACAACTAAATTTGTAGGTGACGACCCTAGCGGCGACTTTTGTCATAATACGTCAAACTTTAAAAAATTACATCAGTTCTAAGTCGGCATACTCTATCATTCTGTCTACTCTGGCGGCATGCCGCATTCCCTGA
This sequence comes from Lysandra bellargus, assembly GCA_905333045.1. NCBI lineage: Eukaryota > Metazoa > Arthropoda > Insecta > Lepidoptera > Lycaenidae > Lysandra > Lysandra bellargus. The sequence goes on along the minus strand of HG995335.1, from coordinate 7,282,148 downwards.
CATTCCGGTTAGAACTTGAATATGATGTTTGCGCACGCGTCGCCGCGCGCCGCGCGGCGTCGCCCTTACCTCTGCGGCACCGACCGCCGTGTATATTAAACAGCCTATAATAATTGGTGTTGTTATGTACATAATTATTATTATTGTATCCATACCTATGCCTTGTCCTATTATCTATTTTGTGCCATGAGACATTGGTGACCTTAACACGACGTGGTAATGATGATGATGACGATGATGATGATGATGAATTTGAATTGCATGGTAGCATATTATGCTTTCTGTTCTTAAAACAACGCCGAAACTCCCAAACGTGTATCTATAAAGAGTCAGGAGTTCTCTCAGCATCTTCGGAACCATGGTATACCTTGACCCAATATTTGACTTTTTCGTAGCATATTCTTAGTACACTTCACATAAAACCAAAATCACCATATGTTTCCATATAAATTTCAAGGAGTTCCCTCGATTACTCCTGGATCCCATCATCAGGTCACCACTTTTGTGAACATGGTACCAAATAGGAGTGAAACCTAATATAACAAAACAAAAATTTCGAAAATCGGTTCACAAACGGCGGAGTAATCGTTGAACATACAAAAATTTAAAAAAAAATCCACAGCCGAACATATAACCTCCTCGTTTTTTGGAAGTCGGTTAAAAATGTGGGTTAATATATCTATACAGTATAATACACAAATGCTTGACAGCGACCATTTATCATCATTCATCACCTATCGTGTGAATTACAGAAAGCATTACTTTTTTTTTTGTATCGGAAAATTCGTAAATATGTCATTCATTAATATTCATAAAAATTCTTAAAAGAGCTACTTCTGACCTTTTAGGTCTGAAGTAGCTCTTTGAGAATTTAACTTTACAAATTAATATATTTAATCTTATTTAGTCCATGATGACTGTCTGTATTACATACTTTACTAGCTATTTGACCGAGCTTTGCTCGGTATTCGACAAAACACGAATAAAATAACATTTTCTAAAAATGATTCCTAGCTAGTTCGATTTATCGCCCCCGAAACCCCCTATATACTAAATTCCATGAAAATCGTTGGAGCCGATTCCGAGATTCCAATTATAAAATACATACATATATATATATATATATATATATATATATATATATATATATATATATATATATATATATATATATATATATATATTATATTTAAACAAGAATAACTCGTTTAAAGATATAAGATAATTACAGCACATCCGGTAACAAGAGGTAACCTTTGTTACCGGATGTGTTGTAATTATTTCGAATACTACGAATATTGAAACGCCCCAAGCTTTTTTCATAAACTCAAATTGTTCTTTACAATATTTGCTATCATATCACCAGTTACAAACCGCTCGAGTTTAATTAATACACGCCATAGATAATTGAAATCTCGGAATCGGCTCCAACGATTTTCATGAAATTTAGTATATAGGGGGTTTCGGGGGCGATAAATCGATTTAGCTAGGAATCATTTTTAGAAAATGTCATTTTATTCGTGTTTTATAGAATACCGAGCACAGCTCGGTCAAATAGCTAGTAATATTATAAAACAAAGTTGCTTTTTATCCCTCATGTCCCTTTGTTCCCTTTTTCTTTAAAACTACGTAACGGACTTTGATGATCCTTTCAGTGTTAGATATCCTATTTATCGAGAAAGGCTATAGGCTATATTTTACGACGCTAAGACTAATGGGAACGAAGAAATGGAGGAAAATGTGGAAAAACGGGGAAAATTATTTGAAAAGGCTAACCTGAACGTGCTAATCTCAGGAACTACTGGTCCGATTTGAAAAATTCTCTCAGTCTTAGATAGCCCATTTATTGAGGAAGGCTATCGGCTATATTTTATCACGCTAAGACTACTAGGAGAATGTGTAAAAAACGGGGGAAATTATTTGAAAGGGCTTACCTCGCGAACTACTGGAGCAATTTTTATGTTAATTGGCACAGAGAAGTAGACCACGTGAAGGATCATAGGCTATCGATTGTAATCATTTTGTCAGTGGCTATAATATATTTTATACCTACCCGTGCAACGACGGGGCGAGTCGCTAGTTATAATTGTAATATATATTTTATTAAAATAAGCTAAATAAATAAATATTCATGAATATACATAAATTTACAATAATTGTCAATAGTATTCATTTTATTGTACTTTATTATAGTTATCTATATTTCAATTAGTTCTCTCAATAACTGTGCCTTTAGTTTTAACTTATAGTTATTTATTGTTTTCAGAACACGAAGGGGCGGTGAGAGATTATTCCAGATTTTGCTGGCAAGATATCTGAAACTGCCTCTGAAACCGGAAGAGTGATGTGACGGCGTGTTTAGCAAATAAGACGAATCTCTAGTAGTGACAGTCAGCTTATTATCACTAGCCCATTGTAACTTGTCAAAGATTCTTGGTTGGTATTCTTAATTTAACTACCCCGAATAAAAGAGTGGCGAAATGTACCTGCCTGCGACCATCTATCATAAGCCAGCGTAATTTTAGGATTAGGATTTCGACCCCAATATTCTTTTGGTAAGTGATTTTTTTAGATTCAATTATTTTTTCCAGACATTCGGTTCGGTCTTCCCGTTAAGAACTAGTAAGGGGCTACTTCAATTTTCATCAGTGGCGGCCCTAGGGGTTGCGAACAAGGCAATCGCCTGGGACCTCGCTATTGCAGGAGCCTCGCAGGATATTTTTTCGTGAGACAAAGGGCCTCGCAAAGACCTTTCGCCCGGCGCGGGGCCTCGCAAGTGGTAAGGCTGCCACTGATTTTCATCAAACATTTAAAGGTTTAACATATAAAGGTTTTTAAAATTTCAGTTCAACATCAGCGGAACTCTAAAACCAGTTCATTACGTATCCATTTCGTTACGCGAGCTCATTTTTTGATGAAAATGTTTGTGTTTCACAATTGTTTACATTTCGCCGTTTAGTTATCATAAAAATATTTTAGTTAAATTCGAAAGTGTATAATAATCGAGGAAGGCTATAGGCTATAATATTTTATCACGCTAAGACTAATAGGAGCGAAGAAATAGAGGAAAATGTTGAAAAAGCGGCGAAAATTATTTGAAAGGGCTAACTTGAATGCGCTAATTTCAGGAACTACTGGTCCGATTTGAAAAATTATTTCAGTGTTAGATAGCCCATTTACTGAGGAAGGCAGGCTATATTTTATCACGCAAAGACTAATGTGGAAAAAACGGGGGAAATTATTTGAAAGGGCTTATCTCGCGAACTACTGAAGCAATTTTTATGTTATTTGGTACAGATAAGAAGTAGACCACGTGAAGGATCATAGGCTATCAATTTTAATCATTTTTTCAGTCGCTATATATTTTATACCCGTGCGACGCCGGGGCGGGTCGCTAGTATTATTATAAACTAGCTGTTACCCGCGACTTCGTCCGCGTCAACAAAATGTGATAACCAAGATGGAAAATTTTCCCCTCTTTAGGGTTCCTTACCCAAAGACTCCAAAGAGTAGAAACGGGACCCTATTGCAAGGACTTTGCAGCCTGTCTGTTTGTCCGTCTGTTTTATGCCTGCCTTTCCTTAACACTTTTGATGAAATGTCTAAGGAGGTACTTTGAGTCCCGGGAAACAATTTAATATTATGATTTTTCACGAAAGTATTAATCCATATTTAGAGAGGAAATAGGTTTGATGCCGAACTAATTAATTAACTAGTTTGTTTGATGCAAAACAGGTTTAGGATTTTTATAATAAAGAGGAATAACCTTTTATTAGCTGAAGTTGGCTAAAGACCCACGTTAGTTAATACCCGGTTTACCAATACTCGTAGGGTCTTATTCGAGGTACACAGACCATTACAGACCACAAACCGTTCGGATAATCCCACTTTTGACATGGGGTATGCGACATGTCACAGTTAACACCCCGCTACACGTACACGACTTTTAAGACCCATACAGCAGCATTAATACAAAATAACTGACAGAAAAATGGTCATCCGTCGCACTGGGTAATGAGAGTAAAGGAACAGAGAGTGCTCTTGTGTACTGCGCACATACTTGGGCACTGTAAAATTACTCCTGTGTAGCTGGCCTGCAGGGCAATCGCACTAAATTTTATCAACTGAACCGCAAATGAAACTCGGACGTTGATCGACTTTTGGAACGATTCGGTATCGCGCTAACGTTTTGACAGCTGTCAGCTAGTTGAGACGTTACTGAACTCAGCCCGAGCGCAAACGCTGTCAAAACAAAAAGTTGATACAATGCTACTTCTACTCGCACGTTTCTGAAACGTTTCCTAATTTGGTGTGTTAAATTGACGAAAATCGATGGGAAAATATAACTTAAGCTATAATCAAATTATAATATAGGTAAGCTTATGTTTTATTTCAAAGCTGTAAAATAACACTACGGACTATTTTAGTTTGTTATAAAGTGAATTGAATTTTGACATTACTAAAATTTACTTCTTAACGTAAATGTTTTCTACTTTTGTCACAAGTCACAACTCACAAGTCACTATTCAACACTTAATATGGCGTTTGTAAAATACATATTATAGTAAAACAATACTATGAATTCAACTACGTAAATTAAATACTTCAAGTAATAATCATTCTGACTCATAAGTTCTACCAACATAACTTCACCCGTGTCATATTCATCCTTATGTAAATAAACAATTTGTCAATTGACCAATTAACACATCGGAAAAAATTTGTTCATATTTAAGCCAATCAAAACTAAATCAGAAGGGCGCTGATTGGTCCGCTGCAATGTCTGTCTAAAGGTCAAACGTTGCGCTTCGTTCGTGTTCCATCTAAGGCTGAGTTACGGTTGGAACGTTAGCACGATACTGAAATTTGTTCAGACGCAGCGGAACCAAACCGTAACTGAACCACAACCAAAGCAGATGTGAACCTGAATTGAAACGTTTAAAAATAACGCGATTGCCCTCCTGGTTTCAATGAAACCGGCCACCGTCACCGAAACCGGTGTGGGAGTTATTATAATAACAGAGAAAAAAAATTATTATTATTATTAGACGGATGGTAGATTAAAGTTGGTTCTGAATATAGGTAAGTACCAGAGAAATTGATTCATCTGCCTATGAATCAATTTCTCTGGTACCTATACTACGTGATTTAAGCTTTTTTTATGTAAGGGGCGTCCACAAATTATGTGAGGTGTTTTTTTGAATTTTTTGACCCCTCCTCCCCCCCTGGTGAGATTTCGTGAGATTTTATTCAACCCCCTCTCCCCTCTCAAATACTCACGTGAGATTTTCAAAATGAGGGTTTCTTACGTAAACGTTTGGTTTGACAGTCAGTACATTTTCTTTCGAACGAATTTGTGAATGATCTTAATCGTGTAACGATTACGCTTACGATTAAATCTTAAGCATACGTACAATCTGGATGAAATTGACCAAAATAGTATTATTTTGTTGTGAAAAAAATTACGTGAGATTTGCCGAGAGCCCCCCTCTCCCCAACGTGAGATTAGATGAGATTTGACTCGACCCCCTCCCCCCTAAACACCTCACTTAATTTGTGGACGCCCCCTAAAATACATAATTCTTCTCAAATTGCAGATTGTCTGACAAAAATGAGATGATCCATGCGTCGGATGGGCATGTAAGACGTCGGTCCTGCACCCGTTCTCACCAGTCGTGTCGGTCGTCCGGACCCACTGGGTTATGAGAGTGTAAGGAACAAAGTTATTTAATAAAAAGTTAATTTATTCTAATCTTAACTAGACATATTATACTTTTTGAGTGTCATTTAATTACCATGTGGCTTTGCTTCCCGAACCCCCAACTTGGGGTCTGCGCCGCGGCCTTTGTGATCGGGTACCTTTTTCACCCTTTGAGTAAGGGTCCATAAAAAGGCAAAAATTATCCATTTCCGTTATTATACTATGTTAAGGCGCTATATTGAAAAAACTGTCCTTTTGACGTAATACTATAGGACCCTCAGAAATGTTACAAATCTGGTAATGAGATATACATATCTTCATAGCCTTATCTAGGTTTGAGAAGAACCAGAAACACGATTAATACTTCAGTCGGAATTTCCAGGAATTGCTATTGTATTCTATTGCTGTCGCGATCACCGGTGCTCGCGCGGGGCCTGAAGGATTAATGTATTTTGCCTCGATACATTTCTCGATCGAAATGACCTCTTAAAAATACGAAACGAGCCAATAGCTATCGGCTCGCTCGGAAAACATGCGAAAAAACGTAATTATAATCATTTAAAAAATAACTAGGAGCATTTAAGCAAAATGCTTCTATACGATTTTGACTTGCAAAAGTGTCTATCAATTAGACTAATTTCCTACAATACATCTATTTTCGTTTAAAAATAATCTCAAATTTCGTATTTTTAAGAGGTAATTTCGAAAATTAAATGTAGCGAGGCAAAATACATTAATCGTGTTTCTAGTTCTTCTCAAACCTAGATAAGGCTATGAAGATATGTATATCTCATTACCAGATTTGTAACATTTCTGAGGGTCCTATAGTATTACGTCTAAAAGGACAGTTTTTTCAATATAGCGCCTTAGCGCGGACGAAGTCGCGGGCAACAGCTAGTAGTATATAATCTTGTGTACTGCGCACAATGCCATGCATTGAAGGCACGAAATGTTATATACAATAGAAGAATAAAGGTATATATTTTGACCCTACGACGAAACTTGCCCTTTAAACGGCCGGGTGTAATTCAGTGCCCTAACGATGTCACGTACATCTTCTTATCCCAACTTCTATCGCCCCCAAAAACCTTATCACAACTAATTTGAGCCGTTATCTTCAAAAATATTTACAGAGTATTTTCAGCGAATTTATAGTTGAAGGATTTCGAGATTAAATCGAATCCTCTACTATCCACTCACAACTTTTTATCAGGACGTTGAGAGACGAATAATATTTTGACCGACTTAAAAAAAGGAGGTTCTATATATTCGGCTATGGATATTTTTAAGTAGGCACGTCCTTAGCGGCGTTGCGTAGAGATAAACTACGATAATATGGCGCGCCCCTCCAAATTACTGTTTCAATGTGTGTAGTATCCTTATGAAAGAGTTTGTATGTAGTAAGTATTCAACCAATCAACCAGCACTCGTAATATTTCACTTAATGTCACTTATTACCAAGATTTGTTGGTCAACTAATCTTATCTAGCCGACCGCGTAAGACAATGCACTTCAAACGTTTTGACAACGCAGCACTTCAAACGTTTTGTATTTTGGAGAGGCGCGCCATGTTATCGTAGTTTATCTCTACCTTTTTGGGATGGGTCAAAAATGTTAAGACCGCCTCAACATGTCCTTATCGAAAATTCGTAAGAGGAGTGAGAGTAGACCGCCGGCTCCTGCAGCTGCTCCCAAGTTGAAAGTTCAAGTTGTTTTTTTTACATCTAGAAAATGATAAATAAACTTTCTTTTTTCTATAACAAGCGATAAAATATGCTATTGCGTCTATATATTGCGTATAGTTGCTGTAACCGGGCCTACGCCTGGATACACCAACAGCTATTGTTTATTATATAATTGATTCTGTCTATAACTGGGTCTACGACCTAGGTATAGACAGAATTAATTAAGGGGTATGCTGGTTTGGGAATTGTGTGAAACATGCACAAGGTGACAAATAAATTGCTATTTGCTAGTAAACATAAAACAATCAAGTCCGAGAATTGAAACATTGTGAAATATAAGGAAAAGTTCACAATTTTGTACATTAAAATAAGTTTGTGTTGTTAACATAATATTATGCGCGGGAACAGTACATATTTCTGACATAAAATTCTAGTTTCTAAGGTTTAAGCCCGACTTAATTGAAAGCAAAATAAAGTGTAATGATTTTCATGACAGGAGTTTTTATTTCCTCAGTCTCATATGTTTGTTGTAAGTCAATAAAAAGCGGCAGAGAAAATATCAATTCTTAACAAAAACTTCAGAAACTATAGGTCTACCAGAATCTTATGGCAAATTTTGATGGCAGATTTTCAAAAAATATCCTTGATCATTGGATACATTTTTACATTTGTATGTTTCACGCACAGAGTCAGCCGCTGTAAAGAAAAAAAAGGATCAAAATGTTTTATTACAATTACCCCGGTATTGCTAGAGTCAATTTCTTTTCTCACTTTTTACCATCAGATCCTGGTAGACCAAAAGGTAAAAATTCCATTAAAATTAGGGTAGTACGTCAGTAAACACAATCACATTTGTATAAACGTGCCCTTGCCCTTAATTACATAACAACAAAACATGGAAACTTTACATTATTGATTTCGGTGTTGTTTTTGTAATATTTTAAAACATGACTCGAACTGTGAAAGTTAAACGACGGAAAGTGAATAAAATAATACTTCCCGAACAGCCGTGCCATGATGTAAGTAAAAAAAACTACACTTCAATTGTTTTTCATCAAATTCTTCCAGTAGACTCTGTCACACTCACGCATGAGACAGCATGTGTGCTGATAATAGGCCGATAACGCTCGAAGCGACTTTCGAGTTATGAGAATTGACCCTTCGAAAGTGACCAGATAGGACCAATATAACGAATATTTTAATCCTTCGATCGTAGATTCTTGGAAATCTATTGTTATTATGTATAGCTTATGGGGCTTGATGGGTTAATTTGATAATAACTAATAAGCATTGCCGCCGTATCGACCATAATAATATATAATACTCTTTTCACCAAAGTAACTATTTTAAAACTTCTGTCGGCTTAGCACGGCCGCAGTAGAAATGTGAAAGAATAGAAACGCTGACAGTTTTTGCGCGCGAACTGACGGATTTCCTTTGTTATTACATCTCTTTGTGTACTTTACCGTAAAACCTGTCTATGGTGTCCATGCTAAGCCTACTTATTATACGTATGTACTTGCATCGCCAGCAGGCTTAGCATGGACACCATACTCACAGTCTCTATTATACTTGTCAAGGCCATTCCATTTTCAGGTATTTTTGGATACCATGTCGAAAGTGTTCAGATGGTCCCGTGTTCTGGGGGTGGTGGGTGGTGCGAGCATATGGTGGAAGCTGTGGGGAGCCTTCGTGGTGAGCTGGCTGATGGCCATCGAGGGTCAGGCAGTGTGGAAAGTCATCAAAGCATTGAGCGGGCTAGCAAGTGATACTACTGGTAATAGTAAGTACTTAATTATTGACTTCAACATAGGAGAATTGGCATTAATAGGGCTTATATAATATAGACTGGAAACCGGCTTAAAACAATGTTCAGGTCGGTTTTTTACCGGAGATGTGGAGTGTAGGGAATTCTCTTAGAAAAAATACATCTTGAGGTGAAGAGTTAACATTTCTCTGGCGTCGCAAAGACTAGAAGTAGCTTGCGGTCATAACATATATTCTACTCCGTGGTTCACTCTGTCTATGCCATAGTTTCATCAAATCGGCGTACTTTTAGAGCATATTCGTTACAACAATATTTCTTCTTTATAAGATAAAAATATTAAAGTTTATAACCAGCTGATAAAGATATCAATTTGAGCACAATCCCTTCAATTTGTTCCTATTTACAGTAAATAGTTGCTGATTTGATCACCCTTTTCAGGGAGCATCACAGTCCGGTTCGCTGGTACCATATTCTACATGGGCAACCTGATTGGCCTCATACTCTGTTGGAGGCTCTCCTCATCATGGGTAACCCTGGCCAAGTATTGGACATCCTTAGAACTGGGTCTGAGTATAAAACAAGTGCCGAAAGACAGTACCATCAAGTATAGAATGAATACTGTGATCGTTGTCATTGCTATAGGCGCTGTAGGTAAGTTTATGCATACTGATATTGTAAATGGGAAAGTGTGTCTTTTTGTCTATCTCTTATCACTATTTTGAATATGAAAGTATGTCTGTTATATCCAGCGTAAACTGCTAAAGCCATTTTGATAATATTTTGTAAGGATATACCTTTAACCTTGAGTCTGAGGAAAAGCACACCATGATTGATAGTCAATTATTTCCATCACATCATGTTTAGCACCTCGTCTCACGTATAGACCATAGTTATATTTTGTAGTTCTTGAATAATCCATACTAATATTATAAACGCGAAGGTGTGTCTGTCTGTTATCTCTTCACGGCCAAACCGCTGAACCGATTTTGCTGAAATTTGGTATGTATGTTACCGGAAATGTATGTAATCCGTCATTGTATACAATTCCTAGGAAATGTATACAATTCCTAAAATCGTACGGATATGTGTAAAATTAATGATATTAGACACATTTCCTAGGAAATCTATACATTTCCTAAATAAAAATAGGAAATGTAATTTACATGAAATTTACATTTGAAATTTTCGTAATCTTGAGATAAGGTCATCTGTTTTCTGGTGTTTATGTGTTACTTACTTGCTAGGAAGTGTATCCGCTGCCGGTGCGCGGCGCTGTATCAAGCGCATCAATTTTATTTCATTTCATTATTAATGAAAAGATTTAACAGAAAGTATACTTAACCACGGATACCGAAGGGGGAGGGGGGAGGGGGGGGGGGGGCGCAGCCGCAGCGCAACCGCATTTGTATAAATTTCCTAGGATTTGTATACAATTCCTGAACTTCATACATTTCCGGTAACATGGACATACTTTGAGTCCCGGGAAAGGACATATGATACTTTTTATCCCGGAAAAATGTACGGTTCCCGCGCGATAAACGAATTTTGGCGCAATGGAGTTGCGGGCGTCCTCTAGTAATTAATATGGGTTGGTTCTGGGTTTTTAAATATTTTCATGTTGTGAAAAATATATTGTAGAATTGAAAAATATTTTTAAAATAAATGTGGAACGTTCCATTCAACCTATTGTGTGCATCTCTAGTCATATTTTAAAAGGGCTATTTTAGAATGTTTTCTTTCTGTTTGTTTCAGTCACGGTCTATCGGAGCTTCTGCTGAACAGAATATACTATATCATATCCTTCTCCTGGCTTTGCTTCCGTGCGTCACTGACGATATTGACAGCGGCTGGCGTCAACAGACTGTCAAACGCGGTCCTACTGGACCTCTACCAGTGTCCTCCAGAGTTTTATAACGTAGAAGTAAGTAAAGATCAAAATTGATTCATCCTTGGTGCAATGTCTTCACTGATCTCTATTATACAAGTAGGTACGCTGGATAGATTTGAAATGACAGCTATTTCTTGTGCCTATTTGAAGCGGAATCAGCGCCCCCATTATTGGGGGCTGAGAACTAAATCTGACGTAAAAATGACGTTTGAAAGCCGCCATATTGACGCTGATAGCAGTAGTGAGAGTACTTTGAACTAATACTAGTGATGACAACTGTTGTTATTGGTTGTGGTTACGTCAGATTTAGTTCTCTACCCCAATAATGGGGGCGCTGATCCCGCTTCAAATAGGCACAAAAAGCAGGCGGGTATCTGCGATCCAGCGTACTTGTATAATGATCTCTTTTATACAAGTACGCCGGATGTGAATGTCTTGTATACACACACATAATAGCACAGTATAGTATACGTACACACATAACAGACAGACAGACAGACACACAGCCGATAGACACGTCAAACTTATAACACCTCTCGGATGGCGTCGGTGGTTAAAAACAAACATGACCGTAATAAGACTAAACAGACAGAACATTTACATATTGTATATAATAAACCCTCTGTTTTCATTGGGGTTAAAACAGTTTTTAGAAAAACATTTTGAAAAAATTAAATACTACCTTACTTGGTCAGAATATCTTCCTTTGTGGTCCATTCATATTTTCAGAACCCTATATTACCATTCTTTTACCTCTGTTGGTCAACAAAAAAACGACCTATTAAGTTTTTCTTTATGGAAATAAAATGGAATATTATGTTAACTAGCGACCCGCCCCGGCGTCGCATGGGAATAAAATAATATATAGCCACTGAAAAAATTATTAAAATCGATAGCCTGTGATCCTTCACGTGGTCTACTTCTTATCTGTGTCAAATAACATAAAAATTACTCCAGTAGTTCGCGAGACAAGCCCTTTCAAATAATTTCCCCCGTTTTTTCCACATTCTCATATTAGTCTTAGCGTGATAAAATATAGCCTATAGCCTTCCTCAATAAATGGGCTATCTAACACTGAAATAATTTTTCAAACCGGACCAGTAGTTCCAGAGATTAGCGCGTTCAAGTTAGCCCCTTCAAGTAATTTTCCTGTTTTTTCTACATTTTTCTCTATTTCTTTGCTCCTATTAGTCTTAGTGTGATAAAATATAGCCTATAACCTTCCTCGATAAATGGGCTATCTAACACTGAAAGAATTACCAAAATCCATTACGTAGTTTTAAAGATTAAAGGGAACAAAGGAACATGAGGGAAAAAAGCGACTTTGTTTTATAATAAGTATAGAAGATATAGATATAGTACCTCAATATTAATATATTATTATTACATAAGTACTGCATTTTAAATCAAGCTTAACGCTTTTGTCTTTTATCGAGCTCTGGTACTCAAGCTGCAAGTCTTTTCATAACTTCGTAAGATAAGTCATAAAGTTGCCAGCAAAAAATAGATGTGAACCATATTTTAGCCGCCACTTCTTTGTAAGTTAGTTAACTGCGATAGCGTCTTTGCGACAACTTAAAATATGTATAATTTTACGAAGCATTTCACAGTCTGATTTGCCTTTTATAAATCTTAAATAGGAGTATTCAAGATTTAAAATATTATCTAACATGCCATAAAATTTCGCTTTAAGCTTTCTGCTTTATAAAAGGTAATAAAACTTAGAGACAATACTTTATGGTGTGTATGTGTTCAGTTTACTGTGAAAGTGGCAGCACTGAAAGACCAAGTTTTGTATGAGCAAGCGCCTCAGCGTGCAGCGTCATGAGTTTCCCCGTACAAAAAAAGCACTTATAGCGCTGCTACTTTTACAGTGAACTCTGTACAGGGGGCTCATATTATATACCCTAAATTGTTATCCCTTAGTTTTGTATAATTTTCAATCTGTGTATTCATTAAATAGTTTAATAACAGATACGATGCGAGCATTTTGCACGTTGCTCCTAAGGTTAATTACAGCAGGTGCCTCCCCTCCCCATTTTACTATAGCTGGCTTTGGTCCAAGGTTATTTTTTTTTTTGTTTACAGTTAGAAAGGCTTCAGAAGCAGTTAAGTGAGGAATGTGTTGCCTTGAATGGACTGGAACTATTTTACATCAGACGAGGAATACTGTTACAGGTAGACTTTTGTCTTTAGTCCCTTTAGGGTCAATTCAGACCGCAACGTGACGCGTTGATGCATTTAGAAATGTATGCTGAATTGACCGATTTCAATTGCGCGAGATGGCTTGCAAATCTGTCAAATCCATCTTCGCGTCGCGTTGCGGTCTGATTTGACCCTTATATTTCACAGTTATTTTATTAATATTAATGACCGACTTTTGACTTCACTGCTGCCGTAGTTAGCGTAAGAGGCCTTAAGAGGCCGAGAGAGAACCCGCAACCTCCGGCTTGAGCTACCAACGCGCTCACCACTGCGCCACGGAGGTCGTCAAATATTTTCGTATGAGAAAATGATTTTGGTATTACGTATATATGAGATATATATGAGAATTTCGATAGCACCCGGCCCCTTAATAGGGAGTAAATAGGTCGGAGCAAAAAGTGCCACTGTAAATAATCCGACTAAAACCCGACATGTTGCACGTCATGTCATATCAGAATTTCAGTAGAAACGTTTTCACAATAGAACCAAACCCTTGCTTTTTCGTCTTTGCCAGTGCTTCAATTTGCAGTAACTCATATTGTTTTTTGTTTCAGATAGCAGGAACCGTGTTCACTTACGCCTTGGTTTTGATTCAATACGACAACGAGCAGAATACAACCAACGTTCCGGAAAATGTCACCACTCTGGCATAAAACATAAATAAATATATATAAAATCTTTACTTTATATTCAGGGGATGAAATAACAACTTAGTGTCAGATAAGGTATTATTTCTCCCTTTTAAAATTTTTTTTGGAACCGCATATTCAACACTTTGTTTTTCTACCAAGCAAAACTCAGTCATCCAGACATTGTTCTATAAATAGACAAAACATACTGTATAATTTTTTTCAATAATATAATATATTCTACAAATTGACGTATAAATCTTATACTAACACCCCCTTAAAATGTGCTATTACGTCCTTTCAACCAAGTCGGTGCTTTGACCCATCATACTTTCCCACCACTGTATATCTTGTGTCGCCAGGATCGACAGCGGTATTGAACCACGAAAACCCTTTAATAATATGATGTCAAGAAGGCTAAGGGACATGCCAAAGCTGTCTTGGGACTAAAAAACTATAAAATTGGAGGCGCAAAGGCACTCATGCAATTTTATAGTTTTTTGATCGTCGTTATTTTATACATAATTCAATCGGGACAAAAAAACGAGAATCCCTAAATATATTCTTTGTCTTTCGTTCAGTACAAAAATTACCTGAAAATTCCAAGTAATTTGGACATAGTATGGCAATTTCGTTAAAAGAAGAGGGAACTTCGGGATTTTTTTCTCTCGAGTGAAGTTCATGATATTGTGTTATGGAATATAAATTCCACTGTTTTAGATCCTTAACTAACACATATATTTTATTCAGAATTTAAATTACTATATTTTTATGTCTCCTTGTCACTTTTAAATCTTGAAAATCGTCCGCTTCTGGAAAAATAGGGCCTTAAGGTGCAGTGGTTGTTGCAACTACGTAAAATGGGTTTTTTAAATAATGTTTTTTGTAAAGGAAATGTCATTATTTAAGTATAAAAAAGTACAGTTTTAAAATTGAGAAAATTTCCTATACGCAAAGGTATATCAGTACACAATTTGAAAAATTCTGCTCGATAGAAAAAAATCTCAAAGATGACTCTTATAACGCTGTTTTTCATAATTAAATCATTTTATGGCTAAACTACACACTTTCTAGAAAAAACAAAAGATGTAGTACATTTGTCATGACCTAACCTAAACGATTTGATATATTTGATTTGTGTAATACTAAAAACAAAAGGTTTTTTCTCCTATTTTCTATTATCAAGGCACGCGGCGAGCGCGTAAACGCCACTGTACAAGGCGCGCTGATATGAATGTTATTTTAATGTGCTTTACGTCGATATTCGTACTGACAGACATCGACCTGCTAATTTTAGGGACTACTGGGCCTTAAGCAGTGGAAGTATTTAGTGATACATTAATCTGTGTTTAATTTACTCGCCCTACAAGAGTCTGCATTGTACAGGACCCGCAAATAAATTAGTACAATTGTCGAATGAGTTACAAAATTAGCTTGACAAACAATGACTCAAGACTTTGCGTGAGTTAGTATTAAGTTTAATGTTTATCGAAACGAATAATACGATCATGAAACTAGAACGTGCAGTCTGTTTTACAGCTCTATACTTGTATTATTTTATAGGGCAATTTCTGAATATACTAAAACTATAAAATGTCGCTTAAACTAACAATTGAGTTTGGCTATTTACACATAATATGAAGTCTAAGCGACCATTTCGATTTTTAACCTAACCATTACGTGGCTTATGCTAGGTGCGTTGAAAGTAATTCCTGTCTAACGCGCAATGTGTACAACACAGTGTCGAAAAGTTTGGTCAAGTTAAGGTGCATAGTAAATTAGTATAAGTTCTTAAATACTGTCGTAAAATACACAAACGTATTAAATTGTATACTACCATACTTGATTACCTTCACCTGGACAGGTATAGTGACTACTTAATGCTGGTTATCAAATTGAGTTACTCGCTGAATTTTCAAAACTAGAGATAACCCAATTGCAATGGTCAAAATTCGACCTCAAAAAGTTTTAAATTTCAAGTCAACGCTTTTTGATTGATATAAAATATTGATTTTATTATTGTTTAATGTTTAAAGACATAATTCCTGCGACAATCTCAGATTAATAAAGTCAAATGATCGTAGTGATTATAATATTGTCTTTGGATGACAGACTGGCCGTGTAATACCTAACTAAATAACCGTCTAACAGGATTGATTCAATAAAAAAACGAAATCTATTTTCAATTTGACATCGAAATCTCCTAGTGCGTGTGTTGTAGTGTGTGAAATGTTTTATTTGCTAAAAAATGTATGATAAAAACATAATTTCAAAATAATATTAACTCGATGCACTCCTTCACCATACAAACTATAACTGTGCAAAATTTCATTCACCTACGTTTCCGCATTTTTCGTCAAAAGGGATCCAAAGTTTTTCGCTCGCGTATTATCTAGATTTACATGTGCTATGCCCAGGGTTTGTCAACCTTTTTATGATATGACCCTGGCACAAAAAATATTTCGCGACTCGCCCTTTGCTTTTATATGAATTTTAATATTATATTTAAAGTAAATATAATATTATATTATCCTCTTATTAAAATATTCTACTACACTTTATTGTTTTCTTGCTGCGGTAATTCTCTCGATCTCGGGCAACCTGGAGTAAAGCTTAGCGATAATCTAGGAGGTCGCACAGGTTAAAGAACACTGTGATATGCGATTTTCAGTAACATAAAAAATAAAAAAAACGTAGTAACTATTATAAACGTAGTACCAAAAACTACAAACTATGAAGACTGTTCAGTAAAAACCTATAACACTACCTTGTAAATTTTTTACAACAATGCTCATTTAAGTCAAGGTTTACCACATTAAGGGCCTGTTTCACCGCTTCCTGATAAGGTGCCCGATAGGCTTATTTGACAGATTATCCATACTCTATGTGTCAAGTTAAGTGGTGGATAGCCTTATCAGGAAGCGGTGAAACAGGCCCTAAGGGTGGGTTGCACTACTGGTTATAGTTACAGTTATGGTCAAAGTTATGGTTACTTTAACCTTAACTTTGACCACAGAATTTGACCGATGTCTGTTGCTGGCCCGACAAGGCTTTAAATCATGGAGCTATTATTAAATAAACGTGGGCGGGGGCGCTGCTGTTAAAGAACTGTCAAAAATGGCGTTTCTGTATGATGACAGCGTTAGTTCCTTTTTTCGCCACGTTCATTTTTTAAAACCTTGTCGAGCTCTATGGTTATGGTAAAATATGGCGTCCATTTTTGACTTAAACCAAAGATTTTACATTTTGCATTGCAGTTAAAGTTAGAGTTATAGTTCAAGTAATTTGGTGTTAGTAAGCAGCCTATCGATTTAAGTTTGATAGCACAGTTGAGTGCAGAATTTCGTTTATTACTACGTTCGCACTCACATGGGCATGGCACACCACTTAAGAACGGAACTTACGTAAAAATAATATTATATTATAATCAAAACTGCATACCAAGATTTATTTAGTGGTAAGAGTGGGTAAGAGCGGTTTATCATAGGCCTTAAAATTCAGCCACCTCGTCCATTTACACTTTACAAAAAATACCAAAATGACATTAACCCAAAACTTAATTGCGTTATGCTAATGGGTTTTAATTAATAGGCTTAATTAAAAACCACTTGAAATATAAATTAAAGGGTTGTGCAGGAATTTCTAAGAAGGGTTACAAATTATTTTTAATTAAATAAAATTTAGGTGATTATATTTTATAAGAATGCTAAGCATTTAAATTTTCACATAGATACGTTATAATATTATAATTAATGTTAAAAGAGGCTCTAGATTTTACTACGCAATATTTTACGTACCAACAATAATATTATTATTTTGAAATATAAGTAATACTTAATATGAAAATATTACCGAAAGAAGAAGGTTGACTGATATCGTTTATTTATTCAAAAATAAAGTGTACTACCAAGTAGTTATTGTAACAGATAAACTCGAAATATTTATTTGCGATTTGTCACAGGTCATTCTGTACCGTTACAATTTACATTTTGCAGTATACTATATTTACTTGTACTGTATACTATAATAACTCCCACACCGGTTTCGGTGACGGTGGTCGGTTTCATATAAACCGAGCCAGTTACGCAGGAGTAATTGTATAGTGCCCAAGTGAGTGCGCAGTACACAAGAGTACTCTCTATTCCTTTTACTCTCATAACCCAGTGGGACGGAAGATCGACACGACTGGCGAGAGATCAGGCGCAGGACCGACTTTTTACATGCCCATTCGACGCATAGATCATTTGTCAGACAATCAGGTGATCACTGATCAGCCTGCAATCTGCATTGTCCAAACCAAACTTGGAAATAGCATGTTTTCAACGCGGGAATCGAGCCCACGTCCTCTGAGTCAAGAGCCGCGCTCTAAACCACTGGACCACGGAGGCGTTAACTGTATATTTTATAGTACAAGTCACTGCAATCTTTAATTAGCGCTTGTTAAGCTCTCGTATAAAAATTATTGTAACAAATATTAATAATATTATCTTTGTGGTAAAAAGCGTCCAAAATTTATGTCCTGCGCGGACACTATTCCGGATCTCAAAGTATTACCGTACCAAATTTCAGAAAAATCGGTTCTGCGGTTTTAGTGTGAAGAGGTGAGAGACATACACTTTCCATATTTTGTAATACCAAAATTATTTTTACACGTATATAATCCTTTTATCGCAGATTCTTGAAAATCTATTGTTCTCACGGCCATATATTGTGGCAACAATAGTTTTCGTTCACTCCTTCCTCCTTCCTTTGTGGCCGCTTGGGAGTTGAAGCTTTAAAGCAGTATAATATCCATGCTAATACATAACGTAAAAGTGTGTCTATCTGTCTGTCTGTCTATTACCTCGTTACGCCCAAACCGCTGAACCGATTTTGCTTAAATTTAGTATGGAGATACTTCGAGTCCCGGGAAAGGACAAATGATACTTTTTATCCCGGAAAAATGTACGGTTCCCGCGCATTAATGAATTTTGGCGCAACAGAGTTGCGGGCGTCATCTAGACAGTATATATAAATATCATATCATACATCATCACCATCTTACATTACCGGCAATATACATTTATTACTTTTTCAGTACCGTCTTAAGCTGATCAGTTACCCTTGTGTGTCTCTGGAGACGGGTAAATCTCTACATCTGGTTGAGCCGGTAACGATATTGGAAGATTTACTTAAAACACTCGAATAAAATCGCATGAAGAAAGTATCAGATTCATGTAATTGAAAAATAAACTACCAAATAAAATAGGCTTTGAATATAATAATAATATGTTTACAATTGAGAACACTTCTTGCGCTACTTTTACAGTAAATTCTATTCGAGGGACCCATACAGTCACCCTAAAGTAGATTGTTACCATTGTGTAGTTGTCTGCAGTAGTAAGCACAGTCGACGCCTAAAATTGACAATTAAAGAAGAACACATATTATTTAATACTAGCGACCCGCCCCGGCGTCGCACGGTCTTAAAATATTATATAGCCACTGAAAAAATTATTAAAATCGATAGCCAATGATCCTTCACGTGCTCTACTTCTTATCTGTGCCAAATAACACAAAAATTGCTCCAGTAGTTCGCGAGATAAGCCCTTTCAAATAATTTCCCCCGTTTTTCCCATATTCTCCTATTAGTCTTAGCGTGAGATTAGCGCGTTCAAGTTAGTCCTTTTAAATAAGTTCCCCCGCTTTTTCCACATTTTCCACTATTTCTTCGCTCCTATAGCGTGATAAAATATAGCCTACTAGATGATGCCTGCAACTTCGTTGCGCCAAAATTCGTTTATCGCGCGGGAACCGTAAATTTTTTCGGGATAAAAAGTATCTTATGTCCTTTCTCGGGACTCAAAGTATCTCCATGCCAAATTTCAGCGAAATCGGTTCAGCGGTTCGAGCGTGAAGAGGTAACAGACAGACAGACACACTTTCGCATTTATAATATTAGTATGAGTAGCCTTCCTCGACAAATGGACTATCTAACACTGAAATAATTTATCAAATCGGACCAGTAGTTCCTGAGATTAGCGCGTTCAAACAAACAAACAAACAAACTAACAAACTTTTCCGCTTTATAATATTAGTATATATTTAAAAAATAGCCTTCCTCGATAAATGGGCTATCTAGCACTGAAATAATCATCAAAATCCGTTGCGTAGTTTTAATAAAGATTAAAGGGAACAAAGAGACATGAGGGAAAAAAGCGACTTTGTTTAATATACTAGCTGTGCCGGCAAACGTTGCTTTGCCATAATATAAAGTACCTATTTCGCCCATATTATTTTATTGAAGTGACTAAATAAGTATGTCACCATGGCAACGTCCATCGCTATTCCGTAGCATGTAAACAATGGTCGCCATCCGCGTCAGTCTCGAGTTGTAATAATTTACTATTATTTATTCAACAAACACACTTATCAATATATAAAGTACCCAGTAGCCGATTCTAAGACCTACTGAATATGCATATAAAATTTGGTGAAAATCAGTAAAGCCGTTTCGGAGGAGTTCGTGGACTAACATTGTGACACGAAAATTTTATATATAAGACTAGCTGTCCCGGCAAACGTTGCTTTGCTATAATATAATTGCCATATTATTTTATTGAAGTGACTAAATAAGTATGTCACCATGGCAACGTCAATCGCTATCCCGTCGCACAAACAATGGTCGCCGTCAGTCTCAGGTTGTAATAATTTACTATTATTTATTCAACAAATGCACTTATCAATATATAAAGTACCGAGTAGCCGATTCTCAGACCTACTGAATATGCATATAGAATTTGGTAAAAATCAATAAAGCCGTTTCGGAGGAGTTCGTGGACTAACATTGTGACACAAGAATTTTATATATAAGATTATATAGATAATAATAATATTATATCATTATGTTCTCTTCTCTACAATCCACCCGTTCGTTATGTGTCTGTCAATCGTGATCTGTATTTATCCATGATGGTTAATGGTTATTCAGTCAAAAAGTCCATTATGATTTATTATGCATATTGGGACGGCCGCATACCGATATACCATTTTCCTCATCACAAGCTACTTGACGTAATTGCCTGTACATTTTGTCCATCATGGATCGTCTTCGCATAACGATACTCTTCATTTTCACAAACGTATCCCAGGAGGGGCAAAATATTTGCATACATTGTGTACCGATTGTTTCGATAAATTTCCTTTAAGCCCCACCTACCTCGGGGATCGCTCGCAGAGCTGCTCATTATAGGACACTTTCCCGCGCCATTTTCATGCATTTTCAATTAATTCCGTGAACATTTTACATTGAAAATCTTGCACCAAGATAAAACTATTTTATCGATATAATTATTCAATTTTAATTATTCATTCAGTAGATTATCATACATTTTATTTGTTGTTTCTGTTTTAATTAAGTAAATAAAAATAATACTTAAATCAAAAAACAAAAATTTTGACTTTAGTTTTACTTTACAATTAATGACTAGCTGGCTAACGGCCCCGCGGGGAAGTGCGAAGTGCGGGCGGGCACATCTAGCAATATTTGCAGCATGTGAGTAAATAAGTCACAACACGAAAAAGCGCGGCGAAATTGAACCGAAGTTCGGCCGAACTTCGGCCGAATTTTTCATTTTTACCGAATGTTCGGCCGAAGTTCGAATCCGGTTCAAACCACATTCGGCCCATCACTAGTGTCTATCTATCTGCTACCTCAATATCTTTGTTGAAAGATCTGGACTTTGAGTCCCGGGAAAGGAAAAGAAACCTAGAATATATTCTGTTATCCCCAAAAAATTTACGGCTTCCGCGCAGTAAAATATGACGCAGCGGAATTGCATGCGTTCTCTAGTTTTTATATTCTTCATCTATTTATGTTTCTTAAATGTTTATAGTCCAATACAATTTAAAACCTTCGAAAAGTTTTCACGCTCAAATAAATTGTAGCTGATAATATAATGCAAATACAACCCCGGTTTTGAATAACAAATGATTTGATGATTAGAAGGAAAAGTTTGTAGACAAAAGTCAAACTGATTAATGTGAAAGTAAAAGCAGAACTAGAAAGTTATGAGATTTCATTAACGGATTGCTCCGAGTTAGATTCCAGATCTCGCTCCAGGAATACATGAATTAAATAATAGCAAAGTATTGAATTACAAAGTCTTATGACTACCTTAAAGGTAACTCCTACCACCCTGTTCTCGTACCTCATCGTATTCTCGTTGCGTCACTGGTATATTAGAATTTTTATCTAAAGATGAGCCGACTCACGCTTGACTGATTTCTTAAATTTCCAAACGACCTGTGTGCCAAATTTCAAAACGCTAGGACAATTGGAAGTGGCCTCCGAAGTTCGTATATGAAGCGACTCACGCTTGACCGATTTCTTACATTTCTCCTTTTTTTGTTAATCTACACACGACCTGTGTGCCAAAGGGGTACGAAGATTTTGGCCGACCTACTTGTCCGCCATTTTTTTTTTAAATCGCGTTTACGAATAATCATTTGAAAAATGGATAGCTAACATCAATACAAACAAAAAATAATCCTAGACAAAAACGCGTAAAGTGTAACATTTCGAAGATATGAGCTGCCAAAGTTGTACCATTGGAAATAAATATTTTAGATATTGCAACTCTAAGGCACGGTTAAACCGCGGTTTCTCTTCTATGAAATAGTAGCCACTCTGTAACACGCCGTCGCGTGATGACAAAGTGCAATCTAGCTCAAACAATAATTTTTATCAACATTTTAAACTTCCTATTTTTATATTTCCAAAGAAAAATAGGAACGCCATTTACCTGGCGAGGCACACAACAAGCACATTTGAAGGTATGCTCATCTACAAAAAAAAAATATTAATTTTTTAATCTAAATTATATATTTTTTCAACTTATTTTCTTTCTTTGGAATATAAGCAACGATACAAATCAAAAAAATAATAATATATTTTATTATTTTGCTATATATTTAAAAGAAAGGAATATACAAATTTTCTTCAAAATTTTACAGTTTATGAGTTTACTTGAAGTGGAAGAGAATAATTTAAAAATCAAAAGCACAACTTTTCAATAGGTAAACTTTATTATTTATGTTATTAGCTACACATTCCTTTTTTTTCTTTTCAATTTTCATCCACTATTGCAAAAATCGGAGGTTTTCACGATTTTTACGCTCTGGGAACTCCACTAGCTGTCTTTTTCAGTTTTAACTATTCCACAACGTTGAGTGTTGTAATTTGACGTAGGGGTCACGTATTTTTAATGATCGGGGTCGCAATGCATTACCCGTAGTATTGTACGTGCCAGGGTCAAGTTATTGCTCGACTCTAAATATAAGAGTTGTTTTGATAGCTGTGCATTATTTTTGAAACAATCTTTATCTTTATGAAATAAAATGGTTGATTAACCCTCTAAATATTGCTGTTGGCTATATTCTTATTCTAATAAAACGGTTAGCTTCATACTAAAGATGATGGTTATTAATATTAATTAAATTATAACATTTCTTTCTAACTTTGACGTTAAACATTTGCTCGGCTGGTAGCCCTGATTTGGTTCAATTTGATCAGTAGCAATAATTACTAAACATTAATATTCCACAGCGGAAATGATTCCAGATATAATTGAACTGTAACGCGGCTATTAAGTCATTACACGAAATTAGGTAGCAATACTAGTAGAAGCCGCGCACGACGTTAAGATCGGTGAATCTCACTTGGGGCGATTGGCGCATGGCATGGGTACAATATCTGAAGCTAGCTTTCCACACTCCATGAGGAGGATCTCGTCCGTGGCAGCATAAGCCTAGGGCATCGAGACCGGGTTTTCCCGAAACCCGAAAACCCGGGTTTCAAATGAAAAAACCCGGGTTTGAAAATTGGAACCCGGGTTTTTCAAGCTTTACAAAACGCGTAAGACGGTTGGAGAGTAGTGTTTTGTGTCGAACTTGAACTCGAACTCGAACTCAATTTGAAACTTGATCGAAACTTGATCGAAACTTGATCGAAATTTGATCGAAACCTTGATCGAAACTTGATCGAAACTTGATCGAAACTTGATCGAAACTTGATCGAAATTTGATCGAAACTTGATCGAAATCTTGATCGAAACCTTGATCGAAACTTGATCGAAACTTGATCGAAACCTTGATCGAAACCTTGATCGAAACTTGATTGAAACTTGATCGAAACTTGTTCAAAACTTGATCGAAACCTGATCGAAACTTGATCGAAACCTTGATCGAAACCTTGATCGAAACTTGATCGAAACAACTTGATTGACGATTTTATAAAAATCGATTTTCATAAAAAATGGGTTAAAAAAATGCACAACGTTAATAATCAAGTTTTCACTTCTGCCGGCACTCCCGGAGTGCAACCAGTCTTTTTTTTTATAATTATTGAAGGCCAGGCCTGATAAAAGGTGTTTATAACAAAGTAACATACAAATTATTTATTTTTATAACATATTGTATAGGTTTAATTGTTTATATTGGTCATAATTAAATAAAATATTTTTGAAGGAAAGTTTCGCTTTAAGAGCATTAAAGACTAATTGTCATAAAATATTTGTTAGTAATAATTAATAATACTTACATATTTTTAAAATCCTACCAAAACCATTCAATGTAAAAAAGCCACGTCTCTTCAAACAATCTATCCTTCGCAAAAAGTTTTCAAATTTCATAGAAGCCAAGTCTCGATAACCTTATTTTATAGTTTTCAATCAACATTCAGTGATTGACTACAGTTTTGTTTATTGAATGAAGCTTGTTGTAATACTTAACCTTGGCCCGAAAATCTTAATCCCTAGCTTTGATAAGATCCAATATATTATAATAGGATATATATATATATATATATATATATATATATATATATATATAATAGTCGCTTCTATAAAAGTATGATACGGCCGTGCCCGTTCACTCGAGACTTGGTTGGGCACTGCCGTGACCGCACACTATGGTATTTAAATATTATTTTAATGGAAAGGTGCTGGCAATCGCTGAAAATTATATTTAAGGTATTTTCGCATCGTTAATCTTTGAATTTTAAGAAAACCCGAAAAAACCCGAAAAACCCGGGTTTTGAAAATTGGGCCCGGGTTTCGATGCCCTAAGCCTCTTCGCCAAAATCGAATATATCACGCAAAAAAGGAGCCTAAGGGTTGGACCTCATCTGGCAGCATAATGCGATAGCCTCGAGGATTCCGCCGCGTCCTATCGCATTATGCTTTCTGTCTTGGTCTAGCAAATGGCAGTTCTAAGCGACAGAAAGAGAAAGGGCGACGGAAAAAGGTGATTCCGTGCTGCCAGATGAGGTCCAACCCTTAGTCTTTCCTCTAGAGAAGAGTCTGTTCATTACATAAAAATCGATCCAGTATTTCATAGGAATAGTCCATTCAAACAAAAAAGCATACTCTTCAGCTTTTAAATATTAGTATATATAATTTACTATAGCTTTCATAACCTATGTAGAAACAGTCGTTTCGAAGATCATGGTAGTGTTTTGTAGTGAAGGATCCACTATGGTGTCGTCAGTTTGGTTCGGTGGACTGAACTGCAGCATCACCAGCTCATACGTCACTATAGTCCCAGCTACCTGGAACATAAAGACAATACTAAAGGTTGCGGTGAATATGGCAAGTTTCTTTGAAACTAAGCGAGATTTTTTTACGTGCCCAAGTGTGTCAGCAGCACTCGTTTAGCTAGATAGCTTCATCCGCGTGATCATCACCTCTCCTTTCAACCTTTTGCAATTATTTTTTTGCATTAAAAATAACCTAGATGTCCTTCCGTAAAAATGTATCAAAATCCGTTGTGAAGCTGAAAAGATAAAAGCAATAAGCTAACCTACTTAGGGGCAGACAGAAAGCGACTTTGTTTTATACCTACTACAGATTTTGTAATCTAATGTACTATCAGATAAGTTGATTCGTATTTCGATCTGGTAGTACATTAGATTACAAAATATGTCATCATGATGATGATGACATATTTTGTAATCTAATGTACTATCAGATAAGTTGATTCGTATTTCGATCTGGTAGTACATTAGATTACAAAATATGTCATCATGATGATGATGACATATTTTGTAATCTAATGTACTATCAGATAAGTTGATTCGTACCTGCACATGGTGGACCTGCACAATTTGGGTGCCTTATGTTAAGCCCAGCCGGTCATTCAAAAATCACATTTTTTTTTATGAAATAAGGAGGCAAACGAGCAAACGGGTCACCTGATGGAAAGCAACTTCCGTCGCCCATGGACACTCGCAGCATCAGAAGAGCTGCAGGTGCATTGCCGGCCTTTTAAGAGGGAAAAGGGTAATAGGGGAGGGTAAGGAAGGGAAGGGAATAGGGGAGGGAATAGGGTAGGGATTGGGCCTCCGGTAAACTCACTCACTCGGCGAAACACAGCGCAAGCGCTGTTTCACGCCGGTTTTCTGTGAGAACGTGGTATTTCTCCGGTCGAGCCGGCCCATTCGTGCCGAAGCATGGCTCTCCCACGTCATTTAACATTGAACCACCAGTTAACATTGAATATAATTCGACCAAATGACGTAGGTCCTTCAACTGCCTATGAATCAATTTAATTCGATTCAGTGGTACGAGTACGTTACGTAACGTAATGTAACGTAACGTAATTGTACTTACAGTGAGCAACAATCCCCGCGTAACGCTGAAGAACTGTAAGCCGGTCAACGCCACTTTCATACCGTTCACTTGATCCAGAAACCGCTGCACCTGGAATATGATACAGCTTACACCTTAGCTTCCTAGGAGTCCTTACAGCTGCACTATGAGGACTCTTTGGAAGAAACCTTTATTACCTATTTTACGCTTTTGCAAGCAATAATAATTGGCCACTTTTATGACGCAACTATCCAGATTTCAGATTTTTTTTTATTTGTTGTATTTTTCTGGAAAATGAATTAAATTATGGGTGGCGCTAGTCATAAGTAGTATGCTGTATACATTGCATCCTTAAGAATTTTTATCAGTCAACCCTCAGAACTGTAATAAAAACATTCTAATGTGAGGGTGATTTTACCCTAAACTAACAGCGCTCGCGTGTTCCTAAATCAACATTTTCTGACGGTTGTAGCTAGGTTAAATATATTTATATGAACTCGCTTAAATTTTGTAAACATTTAGTTTTGCCCTGAATTATTAAAAAATAAAAGCAGCCGCCGTAATAGCTGTTGATTATGTGGCTTTGATTTCAACTTTGAAATACGAAAATGATCTATGAATACTCATAACATTTTTAAAAAACCTATCCAACGACACCCACATGATGGGGTGAACGCGAAAAAAAATTTTTATCCCCGCTCCTACACATCAGTGTAGGGAAGGTACCATAAAAAAATATTTTTTAAAGATTTCATGTACCATTTTGCATGGGCGTACCGAGGGGGGGGGGAGGGGGTAGTGCAGGGCAGGCCGCTCCCCCCTTGGAAGGTAAAATAAACGTCAATTTTCCTGGAAAATGGGAATTCAAAACGTGTTATCTACTCTGCGTAAAATGAAGTGTTGAAAACAAAATATATTTTAAAGCCAGGCCAGTTCGAAACGACTGATTTTTAAGATTCCAGCATGAAGAAATTATGTGGAATTCCCTTACACCAAAATTAATGTGGACTCAATAAGGAATGAACTAATGGAATGAACGAAATAGCTCAGTAACTCATAACTCAGAGAAAACAGAGGCGGGCCTCGCCCGAGGCGGCTCGTTTGGTGTGGACCCGCCTATTAATATGCATTCATGCCAAATTACAGCTTTCTTTCCTATAGTTTCTGAGCAAAACCGCGGACAGACAGCCAGACGGACAGACAGACCGAAACTATAAGGGCTCCTTGTTTACTACAGAACCCTAAAAACGGTAGCAAATTCTTATATTTAACCAAAAATCCTTTTTTTCATAGCCATCTTGAGGCCAAGCATGTTATATCTCTGTCTTGTGGGTCTGATGTAGCAAAATACAAATACTATTAACTGCATCACGCACGCTCATTTCTTCCCTCTTATATTTTCCAGTCACTTGATATTTGGATATCAGCCCGCTCAGTCAATTTCTCTAAGTCTCTGGTCGTCTTACTAACCTCAATACAGTACACCGGTGAAGGCACATCGTACAACACCGCCGCTGGTACCGTCGACGCCTTGTTCACTTGCGACAGGATCAGAGACATGGATACAGCACGCGCCATCAGGTACACCAGCGAGAAACCGAAGTATGCTGTGGCCTCGTACCCGCCGAGGAATGACGTGCTGGAAAAGATCATTGACATAACAATGGCTTTAATGCAATAGCAACAATGTTACTAGTGCCTTAATGGCTTCATAAGGGCTCAATGGTCACTGTGACTGTGAAAAAACCCAGACTAACAATTATCAACGTTAAAAGAGAATGTACCTACTCACCCTTGTGCTCTTCCATTACAATGTACATGTCCCGATATGCCTTCCCTAAAAAAAATATTGAATTATGAATCATAACCAAAAATATATTATAATAAGTTAATGTTATTTCCTCCGCGTCACCGAAACCACACGATTCAGCCAAAATTGAAAATCAGATCTCGAAGGACTAGAGAGAGCTCTTCTCTCCCGAGCTATGTGTGAGCAGCTCCGCGTAATCCAAACCACATCACACACGATAAAAACATAGATGGGTCACTGTCAACAGGAAAATTACTGCCGAATGCGTAATTCGACTCGGATTTGGAAACTCATCGCGTGACATCCAATAAACGCTCGCCGCGTTAGGCATTGACCAATGACCGCACGGTAAAGTTTCCGAATCCGTGTCGAAAGGGAATCGTGAATTGCCCTGCAGAACTGAGATCAAGAGAGAAAGATATTCACTTCAAGGTGTTGAGCAGCTGAAGACAGACGAAGAAGAGGTTGTTTGCGAAGGAGATGAAGATGATACCGCCGATGACGCCGTCCACGTCCCGGACAAGCTGCGCCGCACGCGCGTAGTTCTCGCGGCAGGTCCGCCAGAACGACTCCGGGAAGTACTGGTAACAAAGCCTCATTAGAAAAGAGAAGAAGAAATAAAGGCCACACACATGCAGCTCTTCTGATGTTGCGAGTGTCCATGAGCGACGGTAGTTTCTTTCCATCAGGTGACCCGTTTGTTCGTTTGCCCCTTATTTTATAAAAAAAATACTTTTGGAATCAAGGTCTTAAAGAAAAATCTTTATAAAATAAATTAGGATTTATCATGTTGTTCATCTTTCAAAGTAAGTATTTCTTAGATGGTGGTAGTCTCAGTACTTAACTATGCAAGTACTCAGGAAAGTATTGGCAACAAGTATATAGGCTTCTTAGAAAAAGAAAGAAAGCAATGGCTTCAAAATTTGAGATATTTTAAAGAAAAATCGCTATGAAAGTAATTTTTAGATGGTAGAGGCTGTAATTAGGTGATTCGTTGGACGTAGTTGCAGGTGGACAATATTGTGTTTTGGGTGTCAGAAGAATTCGTAGCAGCCAAGCTTTTTTGCAACTTTTTTGTCAGTGACAGTGTGGCAACACTGATTAACCATAAATTAAGTACTTTATAAATTAAGAATATTAGAAGATGCGAAATGCCCCAAATGCCTAGAAAATGATGCTGACCTCAAACATATTATCTTTGATTGCAAAGAACTAGGTCTAGACAGAATATTACTCTGCTCTGAAATAGATAACATATGTAAAGATAGAGACATAAGTGTACCTCGCCGCCCAGAAGATTTATTATCCAATTACGATTTCTTCAAATGTTTATACCGATTCATATGTTCAACGATGGAAAAACTGTAAAAATTATTGTAAATAGTGTTTTTTTTTTTTAAATGTGTTTTGTAAATAGTGCTCAGTAAGAAGAAAGAAGAAGGACATTAATTTTTTTTTTAAATTTAATTTGACGTTTTTTATGTATTTTTTCTGGAGCTTGTTTCCAGCTCCCAATAAATTAAAAAAAAATTAGTATTTACGTACTTTTCCTTGCGCATTAAGTAACGCTTTATTCACATTCTCCAGCCTCGAAGTAAGATAGTAGCTCATGCAGATAACGAACAGATCCGAGAAGTTCCAGATGAAGGTTGATTGGAAGTGGAAAAACTGTAACAATATGTTTAGTTAAGAATGTTACAATAAAAAAGTAAAATGACGTGATAAGTAAAAAAGTAGTAATAAAAAATCAAGAATAGGTTGTGTATTTATGCCATAAAGTAAGTTATTTTCATGGTCTTTTACATGTGTCGTAATAGTTCTAAAGTTAGTACTATTAGCATTAGAAGTTCGGAGTTGCGGAAAAAATATTAGTACTATAGAAATCGGTCCACAAATGGCGGAGTTATCCGTGAACAAAGTTGGACTCGCCCATGAAGGGTTCCGCAGCAGCAATAAGAATTATTTCTATGAAATTATAAGGTTTTTGATCTATTTTAATATTTCATTTTTGATATAATGAAAGTTAAATTAAGGTTTATCATTTATGACGTATAAAAAAATTACTGGCTAGATCTCATTCAAACTAATTTTAGTTGGTAGTTTTTATAATAATGTACATCATATATTTTTTTGAGAATTATCATGCCCCTACTTTAGAAGTTAGAGGGGAGGGGGGACACACATTTTGCCACTTTGGAGGAGTCTCTCTCGCAAACTATTCAGGTTAGAAAAAAATGATATTAGGAACCTCAATATAATTTTTGAAGACCTATCCATAGATACCCCACACGCATAGGCCAGATGAAAAAAAAAAAAAATTGTTTCATTTGTACCTATGGAGACCCCTAAAATTTTTAATAATTTTTCCATTTTTGTATCAAAATCTTAATGCGGTTCACAGACTACATCTACTTACCAAGTTTCAATAGTATAGCTCTTATAGTTTCGGAGAAAAGTGGCTGTGACATACGGACGGACAGACAGACAGAAAGACATGACGAATCTATAAGGGTTCCGTTTTTTGCCATTTTGGCTACGGAATCCTAAAAAGAACGTATACACGGTCGAGTTGATAAACCTCCTTTTTGGAAGTCGGCTGAAAATAGAACTCTACGCTAAAACAATAAAGATATTTAGATCCCTCTGTCCTCTAAATGTTTGCGTCTACCTCACTATCTCTGCAACACCCTAAGGTTTGGCTGGAAGAAAATGCCACAAGGCATTAAGCCCGCCTTTGTACTACAACGTGCAAAAAGTTTTTAAATAAAAAAAAAAAATTAAAGTTGAAAATCTAATGGTGGCGCTTATGGCCCTAGTAAAACAATTCAATAAAGATCAATTAGGGTTGATTCAGACCGTAACGCGGCGCGTAGATGCATTTTTAAATGGATTTGACAGATTCGCAAGACTTGACTCTTAC
This sequence comes from Lysandra bellargus, assembly GCA_905333045.1. NCBI lineage: Eukaryota > Metazoa > Arthropoda > Insecta > Lepidoptera > Lycaenidae > Lysandra > Lysandra bellargus. Next base: position 7,250,916 of record HG995335.1, on the reverse strand, counting down.
GCAATTGAAATCTGTCAAATCCATAAAAATTTATGCTGCGCCGCGCCTCGCCTCGCCTCGTCGCGTTGCGGTCTGAATCAACACTTATAGTATAGTAATAATTAGTTATACAAAATGCAACAAAATATGAATAAACTTACCTGTGTCATCATTCCCAGTAATGTCGAGTAGGGCAAGACATTGAAGACCCAAGGATAAAAGTGTTTAACAAAGCCTTCATACCATTTGTCTTCAGGTCGACACAGGAACGCTCCAGCCAGAGCCGATTGTAGTGATAAAAAGTGTTCTACTGTGTTTTAAAATAAATAAGTAATTAGGTAAGTAACATGAAAAAACTTCCCGCTTTTTTTTGCTCAAATGGAGGCTTTAGGTCCGGAAAAATTGTTTGAAATGAAAAACTATGGATATAATAATATGTGTAGCCAGATACATTAGCTAGGTTATGAAGATAAGTTACAAGTTTTATTAAAATAATTAGGGAAAAAATTAGTTATTGTCCGGATGTTACGAAATGTTACTTGTTCGATTCTTCCTCTCACGTCTTCATTATTAATTAAGTTATTAAATAAAAAAATCGTCATACATAATAAAAATATTTATAGTCAAATACAGGCGTGATGAGAAACTTTTTAGAGTATTTGTTAATCAAAACATTTGTTTCTCTTAATGGTTTTGACCTGCATAATATACGTCCAATATTATAATAATGTTCTATTCTCTTGGACTTCCAAATTTTTACATCGAATGACACCGTTCTTGGTAATATTCATACTCTGTACAAAGATTTTCAAAATGAACGTAATATCGTGAAAAAGACTAATCACACTTTTGCTTGGTAATTTCCACATTAAAGTCTGTTCTGTAAAACTTGATTATACTTACTCAACGCTAAAGCCAATACAACAGCGCATGTAATATTGCACTTGTATAATAAACGCATGTCGTAGTTGGGATCTAGTTCCTCAGTTCTTGCGATGTGCCTCACCAATGTCGGCCACTGAATAGCCACCCTTAGGAACATCATCATAGAGACGCACGTCGTTCCATAGAATATTATTGGGGCTGGAAGGAAGAATAAAACTTATAGTATCAAGAAAGATTTTTGAATATAACTGATAAAAAAATCTACAGCCGGACATACAACCTTTATCGGAGGCAGTTATAAAATGCTTGTGATTATCGAGTGTGACGATCACGAACAAGATAAATCCAATAATAATTTTCAAACCCAAATCCAGCCATCGTTTAGGCTCTTAAGTGTGGCAAAAGATATTATTATGTAAGTATATTTGAAAAAAATATTGCCCTCCTTCTGGCGCAGTCGGAAAATATTGCGGTTAAAATACTTAGAGTGAAATTACTTACTTGTGTGATCCAAAGAGGTTTTTGAATTGAAGACTCGTATAATACACATAATTGTAATAAACATTTGACCGAGCAAAGAGGCGAGTGAATAAAAACATTTTGAGGACACCCATTTGAATCTAAAATGCAATTTTAAATGAGAATGTAATTGAATTGGACCCTGAAAACAAAAGTGGTTCAGTGAAATTAAACTTAAATAAATGATGCAGTGAATGAAGTTAGAGAGAAATGTTAAAATGGTGTAACTATTGGAAATGGATTAATAATAGAGAGCATTTAAGGTGAAATATCATTTTAATATTATTTTTGATAGAATTCCTTCAGTTTGTGAGTTACGTTCTAACCCTCAACTTGTAACCAGATCTCAGACTAATAAGCTAAGTGGTATAATATTTGACAAAAGAAAATATCTTCATAGAGAAAAAGGGAACACAAAAACGATCCCAAACAACAGCAGTCACTGGTGTAAGCCTTTTCCAAATAAGGACAAAAATCAAATAGCGTACATCCAATCAATCCAAAAGATTGATGAGCACATTACTTTTCAAAGCACGATTCTTCGATTCGAAGCAAGCTTAAGGTAATTTTGGATAGATTTAAAAATAAAAAGGAAATAGCAACATTTCCGGTAGGCATTATATTTTCAAGGATGTTTCCTTTTCAAGGACGTTTCCTTTTTTTTCTCTTAGTAAGCCTTCGGCTTTTGCCCGATGCTGCCTGAAGTCGAACCTTTGATTGCAATCCATCCCAATATTATAAATATGAAAGTGCGTCTGTCTGTCTGTTTACCTGTCTGACTGTTTGTTACCTCTTCACTCAAAAACCACTAAACCAATTTTGCTGAAAGGTATGGAGATATTTTGTGTCCCAACCCCCAGGAAAAGCCATAATAATAATATTATTATCCATTTTCCAAGTTAAAAAATATAATAATAATATTATAATACTTTTTAACCTGGAAAATGTACGGATCTCCCGTGAATGAATTTTGGCCCTCCCCCTAGAAATCAGGATGTCCCCTAATAAAAATATATTTAAACGTAGAGTTCGACAATTATACTTAAAACAATTGAATGAATAATACATCAATAAATTTTAGGTAGTTTATGTTTCCACTTGGAATTAATTTTTGACAAAAAGTATACTTTTTTTATTTTTATACATTAGCTTTGCAATGATATACAATTGTAGGTATATTACATTTTATAGTTTATGAATATTATATTTATTTAAGTAAGTATTAATATAATATGTATTTTATTGTTTATGTACTTATGTTTATTTTAATTAATTATATATAATTAGTTTTATTAATTATTTATAATATATAAACTCATTTATGTTATCGTTAATACTTTGTATCTTATTACCACGAATGCGCCTGTATATAATACATTCTCAGTATCACCCTAAGGTTGGTTGGTAGAGAATGCCACAAGACATTAAGCCCGCCTGTGTAAATTGCATAAAGTGTGAATAAATAAATAAATATTTATAAAACGAATTTTGGCGCAACTTAGTTGCGGGCATCATCTAGTTACTTATAGTACTTTCTAACAAACAGACAGAATACAACTATTTAATTGTGTTTTTTTAACTTTAAGAAACTATTAATTATTATCAATTCTAGTGCATACAAAAATAATTGCTATTACGTGGAACTTAGACGCGCTACGTGGATTATAACTACACTAGATGACGCCCGCAACTCCTTTGCGCCAAAACTCGTTTATCGTCCTTTCCCGGGGTTCAAAGTATCTAACATAACATGCCAAATTTCAGCAAAATCGGTTCAGCGGTTTGGGCGTGAAGAGGTAACAGACAGACAGACACACTTTGGCATTTATAATAATAATAATAAATCTTTAATATTAATATTATTATGGAGTATGGATATTTTAAATTTAACTTATCCTTTACATTACGTCCACTGCATATATACACTTTTTGGCTCTTATTTGATGCCGGCCAGTGTTCATTTGTGGAGTGGCTCCAAATATTTTTTTTCCATAATATACCTTTAACACAAAAAGTTTGCGGAACAGTGATCTAGTAGACAATATTGCTTACTGCACATCCTTTGGATTCTTGCTGAGTATACCGTTGACGGGCATCAGAGAAAATATCTGGCCGATGACGAGCGTCGCTCGCATGCACTGCTGAAACGTGGCTGGATACTTCAGTGGCTTTTCCGATACACCGATTTTGTTCTCTGAAACATTTTTGGGATTATATTGCAATGCGACGTCAATGCGTTTATAAAAATATGAAACGGGATTAAATATCCATACTAATATTATGAATGCGAAAGTGTGTCTGTCTGTCTGTCCGTTACCTCTTCACGCCCGAATTGCTTTGTGTCCCGGGAAAGGACATAGGATACTTTTTATCCCGGAAAAATGTATGGTTCCTGCGCGATAAATGATTTTTGGCGCAACGAAGTTGCGGGCGTCATCTAGTGATTGTATATCTTCTAGTGACTTTATGGCTGAATAGATTTTGTTAAAATGTTAAGTGCTTATCCTACAAGATATAAGACCCACAAGCCTGAGACGATTTCCAGACAACATTTATATTTCGTCCCAAAATAACGTTGCTCCGTACTAAACATCAGCACGGTCCTGAACCGTGCCTATAGAAGTATCTGATATTGGCTATAAACGACATCTCCAAGACAACGCCGGAAATGATAATGTGGGAAATAGTGTGTGGAGGCCAAAGGAAGATCTTCCGACCGAGCGAGGTGGTATGCCCGGTCAGGCCGAAGCCCACGTGACGCATTTCAGTTGTCGTATATATACCGACGCGCTTAGAAAACTTCGATAGCGCGATGCAGGAATGTTAGGCGAATGTGGGTACCGCCACAATAACATTGGGCACATTATGGCAAAACAATGTTTGCGGGATCTGCTAGTATAATATTGTTTAACTAACTTTTATGTGGTATCCATAGGGATGTGCTTCCAGGATAAATCAAAGTCATATTTAAGTTCGTCAGTAGCTTTGATGTTTGTAAAATAGTCCACACTATAGACAGTACTTAGCAGGTTCTGAATATTAACTTCTTAATAGGATCAGGGTTCCTCATGCATTGATAAAAACTGCAAATTATACAAGAAATGTCTTTGCTGCCAGCATCCTTAATGACTCAATCCAAACTTGTGAAATGATTAATGAAAATATTTCTCCAACGATTCGAACTCACGATCTCCATGTCAAGAGCCATGCTCTAAACCACTGGACAACGGAGGCGATACTCCGTTGTGCCGTGAGGCGGTGTGCCGTGTGACTGGCCTTTAATAAAGTCTGTATTCAACAGAATCACAATTCACTGTGATTTTCTTAGAATTGACTAAAATATTTTTACTACTGGGATGGAATTCGTAGCCAAAATTTTAATTAAGAACTTAATTGAGTTTAATAAGTAAGCGGTGTCTGTCGGATAGGTATCTTTAAATGGTGAGGTCGATTTATAGATTAGGATAATTAAAAGGAATTATGTAAGAAATGTTTCTGTTTGTTTCATAATATTTCTTATATAATTAAAAAAAACTCGTCACTTAACTTGATTTTTTTTTTAATTTTTAAAGAATATTTTCGGTTGGATTGAGATATTTTAAGTCAGTAAAAAGAACATTTTTATTTATGTGTCTTACAATTCAATCAATCAATCAATTTATTACAAAACAATATGAGCAGGCAAACATTTGTTTGAGAATCGGACCCAGATTACGTGCGACCTAATTAAACATTTTTCTGCTCATTCTCAAAAAAATGCACAGCACTACAGTCTGCAAATTAAAAGTTTTCATTTAAAAAGGTAATTATTTTATTACTTGCTGTTCCGGTGAACTTCGTGTCACTTCAAAACCTTCCCTGGACTTCTACGAATATTTTAAGACTAAAATCAGCCCAATCCGTTGAGCCGTTTTCGAGTTTTAGCGTGACTAACGCATTTGAAAATCCATTTTTATTTATTTTTTATATAAGAAGAATACATACGGAATCTAGAGGTAGTATCTAATAATACAACTTAACTGAAGTTCAGCGGTTAATGTAGGGTTAACTACAAACTAATTTTTATGGACTATTTGCGTGCGAGCTAAACTTGACAGAGATCGCTATCTGAAATCCATAATTAACGGTTGTTTATTAAACATTTTTTTTTATAAAATAACGGTACAAACGAGCAAAGGAGTTACCTGATAGAAAACAACTATCGTCGCCCATGGACATTCGCAACATCAGAAAAGTTGCAAGTGTGTTGCCGCCCTTTTAAAAACTAATAGTACAGTCAGAAACATAGCTATTTTACCGTGTGTATGATAATAATCATTACTTATTATTATAAAAAGAATAGTTTTTTAGGGTTCCGTACCCAAAGGGCAAGAAAACGGAACCCCGGACCAGGTATTACTAAGACTTTGATGTCTGTCTGTCCGTCTGTCTGTCTCCAGGCTGTAACTCAAGAACGGTAATAGCGAGAGATTTGAAATTTTCACACTTCTGTTGCTGCTATAACAACAAAAATAAATTAAATATTTAAGGGCTCACATACAACAAACGTGATTTTTTGCTCGATATAAATGATGGCAATAGATATAAATATTCACAAAATACTCAATTGTATATAATATTCACAAAATACTATTTTATACTTTAATAACCTTTACTTATTATTATACTTAATATATTATTATAATAAAATCTTATTATTACAATTTTCATAAAAGAGTATTTTTTCCAAATAAAAAGTTTCTACCGCCAAAAATTTCATTTTCATCAAATGTAAGATCGGTTATTATTTTACAAAAAAAATCTATATTTTCTATTATAGACTTATGCATTTAATACATAAGTCTAATATATCTCTTTAATGTACTTCAGAACAATAAGGTACTCACAAATTCAACACTGAACTACGCAATGAGGCGCCAACAGTCAACACTACATAATAAAGGAGTAATCAGGAATCTTACAGCATAGAGCATAATAATTGGCGATTTTAAAAGTGTTATTTTACACGATTTTTGTGAAAGTAAAAGTTTATATCACAAGATGTTTAGGCACAAAAAATATAGAACATGACTTGTGAGACATGTTCAATACTCGAGGACGTGATATTTGGCTATTATATTAGTTAAAAAAAAATAATAATAATTGATCACTGAGTAAATGTAGCATAAAGTTAAATCATTATATTTTACCCAACGCATGGACACCGCGTGCGGGAGGGGTAGCACGGGGCGCGTGCGGCCGCGCCGGCCGCATAGTAATTTACTAAGTGTCCAATGTCCATGATTCATTTATTTAAAGGGAAATTTGATCAAAAATTAGTACCTTATTTTATTACTTAATTAAAATGAGAATCGAGTACCGAGTACTCTCCTTAAGTACCTATTGATCATTTTTCACCAGTCATGCTGTATAATCTTCCTTTGCGAAAGAGACCTTGCGTTGAGCCCATAAAGTTAATATACCTATCGGAATAGAGAAACAAAGGCCTGAGCAAGCGAGATGTCACTATCAGTAACACTGCGTGGTAGAAAGAGAAGCGTGATTTGAGGTTGCATCGCTTTTTTTTCCATCTGTTTGACAGTTTGTCTGACCCTGTGCCGATCGTTGTCAATTTGGGCTCTCAGAAAAATTGGGATTTTAAGTTAAATAATGAATAGTTTTTAGAAATACTGCTCTAGAAACATCGACAAAATGTTTGTGGAATGATTCTGGATCCACACATCGAAAAAACCCGGACAAATATTCATTTCACAGGTGAATTATTCTACATCGACAGGACCTAGTTTTAAGTTTGTTTTCGCCAATTTCTACGAGTTATTGGTATTGATTTTGATAATTCACTTCTATATATGTTTAATTATATGGAAAACATAACTTGACTAGCCATGGTGCACAATTTAAGGATATTTTGTGTAAACAATTTTCATCTATTTTACACTAGGGATATGAAAATATTTTTTGGTTAAGTATACTAATTAACTAGGAATGTTGAAATGATAACATACTCATCCGTAGTTTATAATTAGTTTAAGTATATTAATATACTATCATACATAATTTATCGTTTTTAAGGTTCCGCACCCAAAGGGTAAAAAGTCCTAGTAGTGGGGTCCCGCAGCCCGCTCTACTACTAAGACTTCGTTGCGTGCCCGTCTGTCCATCCGTCCGTCCGTCTGTCTATCTCCAGGCTGTATAACAAGAACCGCATAGTAATAGACTTCTGAAATTTCCACAGATGTAATGTCATTCTACATCCAATATGGCTGCTCATCCAATATAGGGGAATAGTTGAAAGCACTTCTGCAAGATGGGCATCAAATAAAAGGGCTCATTGAGAGTGAATTAAAAATTAATAGAGTCTAGTGAAGTCGTGTCGTGTCGTGAACTGATGTGACGTGACGTAACCTGTCGTGTCGAATCGTGTCATGACATGTCGTGTCGTATCGTGCGGGTTTTAGAAAATGCCCGGTTGAAACCGGTCACCCTTCATGTGCGAGTCCGACTCACACTTGGCCAATTTTTTAGATTTCCTGCTGACCTGGATACCAGAAATTCATGGCTTAAAATAATTAACCGTCCAAACTGGACTCCGAAGAAAAATTCATGCATACTTAATTGTGCAGCAAGCATTTTGAAGAAAAGTCACATTTTCTTCAAAATTACAATTTTATTATATTATATATCTATGCAGTTTTATTTTATCCCATTTTATTATTTTTACAATCTTACAATAATTATTATTCCATGATCGATATTTTGTCGAATTACAAGATGTTTGTACATCACTGACACGCACACGTAAACATAATTGTATACATAGATGTAAATCAAATTTTGGTTAAGCTTGACAGCTCGGGATTGTTTCTCTATTCCGATAGGTATATTACCTTTATGGTTAAGCCAAAGACACCACACATAAGAGGAAATCGTTACTTTTTCTACGACAATTACTGTGTACATAACACAGAATATCCGTAGTCAATTTTCTACAACTTATAACATTTGTTGAGAAAAACTCTCACATCTAATATGGCGTATGAAAATACTTTGTATTTTCGACAAAAATACAGAGAACGTCGGATTTGAATGTTTTCATATAAGACGTGTGTCGCTCAGATTTGTTTGGTTAGTAGTGATAATATTTACTTTACTAGCACGTTCGAAGTCAACGTAAAATAACATACTTTATTACTTTGATGTTGGGTAATGCCAGGATTAAATGCATTGGTTTTGCAGCGAATTTATTTTTATTGTGTTAATAAGGAGTAAAACTAAAATTCTTCTACAGCGAACAGGAAATGAGCCAAATTATATTCCTAAGACCGTCGATTAGATATTACAAGTCAACATTTTAGAGGCATAAAATGATTAACAATAGAGGGGCACTAAACTACCTATAATGTTGTCTAATAAAATATTATGCCAAATAAGTTTTTAAAACCTTAGAATTTTGGTTTGATAAAAATTAAAAAAAAAAGATTCAAGTATTATGACATGAAAAAATGATAAAATTCCATAATAATATTATGAATGTTAACAGCTTTTATAAGACCCCATTCCCGTGTAGCCGCAGCCCGCAGGGCAAGTATGGGAGTTATTTGTAATTAGATTTTCGAGTATTTTTTAGTTAATGTTTTGTTAATATGAAGGATTTTTTAATATAAAATTATGTGTTAGGAAAGTATATAGTGTTGTATAATTTTTAATCTACATACAGGGTGTAACAAAATTAAGTTATAATACTTAAGAATGTGTACGTGTTCCTCAAAGAGAGTAAAAGTAGCAGAATTTACCGCTCTTGTTCTGTCTAGGAAGTTTAGAATTCTGGTCGTTTGAAGTTTTAAAGCGAAATGCGTAATAAAAAACATATTACCACTCTTATCATTCTTTATTGCATAATATATTATACACAATATTGAGGCAACATAACTTATATGTATTTTAAATAATAATTTATTTACATGTACAGTAAAAGTATTATAATGTTTTTCTTTTTTTTTTTCACGAAATTCTCATACTCTTGGATATAGCAATAACAATCAGCCACGGTCATTCAATTTCCTTTCTGCGGATGTATTTTAATCGTCAATCTGTAGTAAGACAAGCTCGTACGTCACAATAATGGCAGCCACCTGTAAAAATCAAGCCTATCTTTTATTTAGGCCTTCGTACACGGAAAGGCCGATCTGATCCAGCTGGACTAACTTAGACCGCTTTGTGTGCTTAACGGGTAGGTCTAAAGGCTAGTTCGCACTAGGCCAGTATTTTAGTTAAGTAGCGAGTATTTTAGTAGCTAAACGTGTCTGAACACTATTTTTTTTTTAGTAAATTAGTCAAGTAGATTGGTAAGTAATTTAGTCGAGTCAATCCATTTTATTCTATTTTTCGCGGGCGAGTAGCACCTCCCACCACGCGTCCGCGCTACTGGCGCGCCGGCTAAACAAGTCCGACCCAGTCGAATTAGTCGAGTTCATTAGTGCTTCAAGCCCCAAGCGGTCGCACGCGTGACGCGACCGCGATAATACAAAATATCTATTGTGTGATGTGTCTCGTTTTTTCCACGATCGAGGGATTAGTTACCTACCGCCAAAATTATTCAACTTTCAGACATTCTCGTCCATTTTCGTATCCATAGCTTCTTTTTATTTATTACTAAAGCCCGGATTTATATTATGTAAATACATATTTTTATTTTACGTGATTTTCGGCCTAGAATGTGTTTGTTACACGAATTATCATGTTTAGACTGTGAAAAACCAAGTTTTATTTTCCATATTTTTCCATATTTTAGGGTTTTCAACAAGTTTTCAAAGATAAGTCCATATTTTGCAGAAAAATGTCACAATCGTCAATATTTTCCACAAAAATAAAAAAAAAAGTAATATTTTCCCGCCACGTATATTTCGTTTCTCTCGCGTTTTATCGTCGTTCCAAGGAAGATTATTGAAGAAATAGAAAATAAAGTTTCAGATGCTGTTGCTGAGTGCTGACATGGCTAAACAAAAACTGAAGTATGTTTCGATCGCGACAACAATAGAATACAATAGCATTTCCAAGAATCCCCGATCGAAGGATTAATATGGCATTGCACAACACGTATTAATGCATGTGCATGCTTGGATCCGATTAAGGCTATATTTGGAACAATATATTTTTTTGTATTATTATTTGTCAGAGATTTTATAATAAATTATTATTAGTCAGTTTTAATTTTGATAATTTGAAAAAGCGCGTCATTGTGTATTGCAAACAATTTATTGCGCTGTAAGCTGTTCATCTTACAAAACATCACTCACTTGTGAACTGTACTCGAATGAAGTGCGAACGATTTTGGTGCAGAAGCGAGAACTTTAGCTACTAAAATACTCGGTACTAAACTAAAATACTGGCCTAATGCGAACTAGCCTTAAGAGTGCGGTTGCACGGTCAGTCTGTTTAGTCCATCATTCTGATCTAGACTGACGGAAGAATGATCGTGTAACTGTTTATTGACTGATCAATTTTTTATTATGTTCTTTCCGGCCATTATTCTGGCATCAGTCTCAGACTGATGGCCTGAACTGATGAATGAGTCGGCCAATATCTATTTTTAAGTAACATACATAGCAAAATATCCTTTGCCGGGTCGGCTAGTAGAGTACTAATTTAAAAACTTACAGAAAGTATGTGCTCTTTAGTAACATAGAAGTATTTTAGTCCACTCAAAGCTATGAAACTGCCTTGTATCTGCTGTATAAATCGATGCACCTGAAGCAGAAGTAATACGGAATGTAAAATTTGTTACAGAGAATTTGTAACATTTTTATATCAACTATGAAAAGTAAATGCTATTAAAGAGTTATGAAAATAAATTGTAAAAAAACATTTGCATTTCGCTAAGAAAGGTTAGAGTTCAATGAAGATATTCGATATAATGATCAGGAATTTAAGTACAAAATACAAATACAAATACAAATATTTATTTACCAAAAAAAAAATGTCAACATAATATGCGATAACGGATCCCCACACTAGGCGATGCCTGTCCTGTGGGGACGAAACGAAGTTACTATAATTACGTTTTTTAAAAATAATTAGTAATATAATTACACTAAATTCAAAGTTGTTCTATTGATGTTATTAGTGTGTGTGTGTGTGTGTGTGTGTGTGTGTGTGTGTGTGTGTGTGTGTGTGTGTGTGTGTGTGTGTGTGTGTGTGTGTGCGCGCATGACTTTATTCCGTAATTTTGAACATATTTTCGGTTTCCTCGTACGAAATTCCAAGAAGAGTTTCAAAAAGAACAGTCTTAGCTTTCATAAAAGATAACTTATCAATTTGGCATAATTTAATAAGGTTATTGTATCTATAAGGCAGGAGAAACAAGTCAAATTTTTGAGCGAACGCAGTTTTGACGGCGACTGCGGGAACCCTAAAAGAACGTTGTTTCAGTAGTGTTATGTACTGGGAGGAGCTAACTCCTGCCTTTAGAATGTAGAGTTTCCTAACACTTAGTAGACGAAATTCTTGCAACAGAGCAGAAGTGGGATCCTCTTGTTCAGAGCAACTTTAAGTAAAGCACGCTGAGCTCTTTCGGCAGCGATAAGGGTGGTAGACGCTGCACCTCCCCACACAGGTATGCAGTAGTTTATGATAGACTGACAGAGTGCTAGGTATATGGTTCTTAGTAAGTGAGGGTCCGCTGCGTTGCGTAGATTTTTCAGAACTGGTATTATTTTTCGAATACGGGAGGTCAGTAGGCAGATATGTTCCCTAAAAGACAGCTTCTCATCCAAAATTATGCCAAGATATTCAAAGAGTACCAACTCTTTGAATTTGGGGACAATTACAGGACTCTCGTTCATTGGCAGAACATCTATGTATACTCAAATAGAGTAAAGATTTGCAGTTTGATGCAGCTGTTTTATGAAAAAACACAAATTTTGTTTTCGAGGCATTTATTGTTAACAGATTTGCTCTAAGCCAATCTAAAACAAGCGCTAATCCTTCTTCAGCAATTCGACGGACATCACTTACAGCTTTAGCGTGGAAAATGAGTGCAGTATCATCCGCGTAGCAGTAGATGTCTGCAGAGGCTAAGGGCAAGGTGGCAATCTCGTTGATGTAGAGTAAGAAAAGTGATGGGCCTAATACGCTGCCCTGAGGGACACCGTAAGTAATTGGTTTAGTATCACTTAGGACATTACCTAGTTTAACTCGTTGAAGTCTGTCTGATAAATAGCTGGAAAACCAATTTAAGGCAATACCCCTAACGCCACAAGATTCTAGTTTTCCCAAGAGTATGGGTATTGAGACTGTGTCGAATGCCTTAGCCAGATCAAGAAATACACCAACACAGCACCGACCTTCTTCGAGGTGGGAAACTACTTTATTTACGAGAGAAGAAACAGCGTCCTCCGTAAATTTTTTCCCTTTGAAATCCAAACTGTTGGTTGTTATTTATCTGATTTGAGTCTAGAAACGAAATTAATCTCCGGTGTACGATACGTTCAAGAAGTTTTGACAGAGTACTTAAGAGAGAAATTGGTCGGTAGTTACTGGGGTCATCTTTAGGACCGCCTTTGTGGATAGGAGTGACAACGGCGGTTTCCAAGATTTGGGAAAAGCTCCAGTTTCTATGCTCTTGTTGATAATTAATGTAATTGGAGGCGCTATGATTTCCACTAAACTTTTTAATACTCTGTTATTTATGCCGTCAAGTCCAGGGGAGCTAGAGTTATTTAGATTTCGGATTAAGCTCTTAACCTCGATTGTGCGGGGAACTTTATGATAGCATTAGCATGCCTATAAGCAGCACTTGCTATCGGTAGATTTCAGTATTTTTTTTTTAACAGGCTTTGGCCCACCACACATACCCACCACTGTATCTCCTGTGCCGCCAGGATCGACAGCGGTATCCAACCACGAAAACCCTTTGATATGATCTCAGGGAGCCCGAGGGACATGCTAAATCTGTCTTGGGACCCGCAACGAAATTAATCAGAAGAAAATAGGAGGAGTAGGAAGATTCCAATTTCCCTCCCCATAAAAGCTGGAGACAGCACAAAGTTGCAATGACCGAAAGTCAAAGAACTAGGGTTACTAGATTTCAGTATGTCTAATGGTTTATGTTCTAACTAGATGACGCCCGCAACTTCGTTGCGTGAAAATTCGTTTATCGCGCGGGAACCGTACATTTTTCCGGGATAAAACGTATCCTATGTCCTTTCCCGGGACTCAAAGTATCCCCATACCAAATTTCAGCAAAATCGGTTCAGCGGGTTTAGGCGTGAAGAGGTAACAGACAGACAGACAGACAGACGGACAGACAGAAAGACAGACAGACACACTTACGCATTTATAATATTTGTATGGAAGTATGGATAATCTTAATACATCAAAATGTATAGATATAATACTTTGATCTGTTTATAATTCGACGACCTCTGTGGCTCAGTGGTGAGCGCGTTGGTAGCTCAAGCCAGGGGTCGATGTTCCCGCCTCCCGGGTCTGGATGTGTATTAAATATATGTATTATATAATAAAATCTTAAATATACCTATGTATAGTATAAAAGTATTAAATATATTTCCGTTGTCTGGTACCTGTAACACAAGCCCTTTAGGTACTTAGCACGGGGCCAGACTGAAGTGGTGTGAAGCGTCCATAGATATTATTATTTATTATTATTTAATACAAAACCATGAGAAGAATCTCATAACATCGACAGACAAGATCCTGTAATGAAGTTCCATGGTTATGTCCTGGTCCATACCTCGATGGAATAGCTCGCAGCAGGTAATCTGTACAGGTAAGGGGCTGCGACGAGGGAGGCGGTGTGTACTTCGGAGGCAATCAGCGCCATCGCCAGGAACCGGCCGATGATGAACGCGAGGGAATTATAGAGGTAGTATGTCACCAGCTCCGCGCCGCCGAAAGGTCTGAAATTAAAAATAATAATAATATCTATGAACACTTCAGACCACGTCAGTCTGGCCCGTGGTAAGTACCCGAAGGACTTGTGTTACGGGTACCAGACAACGGAAATATTATATTTAATACTTTTTTATACTTTACATATATTTAAGATTTTTATTATAATATTATACACAATTTTAACCCATCAAGCCCCATAAGCTCACCGGTGAGCGAGACACAATAGAATAACAATAGATTTCCAAGAATCCACGATTGAAGGATCCATCCATCCATCCACATCCATGACCCAGGAACATTGAAAACTTTTTGTTCCGTCGGCGGGATTCGAACCCACGACCCCTGGCTTGAGCCGCCACTCGCTCAATCATTGAGTTTGTTCGAAATATCTAGAACAAGATTTATCAATTGCTGAGGCTAGAACTTTGGGCGCATGAGAAAACGTTAGAGAAAGCTGCACTGAAAAGAACTAACTTAACCATAAGAATACCCACGTCCTACTTTTTGTAGGGCCGATAATCGGGTATAATTCACATTATTGTCGACAGATTTTTCGTATGATGCAAGTGTTGCACTCTTACAATCAATATGTTTTATTTTTCCGTTACAAAATAATATCAAATATTATGTTACCCAATGGGATGTGGCCCTTACACAAAGTTGAAAATAAAAGTGAAAAAAATATATCATACCCACTAGGATAAGGTGGACACTCCATTATATTTTTATAAGATGTCTTGGCGTTTCTGAAAAAAAAAAATTTATTATAAGCCCATAATGTTACATGTAACATAATATTAACTCATAATATGATAATAACCCACTAACTTATACAAATTGTATAATATCTTAGGCATTGTATAATGTTTACAAATTCTTCTATCTTTTTTTTATTACGTGACATGATATTATTATATATAATTACTAGCGACCCGCCCCGGCGTCGCACGGGTATAAAATATACAGCCACTGAAAAAATGATTAAAATCGATAGCCTATGATCCTTCACGTGGTCTACTTCTTATCTGTGCCAAATGACATAAAAATTGCTCCAGTTGTTCGCGAGATAAGCCCTTTCAAATAATTTCCCCCATTTTTTCCACATTCTCCTATTAGTCTTAGCGTGATAAAATATAGCCTATAGCCTTCCTCAATAAATGGGCTATCTAACACTGAAATAATTTTTCAAGTCGGACCAGTAGTTCCTGAGATCAGCGCGTTCAAGTTAGCCCTTTGAAATAATTTTCCCCGTTTTTTCCACATTTTCCTCTATTTCTTCGCTCCTATTAGTCTTAGCGTGATAAAATATAGCCTATAGCCATTATTGATAAATGGGCTATCTAACACTGAAAGAACCATCAAAATCCGTGTCGTAGTTTTAAAGATTAAAGGGAACAAAGGGACACGAGGGAATAAAAGCGACTTTGTTTTATAATAAGTATAGATATACTTTTGTTGTTGAAAGGCTTTTTGAATAGGCTCAGCAGCAATTATTATAAGACATAGCGACGTAGCCCTGCTACGATATTCGTAGTACTGCTACGAAATAGCGCTGCAACGAATGTCACAGTAAGGCCGTGTTTCCACCTGTAAGCAAACTCGCGGAAGTCTTGCGTGAGTTTCTTGCAATTTTTTTTACATTTCATATAATTCCTGCAATTTATTTAGAAGCTCGGGGATAAATGCTATACGAAACTAGACCGTATATCTGCGGTGACCCGCAGCGAGTCGCGAGTCCTCGCAGACATGTTTAGATATGCTGTCGCAACTACTCGCAGGAAGCGCTTGACAAATTGTCGCGACAGCACTTGCTACGGGGTTTACAGTTGCAAGCTGATGTCAGACAGACTGTCAGACACTTCTCGCGACAGTTGTCTTGCAGGTGGAAACACGGGCTTATGCTACGACGAAGCGCTGCTACATAAATGTTAATTCGTGATAAAGTGTAGTTATTAAGATTATAATAGATATGTATGTTAGACTTTAAGGTATATACTGTATGGGCCTACGTAGCCTGATTAAAATAAATAAATAAAAATAAATAAAATAAAATAAATAAATAAAATGTATTAATGCTGCGACGTAGCCGTACCAGTAATCTATATTCTATCTATACTCTATACTTATTGTTGTTATTATAAAACAAAGGCCCTTTTTTTCCCACATGTTCCTTTGTTCCCTTTAATCTTTAAAGCTACGCAACGGATTTTGATGATTCTTTCAGTGTTAGATAGCCTATTTATCGAGAAAGGCTATAGGTTATGTTTTATCACGCTAAGACTAATAGGAGCGAAGAAATAGAGGTAAATGTGGAAAAAACTGGGAAAATTATTTGAAAGGGTTAACTTGAACGCGCTAATCTCAGGAACTACTGGTCCGATTAAAAAAAAAATTCACTGTTAGATAGCCCATTTATTGAGGAAGGCGTGATATTTTATCACGCTAAGACTAATAGGAGAATGTGAAAAAAACGGGGGAAAATATTTGAAAGGGCTTATCTCGCGAACTACTGGAGCAATTTTTATGTTAATTTGCACAGATAAGAAGTAGACCACGTGAAGGATCATAGGCTATCGATTTTAATTATTTTTTCAGTGGTTATATATTTTATACCCGTGCGATGTCGAGGCGGGTCGCTAGTGTTATTATAACATTTAACGCACAAATACAACAATATGATTTCCTCTATACATATAAAATATGTTTACATAAGCGTATTGAAGAGCTGCAGACAGACGAAGAACAGGTTACTGGCGAAGGAGAAGAAGATGACGCTGCCGATGACGTCATCGAAGGAGCGCACGAGCAACGTCGCGCGGTTGTAGTCCTCACGCAGCTGGCGCCAGTACGCCGGGGGGAAGTACTGGAATATATACAAGCAGTCAGGTTTATTAAAAGGCTCCAATTGCATCATATTTTAAACTGACTTGAAGAAAAAGGAATATTTCTCAATTCAACATACATTTTTTTTAGCAGATATTTGTGATATGATGTGATTTCGCAGTTTTTTGAATACGATCAAATATAGTTAGCCTGCCTTTTAAGATAAAAAATATGTATGTAATGTTGTTGTAGGTAGGTACTCACTTCCTAAATAAATAAATGAACTTACTTGGCCTTCACTCTCCTTAATTTTATTATTAATTTGTTCCAAGATGGAGGTCAGAAACAAGCTGATACAGATGATGAATATGTAAGGATAGCTCCAGTTGATTGTTGTGATAAAATTTACCGTCTGAAAAAAAAAAACACGTTGATAAAGCTTATATTACAACACACTGTATTCAGGGATTGCTGTTTGTGTGAATGAGAGAAGCATTATGTTGTCTTTTTGGCATTTATGTAGTGGAACTGTCATGGCGAACATTTTTAGATGGTCATAGAAACAGCTTTTCTGTAACAAGTATGGAATAAGAAGCCAATAGAATGTCTTATACCAGGGGTTCCCAAACTTTTTCAGCCTGCGGCGCACTTACAAGTCAATATTTTGTCACGGCGCCCTTTTTTTTTGAGACGGGGACTCGCTGCGGCCGTAAAGATGGTGAATTGAGCGCAGCCCTACCCACTAAAACCCGTCTATACTCTTCCACTCGTCGCACGCAGGATTGCGAGAACGCGCAAGCTTTCTTTCCGCGGCTCTGCGTGCGTGTGCCTGCTTGTCACCAGCAGGCCCTCCTCGAGCCCATGCAGGCTCCGTGGCCAAACAGAGGCCCTTCCAGGGCTTGTGTAGGCCTGAGACTTTGGGCGCGCGACACTCTCAGGGACTCGGTGCAATGGGCGGCGGCATCCCCATACCGCCGCTCCGAGCTCCCTGGCTAAGGTGGGACGCTGTGGTCATTTGGGTTGACCCGTCTTCGCCTTGGCCTACTTCTGCGACGAGGGTTGAGCGCCTCCGTCTCTCTTATGCGCTCGGCCTCCTCTTTTGCGGAGATGACATCGTGAGCGAAATCCTCCACCGCCTTTCACTCTTGTTCGCCGCTCAACATTGCACGAAACAGTGCCGGCAGCGAAAGGTCCGGTCCGATGGCAGCACTGAGTGCCGCACGTTGTACTATCCAAGAGGGACACACCGTGATGGTATGTTCGGCCAAGTCCCTGTCACAGTCACAGTGGTGACATGGTTTCTTCTCGACTTACGATCTCGCACAGGTACCGAACTAAGCAGCCATGCCCGGTCAGCATCTGTGTGAGTCGAAAGGAGAGCGCGCCGGTCTTCCTTGTCAACCACTGTTTCAGTACTGGTCGAATGGCCTGCACCAGATTTACGCTGACTTGAGGCTCTTGCAGCCTTTCCTCCCATAGTTCTAATATAAACACCTTTTATGATTATATTTAGGTAAAGCAAGTAAATAATAAACAAAATATATTCAATCATCTGCCTGCTTTACATAATTCATATTATAATTTTATTTTATAATTATTATTGTGGTTATGGATAATGATGGAGGATCGACTCACGGGCCACGGCGCCCCTCCTGCCTTTCCGCGGCGCACCAGGGCGCCGCGGCGCACAGTTTGGGAACCCTTGTCTTATACGACCCTAAAGGTGTGCTATGGAACATTTCAAGTACCTTTACCTCTATTCAGAGCAGTGTAATAGGATTTAAGGAGTATAGCAAGTATCGTTTAGTATTTTTTATATTGCATTGAAAAAAGGAGATTTCATGTTTCGATTCTTACCAACAGAACAATTCCCATGGGAAACTGGTAAGTGACTTCCGCGCTGAATATCCAGTATATCATCTTCTCTATGACCTTCGGGTAGACGCCATGATCCGTCTCCATGCAGTCTGTCACCACCGACACTCTAGCGATAATCACTAGAATGTGTTCAACTAAAAAAAAACAACGGCCTGATTACATATCTTACAAGTACAACAGTTTAGCAACAGGCGTAAATTGTGCAATTTCCGCTGCCAAACAGCAATTTCGACGTAGCAACAGCAATGCGATAGACGATCGCTACCAGAGTAGACAGAATTATAGAGTATGTCGACTTAGAACTGATGTTGAAATTTATAAATTTGACGTATTATGACGAAAATCGTCTTAATACGTCATCGTCAGGGTTGTTAACGAATTTAAAACTATGACATATTCGCTGCACGTGTTCCTCTTTGGTCGTATTGTTGTTTGTGTTTTGGCACATACGATTAAAATTGTCAGAATCCAATTTTGAAATCTTTATTTTAAATATTTTAAAATAAATTATATCAGCCAGCGCGAGGCACATTCCGTTCATAATCCTAGTGAAACCCGACGAATTTGACAGATATTGAAACCTGTCCGTTTCTTTGCAGTCGAACTACTGGTAGTTATGTCTATTGTGTCGCCACCAACTGATAAGAAATTTGAAATGTCAAAAAAAAAATCGAGAAGCTAGCGGACAACCGCAGATCAACAAAAATTGTGCGTGTAACCAATTTCGCGACAACTCGTGATAGGTTGCTGTCGCGAAATTGGTTAAAAAATGTCTGCTATATTGTTCATTCGTAACTGTCTAGGACTAACGTCAGTGAATAAGAAAGAGAAGGTATATGGTTTTGCCGCGCAAAATAGAGGGGATAATATTTCCTTCTACTACTAATCAGATACCACTCATCCCCTAAACACACTAGGCCGAAGTTACGCGGCGTAAATTCCGTATGATTACGTCCGCAATGTCAAACGCATACAAAATATGGACGGAACGCGACGGAATAGTGTGTCATCGGTAATTTAAAATACATTGCGGGCGTAATCATGCGGATTTTTCTTTTATTAAATAAGGGGGCAAACGAGCAAACGGGTCACCTGATGGAAAGCAACTTCCGTCGTCCATGGACACTCGCAACATCAGAAGAGCTGCAGGTGCGTTGCCGGCCAAACCGCCGGCAATGCACCTGCAGCTCTTACGCCGCGTAACTTCGGCCTAGTGTGTTTAGACACTAAGTCAAGCGTATTCTCACACCGCGTACGGCAAAACAATATCAAAACACGAATCAGCTTTACCAGCATTTTTAGAATGGTTGAAAAGTGAACTCTAAATACTAACACAGAGCCGCTCCAAAAAGAGTTATGGTCGCTACTGTGCACTTGAATTTGATCGACGAGTCTATATACTGGTCCAACCGCGCCGCTGCTACTTGCTCCAGCAGCTGGCGCCACTTGCGCGCCACTTGCATGAAGATCATGCTCGTGATGCAAGTGGTCGAGTAGAATGCCAGGTTACCTGGAAAAACATGAACGCTGTAACTCGCTATAGTTAAAGCAGTGATTTAAGGCGGTGGCGGCCATTGACCTCTGGTCAATTATTTAAGCTGATGATGATTGAATGATATTTCATAGTTTTCTCTGCAAACCACGCTTGACAATGAAGTCCCAGTAAATTGTTTTGGAATTTAAAAAAAAGGTTACAAATTAATATTCTAAATGTTTTCGAGGAATGTTCTGATAAAGTTATAATATTCTGTATCTGATCGAAAATTCAAAACCATTAAAGGAATACATATAAGGACTCCTTGATTAAGATCAATTACTGTTTATGCCTTGTCTCCCCATTTTGACTTTAACTAAATCAATAATTTACGACTTACCAAGTTTCCTAACAGTGACTCCGCCATCGAGCACCCTGTACATGCACCACAGTGTGGCGGAAAATTGCATCGCACACAACACGCAGTTGTACAAAACCCGATACGAAAGTATCTCGAACCTGTAAGATTATATAACGAATTACTACAGAACTAGCGGAGCCATGTCGTAGAACTGCGCTGCTACAACGTAGAGATGCATTCATAGCGTTGCAATTTTTTTTTATTTATATAAATAATGTATATTATAATATTGTATGGGCATATTAATATTAATATATAATATATTGTATGGGCCTATGTAGCCTGATATAAATAATTGTATGAGGCTACATAGGCCCATATAATATATTATACGACGTGACGTAAGAGCCAGTCCACACGGCGCGTTGCGTCAGCGTTGCGTCAACGCAGCGCTGCTGTTTGACGCATAGCCGGCCACACGGGCGCTGCGTCATCGTAGCGTTATTACGAAGCGGTCTTAACGTCAACACCCCCTCCCGCTTCGTCTCGGGGGCTGCTATCCATCGAGTGCGTTGTGACGACGCAGCGCAACGTGTAAACACCATGGTTATTTGTATGAAAAACAACGCAACGTCAACGCTGCGTCGACGCAACGCTGACGCAACGCCCAATATGTACATGCTCTAAAGCTACTACACTGTGAAATAAAATAAAATATCTTTTTATTCAAAATGGGTATATGATACTCATTTTTAAAACTTGAACGAAGAAACTACGTTGCCTACCACCGGTTCGGGAACTACCCCGTCGAGAAGAACCGGCATGAGAAACTCGCACGGGGCCATCTTTTACTAAAAGAAATGGAAAATTGTATAATGAAATAAATGTAGTGCTGCATTTGTAGCGCTCCAGTTACGCTAGCGGTGCTAACGACGTAGAGCTACAACACCGTAGCGCTGCATTCGTAGCATTGTAGTTACGCTAGTCGTGCTGCGACGTAGCGCAACTACTACAATATAGCCATAGCAGTAAGGCCGCGTTTTCACTGAAGCGGAGCGGAGCGGAGCTTAGCGGTACCGAATGGACCAATCACCATGCTCGAAATCTTCGCTCCGCTTCGCTGTCATTCCGCTGGAATAGCACGATTGGTCAATTCGGACACCGCTAAGCTCCGCTCCGCTTCAGTGGAAACGCACTCTTATGCTACAATATTATTCGCTCAGATATTCGACACACATATTATACTCGTAGAATTTGTATGGTAGTTAGATTCTCGCTTTGGGATAACGGGAAACATTTTTCGGCAAAAATAGTTATAAAATGAGGTAAAAATTAATGAGCATCAGGATCCCCTGTCGTTTTGCTTAATTATCAGTTGACATTACGTGGCGAAGTGATGTGATCAACTTTATCTATGAGAAGATAGACATTGAATTCACAATTGGGTATTCCATTTATTTTGAATGGCTCCTTAAGTTGCTTCCTCACGTTACAGTAAGCTGACCCTTGGCTTAACTTACCTTACATTGGTGACGTCTGTGTTCATTACACCATCAACAGGTACCAGTCCACAGCACTGGCCTACGAGTAAAGGCAGCTTCATTGACTCCTGAAACGCCCTGGATTGGGTCTTGAAGTATACGTCATTCTTACCCCGAATAATATCCACAACTCTGTTTACTGTAAATATAATCTTATTTCTTACCCCGAATAATATCCACAACTTTGTTTACTGTAAATATAATCTTATTTCTTACCCCGAATAATATCCACAACTCTGTTTACTGTAAATATAATCTTATTTCTTACCCCGAATAATATCCACAACTCTGTTTACTGTAAATATAATCTTATTTCTTACCCCGAATAATATCCACAACTCTGTTTACTGTAAATATAATCTTATCACACAAGGTGTGGTAAAATCGAGTACGTATATTTTGGGCATACGTGGTCATAAAAAAAATAAACAAAAGTCAGAAGTTAAAAAATGCAAATTAATAAAAGTGCGAAACATCGAATATTATACCATGTTGGTAAAAATATTTATAAAGGTGCTCCCTCACCGGGAGCATTCGCTTGTAATGTAACGTTACAGAGTCGAGGATTGCAATGCACACCTTGTAATGATACAAAATCGAGCATTACAATGCGCACCTTGTAATGATACAGTGTGTAATATCTTGATACAACTTGTAACATCAACTAGCTATGGAATGCTCAAAGTCAATTTTTACATTACACGCGAATGCTCGTCAATCAGGGAGATAGTATTGTAATGTAATCCTCAAAAACGAATCTATAATTATATTAATAATGTTACTTTACAAATTACAAGAGAATGCTTGCGGTAAGGGAGCACGTTTATACGCATAATATCAATTCTTAACAAGTGTACATGATTACTTACATCTGATATACCGATAAACGATTTCCCTAAACTTTAATTTCTTCTCATCCTTTTTTGTGCTGTAATTGTAATAAATTCCGTATTTTGTTAAACGTAAATTGTACCATCAATAATTAAGGCGCTATAGGACCCTCAGAAATGTTACAAATCTGGTAATGAGATATACATATCTTCATAACCTTATCTAGGTTTGAAAAGAACTAGAAACACAATTAATGTATTTTGCCTCGATACATTTAATTTTCGAAATGACCTCTTAAAAATACGAAAATTGAAGATTATTTTTAAACAAAAATAGATGTATTGTAGGAAATTACTCTAATTAATAGACACCTTTGCAACTCAAAATCGTAGGTATAGAAGCATTTTGCTTAAATGCTCCTAGATATTTTTTAAATAATTATAATTACGTTTTGTCGCATGTTTTCCAAGTGAGCCGATAGCTTCTGGCCGCAGCGTATTCACGACTTTATAGTCATACAAATTAAGTATAAAATTGTCCTTGCGGTGTAATTTATTTTCGATATATCGCCTTAAATTGATTCATATGCAGATGACGGGCCTACGTCACTTGGTTAGGATACTTATTTTGGAACGAAGTTCCTTATCGCACGTTGCGAAAGAGGGCTAGACGGAAAAATTTGTAACGACATGATACAAAAGTGTCAGTATATTACAACTAAAGCAAAAATGCTTTAGCGCGTGTGGTAGCGTTTCTCTCTCTCTCTTTTTTTTGGGATTTTTTTGTGTTTTTTTTTGTATATTTTTTATAGCTTCGTTCCATCCGGGTGTCCCTTGACACCACTCAAGTTTTATATTTTTACGTCAATTTAGTGTAATGTGAAAATTTATCTCTTCTTCTTCTCTTCAACCAAATGACGTAGATCCGTCAACTGCCTATATGAACCAATTTCTTCGATGTTAGAGATATACTACGATAACATGGCGCGCTCCTCCAAAATTCAAAACGTTTGAAGTGCGTTGTCTTGCGCGGTCGGCTAGTTATGATTAGTTGACCAACAAATCTTGGTATTAAGTGACATTGACATATTACGAGTACTGGTTGATTGGTTGAATACTTACTACATACAAACTCTTTCATAAGGATGTGACTACAGTCTACACACATTGAAACAATAATTTGGAGGGGCGCGCGATGTTATCGTAGTTTATATCTACAACGTAACGATTGTGAAGTAACTTAAGCGTAATAAGAAGAGCAGCTTCATTATATTTAACTTACCTCGTTTGAGCTACAAACTTTTGTGGATACAGTTCTTTCACGTAAATTGAACCTTCTGAAGAAAAAAGAGACAAATATTCGAGTTTCGTTTAAAAAAAAATTATTTTGGTTAATAATAGTAAATAGGATAAAATAAATATTTTTTAAAGTTCAATTATATTATGGCAAATGCTGATAATAAAAATGAGAATTAAGGTCAATTAACATTGCAACGTGATGCGTCGACTCAATGCGAATAATTTTTAATACAAAACTGAACTTTATTTCCTACACAAAAGGCACGTTGGCAAACTTTCCAGCCGCAGTGTTGGTATGCCTCCTAGAAACATAAATACTCGTAGCTCATTTCAAAATAAATCGCAAGTCCTCAAGACCTTTTCCATTATCAATATTTGCTATTTTACTGACGTTTTAAAACTACAGCGTGACTTTTATTCATATTTAAAATGCTAATTTAAAAAGATATCACAACTCCTCAAGACCTTTTCCACTATCAATATTTGCTATATTATTGAAATTTAAGAACAACAGTGCGACTTTTATTCATATTTACTCTAGTTTCTTAGTATATCCTAAAATAATCATTATAACGAGCATACTTACTCATAATACTGCTCCCCATATTGACTGTCGTCGTTCCAAAACTCAAACTAATACATCACAAGAAATGATAAATGTTGTTTTTGTTAATGTTTTATTGTGATAAATAACATACGAGGTGTCAACTTGTCGTCTCATTGACAATTCGATGATCATATATTTTATTCAGGAGTACATTGAGTGATGATGCGTGGACCGTGATTATTTTGTTTTAATACAATGTAGAGATCAACTACGATAACATGGCGCGCCCCTCCAAAATTCAAAACGTTTGAAGTGCGTTGTCTTGCGCGGTAGGCTAGTTATGATTAGTTGACCAACAAATCTTGGTAATAAGTGACATTAACTGAAATGTTACGTGTACTGTGATTGGTTGAATACTTACTACATACAAACTCTTTCATAAGGATGTGACTACACACATTGAAACAGTCATTTGAAGGGGCGCGCCATGTTATCGTAGTTGATCTCTAAGCAGTAAGTATCATCAGCGTACAGGTATTTATAATACTAATATAGTTAAAAACAGAGGGAAAAATCAACACGAGCTGAGAGTACTTCGCTGATTTGCTTACGACATTTAAATATGTTAAAAAATAACAATCAACATTTCTAGCGCATAAGGTCTTAATAATAATTTTAAGGTTTAAATTTTAATATAATTATGATCAACACATTACTTATATTATTATTGATCGTTGTAATTTGCTTGCAGTAAAACCAACTCGTATTTAACTATTGTACTTGCGGCCTGAAACAAAATTTAAATATGTAATTAATGAAGTCAAAAATAATAAAATACTGTGGCGGTACCCACAATTCGCCTAACAATCCTGCATCGCGCTTTTGTGTTTCGGAGAACGGCAAGATATTATATATTATGTTGCCGTTAGAATGCATAATACGTTAAGGTGCACATTACCTAGGTAATCTGCAGATTCCCTGATATCATCCGTTAAAGTGTGAAATTTAAATGAAAAAATCTTATTCTCTTCTTCTTCTTCTTATACTCTTCTTTCTTTGTAAGAGTCCTAAAAACTTTGACCTAAGCTTGTCAACCTAAAACTGTTGTTGTATTGATTGTTTTTTTTAGTTGATACGATCTGCTATATTTTATTACTGGAATAATATTTAACTTAAAATTTAATAATTTGTTCCTATGTTGAAGTCCAAAAAATTATAATAAATAATTATCTGTAACTAAATAACATGTTTTATTCAAATAAGAACCTCTTTTATGTAATTTAATGAGAATAGGATAAAATGTTTGCACTTTAACTGACTCACCCAGGTAATCTGCAGAATACCTTGTTAACCTGCAGTCTAACTGGTTTACGCACATTAACGGATAGTACATTATACAACGTCTGAAATGACGTCAGTGGGCTTCGGCCTGACCGAGCATGCTTTCTCGCTCGGTCGGAAGATCTTCCTTTTCGGCAGCCACTAACATCGCTAAAATATTATTTATGAAACATATCAAAACTAAATTTTAGAGATACCTGAAGGATCATGGGTCTTGTTATGTAGAAAAGGTAACCACTAAGAGCATTAGTTGTATAGCGGACTTGCCGAGAGAACCTTTGAACCTGAAATATACTTCTATTATTATGATACTACACTACAATATTAAAATAATAATAGCTAGAAACTAATGATAGCTTTATTTAAACTAGCTGCTAAAGATTTCTTTGAAACTCTTTAGATATTGTAGACAATCCCAAAAAATTAATGTTCTGGAACTATATTATGTAACACTAGATGATGCCCGCAACTCCGTTGCGCCAAAATTAGTTTATCTCGCGGGAACCGCACATTTTTCCGGGATAAAAAGTAGCCTATGTCCTTTCCCGGGACTCAAAGTATCTCCATGCCAAATTTCAGCAAAATCAGCTCAGCGGTTTGGGCGTGAAGAGGTAATAGACAGACAGACAGACAGACACACTTTCGCATTTATAATAATATTACGTATGGATATAAAAAAAAAAAAACTTGAGAGGTGACGAGGGACACCCGGATGGAACTTGAAACGAAGTTATAAAAAACCCAAAAAAAAAAAACAAAAAAAATTGAGACGGTAACACGCTACCGCACGGCTTACAACAAATAGCATTTTTGCTCTAGTTGTAAATTGTAATATACCTACCGACACTTTTGTGTCATGTCGTTATAACTTTTTCCATCTAGCCCCCTTTAGCAACGCGCGTTGAGGAACTTCGTTCCAATAATTTGATATAATGAAACAATAACACCAAACTCACTTCAATGGTATATTCCGAGGTCGGCACATACAGTAGTGTGAGAAGAGGCTTCACAGCCTCGTAATTCACGTTGGAAGCCATCAGAAACATCACAGAAGCCTTCACAAACAGGAACACGGTCGAAAACGAGTAGTACACACTGTGCTCTATACTGCTGTAGGTTCTGCAAGATGCAAGAAGATGAGAAATAAGGATAAGACTGTTTTGCTAAACGCCCTTTTTTACACGCTTTTATTAGCTTGGGCTGTAGGTATGTATGTAATGGAATCTTCGAGCACGTTTTTTACCTATCTACAGTAGTTTTATTTATAATTATGTAAAAATTTGTTAAAATAAAAAAAATTTTAAAGAAAAGCGTGTTTTTTAGGGTTTTTTTTTACATTTTTTTAATTTAAAAACCTTAAACTGGCTGTTGGGGTAGTATGAAAACAATAATTCTTGACTCTTGTCGTCATCGCCTATATTAATTCTAAGCTTCGAGTTATAAATGATACGGGGTTAATATTATATTCCTGTCTCTTAACTTTAGAGAATTAACTTTTTCTTCGTTCTTGCGTTGAGTCTTCAAAGTTTTATATTCGGAAAAATAATGTACATCGGAAAAGAAATAAATATTAACCCTGTATGATGATAATGAATACTTACAGGACAATTTTTTCGTGAGAACAATCTCTTAAGCCCGGATAAACTCGACTGAAATGAACATTACATTTTATATATTCGGTAAAACTGTTCAATTATTGACGTAGTTTACTTTCTAACCAGTATCCATACTAATAGTGGAAAGTTTGTCTATCTATTTGTCTGTTTGTCTGTCTATCTGTTACCTCTTTACGCCCAAACGGCTGAACGGATTTTACTCTTTGGTATGGAGATACTTTGATACCCGGGAAAGGACATAGAATCCGTTTTATCCCCGAAAAATGTACAGTTGGAACGTGATAAACGAATTAAGGAGCAACGAAGTTGCGGGCGTCATCCAGTGTTTGATAATAAAATACAAAAACCGCGGACAGACAGACGGACGGACAGACTGAAACTATAAGGGTTCCTTGTTGACTGCGGAACCCTAAAAAGCAGACAACAACAACAAGGGTCTATAATGCAAAGTGACTAAACGATACGATGCGATGTATTTTTAAAGCAGTGTCTTAAGGCGAAGACAGCTGCCAATTCGACATCTTTGTGCAGTTTTCTAGACGTATGTATTTCATTGATTGGCACAAAAAAAAAATGTGATTTTTGATTATATTTGGAAAAGCTTGTCTAATTTAAATAATAAAATAATGTACTCCTACTGGATGAAAAAAAAAACAAAGTCACATTTTTCAGGAACATTAAACAGTTCTAACTAAAGTAATAATACAATCTATGCTTTAAAAATTTGATTGTTTGATACCTTTTACAAAAATCCAAAATTGCCCGATTTAATTTTCGGTTCTGACATCTAGATTTCCCATAATATTTATTTTTTTCTCTAACAAACGAAAAATGTATCCACGCTACCGAGTGAACACTTCACATCTCTGTCTCTCTGGCATGAAAATCGACACAGGTGCGAGAGTGATGCGAGATCAAGGTCATTGGCAGTTGTCAGCGTCTTAAAGCTGAACTACAATATTTTGCTACACAAGAAAATATTTATTAAATTGACAGCCTATTTAGATTTAATTTTTTGTATAGCTTTTATCGCAGGCTTTGAGCGCGGCGACCGAATCAAGAAATTCCGTAACGAAAAACATCTAAAATTCGTCTAACGTCGTCTCAGTTCGGGAGGTTTCGGCTCGGTGTGGCTCGGGGTGTGGTGTTCGCCCCGCTTTGACGGTCGGTGCGACGTTAGGGCCGGGACACAAAAACACGGCGCCGTGTCGTGGGAATCCACGACGCGCGTCGTAAAAAACCACGGCACGACGTCGCGTCGTAGAAACTCACGTAGAAATTCAAAGATGAGTGTTTTTGTGTCGCGGCCCTTACACGATATATTTTGTTAAAACTTAGAACGCGACTAGACGTATGCGAATAATTATAATTGCAGAACTTGATAAAAAATGCTAGGCTAACGCCTAGCTTTACCACGGCATATCCCGAGTGCCATACGTATTTTTTCATTAAAAATGCATCGCCTCGTTACGTTCAAATGTCACTGTCCAAGACGGAGACTCTGTACCTGTTGTAATACTCAACGTGATTATTCAACATACTTGACGAGATAGAATATCTGCAGACATATGAAGCAGAGGTTCGTGAAGACGGACAGGAGGATCAGCAGACAAAGCTCATTGTCTGTCGCCGTGACCAACTCGATGAGGTGCGAGTAGTGCTGCCGTATAACCTCCCAGCTGGTCTTCTGGAAATGAAATCGAAATGCATGGATAAGTATTAAGTAGCTGGACGAAAAATTTGTTCCACGAAATGTACAGTATGTCGTATACTTTTAGTTGGTTGTACATATACAGGTTGTAATATAGTACCTTACGCACCTTATAGGGCAGGAAAATAAGAAATGTCTCAGATCACGTCACTTGTGATCTGAGGCTTTCTTATTTACTGCCCATGGTGCGAATACTACTTTTCTCATCGACGGAGGCGGAAAACGACAACATCGGTAAGCGCAGCGGGAAGAAAGTTGACGTTTTCCGCCTGGAGGTGGGAAAAAGCTATTTTCGATCAATATTAAATCATCATGTTTTATTACCATATACGAATTGCTTTATACATCGTAAGCCAATGCTGGCGGGGAGCCGCTCTAAGTGCCTGCCATCAATTAAACTAAGTGAAAATACTTATGGGTGTGTACGTGTTCCTTGTAGAGAGTTTACTGTGAAAGTAGCAGCGCTGAAAGACCATTTTTTTGTGATTTGTATGGACAAGCGCCTGAGCGTCATGAGTTTCGCGATACAAAAGCGAAAAAAAATTGGTCTTACAGCGCTGTTTTTTTTGCATGAAAGAGTAACAAATATCCATACATACATACATACATCCAAACTTTAACAAAACATTACCACCGAACTTTTATACGCTTTACTCGGCTCGACGGAAGTTCGGCTCGCGACGGAATTTCGGCATAGTGTGTCGTCCATCGCGTTCCGTCCGTATTTTGTATGCGTTTGAAACGCGGCGGAATTTACGCCGGTGTTATTCAGCCTAGTGTGTTTAGACACTAAGAGTGGTTCTTACTTCATTGCTATAACGTTATAGTCAAAGGTGAAAATCGCTAACATCATACCTAATTATTGATCGTTACCACTTAGTTTTGTGACACTTTACAATCTAGGCACATAGAGGCAGAAGATAATATAAATTCAGTTTAAAAAAGTTATGTTCAGTAGGATTTTTACTATACCGTCTCATTTCGTTCTGCGATCATCTTGTTCAGATCTCGGAAGTATGACACCAGGTACATGCTGATGCAAATGGTGATCACGTCGATGATACTCCACAGAAATGTCGCTTGGGTTTGACCAACCTAAGCATCATAATGTGTTAATTATCTTAGGGTCAATTCAGACCGCAACGCGACGAGGCGAGGCGAGGTGCGACACGCGTCGCGTTGTGGTCTGAATCAACCCTTAGGCCCTTAGGCCTTAGCCTAATACTGCATTTACACATTCGCGTTCGCCATTCGCCTCGTCATCGACGAAACATTTATATACAGTCGGGGCATTTTAATAGGCCACATTTGACATCTGTCAGATTAATCTCCAT
Source organism: Lysandra bellargus (assembly GCA_905333045.1). NCBI lineage: Eukaryota > Metazoa > Arthropoda > Insecta > Lepidoptera > Lycaenidae > Lysandra > Lysandra bellargus. Next base: position 7,219,866 of record HG995335.1, on the reverse strand, counting down.
AGTGAGGTGAGCTGCGTAAAAATATCGACCAACTACGAATAAATCGATACGGACTTGAAATTAATATTTGAATTTTATACGTTTGAAACAAACTCCTGTCCCACTATTACTTTTTCTTTTGCAAATTCAAGGAGCAAAATAAGACAAGTACATAATTTACAAAAAAAAGAAATGCATTTATTCGCTTGAATTATAAAAACTGTTAAATGTAGTATTATCATTATTCATTTCACATAAATATGTGTTACTTTTCACAACGTGGTTATTAATTTATGGGGATATTTCGTTACAAGTAATCAATGCATCGATACTATTTATTCGCTTCCGATTTTTAGGGTAACTTCCCTAGAGTTTAAAAAGAAAAAAGGTCAGCTGACGTAACATTGTAACGACGTGCAATTATTAAGATCAGAATTTGTTTATTACGTTTAGAATTGTTTATCAGTAAAATCAAATCATTAAATAATTCGTATCGGTCATATTTACAATAAATATGTAATCGTAATTGAAAAAAGTTAATCAATTGTGCAGTTAAAACAAAACGAAAATATTTATTTTTTATGTACGTCGCTATAAGGTTACCTGGTACAATTTTGATGAACTGTCAAATGTGGCCTATTAAAATGCCCCGACTATAAGAATGCCGTCGCGAACACGTTCGTTCACACATTCGTGGGGTGATTCATTTTGACATTCGCACACGAACATGGAGGATGTGTTCATAATATGATAGCGACGTTGAATGAAAAATACTACGAAATTTATGATAGCGATATTTTGGGTTCCAAAATATTCAAGCTCTTCCTTTTTGTGAAATTCTTGGAATTCCAAAATTCACCCTTCACTCCACTCTATTTTTATTACATAACTAGCCGTTGCCCGCGACTTCGAACGCGTGGACTTCAGTTTATAGCGCGCGGTGTCAACAAAATTGGTTTCAAATTTAAAAGCTTTTTAAAACCCTGGTACCTCTTAAATCAAAATACCCAAAAACAGTTGTGCAGTGTGCACATAATATTTCATTTTTTTAATTAAGTAAACTTTATACCAAATTTAAAGCTTATTTAGCCCCCCATTACACAACTTTAGCTTTACCCATAAACTATATTTTATCATTGGTAGGTTTAAGGTTACGTCACTGCATAGATAAAGTATGAGTAGTGAGTTATTTAAATAAAAGCGTGTAAAACAATCGATAGAACCAAAAATCTGAAGTTAATATGGTGCCACGTCTTATAGAAAGACTTATGAGCAAGCGATAGCGAGATGTAGGCGACTCTTAGCGCCATCTGTTATGAATTTTTGGAACTAAATTAATTTTAACAAATTTACGCATTTTCACCCCCTTACAACCCCTTTTTCCAGTTAAAAAGTAGCCTATGTCCTTTCTCAGGCTTTAGACTATCTGTGTACAAAATTTCATTAGAATCGGTTCAGTAGTTTTGGCGTGAAAGCGAGACAGACAGACAGAGATACTTTCGCATTTATAATATTAGTATAGATAATAATACTTAATACTAAATACTAATAATTAATCTGTATTGAAAACCAAAAATATATTTCCTTATTATATTAGCCCGCCAAATTGCACAGTAGTTTGTCGGCGGGCTACGCGCTCATAAAAACTAAGAAACTAATAAGTATAATATTATACTTTAACAACAAAATAATATAATCTTTTTGTATAAGTATGTAATATAATATGTTATATCTTAAATTATGGTTTAAGTTTACACAATGGTACCTACACGTATGTTGCATTAGTAAGAAAAGAAACGACTGTAATAACTAATAACATTGTACTAACATTATTATAATAATAACATGATAACATTATAATAATATACAATTATACACTGTACTTAAAATAGGCTAATTTTCAGTACAGTATACTTAAGAGCCCGGGTTACACTCGAAATTCTCATACATACGTAATACCAAAATCATTTTGTCATACGAAAATATTTAACATGTTTGAGTTATTTTTCAGCTTAAAATAGTAATTACCTAGGTTCCTGAACAAAAATTAACTTCAAAATATTTAAACACTAAAAAAAATTTTTTTGTGTATAATTTTTTTTTACTAAATTTACTACTAAATATTTAAACACTAAAAAATAGAGTAAAACACTAAAAATATATAAATAAATAGTAAATTTACTACAAAATATTTAAATACTAAAAAATATTTTTTGTTCAGTTCAGTTTTGTTGTTCAGTTTTGTACACGTCCTGTGGGGTCGGACGCTAGCTGTCAACTGAATGCAGGCGAATATGTAAACATTAAACAGTAATAGTTGCGTGTGTACGGTAAATTATACGGCTATTGCTGAACCAAAGATTTCCTTTGGTAGGATTGGTCCTTATGGCCCAAGGATGGATTTAAGATGTGGAGCCACCGCGATTTTTGATGTAATTTTTTTAAAATTTTAGCAGCTTCTGCTCTGGAGGAAAATAGAGTATCAATCTGTATAGAGGCATTAATTATGGTAATATTCCAAGTTCGGTACCATATTCGGATGACTTAAGAATGCTTAATTCATTTTAGGACTCACATTTGCACTATAAAGATGTTAAACAACGTAAAAAAAAGAAGAAGAAGAAGCATTATTTAAACACGCTAATCTTAGTATGAGTCAGTAATTACTCATCCGATTTGAAAAATTCTTTCAGTGTTAGATAGCCCATTTATCAAGGAAGGCTATAGGCTATATTTTATTACGCTAAGACTAATATAAGCGAAGAAATAAAGGAAAATGTGGAAAAATCTGGGGAAATTATTTGAAAGGGCTTATTTCACGAACTACTGGAGTAATTTTTCTGTTATTTGGCACAGATAAAAAGTAGAAACGTGAAGGATCATAGGCTATTTATTGTGGACTAATTTGTCTGTGAAATACCTAATTTACGCGGGCGAAACAGCGCGGAACGACTAGTAATATTATAAAGCTGAAGAGTTTGTTTGTTGAACGCGCTAATCTCAGGAGCTACTCATCCGATTTGAAAGAATCTTTCAGTGTTTGATAGCCTAATTATCGAGGAAGGCTATAACCTATATTTTATTACGCTAAAAACAATAGGAGCAAAGATAGAGAGGAAAATGTGAAAATAAAGCTGAAGAGTTTGTTGGTTAGTTTGTTTGTTTGAACGCACAAATCTCAAGAACTACTGGCCCGATTTGAAAGAATCTTTCAGTGTTTGATAGCCTATTTATCGAGAAAGGCTATAAGCTATATTTTATCACGCTAAGACCAATAAGAGCAAAGATACAGAGGAAAATGTAAAAAAAACAGGGAAAATTATTTGAAATGGCTAATATTTCACAGACTACTGGAGCAATTTTTATGTTATTTGACACGAATATATGGTAGACTATGTGAGACATTGGTTATTAATTTGTGGAAAATATACGGTTTCCGTGAAATTTCAGATTTACGCGGACGAAGCCGCGCGGAACGTCTAGTATTATTAATATGTTTATTGCTCCATTCATCACCATGTCTTTGGCATGCAGAATAATGCGGCTATCAGCCTCCTTGTATTAATTACGCCCTGTCAACAGCGTTTTCGTTGGTTGAAAATCATATATTCTGAATTTTTATTTTATTTTATTTTTACTATATTTTATCCAAATATTATTCCAAAATTGGCATTTAAACATTCGATTCAATCGAAAATGATACCAAACTCGACTATATACCTAAATCCCACGCAGTTTTTGACCTCATACCTTGTTAAAGCTAAAAACCCCCCCCTCCCCCACCAGCATGAGATATTCAGGTGGCTCCACATCGTAAACCCATCTTAGGGATATAAAGATCAATCCTACCAAAGGAAATCTTTGGTTCAGCAAAAGCCGTAATCCTCGTTTTTTTGTCTTGTACACGACTATAAGTTCGTATTCGCTATTCGTGCCCTTTGATTCGCGTCCGGAAAACCGCTCCCAACGCGAATGCTACGAATCGCGAGGCGAAATGCGAGGCGAATGGCGAGCGCCTGGGACCGTACCACGAAACGGTTTTGAGACTCAAACAATCGTACGAGAATGTTGCGTCCTACTCAAACAAACGTGAAATTACGTTGTTAGAGCAGGACTCAGCATTCTCGTCCGATTGTTTGAGTCACAAAACGGTTTCGTAGTAGGCCTACTGTTTACACATTCATGTTCGTTATTCGCCTCGTTATTCGCCTCGCTATTCGTGCGTGCCTTCGAGGCCAGTTCCATGTTAATTTATACATTGGAACGCGCCGCTCCCACGCCGCTGTCGCCACCGCCCCGCTGCCTGCTGATTTCAAAGCTGAGGCCTTAGGGCCGGGACACAAAAACACGGCACGTCGTCGTGCGGCGTCGTACGGCGTCGTACGGTGCCGTGCAGACGCGCGTCGTAAAAAACCCACGGTACGGCGCCGTACGGCGTCGTACGACGTCGTGCCGTAGAAACTCATCTTGAAATTCTACGTGAGTTTCTACGGCGCGACGTCGTACGACGCTGTACGGCGCCGTACAGTGGGTTTTTTACGACGCGCGTCCGCACGGCTCCGTACGACGCCGTACGACGTCGTACCGTGTTTGTTTTTGTGTCCCGGCCCTTAGCGGAAAAATATGTGGCTTATTCATACGGACTTATAAGCCACGTTTGCCACAGTGATTATGGTCATAATTTTTGGGATATTATGGTTATTAATTATGAATAATACAACGAATCTATGACAGTTAAAATACCAAAAATGAATGGACGGGCGTACCGTCAATGATGCTCAAATACGTACCTCATAAACAAATGCCTTCCAATGCGTGTACGGTGTGTACAGAAACAAATACTCTACGTACTTCTCAAAATATACTTTGGTGAAGTCAAGATCTATGACGTAGTGATCCATACAGTTCATCATAAGCTTGATTTTGAATAAAATTGAAAGTATGTGTTCGACTGAAACAATCAGAAACTAAATATAAACTTCAACACATTTTACACATCGAACCCCCGACCTATCTTAATTCGAGAAATATACAGTGTGTAACAAAACCAAGTGATAATACTTTAGGGTGTGTAGCGCTGAAAGACCAAACATTTTTTTCACTTTTATATGGGCCCGAGCGTTACGAGTTTCCCCATACAAAAGTGAAATAAATTTTTGGTCTTTCAGCGCTGCTACTTTCACAGTGAAATCTCTACAAGGAACACGTACACACCCTAAAGTATTATCACTTGTTTTTGTTACACTCTGGATACGCATTCTCGCGTGTGAGCACAAGTTCGTTCAGGACCGTCAAAATTTCCTAGGATGGCTAAAATTATTGAACCTGTGTCAAGACACGTGACCTGGTTGAAAATCCGTAAAACGGAGGGAGAGTACGCCGGCTGGGCGTAAGACAGATAATAATTTCTCCCTCTCTACCTAATATTCAAGTTTACAATACTTTCTGGCCTGCAAAACCACTAAAATAAGGGGGCAAACGAGCAAACGGGTCACCTGATGGAAAGCAACTTCCGTCGCCCATGGACACTCGCAGCATCAGAAGAGCTGCAGGTGCGTTGCCGGCCATTTAAGAGGGAATAGGGTAATAGCTGGGAGGGTAGGGATGGGAAGGGAAGGGAATAGGGGAGGGAAGGGAAGGGAATAGGGGAGGGAAGGGAAGGGAAAAGGGTAGGGCATTGGGCCTCCGGTAAACTCACTCACTCGGCGAAACACAGCGCAAGCGCCGTTTCACGTCGGTTTTCTGTGAGAACGCGGTATTTCGCCGGTCGAGCCGGCCCATTCGTGCCGAAGAATGGCTCTACCACATTTCACCTGCAATTCGTGTCACCTGCCTTGCGATACAAATTCAAAATGAATTGTTTGCCGTTTGAAGCGAGCGTGCTGGGAGCTGGAAGCATAGCTGGGAGGGTAGGGATGGGAAGGGAAGGGAAGGGAATAGGGTAGGGGATTGGGCCTCCGGTAAACTCACTCACTCGGCGAAACACAGCGCAAGCGCTGTTCACGCCGGTTTTCTGTGAGAACGTGGTATTTCTCCGGTCGAGCCGGCCCATTCGTGCCGAAGCATGGCTCTGCCACGTAAAAGTTTTAAGATAAAATATAATTTAATAGGCATATAAAGAGCTCACCTAAAGCCAGCAGCATGATTACCGTTGTGACCAATCTGCTGTACCGAACCCAATGTTTGGTGCAGCGTATGCTGGCCACATGGGCTTCTATCGCGGAGGCTCTTTGTACCAGCCTCGGCCACTTCTTTGCTAGCTTTATTAGGAATATCATTGAGACGAGTGAATTGGAGTAGAAAAGAAAGCGTGCTGAAAATGATAAATACTATATTATGACTAATTTATTATTATTTACAATTTCAGGCCATATGACGAGATTTTCACCCATATCGACCTTTTTCGTTTTACTATCTATTAGGTTTAATTCAAATTTTATAACATTCTAATAATTGTAGTCCATCACGCCTTGGACTTTTTTTTTAATTATTGTTAGATATTTTAATATTTCGGGCGGTGTGATCCCGATGTATGACAGCCAGTAGATTCGACGTTCTACGATATCTTCGTGCATTATGCTCCACCTTTTGCCTTTAGATGTTATGGTATGAGCTTGATGGAGAGGGGGCACTCAAGCTAGGTTGAGTTTCGAGGGTGTTAAAGAGATGTCGTTCTGTACCGAACCTACCAGCTGCCAGCCAGTGGAATCGCCTAAACCATGTTCTTCATAGGCCAGGTGGGCTATTATGACCTCTTATTTCCAGCCAGTTTACGCACAAAATGTACCGTTTTCGGGCGAAAACTGGCTGGAAATAAGAGGTCATAATAACCCACCTGTCAATCACACTGACCTGTCCAGGGTCCACACTTGAATTTTAATATATATTAGTAAATTAATCTACAATTATTAAATAATAATATGATTAATTCAAGACAAACTCTTTATGTTCATTAAAGCTCGTTCAGACGTGTGTGTTTTCTGCGGCACGTCTGAACGAGCCTTTAATAGTTTAAAAATTAATTTACCTCGCACAATCAGGTAGCTGGTTTCAAAACATAATGACTAATGATTTTGATGGTATGTGTGCTTATCATATATCTGATATTTGCTTAACGGAAAACACTATCACTTATTTTGACTCTATAGCTATATTTTTCGAAATTATTCATCTTTCTGGACTTTTCAAATATCTGTTACACTTATTGAGTTACTATCATTAAATAACTTGCGCTACTACAATCACACACTCTATAAAATAATGGCTAAAGGGAACATTAGTATTGTACTAGCCGTTGCCCGCGACAAACATTTTTTGAATATAAAGTCATTTTATACCGTACAAAATTTATACAGGTGAATATTTCTACTTTGTAAATAATAAAGAAAACCGTCAGTCGCTAATACGATGGTGGAAAAACCGTCAGTCAGCGATTAAAGTTATGATATTTGTGAAGAAGAATTATATACATTTTACTTTAAAAGCGCCATCTGTTGTTATTTACTAAAACTAAAATAACACCTACCGAACCTAAACGTGTATAATCTAGATATGAACCTTTATTAGGTGCGAATTGGGATCTTTTTAATGTCAATTCAATACGATTCCCAACAACAACTTTGAGATGCTCTCAATTTTTATTCCACTCATTATGAAGTGGCTGACGATCAAAGCTGTTATGTATTCATGGAATACTATTATTGTAACGATTTTCGCTCGGTATGAAATGACTTTTTAAACTGAGCCGACCTCCCCTAATATAATGATATCAGCTTCCAAAGTAAAACCGATTTATTAAAATTCAAGCATACATTCAGCATCTCCTTAGTATTTACAAATTTGAAATTACTGTTATTTGAAATACACGCCAATAGATCGACAATATCATAAACTACATATTCCAGCTTTTAAATTTTTTTTAGGTCAATTTTGAACTAAGATATTAAGTAAAAAAATAGGGTTTTGGTGCGACCTCGGCGACGCGGCAAATGTATGGTCAAGTTCGTTTGCTCGGGGGGTGGCATTAACTTGTGATGACAAGATATATCTTGTTACAAAAATCACTATAATATATAGTACAAAATATATATACTTTTGTACTATCTATTATAGTAATTTTTGCTATTATTAAGTTAAATCGTATTCCCACTAAAGTATAATACATTGCTGGGCTTTCAAAGCTATTGGCAACAATGTGTCTGGGGAATGAAACAAACTTTGATTCCGCAAATGTTGTTAATCAATTTATATTTGGGCTAGACAACATCTTGAAAGTCCACCGAGTATTGTATGATCTAAGTTTATTGACCTTACCATTTATTAAAAAGAAATAACTTTATATAAACCTAAATACAGAATGTAACAAAACGAAGTGATAATGCTTTAGGATTACGTGTCCCTTATATACTGTGAAAGTAGCAGCGTTGAAAGAGTAAATTTTCTTCTTTAATTTGTATGGGCAAGCTCCCTTGCATCAGAATTATTTTCATTCTTTAAAAAGGTTATATCTTTAGCGCTTTTACTTTCACAGTGAACTCAATGCACCCCTGCATAGAAATTACTGTAAAAGTAGCAGCCCCCACCCCACTTAAACACACCCTAAAGCATTATTACTTAGTTTTGTTACATCTTCTATACTCAGTATCATCACGATAAATCCCGGTTTTATTTTTAAGTAGCCTTTAGAATAGCGTTCTTGGTTGGTGAAGTTTACGCGAATCAAAACGCTTTTGACTATTAGATAATATTATATTGTTAAAAAGAACATCTCCAGTTTAAATAATAACAAAAAATATTATCCTATATTATAAGGACATAGGATAGTTAAATTAAAATTCGGTATAGAGATACTTGTAGAGGGAAAGGTCCCGTCTCTACAAGTATCTCTATACCAAATTTTAATTAAATTTGGTACGGAGAGAGATAAAATTTTAAGCGAAGAGATGATAATATCTTTTCGCTAAAAATAATGAACAGACACACTTTCTCATTTTCAATATTAGTAAGGAGTGAACTACACTCACTTGTACTCCACAAGCTAACTTTGGTGTTGAAGAACTGATGAGCGACACCCATAAACAATAGCAGCTGCAGTACCAATGTTGTTATGTGATACACTAAGTACGGTGATTTCGTTTTGTACCTAAAAGAAGAAGTTAATGAACCTTAGAAAATATATTTAAAGGTATCAATTCTCTCTTAGCGATAGCAGTAGACAGAACCTTAGTTAGCAGAGTAGAAGTCGAGGTTAGAGGTACTCCTTAAAGTACCTCGACTTCAAATAAACGGGCGAATATAGGCAAGTTACTTTCAACATGTTTCACAATGCTTGGTGCGCTCCGGCCTAGACATACGTCAAACGTATTTTCGAGATCTCTTCTGATTCAGCCTACTCGTTAGTTTTGTACTCTGGCGAGATGTTATAAGCTACACAATTTCAACCACTGACAAGAACTTTATGCCAATGAAGAAAAGTAATTTATTAATTAAATAATTAATAACATATCTAATTGAGTAACTCGACACAATGACATCATGAGCCACCGCAGACTGCAGACTTTTATTCGGCCGATAGTTTAGTTTGGCTCTTGATCAGTATGAAGCTGTTTGGAAGCGCGCATATTACAACGATATCGATTCGGCCTATAATTTTCTTTGATAGGCTATACGATTGCCTTCAAACTAAACCATCGGAAAACTGTCGGCCGATGCTAAATCATTACGACCTTCTTCTACGCGCGCGCACGACGCCGATTGTATAGTCGTCGTTGCAGAAATCCGTATCGTGTAAATTTTTCCATTAAAAAACCTATCGCTGTGAATGGAACCGTGCAAGAGCAATCGGCCGACTGTAGTCTAGTCTGCGCACTCACCACCAAGCCAACTGTTTGGTACGCGTAGTGTGCGCGCTAACAACCCAACCCGACCAAACTATCGGCCGATAGAAAGTCTGCAGTCTGCGGGGGCTCTTAATGTATTCTCGTGCGAGCCTGCGCTCAATCTGTCCGGATTCAATAGGCTACCCCGTTATGATGGTCTTAGTGCCAAAATTTGTACTTTTGCAATGATTTTTTATTATCTTTCGATAATGAGTCTCATAAAGCATCACTGCGTCACGTAGCGACTAAACGCAAAGTAACGCAAGAAGATCAAGCATGGAAAAGTACCTTAACGAACAAGCCCTGTCACTTGCGTGCAGTCCCTCTAAAGGGAAGACTCCAGCACAGCGACACAACAGCAGCGGCAGGCGTAGAAACTCGTGCATGTCGCATTTCCCACCTGTAGAGGTGAACTTCATCATGGTTGGAATTAGAACGCTGACATAAAAGTCAAGACAGGGTAGACGCCAACTATAAGCAAATAAGGCACAATACGTTATATTTACAATGTGATTATTGATTTTTTATTAATAAAGACCGTTTTAATTAAATAACAACATTAGTATATTACTCTTCAGATACTTGCAATAAGTACGAATATTTTTCTAGTGTTAAACAAGGTTAGTAACATAGATAATTAAAATTATTAAGCACACAAAAATCATTATAATATTTTTGTTATTTTATGTCTTAATATACCTGTCTATAGATACTTATAAAGGAACAGAGTACGATTTTCTTACGTTGTGTTTGAGTTGAAATTATATAACCTAGTCGCGTAACGTACCTTGTTTTGTTTACTAAAATCAACGATGAAAATCATAGACGTAGTGCTGGCAGGGTTGGTACCATTTTATTTTTAGCTTTTACAATTCCTCCAGAAAATAAATTGTCAAAACTGTCAAACTGACAAATGTCAAATTAGTACAAATTGTGCAAATTACTAGCCATATGAATTGCAAGCAGAGTTATTGCATTTTGCATTCTGGAGGAATTGCAAAACGTTACCATTTTAGCCCCGCAGCCGCGTTTGCAGCGACGTCTTCCGACGCTCGGGAAATACGACCGTTGCCGAAAAATTACGAAAATTTCTATGCGCATTATCACTTTGGGAGCACTGTAATTATTGTGTATCTTCTCACTATGTATTTATTCATATTGTTACTTTATTATTGTTTTGTTTTTCGGTAAAATAAAATAAAATGAAAAATACCGATGAAGTGACAACCCTATCAAATAGTTAAGTAATGTAAATATTATGATATTTACCTTCGATGAAGTCAATAGATATTGATAAAGACATCAAATGTAATTTATGCCCCGTATTTGTCCACGTCATGTCTGGTATAAGTAATTAAAAATAATATTCGGCCAAGTGTGAGTTGGACTGGCGCAACACGAATGGTTCCGTACCATTCCGGAGCAAAAATAGGCAAAAATATTGTTTTTTTTTTTTTGTATGGGAGGGAGAATATCCCTTAGTAATTCGATTTATATAAATTTTATTTATAATTATAAAACTAAAAATACAACTGTGTATTTTGTGACCATTTCAAGTACCTACCTGTTACCATTATTGATATCGGGCAAAAAATAGTAAAAAAATCACGTTTGTTGTATGGGAACCCCCCTTAAATATATATTTTTTGTTTTTAATATTTGTTGTTATAGCGGCAACAGATATACATCATGACTGGACATGTTCGGTACTCGATTATCGTATCGTACTCGGTAATCGTACTTAATTTTTGACCAAATTTACCTTTAAGGGGAAGACAGCTGCCAATTCGACATCTTTGTGCAGTTTTCTAGACGTATGTATTTCATTGATTGGCACAAAAAAAATATATGTGATTTTTGATTATATTAGGAAAAGCTTGTCGAATTTAAATAATAAAATAATGTACTCCTACTGGATGAAAAAAATACCAAAGTCACATCTTTCAGGAACTTTAAACAGTTCTAACTAAAGTAATAATACAATCTATGCTTTAAAAAATTCTTTATTTGATACCTTTTACAAAAATCCAAAGATTGCCGGATTTAATTTTTGGTTCTGACATCTAAGTTTCCCATAATATTAATTGTTTCCTCTGACAAACGAAAAATGTATCCACGCTACCGAGTGAACACTTCACATCTCTGTCTCTCTGGCATGAAAATCGACACAGGTGCGAGAGTGATGCGAGATCAAGGTCATTGGCAGTTGTCAGCGTCTTAAGGGCCCTCTCTCCCTAAATTAGCAGGTCGATTGTCTGTCAGTGCGAATATCGACGTAAGTAAATGACATTAAGGCTGCTCTTTCGAAAAAAGCGTGCAGATGAAACAACTTTTCATCGGCATTAACAGAGAAATTATATCTGAAAAAAATAATTAGTAATCTACATGATATGATACGTAATTTGGTTTTGCCATATTTTTTCTATCGGTATCACATAATAAAGAAATAAAAAACCAAATCACCTCCAAATCGTTGAATGAAACCACTTTACTCCTTCATTATTTATCAAAAGAATATATAAAAAATATCTACTGCTTTGCAATACATAAGTTAATAATTTGATTTTTTTACTTTTTTGAAATATGTATTATATTAAGCCTTAAAAAGGTTTTTTCTCCTATTTCGCCCTATCATGGACGCGGCGAGCGTCGTAACCGCCACCGTACAAGGCGCGCTGTTATGAATGTTATTTTAATGTCATTTACGTCGATATTCGCACTGACAGACAATCGACCTGCTAATTTAGGGAGAGAGGGCCCTTAAAACATATTTCAAAAAAGTAAAAAAAACCAAATTATTAACTTATGTATTGCAAAGCAGTAGATATTTTTTATATATTCTTTTGATAAATAATGAAGGAGTAAAGTGGTTTCATTCAACGATTTGGAGGTGATTTGGTTTTTTATTTCTTTATTATGTGATACCGATAGAAAAAATATGGCAAAACCAAATTACGTATCATATCATGTAGATTACTAATTATTTTTTTCAGATATAATTTCTCTGTTAATGCCGATGAAAATTTGTTTCATCTGCACGCTTTTTTCGAAAGAGCAGCCTTAAACAAATGAATCATGGACACGTCTTAGTAAATTAGTGCCCCGCGCCGCGCGCTACCCATCCCGCGCGCGCTGTCCACAGCTGTCCATGCGTTGGGTAATAAAAATTATTTAACTTGATCAATTGATATTATTTTTTTACATTATTTTTTTTCAACTAATATAATAGCCAAATATCACGTCCTCGATTATTGAACATGACGTCTCAACAGTCATGCTGTATACACAATCTGTGAAAATTTCAGAAGTCTAACTATAGCGGTTCTTGAGATACAGTCTGAAGACAGACAGACGGACAGACATCGATGTTTAGTAATAGGGTCCGGTTTTACCCTTTGGGTACGGAACCCTAAAAATATTATGCGCCAAGGAGTAGGTACTCTGTTCTGTCATACAATAAAGGATTGCACAAACCTACGCGACCAAAGCGACTGCGAAGCGGTAGCGTCTACCGCGCGGCGGACGCTGCCCATGTAATCTTATGGCGCCGTGCACACCTGCACGACCGCGGCGTGGGATGTTCGCGTCGGCAAGCGGAACGTGCGCGTCAAGTTGTCAGACGCGTGTTTTGAAGTGTACATAACTAGACTTCTTTTTTAAAACCTTTTTTATATTATTTTCTACAACTCTTTAGTTTATGATTTTTTGATTTGTATACGTTTTGATAGATTGTGTCATGATATTAACGTTTGACGGTTCGCACCGTAGTCGCGCAGGTGTGCACGGCCAGTTTCGCGTTGCAGACGCTCCCGTATCGCGTACCGCGTCCCCTGTCACTGACGCTTAGGTTTGTTTTAAGCTTTACTGTAGCCACATTTGAGCCCCAAATGTAAATTAGTTTTAGTTCTGTGGGTTTGGTATTTCGATGCCACATGCATATAAATATTATATTAATTTTGATTAATAACTAACCTACTTTACAATCTGGTAAATAATAAAAATATAAATTTCTTCTCTTTATTTAAAGTTTTAAGTTGTAAATATTTAAGGTGTTAGTATTTTTTTCTATTTCGCTTTTTTTCTTCTTCTATTTGCGCCCTGAATCGTCGTACTGGATGAGCACAAGAACATACGTGAAAACAGACGCAGCCATCTGAAAAAAAAAATCTTTTTCTAATAGTCTATGTCCAGCAGGGTGATTCACGATTCCCGCTCGACACGGATTCGGAAACTTTACCATGTGATCATTGGTCAACGCCTAGCGCGGTGAGCGTTTATTGGATGTCGTGCGATACAGTTTCCGAATACGATTTGAATTACGCATTGCGAACTACATTGCGAATCACCAAACTATAAATTTGGTTATTGACCCATCGCTACTCGTTTCTCTATTCGAACAGCTATCTATAATAACCCGCCACCACGTCAGTCTGGCCCCGTGCTAAGTACCTAAAGGACTTGTGTTACGGGTACCAGACAACGGAAATATATTTAATACTTTTTATACTATACATATATTTAAGATTTTTACTATATCATACACATAATATTTAATACACATCCAAACCTGGGAACATTGAAAAACTTTCTGTTCCGTCGGCGGGATTCGAACCAGCGACCCTCGGCTTGAGCTACCAACGCGCTCACCACTCAGCCTCAGAGGTCTCATTTCTATATAATATATATTTTTTTTAATAATCGGGCCGCATAGTAATAAATAATAATTAAATAAAAACTTTACAAACCTGTAACACGAGTGTCCTACTCAATGAGTAGAATCCCACACCACTCAATGCAACATAATCTTGAGTCAACTGCTTCTGTAGTCTTTGAATCTGAAATCAACAGTAATTATAGGCTTCTGTAGTCCTTGAATCTAAAATCATTGATAGGTTTTATAAATTGTTTGTTAAGGAATAAATCGTTTAGCATCAAAATTAATATTTTTGTTGGACTTCTTTTGTATTGTAAAAATCTTTGTTTAAGCCTTAGTAAAATTATTATCATAAGAAAAAGGACACTTATATTAGATAGGATACTTTTTATTCTGGAAAGACGTACGGTTCCCTTTCGATAAACGAATTTTGGCGCAACGGAATTGCGGGTATCATATTTTATTTACTTTAACAAGTCTAACATCCCAACTTTATACCTCGACATTGTAAAACTGTGGTGTACATTGGTATAGATGAGACAGGGCCAGAGTCGATGACCTGTTGACATTAGCAGCCGCCAGCACAGAGCAACCCGTGCGGAAACAGAGCCAGAAGAACGATATAAAGTAGTACGCTTCTTGAAGAAATGACTCTGATAGCCCACGGCTGAAATGAGAAATGTAGTTAAACTGTAGGAAAAAATGTAAGTATGTATTTTGTTTTAAACTTCTATAGCGCGACGTCGTGAAATTTTTTTTTTTTGGATGGTAAAATGCTTAGTGTCATTACAAAACGTCGGAAGACGAAAGAAGAGTTGTCTTAGCTATTTCGTTTACTCTGCTACCCACGGTATATATAGCTTTGGTAAAGGGGGGGTCCCTAACGTAAAAAACGGCCAAGTGCGAGTTGGACTCGCCCATGATGGGTTCAGCAGCAAAAATTTTACGTGTTAAGGAAATGAAAAGTATTTTTTTAAAATTTTAATATCGGAATCTTGAATATATTTATTTTAAAAAAAGTAATACGCTCCACAGTATAATAATTATTATTGTCACTAGTAACATGGATAGTAATGGGGTGGGTCCGGACCCCCAGGACCTCCCCCTTATATACGCCCATGCTGCTACCAGCCGGCCTAATATGCGCAAACGAGAAAATCTCGAGATATCTCACTCTCGTGTGTAGTTATATTGTCGATAACGGCATAATGTCAAAATCATTTTTTGACGACATTTTGACGACAGATCTACACGAGAAAAAAAATATGTCATGTTAGGGTCAATAGAGATGAAGAGAAACGCCATCAAACATCGAGAAAACGTGTAGACAAAATTTTCTCGTTGGCGTATGCTAGATGGGCTGCACTCAAAGTAGTAACTATTTTTTTTTTCTTTTTTAAAATAATTTTAGACCATATTTTAGATGTCAAATGCTGAACTTCAAATCCTACGACAGTAATATACATGATGGCAGTGGATGCGGTAGTGGATGCGATCGTCGATGGGAGGAGCGAGACATCGTGCCTGGACCACGTGTGGGTACGAGCGAGATGCCACGAGCGCCGACCTTTGTCCTTCGTCCTTGAAGTGCATGCGTCGGATCACTACGCGGTGGGATTGTCTCTATTTATAGATAATATTAGTTTTAGGCGTAATTTAAATACGAACAATATTGTGGTAAAAAAAGTTTTAAATGACAAATTGTTAAAGAAAAAAATTGATAATACCGATTGGAAGCAAATATATGAATTAAAGTGTCCGCTAAAGATGTACGACGAAATTTGTAATGTTTTTGATACATGTTATAAGGATAGTATAATCGATATCACTATAAATAAGAATAAAAGAATACGACAGCCGTGGATAGATAAAAAATTGTACGAAATGCTATCGCGTAGGGATTACTTATTTAAATTATGGAAATCGGAGCCTACGAGTATGACAAAAAGATTAGAATATACAAAATTTAGAAATAAAGTAAATAAGTTAATAAATATAGCCAAGAACAAGTATAGACAGTCTGAATTATTAAATTGTAAAGGGGACTTTAGGAAAATATGGGAGAATATTAATTCTTGGTTGGGCGTAGAAAAAAATAGTTTGGATAATACTATCATGAAGCATTTAGGAAAAAAAGATAGTACTATTAATTTATGTAATAACTTTACTCAAACATTTACAAAAGAAATTGAAAACATAAAACATAATTGCAACACGCAATTTTTAAAAAGAACAGAGTATATAAGTTCGTGTAATCTAAGTTTTAGGTTTAGAAAAACGAGTCCTACCTCAGTAGAAAAAGTAATAAATATGTTATCTAGCCGTAAGTCACCGGGTGTAGATGGAATACGCGTTCAGGACATTAAGTATTTGAGAAAAGAAATGAGCTACATATTAGCTAAATTTATAAACTTGTGCCTACAGAAAAGTGTGTACCCCGACAGATTAAAGTGTGCTATAATACGACCGATATACAAGTCTGGGAGCCACTCGGAATACACTAATTATAGACCAATAGCTATCTTATCTGTAGTCGATAAAATTGTCGAAAAAGTGGTCGTGGGGCAGGTCAGTACTTTCCTAGAAAGATACAGCGTGCTCAGCGAAACTCAGCACGGCTTCAGGAGGGGCAGGAGCACGACGACGGCCTTGCTGAGTTTCGCGGACTACGTTAACGAAGCCTTAGACTCGGGTAAACAGGTGATAGCGCTTTTTATCGATTACAAAAAAGCCTTCGATACTTTAGACCATAATGTATTATTGCAGGCGATGGATGAATGCGGCATACGTGGGCCGACTAACATGTGGTTCAAAAGTTACTTGAGTGGTAGGAAAATAAGAACGGTGATAGATGGCGTGGTCGGTGATGACGAGGATGTGAGCATGGGTGTGCCCACCGGGTCCGTGTACGCCCCCGTCGGGTACACCATGCATGTGAATGGAGTTGTGAATGTGATAAGGAGGTGTATGGGATTTATGTATGCGGACGACATGTGTGTGGTATATGCCTCGAAAAATATTTCAAATGTTAGAGAATATATACAGGAAGACTTAGAAAATATAACTAAATGGGCACACGACAATGGAATTATCCTAAACCTGAAGAAAACTAAATGTATGTATCTACACTCCCCTCATAATCGGAAAGCTAAAGCTACTAATGATAGTGATATAAAAATAATAGGACATTCATACGAATGTTTGCACGTAAACAAAACGGGCTGCAACTGTGATGCGATCTGTTACGTGGATAATTTTAAGTATCTAGGTCTTAAAATTGATAAACACTTTAATTGGACACTTCATATAACTGACGTATGCAATAGATTAAGATCTGTAGTAGGAAAATTTTATCAGTTAAAAAGGATACTAAACATAGATACTTTAAAAATGGTATACTATGCACTAGCAGACTCGTTGATAGGATATGGGCTGATTGTTTACGGGCGAACATTCGTAACATATTTAAACAGTATCAAAAATTTACAAATAAGACTTTTGAAATATCTGGTTACAAAAAAAGATAAATATGAGTGTAGTACACAATATGAAAAATTATTCCAAGTTTGTAAGATATTACCAATAGACAAAAAGACTGAGTACCTAATAGGATTACAGTATTATTATGATAACAAATATAAGGAAACAGTAGATAATAAATACAATACTAGACGAGTAAGAGAGCAAAGACTGAAAAAACCAAAAATATATAACTATTATGGGGAGAGGACGAATAAATACATAGTTCCTAAAATATTTAATAATTTAGATGTGTTAAGAATTGAAGAAAAGTTGCCACCACCTTTAATTAAGAAAAAGTTAAAGACTGTACTAATTACTTAATAATATAAGTTAAGTTTGTTATGAGTAGTATAATTTAGTGTTAGAATATTAGTTTAAAACATACTAAGTATTTTACTTTCTATTTTTTATTTTCTTGTTCTGTAATTTAAAGTTTAGAAGATAATTTTTGTTAACGCATAGTCTATTAGGTATATTTTAGCATAAAATTGTAAACTTTATTGATGAGCGCATCTCGCCGTCAAACAATTAGTTTGGTGAGATTTAAAATGTAACCATAATACGTAGTTTTTAATGAATAAATAAAATTAAAAAAAAAAAAAAAAGAATGATACTGATATGTAGAATTGCCTATGAGGAATAGCACACTATAGGTGTAATATACTGTGGCCTAGATTTTTTTTTTAATTTAGCATCGTAGGCAAGCTCCAGCTTACGTGAATCCCAAGAAAAGCTGTAGGCAGATGAAGTACAGATTGAAGAAGTTGGAGGCGAGGATGAGCGGTCCGAGCTCAGCGTCCACCCGCCGCACCAGCTTCGCCTGGTTCACGAATTCCTCTCTGATCCTCCTCCATGTCAGCACTTTGATGTTCTCGATGTTCTTATAAAAATTATAAAGTTGATTAGACAAAAGCAATATATTTTTTCAATACCACTAGGCACTAGCGGTTGGTGACCGAAGCAGTTGGGTGGCGTCCATGCATATAAAAAGTGTGCTGTGAATCCGTCGCGAATCCTTTGCGTGTTCGCCACGGTCAAAAACTTATGGTCTAGTAACTCCGCCCGCAAACTATTTGAGCAATGAGGCCCTAAGGAAGAACTAGCGTGGCACAATTATTATTAAAGTGCAATTTCAGTTTCGAAAAAAAGATGTCACAATCGTGTTAAGACATTGATCTAGGTTTTAGGTTATACCTACATAAAAGTACTAAAATAAAAGTTTTCTTTTAAATTAAAAGATCAATCTTCTTTTATTTTCCTTGTCAAACACAATGAATCCAAGCATTACCTTACACCAATACTCATCCATGTAGACCATTCCTGACACGATGGCTACGCACTGGTTCAGTCTGTTATACCTGGACGACAAGCCCATGCTCATCAACACTATTATCAGATCCTGGACGTTCCAGATCAGAGTTGCCAGGTTACTCATGAAGAGTAACGGTAAAACCATCCAATCTCTGTATTCATCTAAAACAAATGGAAGAATATTTACACAAAAGAACATAATATATCGTCTGGTACATTACAAAAGTCACTTGAAATTTTAGCTACATGACTAGCTACATTCTTAGGGTTATAGGCTTAACTAATGCTCACTTAAAGAAAAAGATTTTAGACAATTCCAAAATGGAATTGTAGAGTACGAATAGTACATTCGTATTTAAAATTGTTTATAGTACTTAACAACAAGATGTTTTGTATATCTATACATATTATAAAACAAAGTCGCTTTTTTCCCTCATGTCCCTTTGTTCCCTTTAATCTTTAAAACTACGCAACGGATTTTGATGATTCTTTCAGTGCTAGATAGCCCATTTATCGAGGATGGTTATAGGCTATATTTTATCACGCTAAGACTAATAGGAGCGAAGAAATAGAGAAAAATGTGGAAAAAACGGGAAAAATTATTTGAAAGGGCTAACTTGAACGCGCTAATCTCAGGAACTACTGGTCCGATTTGAAAACATATTTCAGTGTTAGATAGCCCATTTATTGAAAAAGGCTATAGGCTATATTTTATTACGCTAAGACTAATAGGAGAATGTGAAAAAAAACGGGGGAAATTATTTGAAAGGGCTTATCTCGCGAACTACTGGAGCAATTTTTATGTTATTTGGCACAGATAAGAAGTAAACCACGTGAAGGATCATAGGCTATCGATTTTGATCATTCTTTCAGTGGCTATATATTTTATACCCGTGCGACGCCGGGGCGGGTCGCTAGTGAACGTATAAAAAAAGGCGGACGGAGTCCCACCATACACAAAACTGTGTTCTTCAGAGTCAAGTCGGCCAGCTGACTGCATGTACACGGTCCGCACGCACACATTCTTACGCTAGTCCATACCATTTGATAGGCATAAGAATGTGTGCGTGGCCGACTCGGAAGACACACTTTTGTGTATAATAAGACTCCATCCGCCTTTTTTTCTACGTTCATGGTTTTGTATTACAAAACAAGTTATCTTACGTTCCAATAGCAAAAATCCATGAGAATGAAGAATATACGTCCGCAGACACTGCTCCAACGTGCAATCTGATTCCGATGATGCAATAATGCTCAAAATATGCTCAACTGTAATATTAAAATAAAAGACAGAAATAAGTAACGTTTTCAATAGACATACCCAACTAACTGCTGCACTCAGAAACGAATATATTTTATTAATTATTTTATAGTAACTGAATGAAAAACTTGACAGTAAAAAAAGGTAATTTTTCATTCAGTCAGTAACTGACGTTAGTCCACTGCCGCGTTAGGGCGAAGCCAAACGAGCGTAATTTGTGAGTTGTGAGTCGCAGAATTTCTGCCGGGCAGAATTCTGCTGCATTCAGTTTCATACAAAAGTCTTGTTTGATTCACACAAGCGTAATTTTGTGAGTCGTGATTTGGAAGAAAAAAATTCAGCCCGGCAGAAATTCTGCGGCTCACGACTTATAAATTACGCTCGTTTGGCTTCGCCCTTAGTGCTGACCTGATACTGCCATAGTGTAAATTGATTTTAAGTCAGCACGGTGATGACAGCCACTGACTCAATGTTAATCTGCATTAACAAAGAAAATTTCTCAAGTTGTAAGTCAATTTATAGAAAACTAGATGACGCCTGCAACTCCGTTGCGCCAAAACTCATTTATGGCGTGGGAACCGTACATTTTTCGGGACAAAAAGTATCCTATGTCCTTTCCTGGAACTCAAAGTATCTCCATGCCAAATTTCAGCAAAATCGGTTCAGCGGTTTGGGCGTAAAGAGGTAACAGACAGACAGACAGACAGACGGACAGACTGACAGACAGACACACTTTCACATTTATAATACTAAGTATTAAGTAAGTATGGATCTATAAAAATAAAATGAATTTTCTATTTTGTTAGTCTCGCTAAAAGTCGAGAACGATTGAATCGATTTGGCTCATTTTAGACTTGAAATGTACTTTGTGGAATTCCAGGGAAAGGTTATATTAAGAGCAAAGTGATATAAAAATCACCAGGTCATATAGTACTCAATCAACACACACGTTTGATATAATAATATTATAATTAATTAATGTTACACTAGAAACACTAAGGGCCTGTTTCACCACATCCTGTTAAGTGACGGCTATCCATAATAGGCTATCCACCAATTAACTTGACAGATCAAGTATCGAGAATCTGTCAAAAGAGTTGAGAATAGCCTATTCGGAACTTTATCAGAAAGTGGTGAAACAGGCCCTAAGCTATATTTAGTATTTACTTACATATCGAACAGACCAAAAACGTTCCAGTAACAATGTGCATGCTTTTAGACATACTGAAGTCCGATGATAAATATTTGACGTTTAATTCTCCTTCTATGGCAGACCAATATTTGGCGAGATCCCTCCAAGATGAAGCTAGCCTCCAACAGAGCAGTAGACCTATCATGCTGCCTGTATAAAACATTGTCCCTGCCAACCGAGCTGTAATGCTTCCTATGGATTGAACATACTTTAGTTCGCAATGATATTATACACTCTTATAAATTTTTAATAAACATTATAATAAAAATAAATGGGTCATAATAAACACCCAGGGTTCATGTTGTAAAGACGCATTTTTGAATATGGGGCTTAAAATTAGAATAGCAGTCCTACACCTCCGGCTTCAAGTCTGTCACTGCAATGTGAATCTTCTAGTTTTATTTTATCGGGTTTGGTCCACCACACATTCCCACCACTGTATCTCCTGTGTCGCCAGGATCGAATCTTCTTGTGTAATAAGTTCAGTGTTTAATGACTAATTTAAAAATGTAAATGCAAAAATGCATCGCATTGCATTTGCTCGACTGAGTGCGAGCAGCTAAAAAGACACTAGGCACAAGAGTAGCTCGACTCGCTTCCCTGGGTCACACCATGCACGCTGCTGACTTAGCAGTAGACAGGTACTGTGCACTGGTACAATCGCCTAGTCGACTGTGGTGGGGGAAGGCGAGTGGCGAGTAAAAACAAACAAAAATGTAGTAACTCGCACGCGAGCAACTGACTCACTCGTATATGAAAGTAACTCGGGGCAAGTAGCTGCACTTCAGTAACTGACTAGGCCAGTTCGCACCGTGTAACCCAGGCATTACGCTCATTGAAGAAGGAGAAACTTGTTGCTTACAATTTAGAATTAACTTACCTACTTTACTGTAAAGAAATACTTAAGAATTCTTACGCGTTCCTGCCAGGGTGATTGCCCAGCCAGCTAGCGCTTTGATAACTTTCCATACCGCTTCGATCTCTATTACCAAATACATAAGAATCAAAATACCACCCCACATCTTCCAGATGATCTCCTCTCCGCCCGCAATACCAAGCCATCGAAGGTAATGATAGATCTTTGTCATTGTAGTGATAAATTCCTGAAATATTGTTGTAATTTGTAAATATTTGGACTTGTTCCTATATCAATTCTGCCTTTTTATCATCACCCATTTTTACTAATGTATATATTCTTTAATTAGATTCATCTATGACAATTATTATAATTATTATTGGCTAAAGAGTTTGTTTAAACGCGCTAATCTCAGGAATTACTACTAGAGTCTGGACCCATTTTATGTAACTAACCCATCAATACCCAAGCGGCACCCGGCAGTCGTATAACAATTTGAAAATCTATTATGTCTGCGATTCCCACGATCGAGGTAATAAGCACATAAACTAGAATATAGCATAAAAATATATAATTATCGCTTACGTCATTGAATTCTTTATTTTTACCACATTTTTCTTTGCTACTGTTATTGAGAATTACTTTAGAACTGTCTTTGTCCTTCATTTTGGCCACATTTATTTCTCTCCAAGCATAGCACTAGCTTGAAATGTCAGCTTTGTTGTAAACATTCGTTTCTACTGTAATAACTATAAATAAAAGCGCAAATGACTTTTACGATTTTAGAGTTCCGTATAGTTTACAAAGTGTACAAATTGCAAACCTGCCGCACTCAGATACGCATATCTGTAATGAAATAAAAAGTTTTACAGCTGATAAATGTATGTCAAAATCTTCATTTCATTATAGTACGGGAGTCCTATAATTTTTTTTTTTTTATTACTAACAAGCAAATTTTTGTGACTAGCTTTATTTTGATAAGAAAAACAACTTTTTTATCTGCGAAAAATCTTGGAAAAAGCTAACAGAGATAGAAAGGATTTCATAATTTGATTTGATGATCCTAAAATATGGATTGTTCTATTTGTAGGACAATGTTACTCTTAAACTATATAACTATTAACCTACCAATATACAAAAAAATCTGATTGTTAGGGTTCCGTTTTAGGGTACCGTAGTCAACCAAGTTTTGTTGATTACAGAATCCTAAAACGGAACCCTAACCAGCTGATTTTTTGTATATTGGTAGGTAATAGTTATATAATTTAAGAGTAACATTTTCCTACAAATAGAACAATCCATATTTTAGGACCATCAAATCAAAGTATGAAATCCTTTCTATCTCTGTTAGCTACTACCACTTTCAAGATTTTTGGAAAATAAAAATTTTGTTTGTCTTATCAAAATGAAGATACAAAAAATTAGCTTGTTAGTAATTTAAAAAAATGTTCTAGGGCGCCCTCACTATTACTGTTATGTAACTAATATTCGTTTCTGAGTACAGTAACTAGACTGATAAATTTTTTCATAAAATGAAATTATATTTTATGTTCAGTTCCCCTTCAAAAATAAAAATTGCATCCTGCGATATAATTATTTCATTCCAATAAATACTTTAAAGTGACGATTACTTTGAAGTGGGTAAATATATTATTACTGGGAGTGCTGTTTGAACTCTGGTATTGATAGGTTTGAATAACACGCAAACTTGCGTTTAACTTTAATCAAGTCTGTTGTTTTACAAATAGATCAATTTAAAATAACATGTTCCTTTTTTAAGTATTTGATTGATTTGAAATTGCACTACTTAGGTTTGTTTTACTTGCAATGCTTAAAATTTTTGTTAACCGACTTCCAAAAAAGGGGAGGAAGAAGGTAGAAATTAATTATGTATTCAAATTCTTTTTTTCCTCTTTTCTTCTAAAAAGCACCGTAGGTTCGGTGTATTTGTCTGTCATAAGATGTTTCTAATAAGCCAGATAAATACAACCAGACTTGTAATAGTTATTGTAATAAACATAATATTTAAACGCTGTGTAAATAATATGTTTATTAGGAGGAATTCATAGGCATCTCAACCGCTGTCTCGGCCACATAAAATAACTGTGTCACTAAAAGTTTGGTCATTTCGTCTTGAACTGAAGAAGTAGCTACTGGTTAAAATCGATACTTTATTTTTTTGCTGCTCTTAATTCAAAAACTTATTGTTACTACAACGTCATCCCCATACATCGCATATCAGTGACATACGCACGGCCGCACATGCGTCTATCGTACGAAGCATCGTGCTATGAGGCGATACCATTGGACACGCAGATCGTCCAATGGTATCGTTTTAAACATGTATTTATAAATAATAATATCTCACGGGAACTGTGCATTTTTAGGTCTTAAAAGTAACTTTTGTACTTTCCGTTGGTCTTCCACGCGTGATGTTGTGACGAAGGCAAACAGGGTTTTTTATTATTAATAAAAGATAGAAAGAAAAAAACGCTGTGTAATAATGATTATTATCTATTATATTGTGCAATGTGCCCAGTATTAATTATTGTCGGTTGATGGTAAAAACGTCGGTTTCTCCGCGTGTATCGTCGACGAGTTGAACTGCAGCATCACTAGCTCGTACGTCACTATAGTGCCAGCTACCTGCACAAATTAACAATAATATCTTAGATACCTATAGCCTGCGGTGAGTTAATCGTGCCCGTGACTGTGATTACGCGGGGAGTGGAGCACCATAGAGTTTTAGTGGGGAGTTTCTCGTAAAGTCCCACATACCTCGGCTGATGGCCCTAATCCGCCGGGGATGCGCAAAGCATCAAGCGATGTAAAAGAAAGATACCCATAGGCAGAGTAAACAGAACTCACGAGTAGGCCGACTCAATAGCAACTCAACTGAGTATAGAGATCTTGAAATTTATACGTTTGACGTGCTCGTAGTACGTCAAATCGGCCGGCGCGCGCCGTACTGTGTCCAAGCATTGTAAAACACTGAGGTAAAACATGTTGAAAGTGACATTAATAGCGCCCAACTCGCGTGTATTCGCCAGTTTTTTTGAAGTCGAGTTTCTGTCTACTCTGCTATAACTATTTATCCAAAGTTATATAGAGCTAAAAAATTTATTGAGTTGAATGCACTAGTTAGGAACATGTCCGTTTAAAGGAAGTCAAATTTGAATCTTGGCATGAAGATACTAACTTTCGACAGTCTAATATACAAGACAAACGAAATTCTGAGTAAACATAATAATATTATAGTTGTAGGCAACATCTAAAGTAGCTTATAAAAGTAATCAATTTTATATTATGACTGTAAAGTTTATAAGAAATAACAAATTATAACAGAAGACCAGAATTGAACTATAGATTTAAATTTAGTACCATCCTTCCATCTTTTATCTGTGAAAGTAGATACCTACTTTTAGTAGCAGGCCCCGCGTCACACTGAAGAATTTAAGCCCAGTCAGAGCTATTTTCTCGCCGTTCACTTGATCTAAGAACCTCTGAACCTAAAATGTTTATAATTATTATTAATTGGATTAATGTTAATCGCAAAGAAATCACATAATTAATTTTAATTTAAAATAATCGCAACTTTAATTTTAAAAATTAATAACTATCACTGCCTAATTTGAAAACAACTTTCTGTTAAGTATACTTATAATAATGAATAGGAAAGTAAATCAAATACCTCTACGCAATACACTGGTGATGGAACATCGTACAGCACTATAGCTGGCACCATCGAAGCACTATGAACGTAGGACACTATCACCGACATGGCGATAGATCGGACCAGTAGATAAAGTAACGAGAAGACGAAGTATACAGCAGATTCGTAACCACCCAACAATACAGTTGACCTAAAAAGTAGGTACTGATAAAATATAGGAGGCTTGCAAGACAGGCTGCGCCTAGTGCAGGACCCAAAGTAGACACTACATGGTACAATAATATTGTAACATATATTATGGTATGAAATTGAATTAATAATTATTATAAGTTGAATAAAAGATAGTATGAAAAAAGAGATTGTAAAATATTTAAAGAAAAATAAAGATATTTTGGTAACAGCGACGTATTGCAGTGGACTAAGTGTAGTAAAAATTATTATAGATGGTGTAGAGATCAACTACGATAACATGGCGCGCCCCTCCGACTGTTTCAATGTGTGTAGTCACATCCTAATGGAAGAGTTTGTATGTAGTAAGTATTCAACCAATCACAGTATACGTAATATTTCAGTTAATGTCACTTATTAGTTATTACCAAGATTTGTTGGTCAACTAATCATAACTAGCCTACCGCGCAAGACAACGCACTCCAAACGTTTTGACAACGCACTTTAAACGTTTTGAATTTTGGAGGGGCGCGCCATGTCATCGTAGTCGATCTCTAGTATGTGTAGAATGTAGAGGTGAATGGAAGAGATACCGTTTGACATTGCTAGGCGATTCCCCATCACATGTGGGTATATCAGTTATTCCACCACTGAAAAAAGAAGAGTACTATTAATTAAATAAAACTAATATGATAAATTGTGAAAATATAATTGATCAATAAATTGATTTTGAAAAATTATAAATTGTAAAAATTGCAAAATATTTACTCCAATGTATTGAAAAGTTGTAAGCAGATGAAGAAGAGGTTGTTAGCGAAACAGACAAATATAATGCCGTTGATAACGTCATCAACTTCTCGGATTAACTGGACTACTCTTGCGAAGTCCTCGCGAGCTGTACGCCAAAATGATTCGGGAAGAAACTGCAATGCATTAAAACCATACTGTAACGAATAGGTGCTCGTAAAAGATGATTTTACATAATTTAGCGATGAAACGATCAGATAGCAAATAAAAAGCAGATAGCGAACCTACGTTATTTAGGGACTGTTTCACCACTTCCTGATAAATGCCGGATAGGCTATCTGCCACTTAACTTGACAGATGGAGTATGGAGAATCTGTCAAATAAGTTGTGGATAGCATATCCGGCACTTTATCAGGAAATGGTGAAACATGCCCTTAGTCTATTTGCTGATCTTGATGGAAACCTGCCAAACAACGTGAACATAGGTCCACCTCACGCATTTAAGTATATTTTCATACAGCTACATCTATGTCCACAACAGTGGCGTGGGGTGAAAAAAAAATAAAGGTAAAGCCGGACCAAAAAACGGCTAACTCGTGAATAAGCAAAATTTCAATTCTTGTAAAAAAAACGTGCAATAAATTACATACCTGTATTAAGTGTGTTAGTTTACCTTTTCCATAACTACTAGGGTGCTTTGCTTGCATTGTGTGCGTTGCATGCAGTGTTAGTGTTGTTAGTATTCACCACCTTCACCATACATGACATCACTGGTATTATATGAACAGTGCATGTCGAGTATGATAAAAGTGGCTTTAAAAAAAGCCGTTTTAAGCACACGTCACTCACACTCACACACCAAAAATAAGTGAATCCTAACTTGCCAGTGTAGATGTTTGTTACTCAATCATGCAAAAACTGGATTTAGATGAAATTTTGCATGCATCCCATGTCAAACATGGAAAGGAACATAGGCTACTTGTCTGAAGTTCACGCAGACGAAATCGCGGGCAAAAGCTAGTAGCAAAGAAATATCAGCAGAAATACGTAAGGAAATGTTTAATTTTGTTATTTGCCGTCTGTCGTCGTTATTTAATATTCCTATTCTACAACCTGAAAAATTACCTAAGAGTTATTATTTATATTCTAACATAATTCTACGGTTTTTCTTTACGAAATGTGCCAAAACATTATCATATAATAAGATGGGCTTCTATAACGCTATCGTACTTACTTAAATAAAATAATGTTTCTATATAATTGCCACGATTGTCTGAATTAACGTTTTCACTATGCCCGCGGAAAGATAACTCCTGTTTTCCAAGAAGAACAACAGTGTCTATTAAACGTTTCATTAAGTTTCGATTACGTTCCACTTTTCGATTATGGGATTCATAATTATTTCCGAGAAATGTTTCTATTCTACTATTTCCAAAATTGTGTAATAATATACAACTGCGTAAATGTTTTTCGGTTTGAGTATGTTTCCTAGCCGAATTGGTCAAATTATTGATGTCTGAGAAACCCGTTTTATTCCAAGCACTATTTGTATCGGAAAACAGCAAACATGGAAAACAAAATAACTTATTTAATTTGCAACTGCCCGCTATCCAATTATATTTATCATACACTGAACTGTGAAAATGTTTGAAAAACCCATCCTTACGCCTATAATCAATTTTCATATCGGGACGCGCCCGTCCTTGTTTAATGATATGTTTTTTTTATTTTCGAACGATTGTTTTGAGAACGAATTTAAGTCATTTAATAGGTAATCCGTAAGACAACAGTCAATTTGTACTAATGCTATCATTTCTCACCTAACCGTGTCACGACAAATTACAAAGTAAGTAAAACAAACCAACCTTTACGATGTAACAAACAAAAACACAACACAACACTTGGCAAGTAAAATTTCACTACTTTCGATTCTTTTAAACTATATAATATTACAACCAAGCTAGCCCACTAACTTAATAAACAAAATTTTGCATATTACAATAATAATAGTACAAAATGAGTGCAAATGAGCGCGTAAGTGAATTGAAATGACATCACGCGCCGTCGGCCGATGCAATTAGCTCTGTTGTGATTGGACGAAATCTTTTAAAGCGAAACATGCGAAACTAAACCTTAACACATGACAAATAAAGACTAGGTAGACTATGTGGAATCGGCTTGCTGTTCGACAATATCGACGAGTAGTTTGCATGTAGTAGTAATGTGTATGTGTGCGTGAATTTCATACATTTCAAATGTTTGCATTCCCGATGTTTTGAGCGAGTTACGTACGCGTTCTGAGTGCGATCGTAAAAACGGGTATGTGTGCGTTTGCGTGATTTTAAATACATGGCGAATTATTTTTATGAAATTGTAGGAAGCGGGGTAAGCTATAATTATTAATAATAAAAAATGTATATATTAAAATTGGTCATGGTAAGCCGGTAGGAATCGTGTTCTATGGAGGCTTCGCCACTGGTCCACAAGATAATAAATTAATATGACTTTCATAAACAAAAACATAAAATGTATAAATATATTGCTTTTTCAGGTGGTGATTTTAAGCTCAATATACAATTAACAAAATATTATACTTTTCCTTTGGCAGCCAGCAGTTTTCTGTTAACACTTTCTAATCTGGAAGTGAGGTAGTAGCTCATACAAATTACAAACAGATCCGAGAAATTCCAAACAAACGTTGATTGTAAGTGTAGGACCTTAAAAAGATAACAATATTTTGAAGATTGAAATATCTTTTATAATATTTATGACTTAAAAAGAAAGGATAATTAAAATGTGATATATGTATAAAAATATAATATTTAATTACCTCTATGAAACCTCCAAGAACAGGGGAATAGGGGATAAAATTGAAGATCCAAGGGTAAATGTACTTTATGAATCTTTCGTATCCAATATCTGGACTACACGTCAGAATATCAGCGAGAGACGATTGAAGAGATAAAATGTGTTCTACTGTAAATTATTTCACGATTTACTAAAATGTTTCTGTGAAGTAATTTTTTTAAACTTATTCTAAATCTAAAAAATAATAATTGGTATAATTTTAAGAACAGAAGCAAATAATGTAAAAGGACTTAATCTTAATAATTTCTGTGGCCTGAATTGAATCATAAAATTAATGAATCATGATCAACAGAATTCACTTTTGGTCATGATTCATTTTATGGATATTTTGCTCCAAGGGTATTTTACATAGCGGTCAATATCTATAATATTATAATATAAATATTATAAGCACCAAGAACGTTTAACTTAGGGAACCTTCTGCTCAGAAATGATTGTTTTAGAGATAATCGGAGTAATAAATTTCTACTTACATATCGATAAACCAAGAATAACAGCACAAGTAACGTTACACTTATAAATCAGCCTGCTATCATAATCATAATCATGATCTTCTGTTCTGCTAATATGATACACAAGTGTTGGCCATCGTCTGGCTATTCTCAAAAACAGTACCATGGTTATACAGGTTGAGCCGTAAAAAATGACAGGGGCTGTAAAATACATACAGTTACCTACCCATGTTAATGTTTCATTGTTTCCTTCTCTTTAACTTTCTGTATTTTCCTCATTTGATTATTAACAAAAAAGATTTAAATTAAAAACTTTTACATCAGAATTCAAAGCACTTACTTTTGCCGTTCAGATTTGTTTTCGTATTAAATACTCTATATATACACATTATTGTAATGAACATCTGACCAAGCAACGATATCAATATGTACAAACATTTCCATGATCGCCAGGTAAACCTGCAATGGTTGAATAAGAATCAGGTCCTTGGATTTAATGGTTATCAATAATTGATTGAGCTAAAGAGTTTTAAAGTGATTTAAATTATTTTTGCTCGCATATCTTCTAATCATTCCTTTTATTTTTATACTGTATTATATTTTGTAAATTCCTGCTTATAAGTTACTTAGATTAAGTTTACGTTATCCTAATACTACTTACGTAACTTTTTTATTGTTTCTACTGAAAACTCCATTTACTGGTAGCAGGGTGAAAACCTGCCCAATCATCAACGTCAGTCTCATTGATTGTTGAAACAGTCCTACAGACTGAGATTTTGGATAACCAACGCTTAATTTGTTTTCTGAAACATAAACTATAATTTGTGTTCATAAAACAGTCCTTTCAGAAATATTTTAAAAGAGTTCATGCAGCTTGATGATTAGAATTTAGTCTTTGATTAAAAATTTTTAAGTTTTGAAAATATCAATAAATTATTTAGCAAATAAAGTAGGCAAAATATTATATTTTTTTAATAATTCTAATTCCTAAAAGGATTAATTCCGTATACTTACTTCTAGTTGGTATAGAGAGATGTTTTATATATTTCTGTCCCATGGTCCTCTTTCTTATCTTTCTTATTATGTTCCTCGAGTTTTTTAGCAGGAACATCAGCCTATTTTTATCTTTTATTTCTTTTTCCATCAGGGCTTAAAAATTAAATTCTTATTTTGTAATTTTATTCTCACGAAATTTTCATCGTCTTCTTTTATTCAACGGATATGTAATAGGGATATTAAATCATTGAACACAATATGTGCGTGTTGTAAACCACTATTTGAACACCGATGCTTATCTTTGATTTATTGAAATTCTATTTGTTTGTCCACTGACACATTAATAGTATACCTACATCAAATTTAAGGGACCACTTTTATTAATTGGTAAACTATCTTTATTTATTCAAATTAAATTTTGAATAATAATTTTGTTACAATTCGAAGATTATAATAAAACTTATTAATCGGTAAGTCCCGATTAATAAGTTTTAATTCGAAGATTATTACAAAACTAGACGTTCCGCGCTGCTTCGCCCGCGTAAATTAGATATTTCACAGACAAATTAGTCCACAAAAAATACCCTATGATCCTTCACGTGGTCTACTTCTTATCTCACCCAAATAACAGAAAAATTGCTCGCTGTTCGTGAGATAAGCCCTTTCAAATATTTTCCCCCGTTTTTTACACATTTTCCTCTATTTTTTCGCTCCTATTAGTCTTAGCGTGATAAAAATATATAGCCTTTAGCCTTTCTCGATAAATGGACTATCTAACACTGAAATAAGTTTTCAAATCGAACCAGTAGTTCCTGAGATTAGCGCGTTCAAACAAACAAACTAACAAACTCTTCCGCTTTATATTATTATAGTATAGATTATAATATTAGTATAGTGTAATTTACTTAAATTGCAGAAAAATTAGCTTTCCACATATCTAGCCATTTTTTCCGGAAATATAAATTTTATGTGGTAAGTATTACTTTTCTCATAAGTCTTTCCCGAATGCGACTCGACTCTTTTATAAGAAACTCGTTACGATGTAAAAGCATTGTGTTGGTCCGGAAGTTCTTGGACTCTTCTCGCAAAGTTGGAATAATTGCTATTTGAAAGTGGAGCGTCGTCTCACATTTCGTTTTCAAATATGTTTTTATCAGTTTTACGTTAAGGCGACGCGACGCCTTGTTAATTTTGCTGTAGCTGTATTAAAAATCAATGCCTCCTAGAGATTTGGGACTTATATTTTATAATTATTTTAGTAACTTTATTTATTTTTTTCTTACGCAGATATTACTTGAAGAAGAGCTAGCGGCAGTCTTCCATAGTGCGTTTTTCGCGTAACTTTCTGCCGTGCACTGTAAAACTCTGGAACGAACTGTCACCCAGTATTTCCGGAGTCTGGGCCTACATGACGTGCAAACCTTCAAGAAAAGAGCGTATTCCCTCTTAAAAGGCCGGCAACGCACCTGCAGCTCTTCCGATGTTGCTAGTGTCCATGGGCGACGGTAGTTGCTTACCATCAGGTGACCCGTTTGCTCGTTTGCACCCTTATTTAATAAAAAAAAAGCTAGTACGTATTTTTTCACTACTCAACGATAATATATTTTAGAGATCAACTACTTGGCGCGCCCCTCCAAAATTCAAAACGTTTGAAGTGCGTTGTAAAAACGTTTGAGGTGCGTTGTCTTGCGCGGTCGGCTAGTTATTAGTTGACCAACAAATCTTGGTAATAAGTGACATTAACTGAAATATTACGTGTACTGTGATTGGTTAAATACTTATACAAACTCTTTTATAAGGATGTGACTACACACATTGAAACAGTCATTTGGAGGGGCGCGCCAAGTTATCGTAGTTGATCTCTACTAAGACACAAAGTACTTACACAAAAATATGTCTAAAGTAAAGTGAAGAATTTTGTGTAAATTCTACTGATGTCCAGTGATTTGTTTACTAACAAAACACCAATATTATTTTGTTTGAAGAATAAATGTTACCTTTGCCTATGTAAATACAAAAGCACCTTCAATTTGTTTATCAAGTGAAGAAAATTAAAGGAATTTCTTAAGTTTGACAACTGATGCAAGTGCTAAATAGAAGTATAGCAGGCTAGGTCAGACATATTTAATTTTTTTAACATACTCTTTCAAGTTTCAACAGCAGCATTTAATAAGCATTTAAACAAAATTGGAAACAAAGTTTTGTTTTCGATCACGCAATTGGAACCACGACTAGTCAAAATTCGAGGTTTAAACCACTTGAGTCCAGCGGTCTATTGATTGGACCACACAAATTCATAAGGTACCATCGAAGAAATTGATTCCTAGGCAGTTGGCAGACCAGCGTCATTTGGTCGGTTCATGTCAATTCAATGTTATTGTAATCTTTCGGCTGGGTTTGACATAACGCGACCAAACTAAGCTATAGAATACGTAGGAATCAACTTCTCTGATGGTATAAAAAGGTCTTACCTTGGAAAGAAATAATTATATTATTCAACGCCTGCCTTATAAAGACCTCTTATTTATTTTTTTGCTTCACATCAAAATTCATTTTTGTTCCAAACTATGTCAGTAAATTATTGTTGATTGTTTTTTTGTTCCAAGCTAAGTATGTAAGTAAATTGTTCCGAATGTTATAACCAAACTCGTGAGAACTTTTCGGTAGAATAAGTAAAACAGTGGTATTTCGTCGGACACGGTAAGAAATTAATCTTTATAGAACATTTTATTACTAGGTTGGTGGTTAACCTACATCAAAATTAATCAATCCCAGAGGCCGTAAATAATACTAAAAACCTCTGATATAATAAACCTGACCTAAATGATAAAATTAGTAAAATTGGAATTATTTATCTCTGAGTAGGATAACTTTTATTTCCTCTTCTTAACTCAGCGAGGCTTCATTATATTAACAAGACGTTTGGTAATAAGTACTTACTGAATTGTTAATTAATTATTATCACTTGCAGCAGAGTATATTTAATTATAAAAATTGTTATCCACTTATTTAAAACAGTTTAAAAGTTTTAAACAGTACTTAAGTCTTAAATATTTAACTTTAAAGTGCTTTAACTTTTTAACTAACAACGCCATCTTGTAACAAAAAACATGGACGCAGAAAAAATGTATTAGCGCCATCTGTCGGGGGCAATAAAAAGCTTGAACAGAGTAGCGGGAGAGGTTTGAGCACAACCAAATTATACAACACACTGCACCTCAGAACAGGAAAATAAGCACTACACAGTTACAGCGGGATATTTTCCGGTGTTTTAATAATAATCTGCTACCTTCAAACCACGTTGCCTTAATTCACACCAGGGGGCAGTGTTATTACTTATTGTGTAGTTTTTATTATTCGTAGTTATTGTGTATGTTACGCTCAAAGACCGAAATCGCTCAATGAGCGAAAAAATGGCTAAATTTTCACGAAAAAATTTCGAGATAAGTGGCAAGTATGAGCGGTTATGGTTATCGTTCAATATGACAATGACATTTTGCACTGTAGTTGTAGTTAAAGTTACAGTTATAGTTAAAGTAAGTTGGCGCAACCCACCATTAAAGTAACAATTATGAACATAAGATTGCATTTACTCCAACTTAAATATGTCTAGTAGAAATTGTTTATATTTGTCCGTCTTGTACGAGTACACTATCCGCGCGTTAGCATTTTCCTTCTCTAAGAACTCGTTGGTAGTGATGCCTCTCTTTTCACCTGAAATGAAAAGCAAAACATATTCAGT
Organism: Lysandra bellargus; assembly: GCA_905333045.1. Taxonomy (NCBI): domain Eukaryota; kingdom Metazoa; phylum Arthropoda; class Insecta; order Lepidoptera; family Lycaenidae; genus Lysandra; species Lysandra bellargus. Next base: position 7,184,567 of record HG995335.1, on the reverse strand, counting down.
AATACGGTTGTACCTTAGTCACAATAAGTAATATATTGTCATAATACGGTACTAAGAAAAATTCTTTAGAAATTTCATATTATGAAGATTATATTTTAGTGGAGTCGCCAGAGGCTTTAACCTCCGGAAATTGTAATAGTGAATGGATTTTTGTTTTTGAGGCGTCATTTTCTTTTTTACACTATAACTTGCAAAGTATATCGAAAATGTTTATGTGCTTTTAATTTTTTAGTTACTTAATTAAAAATTAATATTTCACCATATAAAACCGGTCCAGAAAAAAAAATCTTGTTCCTGTTATTTAATGACTCTTATCCGATTGTTGAAAATGAACCAAATACACAATTTTTAAAAAAGAAAGTTGCTTTGCTAAGCTAAATACAACTATATGGTTTTTGCAAAGTTTTTAGAGATTAACGCTCGTCGTATTTCGTAACCAAGATAAAAGGGTTTGGGTGGATTTAAGGGTTGTAACGAAAAGTGTGTTAAACTTACTTGTTGTGCGTATTTAATTTTTAGAGAAATGATTACTTTTAAGTACTTAAAAACGTTTAAATATCTCCAAAAATGTGTAAAATAGACCGAAAATATTTTTCTTTATTTGTTGAGAATTTATTTAAGTGAGAGCTAAAACATTAAATGCATCGACAAATGAAAGACTGTTTCTAATCTTTGAAATATATTTAAACTTCCTACTTAAAGCCAGAAAAAAAAAGTGTGTCAGCTTCGACGCACGACTGGAGTTTACTCCTTAAGTATCTAACCATACGCAAAAAGAGTTTATTCAACTGAAAAAAGATTAATATAATATGAAATCAGATGTTCCGGCAATATTATCTACACCCCTTTCTGCCATAGTTATTTCAAAATATTTTTTTCTCAATCTAAGGCCAGAATCGAATAAAGGAGAAAAATCCAGGAAGATCAAGCCGAAGAAACTCATATCCAGGACAAATAGTTGCCAGGTTACAAGCATTCAAACTTTGACATTGGAGTTTTGGCGGGCATGTGAAAGAGTGCTGTTGTGTTTTTGTATTATTTTCCTAAAATTGTGTTAGCTGGGTTTTTAATGTGTAATATTGGTAGAATATTAACCATTATATATTCGTGTTCATGCACAAGTGTAGGAAAGTGATTAATATCCAGAAACGTGCTATTTTGTGTTCCCTCCAAAACTCCATCGAAAGTTTCAGTAAAGCGTCTACCACTTTACTGAATCGACCGACTTGACTCCTTGACTGTATTGACTGTATTGACTTTTACTTAGACTTTGACTAGACTTTAGACCTGACGATACATGAAAACGATGATGAAAATCATAATAGGAGGAATATGGTTTTCCCGCCATATTCCTTACCTTTTTACCTTGTCTGTGGCACAACATACACATCCTTTGTGTCAAGTTGCCAAAAAAGAAGAAAAAGAAAAGAACTTTGACATTGACAGCTCGGCAACTGTCAAACCTCGAACAAAAGCGGCCATAACTCAGCTTCCAATAGGCTTAGAGGAACGGGGTTTCTTCTAACATCAAAGGCAACACCTCGGCTACCGCCTCCCTAAATTTGAACTAAATCAGAGACATCATTTTTTTTCTCAATTCTAAGGCCAGAATCAAATAGAGGAGAAAAATCCAGGAAGATCAAGCCGAAGAAACCCATATCCAGGACAAATAGTTGCCGAGTTACAAGCATTCAAACTTTGACATTGACAGCTCGGCAACTGTCAAACGTCTTACTAAAGTAGCCATATCCGCTCCCAATAGGCCTAGAGGAACGGGGTTTCTTCTAACATCAAAGGCAAGACCTCGGCTACTCCCTCCCTGAATTTGAAATAATTATATTATTTTATATAATATTATAATATAATATTATATTATTATATAACTATATTATTTTATATAATATTATATGCCGATAGGTATATTACCTTTATGGTCTTAATACACTCACAGCCAAATTAGAAAGTTTCCGTCGCCCAAAAACGTGACACATTTTCGTTACTTGTTAGCCTACTAACAAGTAACGAAAATGTGTCACGTTTTTGACCTATTTTACCCCTTGGATTTTTCTCATACCGGGCGCCTTATATATGAAAATCGATTCATAAGGAGTAAACTCCAAAAATTGGGTGCTACAAATCTCACGTATGTTTGGAAAATCCTTAACTGAATAGAAAAAATATCAGTTCTTAAATCTTAACCTACTTAATTTGTATTTTTTTCCTTTAAGTATGTTTTAGCAAATATTACGAAAAAAAAAAATCAATTTTATTCTGAAATAAAATACAGATTTTATTCGAAATATCCGTGAAAAGTTTGTGCTACATTTTCAGAAAATTTAATAAAGTAAGAGCTAAAAAGTTATACACATTAAGAAATAGAAGGCTTTGTTAAGCCTAAAAATAATTTTAAACTTAGTATTTAAAACCAAAGAAAAATAGGAACGCCATTTACCTGGCGAGGCACACATCAAGCACATTTGGAGGTATGCTCATCTACAATACAAAAATATTAATTTTAAATCTAAATTATATATTTTTTCAACTTATTTTCTTTCTTTGGAATATAAACAACGATGCAAATTAAAAAAATAATATTATATTTTATTATTTTGCTATATATTCAAAAGAAAGTAATATCCAAATTTTCTTCAAAATTTTACATTAATTTATGAGTTTACTTGAAGTGGAAGAGAATAATTTAAAAATCAAAAGCACAACTTTTCAATAGGTAAACTTTATTATTTGTGTTATCAGCTACACATTATTTTTTTTCTTTTCAATTTTCATCCACTATTGCAAAAATCGGAGGTTTGCACGATTTTTACGCTCTAGGAACTCCACTAATTTTGATTGTCAACTTTTGAACAATGTTCAAAAACTATTATGTAATATTTAATAAAATATAATAGTAAAGAAACACGCTATCTTTGTTTGATTTTTGTTCAGAAATTTTAACAAATTATTGCATTATCATTGGCTCTTATTACGTATGCAAAGTTTCAAATTAATTAGACTACTAGAGATAGGTAAAAATGGTAAAAATCGTGCTCAAATATAACGAAAAAGTTTCGGCTAAATGGCCAGGCCATTTAGCCGAAACTTTTTCGTGATCACCGGTGCTCTTATGGGGCTTGAAAAGTTTATGGTACACGTGTCTGGTAGGTAGCTGTGGTCCGATAAAAAGCACTGGAGGTGTGCCAAAATGTTTTCGATTTCGCTTCGTTATAGAATCGCCGATCAAAATGTATGGAATTGACATAAGACGAGTCGAACGTCAACGTCATATTAACGAACGCTTATGTCAATTCCATACATTTTCATCGGCGATTCTATAACGAAGCGAAAACGAAAACATTTTGGCACACCTCCAGTGCTTTTTATCGGACCACAGCTACCTACCAGACACGTGTACCATAAACCTTTCAAGCCCCATAAGAGCACCGGTGATCGCGACAACAATAGAATAACAATAGATTTCCAAGAACCCGTGATCGAAGGATTAGAAAGACAACGGGAAATAACTTCTTACCACAAGTGACAATATCGTGTCTGGAGAACTTGTACTCGTCCACCAAGCTGGGGTTGACAGCCGCAGCCACAGCCGCTGGGTCCAGCGCTTGCCAGCTCTCCTGCGATGCCAGCGACACCTGCTCAAATAGGTTCTGGGCCCGCATGATGTCTGTTGGGATAGCTCCTAGCACGTCTTTCCTCCACTCCTGTAAATTGTAAACAGCCCATTTATAGAAGGTTTGTAAACTAAGGAAGGATAAAAGATAGACATCACACACCACACCACACAGATTCTGACTGGACACGGCGGATTCGCCTTCTACTTGTATAGATTCAAGTTGAAGGAGGTGTCGTGTTCAGGATGGGTGGGCTGGAGATTAGGCGTCTTAATAATTAATAAATGAAAAAACAGGCCTCGACTCGACTTCTTGTATTTCAGTAGCAATGGACAAAGAACCACAGCTTACTACAGACTAAAGACTAAAGACCAGTGTTGCCAATGCTTATATCTATATGTGACAGGAGGATCCGTCGTGCCTGTGTCAGCCAGATGTTGAAGAGATGACCTGTTACTCGAGTGTCCAATTTTTGCTAGCAGTAGATATGATATTGAGCAAAGATTGGGCACATCGATGACAGATGAGAATCTGCCTGCCATCCTGGGGGGGGGGGGGGGGGGGGGGGGGGGGGAGAAGAGGGATTTGTTTCTCTCTTTCTGTAAAAGAATAGTGTGTGAAACAAATAAGAGAAATTCGAGTATGTTATTGTGATTCTTTAGCTGTGATATAATTAAATGTTGTGCTGCATTTTTATTGTTTTTAATTTTGACATTTATAATTATTGTAATCGGAATTTAAATTAAGTAAGTATTTGAATTGTAAATCGTTAGTCATAGTTAGTTTAATTGGAATTATTTTATAAGAATTTTATGTCCAGGAATATTTTAATGTAGTGTTAACAACAAGGGATGAGGAAAAAAAACTAAGGAAGTATTTGGGCAACAAAATCCGATTGCCAATTATACGGTTCCATTGTTTTAGAGATGAAACCGCACTACTCCCGACTGTAATAGAGCGAAAAACGACGTGACACTTCACATCTCATTCTTGGGTTTGAAGTGCCGCCAAGTACCGCTGCTTCGTCTTGTAATACGTGTCAATAAATGCATGTAAATTGTAATAAAATTATGTAGTCGTGACTTGTTGTGTAGTTTTTAAAAGTTACGCCCATTGAGGTCTCACATTAACAGTGCCTTTAGATTAAGTCGCCACTAGTGCAGCAGCAGCTCGACTTCTATAAAAGAACGGCTCGAAAGCCGCGCGACTCTTTTTAGTATAGAATTCACGCTGCTGCCACATTACTGGCGATCTATTGTGAAGGCAGCGTCATGCTGTCATATTTATACGTCATGCCGGTAACGCATGCGACTTAATCTCCTTGCTTTATTACCTAGTAGAAATACTATTAGAGAAGTTGATTCAACTGCCTATGAATCAATTTATCCGTACATTGATGGCTATCGGCCACCACGCGATCAGACCTTTGCCTTCTATTTTCCAAGAAACATGCTGCAATTGGCTTCCATTTGCCAGTAGGTACTTACCAGGCTGAAGTTGCAATGCTGCTGCACCTGCGAGAAAGGTAGGAAGGTGACGCGGTCTGGTGTAGCGTGCGCCGCTACCACGTGGTACGCTTCCACGTCCATTTGAGCATTGAATTCCGGTTTCGGCCAGGAAGTATCTGGAATTATAAGAAAACCATTATAAGTTTTGACTTATATTGAAGATAAAACGCTTGCTATACAACAAATTCAATATCAATGAGCCTTTCTCACATGTTTGATTTGATATTTGGACTGGAAATTCACTATTTGAAATCTATATAAAATCAATGACTCACGTACTATGGATATGCCCAGCCCCAACGTACAGATGTGCTATGCGACTGAGAAAGTCTGGATCCAGTTTTATTGCCAGTGCCACATTAGTCAGCGCGCCCAAAGTCACCACCGTTAGTTGATCTGTAAAAATATATATTCAGGAGTAAGTAGGAAGAAATTCAAGGACAGGAATTAAAAATTACAACCACTTGCAGTACTGATATAATATTTTAAAATAGAACCTTAGTAATTTTCAATAATGAAAAGGTTCCATTTCTATACCGGATTTTCGTAAAACCAATTTGGACTACCTACCTTTATGTTCTTTAGATAGATCAATAAGGGCCTCTACGGCATTTTTGGTGTCAGCAGGCTTTAGACCGTCGAGGAATTTCCCAGAGTCTCCAAGACCGTCCTTGCCATAGTAGTCACCAGCGTCAGGAGTCCTGACTAGCGATGACTTCGAACCACGGTATATGGGAACCTGTAAAGAGAAAAGGAAACATTGACTGCTTAGGTCCAGATAAGCTTTAATCCATGTTGTTATTACTTCCTAGTCGTATTCTCATGGCTGAGGGACGTGACCACCAAAATTTGCTTGCCAGGATAGGGCTCTCCACTTATCTCTGGTTTTGGCATGACGAAATGCCTCCTGGAACATGCAGTCAGCAGCCTTGACAATTCACTCTGCCTCTGCCTCTTGTCCCCTCTGATTTCCCAGCTAGTACTAGTCTCAACTCTCAATTATAATACTTATTTACTATGAAGAAAAAAGTTTGTTTCTTTGCAACAAATCTGCTCTGAAATCTGATCTTGATAAAATTTGGCACAGATAATATTATAATAGACCACGAGCAAACATAAATTATGATATTTTATGACGCAGGAACAAATGGACGAAATAATTAATAAGCCAGTAAATACGGTTTATCTAGATTTTTTCAAAATACACACAATTAAAAATGGTCTCTACATATTATTATGACAATATAACATGACTATAGTTTCATCCACAGACATATTCCATAGATCAAGATAACCGCATGTCGCTCCATTTGTATGAAGACGAGCGTGTCACTTTTCTTTTTAACCGACTTCCAAAAAACGAGGAGGTTATATGTTCGGCTGTGGATATTTTTTTTTTTTTTTTTTTTATTTTTTTTTTTTTTTTTTTATTTTTGTATGTTCAACGATTACTCCGCCGTTTGTGAACCGATTTTCGAAATTTTTGTTTTGTTGTATTAGGTTTCACTCCAATTTGGTACCATGTTCACAAAAGTGGTGACCTGATGATGGGATCCATGAGTAATCGAGGGAACTCCTCGAAATTTATATGGAAACATATGGTGATTTTGGTTTTATGTGAAGTGTACTAAGAATATGCTACCAAAAAGTCAAATATTGGGTCAAAGTATACCATGGTTTCGAAGATGCTGAGAGAACTCCTGACTCCTTATAGATACACGTTCGGGAGTTTCGGCGTTGTTTTAAGAACAGAAAGCATATGCTACTATGCAATTCATATTCATCATCATAATCATCATCATCATCATCATCGTCATCATCATCATTAAGGTCACCAATGTCTCATGGCACAGAATTAATAATAGTACAAGGCATAGGTATGGATATACTAATAATAATAATTATGTACTGTATAACAACACCTGTTTGTTTGATACATGGCGGTCGGCGCCGCAGAGGCGACGGCGTCGCCGCGCCGCGCCGCCGCGCCGCGTGGCGCGTGGCGGCAGACAACAGATCGAATACTTTACTAATTACTTTATAAAATTTAAATAGACAAATTGAATTAAAATAAAGTTATTTTAAAAAGAGCATTTACACAAAACAAAGTCATTAAGTGTCTTTTTAATCAGTTATACTTATTAATCGATAGATGGCGCACTAAGTATCGATTTGAATTCTTGATTAAGCGCTTATTCCACTTATCCTAGCTAGGAAGTCCTAGCTAGGGTCCTAAAAAATTTAGTCAAGTGGAATAACATTTAGAAGCTAGGATCCTAGCTAGGATCCTAAATCGGAAAAAATTTAGTCAAGTGGAATGACATTTAGAAAGCTAGGATCCTAGCTAGGACTTCCTAGCTAGGATAAGTGGAATAAGCGCTTTACAAGAACAGAGCTGTCAATAATTATGATAATATTAAATATTATGAGTAGCTACGCTACATCCTATGCAAGTTTATACAATTTTTTATCTGATAGATCCTTCGATCGTGGAAAAACGAGACACAATAGCCTTTATAGTGTTATCTCAATCGCCGGTGACCGCTTGGGGCTTGAAGCATTAAAATTGTTAAATTACTTAGCACAATATGTTCACTTCACTGATAATATATGATTTTGTGAGTGTGAGTTGTGACTCTTGACAAATTGTAATAAGATACGTAAAATATACGCGAAGGTTTACCTACTAGTGTAACTAAAAAGAGTGAAATTATTATTATTTTTAACAAAAAATTAAAACCGACTTCCAAGGTAAAAACAATAATAACATTAATATGAACTAAAAAGTATTAAATAATTTTTACTATCTAATGTTGCCTTTTTCCGAATTCGGCTAAAACTCAACTATTTCTGTATTCAATCTTCATAATTTTGAAGTCGGTGCCAGTTCCAAAAGTTTCAAATATTCTGTCAGAGGACTGAAGATTCAGCTATCTGGTACCGACTTCAAAATAATGAAGATTGAATACAGAAATAGTTGAGTTTTAGCCGAATTCGGAAAAAGGCACCATTAGATAGTAAAAATTATTTAATACTTTTTAGTTCATATTAATGTTATTATTGTTTTTACCTTGGAAGTCGGTTTTAATTTTTTGTTAAAAATAATAATAATTACCTACCACTGTGAAGTACCGATGATAAGAAACGTGTCCATTATCAAGGCCAACGAATTTCTATTTGAATTTCTACAGCTCAATACGGCACTTTTAGGCATTTAGGCATTTTTTAAATTCCTATTGACGTCCGATTCTGATAGCAGACTAAAGAAAATACTTTCGAAAGACGAGCATTGCTCGTCGTTTGGGAACGCGATATGGCACGCGTATCTATTTTGATCTATGTCTGTGGTTTCATCTAATAAATAATTTGAACTTACATCTTGCCGCTTGATGATCTTTAGCACTCTCTGATTGTTGAGACACACATTATCCTCATTCGTGTTTCCATTACCGGTCGTTAGGCCAATCAGTTTTGGACTGTAAATATAAAACAATATATTTTAGGATTCAGACTTATTAGATTACTTTAAATTTTCTATGAGAATAATATTATGTTGGTGGGACTTGTAGTCATGACGGAAAGAAAATTACTGTAGAGAACTACTCTTTTCAGGCTAATTTTATTTCAACAAGTACAAAAAATTCTACGCGACGTTTTATGGTCTACAAAAGTCACAGAACAAAAAAAAATGAAGCTAATCTGGACCGCCTTTTAAGCTGTTGTGGACCGTCACCGATATAAAAACGGTGCTAATTACAAAATTTCCATATATAATAATAATGTATATTACCCATTGTAATGCTTCTCATACAACAAGGCGAGAAAAATAGCCATGGCATCGTCTCCACCCGCATCGTTGTCTATTACCAGCTTTGGTGAAGGATCCCTGAAAAAAATAAGAACAAGGGGCTGTTTCACCACTTCCTGATAAGTGCCAGATAGGGTATCCACCACTTAACTTGAATGATAGAGTATGGAGAATCTGTCAAATAAGTTGTGGATAGCCTCTCCGGCAGATTATCAGAAAGTGGTAAAACAGGCCCATTAGCATTATTTTTAAACACTGTATTTAAGTTTATGCATCGGGCTTCTTAGAGACGAACGGCATTTACCAACGACAGATATAACTGCACTGCAGCCGTCGCCTGCACTTATCAATGGCTGCCGTCAACATGTCGACGGCTGCCGTCGACAAGGCGACGGCTGCTGCAGTTGTATCTACAGTTGGCAAGTGTCGTTTGTCTGTAAGATACCTTATAGGTATTAAAAGGTCCTGGTCACCACATTTCTTGTGATACAAATTTAGCTTGATTCGTATAAGGTTTTTTTTGGGTGCCTACGTGACCATATTATTTTATAGTCAATAACAAGAATGTTCTAAAATAATACCTTTTATATTTTTCTTTAAGTACTTTTAAAAAATATTTAGGTACAACTACCGTCTATCATAATATTTTGATTTATGATTAGACTTATTGGACACAGCCTTTGTATGAAAAAAGAGCCCTTTTTCAGTTTTTGGTATAAATTAAAATCACATTTATAAGATATACATAATATTATCCTTTTCGATAGGTACCTACAATGTCCAGCACATGCACAGCACTGGAAAAACCTAGATAGTGTTGCACTGTGCACATCTGTCAGATGTTTGTACACGTGCGCTTATCATTAAGAAGCTGATCATAATAATATTAATATTATCGTGATCGTTATGTGCGCCGGACCGCCGGTTCTTCTCATCGGCAGATATGGCACAATTTTGTAAAAAAGATGCATACCTACGTACAAAATATTGAGCAATATAATATTATACCGCCTGTTGCATGGAAGTCGCAAGATACGTATCGCCCTGCCTGCTAGATCCGAGACATCTACTATAGTAGGGGAGGGGAGGGTGCTATTTGTGTAGTCACTCGAGCGTCATGGAGACCTAGTAGGTTTTTTACATTAGGTAAAACTGATAAAAAAATAATAAGAGCATTTTTTATTTTAACGATGGGTTCAGAAACTGCAGCCATTTTAAAGTTTGGAAAATAAAATATATCTAGAAAATTGCTTATTTATGTCAGTTATAATTTTTGTATACAATCACAATCTGCGAAGCTTAGTTAGGAAAATATGAAGCTTTATTTTTTTATATTTTAAAATGTCCCTACAGGCTTACCTTTGAATCGTCAGTGCTTTATATGGAAGCTTCTTTGGGGTGTACTAAACGTCCCTTATCTTAATCTGACAGATTCGATGACATTTCAATATAAAAAAAAATAACCCACCACGTGAGAAATCTGATTTCTATACCACGATAACTAGACACATGTCAGAAGCTTATACAAGCATATTCTGATACGCTCGAGCTTGTACCAATCCCCTCTTCCCCTCCCCAACTACTAGACATCATGTAAAAGAATCCGAATATGGTGTCGTAAAAGAAAGATAAAATAGAAATTATTTTAGATACCAATAGAAACGTAATAGTCATAATGTAAACATGCTATGACCTTTCTAATTTAGGTCACGAGTATTGTACCAAACAACTTCTGATCAATGACCGGTTTTTGAATGCAGAACAAAAGTCGTTTATAAAATGAAATATCAGGGCAATGACAAAACATGAAACATTAGGTTGGCAGTCAATCAATTAAATAGATTCTCAATTAATTCAAATACTGGCACCTAAAATTTAAATTACGTGCTTATCCCTATAATAATATTATATTTTTATGTTCTGTTTAGAGCTTCGGAGCTAAGGGTCACTAAGAATAACTTAGCCAATATATTATAGTTATAAGCATACTGGTTAATTAAATAAAACTTACGTAACACTACATAACACGCAGGACAGATTTATCAACAAAAGTAACAGTAGCAACATTATACACAAGCGGACTGACCGACACAACGACTCCGACTGGTCCAGACTTGATAAGATTTAAATTAAACATAAGATAGTAATAAGATAAATATCAACTAACTGAACTACTGATAAGTAAGTGTAAGTCGTTCTTAATAATTGTTATTAACGATTATTAATTATGTATATCATTACTTAATAGTTATTATATTTTGATTACTGCTTTATGTATTTATTGCTTTTTGTTATATATTATATTATAGGGTCTTGTAGTATATTATAGCATCTATCATCGTAACATTTCAAATCTATCACGTACCTATAATTATAATATTATATTTTACTTACATACTTAAATATTTAGTTATTTATCTTTCAGATTACTGTTTTTGTTATTTTAAAATAACTTATCATAATTTGTATTGTGTAGATAGAATATTATTATTATTATTTTATAAAAAAACAAAGTAAGTACATATGCATTTTATTTCATAAAAGTGGCTCCGTGGCTAAGTAGTTATAGTCGGGACATTTTAATAGGCCACATTTGACAGTTCATCAAAATTGTACCAGGTAACCTTATAGCGACGTACTTATAAAATAAATATTTTCGTTTTGTTATAACTGCACAATTGATTAACTTTTTTCAATTACGATTACATATTTATCGTAAATATGACCGATACGAATTATTTAACGATTTGCTTTTACTGATAAACAATTCTAAACGTAATAAACAAATTCTGATCTTAATAATTGCACGTCGTTGCAATGTTACGTCAGCTGACCTTTTTTCTTTTTAAACTCTAGGGAAGTTACCCTAAAAATCAAAAGCGAAAAAATAGTATCGATGCATTGATTACTTGTAACGAAATATCCCCATAAATTAATAACCACGTTGTGAAAAGTAACACATATTTATGTGAAATAAATAATGATAATACTACATTTAACAGTTTTTATAATTTAAGCGAATAAATGCATTTTTTTTGTAAATTATGTACTTGTCTTATTTTGCTCCTTGAATTTGCAAAAGAAAAAGCAATAATGGGACAGGAGTTTGTTTCAAACGTATAAAATTCAAATATTTTATTTCAAGTCCGTATCGATTTATTCATTTTGGTCGATGTTTTTACGCAGCTCACCTCACTATGAAGATTAATCTGACGGATGTCAAATGTGGCCTATTAAAATGCCCCGACTGTAAGTAAGACTGATGTTTTTGATCATTTTTCTGTCATTTGACAAACGATGTTTGCCGAATAGGCGCCGGCAGCAATTTTGGCAACCGGCGTAGAAAATAATTTCATACAACTAAATATTTATTCAAACAAGAACAGGTTTTATGCAATTTACCGCATGCATGGTCGTTAGTCCGCAGATTACCTAGGTATTCTGTAGATTATCTCGTTAATGTAAGAAGACAATAAACTTTTTGCACTTTAACTGACTCACCCAGATAATCAGCAGAATACCTTGTTAATCTGCAGTCTAACTGGTTTACGCACATTAGCGGTAACATATATAAATATATACACATTATAAAACAAAGTCGCTTTTTTCCCTCATGTCCCTTTGTTCCCTTTGTTCCCTTTAATCTTTAAAACTACGCAACGGAATTTGATGATTCTCTCAGTGTTAGATAGCCCATTTATCGAGGAAGGCTATAGGCTATATTTTATCACGCTAAGACTAATGGGAGCGAAGAAATATAGGAAAATGTGGAAAAAACGGGGAAAATTATTTGAAAGAGCTAACTTGAACGCGCTAATCTCAGGAACTACTGGTCCTTTTTGAAAAATTATTTCAGTGTTAGATAGCCCATTTATTGAGGAAGGCTATAGGCTATATTTTATCACGCTAAGACTAATAAAAGAATGTGGAAAAACGGGGAAATTATTTGAAAGGGCTTATCTCACGAACTACTGGAGCAATTTTTATGTTATTTGGCACAGATAAGAAGTAGACCACGTGAAGGATCATAGGCTATCGATTTTAATCATTTTTTCAGTGGCTATATATTTTATACCCGTGCGACGCTGGGGCTGGTCGCTAGTTATAATAATATAATATATATTAGTTCATTCTTACTTTGACAATGACATTGATAGAGATGCAAACAAAGGACTGTCAAATATAACAGCTGATTTCATTGTTTACATTTTGTGACAACACCTACATTAAAATAATTATTTTGATAGATCATTTAGGGCCTGTTTCACCGCTCCCTGATAAGGTGCCAAATAGGCTTATTAGACAGATTCTCCAGACTCTATCTGTAAAGTTAAGTGGTGGAAAGCCTTATCAGGAAGCGGTGAAACAGGCCCTTAATATAATATTTTCTAAGGCTTAAATAGGTAATAGCTACTAATGATGATAATATCTGATAACATTTTTTTTTCTCACGTAAGTACCTCATGTTTTGGGGGTATAATAGGATAATAAAGATGAGCTGATGAATATAGTGTTAATGTTACACCGTTACACTTCACGAAAAACACATTAGAAAAACACACACTACGTAAATATCATAGTAAACTGTCGTACATTGATTCTAAGCACAGAATTATATTTTGGAATCACAAACGACGCGACCGTGTGCGTCAGCAAATACCAGACATCTGCGGTACTGAAAAGGACGCCAATATCTAATCACGCTGAAAACAGAGCGAGATAGAAGGCCGACCTAACCCGGCTTCGCAATGCTTTGTCTGACTTGTGCCTATCAAATTAGAATTTAGGTCTTTGTTATGACTGTGTTGTTTAAGAACAAACTAATATAGCCTGCTAAAATAATAACATAGTCTGGGGGCATGGTAATCCAGTGTGGCCGATTCTCGTGTGTCACCGACGCGAGCCGAGTTAAAGCTCGCGAACTTAAAACCCGCGTGCTCTAAGTTCGTACGTCTATCAGGCCTTTACAAACTATCCTAAGTCGTTTCCCAGGGCTCAAAGTATCTCCATACCAAATTTCAGCAAAATCGGTTCAGCGGTTTGGGCGTGAAGACGTAACAGACAAACAGACAGACAAACACACTTTCGCATTTATAGTATGGATTTACCATCATGAATGCTAAAATCTTTAACGCCTCTATTACTTATCACGAAAATAAACGACTAAACAACTTTCACTTAATTTATTTTGTTCGTCTTTCTTCTTTGATTTAATCTACAACTTCCAATTCCATGGCGCTCTCTTGCTGTCCTTCGCGAAGAGTTTCAGCAGCAGATCCTGGTAAGGTTCCTTCTTTACTTCAGTCACCACTCTCGCTGTTGCGTTAGCGCTTTCGAAGTCGTATCTTGTGACGCCACGTTCACTGTCTATAACAGTAAAATTAAACAGTTAAAATCGCTTCGAAAAATAGCCATTATTTGTCGTTAAAAGTAAATAACAAAAAACTGTTAATGTGCGATATCCTTACGAGATAGACATAATATACCATCGCGGAGTTATCTGTAGACCTTTTCATTGTGTACAATACTTAGTACATTATTTCAATAAATCTCGTAGGGTTCAGCCTGCGTTTGCAATGTAAGCGGATTTTTTTAATTATTTACGACATGACATTAGAAACACCAACAATAGCAGTATTTCTCCACTATTTAATGAATGTTATTACATTTAAAAACCTACGTCTTGAATCACTCTACTAAATAAAACCGCATCAAAATACGTTGCGTAGTTTTAAAGATTAAAGGAAATAAAGGACATGAGGGAATTATTTTTAACAAAAAAATTAAAACCGACTTCCAAGGTAAAAACAATAGTAATATTATGAACTAAAAAGTATTAAATAACTCTTACTTTTTAATAGTGCCTTTTTCAGAATTCGTCTAAATCTCAACTATTTCTGTACATACTACAGTCTTCATTACTTCGAAGTCGGTACCAGCTAATTTAATCGTGAGTTCAGTCAATATCAGAATATCTGAAACTTTTGGAACTGGTACCGACTTCAAACTAATGAAGACTGTAGTATGCACAGAAATAGTTGAGATTTAGACGAATTCTGAAAAAGGCACTATTAAAGAGTAAGAGTTATTTAATACTTTTTAGTTCATAATATTACTATTGTTTTTACCTTGGAAGTCGGTTTTAATTTTTTTGTTAAAAATAATAATGTCACTCTTTTTAGTTAAGTATCTACAAAATAAGGCTTTATGCGTAAATAACCAATACGAATGTTAACTATTCACATTATGTTACTGTAAGCGAAATTGACAATTGTGGTAAATGCTTGCAGTTATCTAAGCGATGCTGCAATTTCCAAACTTTTATCTTTAAAGGTTCAGGAGTTCTGTTCAATGCTTTTGGACCAAGAGACACCTTTGTATGAAATTTCTCTTATTCGTAACATAATATTATGTTTAATTTACCAGAAACAACATTTTTATCACTATGAGTGTTTTGATAAATATCAAGGATTTCCCTCGATTGCTCATAGATCCCATCATCAGCTCACTACTTTCGTAATTGTTAAGTATACAAAATTAAGATTATATCCTATACAACAACACGAGAAATTTGAAAATCTGTCCTCAAACAGCGAAATCATCATCAAAAACATCTGCTTCGATGCAAAATATCACGAAAAGTACCAATAATTGGGTCATAGTGTGATGACCAATGGTATGATTATGGTTGTGATGATGATGACCAATCAAATTTATGTGTTAGCTTATGCTTCTAGTTGTTTAAACAACGCCGAAATCTCCGAACCTGTACCTATAAGCATTCAAAAGTTCTGTTCGGTACCTTTGGATCCAGGGTATAACCTGGTGCAAAATCTTACTTTATTGGTAGCATTGACCTCGAATGCTTCAGGAATAATTAAAATCACTATATGTTTCCATACAAATTTCAAGGAGTCCCCTCGATTCCTCAAGGATCCCATCATCAGATCACCACTTTTGTGAACATGGTACCAAATTCGAGTTGAACCCTATACAACACAAAAAGAATTTTGAAAAACGGCAAACGGCTGAGTGATCGGTGAACATACATTTAAAAAAAATACATACAGCCGAACGTATTACCTCCTCCTTTTTAGAAGTCGGTCAAAAAAGCGACTTTGTTTTATAATATTAAATAATATATGTAGTGATGATTCTTAATTAGCAAACTACGTTGTGAGAATGCGCTTGGACAATACAGGCACTTATAATATACTAGATGACGCCCGCATAGGGTTGCCAGGTCGCTAAGCCGAAAAGCTGGACAAAGCAGTCAGCTTGGCCGGACATTAGTACAATATAGTTGCTATCGAGTAGTTAGAATTTTAATATAGAAATACGTTCGGCAGCTCGTTTACACCGTACGAATTTTCTGTTTTATTAAAACAGTCTAACATCTAATAGCTATACAATTTTACATCTCATTAGGTGTAAAACCGTCTAAAATGTGTGTTTTGAGGCTCAACAAAGGCCGGACTCTCTTTAATTTCGGCCGGACACGCAAACAAAAAGCCTGACTGTGTCCGGCTTTATCCGGACGCCTGGCAACCCTACGCCCG
Source organism: Lysandra bellargus (assembly GCA_905333045.1). Taxonomy (NCBI): domain Eukaryota; kingdom Metazoa; phylum Arthropoda; class Insecta; order Lepidoptera; family Lycaenidae; genus Lysandra; species Lysandra bellargus. Next base: position 7,168,066 of record HG995335.1, on the reverse strand, counting down.
CAACTGCATTGCGCCAAAACTCGTTTATCGCGCGGGAACCGTACATTTTCCGGGAAAAAAGTATCCTATGTCCTTTCTCGGGACTCAAAGTATCTCCATACCAAATTTCAGTGAAATCGGTTCAACGGTTAAGGCGTGAAGAGATAACAGACATACAGACAGACGGACAGATAGACACACTTTCGCATTTATAATATTAGTAGGGATTCTGAATTAGCAGACTACGTTGTGAGAACTTGGTCTTGGACAATACGGGCACTTATCCTTGGCCCAAAACATGTTAGTTCTTAGACACTTGGAGTCATATAAATCAGGCACAACCGAAATTCCTTATTTTTCCTCAAGGTCACTTACCACAAGTCCCAACAGTAGCTTTGGCGTACTTCGCCTCCACGACTATGTCATCTTCATCCAACACGATGGCCATCGCTGCTGGGTCCAGGAGGGTCCAGTTGGTGGAGTTGGCCAAGCTGACTCGCTCGAATGCGTTCTGCCTCTTCATGATGGATGTCGGAAGAGTTCCGAGTTTGTTGATCCTCCAGTCCTGAAATCATTGATTGGGACGATGTTTCATGTTATGTTTGATATTAATGCATTAACCCATCAAGCCCCATAAGCTCACAGGTGACACACAATAAAATAACAATAGATTTCCAAGAATCCACGATCGATGGAATAATGTGTATTCTTTGTTACTTATTTATTTGTTAATCTGTTGCATAGCGTCGCGGGCTTTGAGCGCGGCAACCGAATCAAAAAATTCGACAACAAAAAACAAACAATCGTTTTGATAAATTCTAACCCCAAGTGGTTAAAATAGGGGATGAAAGTTTGTATATTATAATAATACTTCTTAACGCGAGCAAAGCCACGGGCAAATGCTCGTGATTATATAAGTTAATAAAAAATGCTATGCAATACTGTGCCACATTGTTAAGGCTATCTAATTAAGTTTTTCAACAACATAGTGTATAATATATTATAATCTATTAACTTCATTTCTACATTAATGCCAATAAGAAATTCTTCCTCGCTCTCTCTCTCTCTCTCTCTAGATGTAAGATCAACTGCCGTGGTCTTACATGGGTGATGTTCTGGTATGCGTAGATAGTAGAGAAGGGTACGAGTGTCAGCTTGTCTGGTTGTCCGTGACTGGCTATGATGTGGTACGCCTCTGGGTCCATGGCTATGTTAAATTCTGCTTCATCTGTAAAATATTTAAGAGAAAAATTTCGTTAGTTGTAATTATTATGAATCTTCCTTTTGGTAGCTGAATAATATGATAGTCTTCTTAGACTTCAAAAATATAAAAATAATATAAACTATACTCTTGTATAGTTTATATTTTTGACTGACTTCCAAAAAGGAGCTAGCTTAACTTATTAATCGAGTATAGTTTATATGTATCTTATACTAACTTGCAAAAAGGAGAGAGGCTATATGTATTTTTTTGTAAGTTCAACGATTATTCAGCCGTCCTTGGTAAAACTTTCTAAATTCTTTTTTTGTTGTATAGGGTGCAAATCGAATTTGGTACCATCTTCATAAAAGTGGTGGTATGATGATGGGATGGAATTTTGAGCGAAGTCTTCGAAAACATGAAAATATATGGTGACTTTTAACTTATTATGAAGTAATCTTATCAATTTAATATCTTTTTTTAGAATTTAGGTGAGTTTTGTTATGCCCGCTTTCTGAGTTTTTTGACAGTGGCTTATTTTACAAGTTGAAAGCCGGCTACATGAAGCAACAGCAGACGACGTATCGGCGCGACACTACTGGTTTCTATGTGTTTTTAAATGGTGTCCCTAGCTTCGTGTCACTAGCTGCGGAGGGTGTTTCATAGAAATACATAGAAACCAGTATTGTCGCGACGACACGTCGTCTGCGGGTGCCTCATGTCGCCCGCTGCTACCGGCACTTTTAGACATTACCCGATCAAAAACGCTAGTGATTGAGTTTATTGGGCTTACTAATTTCTAATATTATTGTTAAAACTTACCGTTTATATTTCCACCACCTATGTACAGATGTCCAACCTTGTTTATGAATTCAGGGTCCAGTTTGATAGCCAGAGCAATGTTGGTCAGAGCTCCAATAGCAGTAACTATTAACTTTTCTGAAAGAAAACATTTGAACTTTTAAAAATATATTAGAATGTATGTAAATTATATGTGTTTATTATCGAATTTCACCTGTTTAGTAATGAATTCGAATCAGAATATTATTATCTTATTACGTAATTTATTCTAACACGATATACTTGTTTGAGTTTTTTTAAACTACTAATAATTATACTAATAATATAATATGTAATAAAAAGGTATAAATAATAATAGTATCTATGGCCGCTTACACCACGTCTGTCTGGCCCTGTGCTAAATACCTGAAGGAATTGTGTTACACGTACCAGACAAAGGAAATGTGTTTAATAATTTTATACTATACATTTATATTTAAGACAACACTCTCAACCACTGAGCCACAGAGGTCATTAAATAATCATAATAATATTGGATACTAGATGACGCCCACAACTCCGTTGCGCAAAATTCGTTGTACGCGCGGGACCCGTACATTTTTTCGGGATAAACAGTATCTTATGTCTATCTCCATCCCAAATTTCAGCAAAATTAGTTTAGCGGTTTGGACGTGAAGAGGTAACAGACAGACAGACACACTTTCGCATTTATATTTTATAATATAGTATGGAATAGCAAACGTTGAAATTTTATTGACGGTGGGTATAGTATATCTGGTCATTAACATAATATTCTGACTGGTTGTCAGAATAACGTGGACACCTTGTGATTTAAGATACCTTTAATACTCTAGATACCCTATTGTTTTCTTATTTCACCCTAGAACATATAGAGCCATATCTCACCGTGATGCCATGGCGACGTGGCCAGCGGCGTTACCATGGCCACGTCTGGCGTCTCTACGTCGCGCGTCGCCGCAAAGCGGTGTCTTTCTTAAATTCTATGAAGAGTTATGAAAATACTCTGAAAAAATGTTTAATTATCTGAGGATATCACTAAAATCAGCGACTAATAATTGAGTGACGGAGCATACAAAGACGTTCAAACAACTGGCAACGTCGCCAGTCGCCGCATGCGGAGCGGTCGATTCTGGCTATGCTGGCTACTTGGCAACGGTGCCAGTCAGTTGCCAGGTGAGTTACCCGTCATACATCTCAATAGAACTAGTCGTAGTAGTCGCTGGCTACGTCGCCATGGCGTCCCGGTGAGGTATGTCGTATGGCCCTTAAGAAACGACTTATAAATACACATACCTCTATACCTAGAAGCCATTTGGACCAGACCAAGAGCCGCGTGTACATTTTGTGCCCTTATGGGCCTGTAGCTCTGAAGACCGTTGTCTCCGAGTCCGTCCCTGCCGAAGAAGAAGTCTGACTCTATGCCTTTTATGAAGGGTTCGCTACTGCCTCTGTATAGCATGACCTGGAAATTTTTATTGATTTTTGGGGTTCCGTACCCAAAGGGTAAAAACGAGACCCTATTACTAAGACTTCGATATCTGTCCGTCTGTCCATCCGTTGTCCGTCTGTCCGTCTGTCTCTCTGTAACTCAAGAACCCCTGTAGCTAGAGTTCTGAAATTTTCACAGATTGTATATATCTGTTGCCGCTCAACAAAATATACTAAAACATAGGCACTTTAAATATTCACGAAATACTCAGTTTTATCTGTAAGTACCTACTTTAATAATTTATATTAAAATTGAAATAAATGAAATTATTTAAGGGGGCTCCCGTACAAAAAACACAATTTTGGCCTTTTTTGGACTCGCGCACGAAGGTTTCCGTACCGATATAGATATCGGTACGGAAACCTTCGTGCGCGAGTCCAACTAGCACTTGGCTGATTATTAATAATTGATAGAATTAAAGATCCCCCAGAATGTATCAAAAAACGGACGACGCCGTTGCATGTAGATATACTTATACAATATAATACAAATTTATATACATGAGATGAGTTCATAAAGTTAATATATTATCTAGCGGAATAGAGCAACATCTCGAGCTGTCAAACGAAACCGAAATTGATTTACGTCTGTGTGTAAAAATTTGTTGACGTATACACAAGCAACTTTTTAAGGCTGCTCTTTCGAAAAAAAAGCGTGCAGATGAAACAACTTTTCATCGGCATTAACAGAGAAATTATATCTGAAAAAAATAATTAGTAATCTACGTGATATGTAATTTGGTTTTGCCATATTTTTCTATCGGTATCACATAATAAAGAAATAAAAAACCAAATCACCTCCAAATCGTTGAATGAAACCACTTTACTCCTTCATTATTTATCAAAAGAATATATAAAAAATATCTAGGTACTGCTTTACAATACATAAGTTAATAATTTGTTTTTTTTACTTTTTTGAAATATGTATTATATTAAGCCTTAAAAAGGTTTTTTCTCCTATTTCGCCCTATCATGGACGCGGCGAGCGTCGTAACCGCCACCGTACAAGGCGCGCTGTTATGCTGTTATTTTAATGTCATTTACGTCGATATTCGCACTGACAGACAATCGACCTGCTAATTTAGGGAGAGAAGGCCCTTAAGAGATTAAATTGTCAACGTGCCGATAAGTGCCGACTGGACGTCAAAAAGATGAAAAAAAAATGGTTCTGCTGTCATGTATCACACGTCTCTTTTTACCACTCAGTGTTACTGATAGTGACATCTCTTCAGTCATCAGTCAGGCCTTTGTTTCTCTATTCCGCTAGGTATATTAACTTTATGGATGAGTTCTTAATTAGAGTATGACAACATGACTTTTTGCCTAATCGCCAATTCGTGTGTAGCAGATCAAATGCACAAAATTTTCTAAGTTACCTAATTCAACTTAAGCATTATTTTTCCTCGACCTCTTCAATTCAGTTATTAGGCGACTCAACAAAAGATATAATAGGTCAAATAAAACCATATATTTTTTCTTTGGTTCCACTTACATCAGACCGTCCAGCTACATCCAATATGATCTGTGAGTTGATAAAGGCTTGGCTTTCTTCTACATTACCGAAGGTAGTTGTGAGCGCTGTGAGTTTAGGCCTGGAATAAAAAAGGTCTCTAAAATATATCTCTGGCACTTCACACATGGCAACTTTATGGAGGACATGGGTTTGGTGACCCCACCGGCTGGCTCAGCTGCTTTCCATCAGGTGACCCGTTTGCTCGTTTGTCCCCTTATTTTATACAATATGTTACTAAGTGATAATTGTTCAGGGTGTGAACGAGTTCCTTATTGTGAGTTCACTGTAAAAGTAGCAATTTTTTGTGACATTTTGTAATTTTTCTATACAAATGTGAGAAATAAAATTACTCCTGCAGCGCTGCCACCTTCACAGCGAACTCTATAATATACCGATACACATTACACAATACACGTCCTAAAATATTATCATATAGTTTTGTTACACCATATTGTAAGTATAATATAAAAAACTCAGGGTGACAGGAGTTTATCTATTCAACAGCTTTGATGATTGGTTAAAGGGTAAAAACGAGATCCTATTACTGAGACTTCGATGTCTGTCCGTCTGTCCGTCTATCCGTCTGTCCGTCTGTCTCCAGGCTGTAACTCAAGAACGGTAATAGCTAGAGAGTTGAAATTTTCACAGATTATGTATTTCTGTTGCCGCTATAACAACAAATACTAAAAACAAAATAAATTAAATAATTAAGGGGTACCATACAACAAACATGATTTTTAGGGTTCCATAGTCAACAAGGAACCCTTATAGTTTCAGTCTGTTCGTCCGTCTGTCTGTCTGTCTGTCCGCAGTTTTTCTCAGAGACTATAGGACCTACAAAGCTGTAATTTGGCATGAATGCACATATTATTGATGCTGACAAAATGGTACATGAAATCTTAAAAAAATATTTTTTTATGGTACCTTCCCTACACATCAAGCGGGGATGAATTTTTTTTCGCGTCCACCCCATCGTGTGGGGGTGTCGTTGGACAGGTTTTTTAAAAATATTATGAGTATTCATAGATCATTTTTCGATTTAGGGATCCGTTTGTGAAATATTAAGTTTTAAAGTGGAAAAAATCGTTAGAGTCCACCCCCTTCTACCAGCTAAACAGTAGCTTCTGGAAATGTGAAAAAAATCACGGAAGTAAAAAATATGGTGAATTTAAAAGGAAAACTATCACGGCTAAGAAGACTTCATAAGTTATTGAGTGATAGTCGATTAACTAAAAAAATATATTCGGCAAAGTATAAAGGAACTTTTCGTTCAAATTCGACCATACACAAATTTTAAAAAACTAGCGATACTACGGAACCCTATATTGAGCGTGGCTCAACATGCACTTGGCCGGTTTTTCATACATTTTTTGCTCGGCATCAATGATGACAACAGGTAGGCACTTGAAATTTTCACGAAGGCCTTAGTTATATGTGCACTTTAATCTATACTTAATATTATTATAATTCTGCAGAGTTTGTTTGTTGGTTTGTTTGTTTTTAACGCGCTAATCTCAGGAACTACTGGGCCGATTTGAAAAAATTATTTTACTGTTGGATAGCCTATTTATCGAGGAAGGCTATAGGCTATATTTTATTACGCTAAGACTAATAGGAGCGAAGAAATAGAGGAAAATGTGGAAAAAACGGGGGGAAATTATTCGAAGGGGCTTATTTGAACGCGTTAATCTCAGGAAGTACTGGTCCAAATTGAAAAATTCTTTCAGTATTAGATAGTCCATTAATTGGGGATGGCTATAGACTATATTTTATTACGCTAAGACTAATAGAAGCGAAGAAATAGAGGAAAATATGGAAAAACGGGGGAAATTATATGAAAGGGCTTATTTGAACGCACTAATCTCAGGAACCACTGGTCCGATTTGAAAACTTATTTCAGTTTTCGATAGCCCATTTATAGAGAAAGGCTAGGCTATATTTTATTACGCTAAGACTAATAGGTGCGAATAAATAGAGGAAAATGTTGAAAAAACGGTGGAAATTATATGAAAGGGCTTATTTGAACGCGCTAATCTCAGGAACCACAGGTCCGATTTGAAAAATTATTTCAGTTTTCGATAACCCATTTACTGAAAAAAGCTATACTGTATATATTATTACACTAAGACTAATAGGTGCGAAGAAATAAAGGAAAATGTTGAAAAAACGGGTGAAATTATATGAAAGGACTTATTTGAATGCGCTAATTTCAGGAACTACTGATCCGATTTGAAAAATTGTTTCAGTGTTAGATAGCCCATTCATCTACAAAGGTTATGGGCTATATTTTATTACGCTAAGACTAACACAAGCTAAGAAATAGAGGAAAATGTGGAAAAAACGGGTGAAATTATATGAAATTGCTGAACTACTGGAGCAATTTTTATGTTATTTGGCAAACATGAAGAATAGATCACGTGAAGGGACACGGACCTTTTTTTGCGGAAAAATGTACGGTTGCGTGAAATTTCTAAATTACGCAAGCGAAGCCGCGCAGAACATCTTTAAATAATATATAAAATCGTAGTAAAGTCTATTCTGTACATTGGATATTTTTGTACATTAAATAATACTTGGGATGTGATCTACTATGCTAACGCGGACGAAGTCGCGGGCAACAGCTAGTAATTAATAATAATATTTAAATAAAATAAAAGTTTAAGGGGTGCTCCCATACAAAAACACAATTTTTGGCCTATTTTTGCTCTACAACGGTACGGAACCCTTCGTGCGCGAGTCCGACTCGCACTTAGCCGATTATTGGTGTTGGCCACGTTGGCCATCCAAATGCAATAGTGAATAGACAAAAAACCTCAACTGCAGCTACTTTTAAGTAACTGTAAGAGAAAACTTACCCTCCAAAATTTTCATCTTTTAACGACGCCATGAAAATGGCCATGGCATCGTCAGCCCCGCCATCGTGGTCGATCACCAGCCTCAGTCTGTTGCCATCATTGGTCGGTCTGAAAACATTGTAAACTGTCAGTTACAAAATATCTTTAAAAAGGTATAGAGTTTTTCATCCTACTTAGGATATACTATCAATTCAGATCGCAGACGCGTAGATGCATTTCTAAATTTGTACTGAATTGACACATTTCGTGAGTGTGAGACTTCTGGCAAATCTGTCAAATCCATACTTTAGAAATACATCTACGCGTCGCGTTGCGGTCTGAATTGACCCTAAGAAGGTAATTTATCAATGTTTTAAGAGCCCTGCAGTTACCCTGCAGGGTAAAAGACCTTACGGTCTTTAACTCGAGTTGCTCTAGGGCAGACCACTGGCCAGCCTGGCTTCAAGCCAAGCCAAGCCAAGATAGCCAAGCCAAGAGCCACTGGCTTGTATGTATCCATTTCCTCGTGGTATATATTTTTTCAAGGTTGGTAAACCAAAGGTTGGCGGCATCATCGTTTATGAATACGCATTTTTGGACGTTTTGGGAAATTATATTTTTTAATATGATTGTATTTTTTTCTCGTAGACTAGTTACAAGATAATTTTATAACTTAAAAGCTTTTTTCTGTCGAAGAAATTTAGCCACTTTTAGGCAGCCCAACCAGCTTGTCACATTGTAGAAGGCATAAACAGGGTGCAACAAAACTAAGTGATAATACTTTAGGGTGATTACGTGTTCCTTGTAGAGAGTTCAACGTGGAAGTAGCAGCGCTGATAGACCATTTTTTTTCACTTTTGTATGGGAAAACTCGCTTGTCGCTTGCTTATACAAATGTGAAAAAAATTGGTTTTTCAGCGCTGCTACTTTCAGAATGAACTATGTACAAGGAACATGTACACATCCTAAAGTATTATCACTTAGTTTTGTTACAGCCTGTATAAGATAAGAGGCGTACTTTTTCTTAATTACTGTCCTTAGTTTGGACTCTTGACACTAGTAATTTATTTATAAAAACCGATCGGTTTTTGTTTTCGATAAAGAAACTCGTTCTTTAACTTCACGAGTAAAATAAAATTTGTCGTACTTCATTAAAAAGGATACTTAAAATGTTATCTTTTAAGATAGGACACGACAGCAAGGTTAAAACTGAACCATTACCTAAAAATAGAGTCGTAAAATTTGAGATCATTACAATGTCATCACTAAAATATTGTCATATTATATAAAACAAATAGCATCTGTTCACAAATCACAATAGATAATACATACTGATAATGTCGAGTTATATTGTCTCATCTATCATTCTCAAAGATAAGAAGACTATTTCTTGGTTTACCAGACCCCCCTATCTAGTATGATTATAATTATATTGTTATCTATCCAAAAAATATAAAAATAAAGCTAAATTTTGTTAGTCTTGACAAAAATCCAGAACGGCTGCACCGATTTGGCTAAATAAATTTATTCTCGAAATATTCTTGGCAGTCCAGGAAAGTTTTGTATTAGAAGGGAAGTGATAGATGTTCACCGGATCATAAGTTTACTTATTAAATTGTACTGCGATTAAATTTCGTCCATACTAAATTGGTGGCATGGTTTGCCTCATGTCTACGTTCGACGTTCGTTCTAAAATTGTTAATTTTTTTAACCAATTCAGAAATAAATATTTTTCATTTTCATTCATGTTAATTTCACTTTTGTTCCCTTTGCTGGGAATCTTAATATATCTGTAGATATTTTAAAAAGGTCATAATATGATGTTTTATTGGCAAAATTTTCGGTCCTAGAAAAGAATTTTCGAATTAAGTTTGCGGACAACATCTAATTTGTTTAAAAAATCTAATATAAAATAGGTACACAAACTATTAAATTTGTTAAAGATTACTGTTTTTATTCTTACCCTATTCCAGCACAGACCGCCAAATAAAAATTCAATAAAAATACAATCAAAAACATATTTTTCAAATACCAACCACTTTCTACGGACAAAAACTCAAGACTAAGATCTCGATTTGAATATCAAGGATTTTAATACATTCAGACTCGTTAATATCGCTTTGTTTACTCATACTATGTTCCTAAAAACGATAATACTAATCCTCTACGTGTAGAGGATTAGTATTATGTTTTTAGTGAGAAGAAAACAAGAAAAAGATGATTTTGTTTACTCTGCAGTTTCAAATATAATCTATAAAATGCCTACCCGTTTCCGTTTTAAGGCTAAGTAAATTGGATTAAAATCTAGAATCGCTATCAATAAAACTAACTTATGGATTAAAATTTTTGATGTCACTAAAATGGGGAAATCCCGAAAAAAATACTGATGTGATGTCATCCCCTATATTTAGATTCTACAATCTACATGTCAGGCTCTAGTGGATATCCATGATTGTACAATTATTCCAAAGCTATAAGTACTTGTATAATTAACGAATATGCTTCTCACACACCTGTTATAATAATAGCTTGTAATGACCATGTTTTCACTTGCATACAAAAGTGACACTTTCCGTTACTCACTCTTCCGTTTTAGTTACTAACTCAGTGATTAACTCACGAATGTACGATACAGAATCGGCCAGTATGCCAGCTGAGTACACTGTCATAAACACAAAAATTTATTATTCTCTTATTGCGGCGGCTAGTAACATTGTTAAAATAATAAATAATTTAAACGATTTTAACATTATTAAGCTATCATAATAATGTTAAAATCGTTTAAATTATGCTATCTAAGATATCATTAAGTGTATGTGTTACGCTCAAAGACCGAAATCGCTCAGTGAGCGAAAAAACAGCTCACAACGCGTTGTGGTCACAGTGAAACAGCCACGACGCGAATTTCGCGTCGTGGCTCTAATGAAAACGGCCACGTTGCGTTCTGGCAATCACGAAAAGGCCATAATGCCCGGGACACACGAGGCTAGTTTTTCAAGCCAGGATAACAAGCTAGTTTTTTACCAAACTGTCCTGGCTTCCTGACCTAGCTTGGAGCATGCTACAAATGAAGATAGTTTTGTCCAGACGAAGCCAGAAGCGCTAGCTTGCTAGCTTACTAACACTAGCTTGCTATCTTAGCTTGAAAAACTAGCTTCGTCCCAGGCATAACGCGAAATTCGTGTCGTGGCTGATATGCTGTTCGTTTTTTTTTTTTATTTGTTCTCTATTGATTAATCATCCATAGGTATGGATGATTATATTTGAATTACCACACGTACTACAAAATATTTTTTTCTTTTACTAAATCACTACATAACGTGTTTATCATTATTATTTATAAAATATCCATAGTTTCATACTGTCCGTACTAATCTCCGTACTACTTAATACTACGTAATGTCTCAGTGAGCGAAAAAATAGCTCACAACGCGTTGTGGTCATAGTGAAACAGCCACGACGCGAAATTCTTGTCGTGGCTCTAATGACGTTTTCATTAGAGCCACGACGAGAAATTCGTGTCGTGGCTGATGTGCTATTCATTTTTCTTGATTTGTTCTTGATTGATTAATCATCCATAGGTATAGAAGATTATATTCAAACGAGAACTACAAAATATTTTTTCTTTTACTAAATCACTGCATAACGTGCTTGTCATTATATTATTTATAAAATATCCATAGTTCCATACTATCCGTACTAATATTATTTGTCTGTCTGTATGGCGCAACGTAGTAGCGGACATCAACTAGTAGTATTATATCTAAATTATATTAATTAAAATAAAACTATATTTTTATTATTTATTGAGATCATATTACTTTACTTATACATGTATTTAAAAAAAAAAAACAACAACACATCAGCCACGACACGAATTTCGCGTTATGGCCTTTTTGTGATTGCCAGAATGCGTCATGGCCGTTTTCATTAGAGCCTCGACGAGAAATTCTCGTCGTGGCTGTTTCACTATGACCACAACGCGTTGTGAGCTATTTTTTCGCTCACTGAGCGATTTCGGTCTTTGGGCGTAACATATGCATCCATACTAATATTAAAAATACGAAAGTTTGTTTGTCTGTCTGTCTGTTACCTCTTCACGCTTAAACCACTGAATCGATTTTGCTGGACATGGAGATACCTTGAGTCCCGAAAAAGGACGTGGGATACTTATAGTTTTTGTCCCGGGAACATGTAGAGTTCCCGCGCGATAAACGAGTTTTGGCGCAATGGAGTTGCGGGCGTCATTTATTCAAGTCTATAAATAAATTCAAAAAACTAGATAATCTGACATTAACAGCTATCCCCCACAAGGTCACATACGAGGTCAGCTCAAGCCTCTTGTACAGAATATCTTGACTATTATTAACCCTGGATTAAACATGTTATTCGTCCGTCGCGTTGTCGTGATTCTGGAATTAAATTTCGTTTTTAGGGTTCCGTACCCAAAGGGTAAAAACGGGACCCTATTACTAAGACTTTATCGTCTGTCTGTCTGTCTGTCTGTCTGTCGCCAGGCTGTATCTCGAGAACCGCTATAGATAGACTTCTGAAATTTTCACAGATTAGATTAGGTATGTAACCTATCTGTTGCCGGCCTTGCCGTTATAACAAAAAGTACTAAAAACAAAATAATATTAATATTCTAGACAAAATAATATTAATAATTAATAATATTAATATCCCATTTGATCACGTGATTTTTGTGGCCTTTTTTGCTTGATATTAATAATGGCAACATGTAGGCACTTGAAATTTTCACAAAGACCTTAAATAAATGTGTACTTTGATAATTAATAATTATATTAAAATAAAATGTAAATATAAATTTTCCCATACAAAAAACACAATTTTTGGCCTATTTTTGCTTTACAACGGTGCGGAACCGTTACATAGTTCTATAAAATATGCAGATAATAAACAAATTAATTTCGGATTTTAAGTAAACGTTTATTCAACAAAAATTTAAACATTTTACAAAGTGCCTACATTTAAAAATATAAAAAGAAGAAGAATACGACACAATACAAACAATCGAGATTTTTAAAACAATAATACAGAATACAGACAAAATATACTATGATGGTAACTGGATAAAACAAAAGCACAAAAAACTACAAATTTACAAAACTGGACTCTATGTCACGATGAAGATAATCTAATTGAGAATAAGTAATAGAAATTATTGTTTATCATAATACACACTCCTCCCCTTTTTCAGTAAGTCTTGTGAATTGAGCAGCTTATATTATAATTTTTAAGTAAGTATAACATTTGGCTCAGAACCACGTTTTACAAAAGTTTCTGTCAAACATATGATGTCTATAGAGTTTAAATTGTCTTTTAACCTTGATACTTGCACTAAATTATTTAATGTTAATTCAAATACGCCTAATTTTCCTAGTAAATTAAGTATATTCTGATGTAGAATGGTTACTAACTTATTAATATAGAAAAAACGTACTTCTGCCCTTTAATTTAACTGTATTAAATTTTTTGAAGTAGTATGGAATAGTCTCTTTTTTATGACATTTATTTTTTGTATCTCGTGTTCATTTACGTTATTATTCAATGTTACAATCTTTTTGTGTTTGTTTTCTGATGTAAGATAGTATGGAATTGTACCTTTTCTAATTCTAGGATTTTTAGACAATGTACTTGACTTTTTGGATAAAGAATTCTTGATAAAGTTATTTTTATAGTTTATATTATCGATTTCCAAATTTAATATGTGTATAAAGACAATGTATTCTAATGTATTCTTAAAATTGTATTGAGTACTTATAATTTAATCCTCCGATCGGGGATTCTTGGAAATGCTATTGCATTCTATTGTTGTCGCGATCACCGGTGCTCGTACGGGGCTTGATGAGTTGTGCATTGATTCATTGTCCACTTACGATTATATATCTTGATCAGATTTGGACAGGTAAGGGTTCTGTAATCAACAAAACTTGGTTGACTATGGTAGTCAGAAAAGGCAATTTACTAGAAATATGCATTTGTTCAATGAAATTAAATACCTATAGGTCAAGTAGCTTATTTAATTGCCACTCATCTGAGCTCGCGTGCATGTATTGTGTGTTACAGATGTTTTTATTCACGCTGGGGGTTTTCACACTAAAATGGATTCCTTTGGTGATTTTCATTGTATTTTAATGATGAATCAATTAAAACGTTCGTGTGTTGATTCTTATTGTTTTATATGGCTTATAAGTTATTAGAAGTTTTAGACGCCAGAAACCAGAAATGCATATTTTGCTACGTAGACCAAAATGATGATGATTAATAATATTTTTTGGTGATGATTAGAAAATAATTATTGGTATATTTGCCATACGTATATAGTATAATAACAGGAAAATTTATAAAATATAGAAGGTTTTGGTGCTGAAAATTTGTCAATGTTTAACAATTTAGTTTATAATAAATAATATTATTTGGACATATACTTAACTTTCAATATCTTTGCAGGATTAATTACTGTCATTTCATTTTAGATTGTGGATTTTTTGTAAATTTTCCTATCTTACGAAATTTTATTACTTCTATTTTTAAATTGTGAGTTTTGATTATAATAATTATTCAAACTTATATTTTTTTTTGGTTAAGTCTGATTAACATAAATAACTTCTCGCCGGATTAGTTCCCGAACCGGTGGTAAGCATCATTTAGGCTTTCAGAAAAATTTTGCAAAAATTTATTCTGAATAAAAAAATTTGAGTTTGAGTTTGAGTTCATTGAATTAAATAAGAATTACTATAGGTATAGAAAAAAAGAAAAGAAATATACTTATATGAATTTATTCCATTTTTAATGTCATTTAATTTTCGGGCTTTCAAAGACGCCAGGTGACCAACGGCGTTATTTTAAAAGTGCGACCCACAAAACTTACATAGTAGGGCAATTTGTGTAATAATTTTTAAAAAATTCTTAAACAGTTTTCTATTCACTTAAGCAATTTAATACCTACTTCATCTCTGGCTAATATAATGATCTGGTTATCCATAAAATCCAATTTTTTTCTAATAATTTTGACGATTTTAAGGGCTCCGTATTAATTCCTTTTTTTTTTTAATTATTATTTAACCACTTCGTCTACTTACGTCTTCAATTATTTCCATTCCTTTTGTCTTCTCACTTAGTCAACTCTTTTTACTAGTAGAGGGGCTACGATGGATAAAAAAGGCAATTTACTTAAAATATAAGATTGAGAATCAAAACACTTTCTTTTTGTCTTACCTGTAAGGGTCAATTCAGACCGCTAAGCGACGAGACGAGGAGAGGCGCGGCATAAATTTGTATGGATTTGACAGATTTCAATTGCGTGAGACGTCTCGCTAATCTGTCAAATCCATATAAATTCAGAAATGCACCTACGCGTCACGTTGTGGTCTGAGGAGGTAAAAAAAAAACTAGTAAATCTTACCCAGTCAGTACAAAAATGAGTGTTATCACGATTGCTAATACTATTATAGGGCCTACTGCTATCAACAATCTGTAACTTTGATTCATTTTTTAAATACTTAAAGTATTTTTTTTCTTATTTCACTGGTATATTATTTAGTTCAATTTATTAGTACGTCTAGTTATATAACTATTTTTCATAATTTTAAACATTTTTCTCTAACAAAACATTTTTTTGTTTGATGGTTGTATTTTTTTGGGAATTTCAATTTTGATATTCAACACACAATTTATTTCACTTCTAAACAAATGTTATGACATCTGCATACTAAACATAATTGAAAACTGTTTTGTTGTCTGTTATCAGCAGTTGATTATTCTAATCACTAAAGATGCCGTGACGTATTTATCATTATTGTACTACTTTACTCGAAGTTATAAACGCCTGCTTTTTAAAAAAAGCAATTTTAGGTATCCAGACAAAACTATAAACGCCTGCTTATATAAAATAGCAATTAATAATTGTAATAATATTCTGTTTGTGTTTTTTTTGTGTACTCTTCCAGGATATTTGAATTTCAACTATAATAAAAAAATAAAAATAATTTAATTATTGTTGAACTGCCGGTATTATAATTTAAAATAATATTATAACAGCGTTATCTTCTGAAGTTTTAAGGAACTAAAAAGCTTCCCTTCAAAGTATACGGTGAAACGTTACGTACAATTATTATAACTACAAACATTGTGTACTGTTGCTGCGTATTTGCTGTAGATGGCGCTGCACATTATAGTTAATGGGGGTAAGTTCGGTCACAGGGTAAGTCCGGATAATTCAAGTTAACGCTTAATTAAACTACAGTAATTATGGTACGGTACTACAATTTGCGTTAAAATATTAATAAGATATAATATATTGGCAATCGATATTTTTATAATATTACTAGCTGTCCAGCAAACGTTGCTTTGCCATAATATAAAGTATTTCGCCCATATAATTTTATTAAAGTGACTAAATAAGTATGTCACCATGGCAACGTCGATCGCTATCCCGTCGTACAAACAATGGTCGCCGTCAGTCTTAGGTTGTAATAATTTACTTTTATTTATTCAACAAATACACTTATCAATATATAAAGTACCCAGTAGCCGATTCTCAGACCTACTGAATATGCATATAAAATTTGGTAAAAATCAGTAAAGCGGTTTCGGAGGAGTTCGTGGACTAACATTGTGACACGAGAATTTTATATATAAGATTATGATGAAACTAAGAGTAACTAGTAAAGGGCAAAAATAAAACATCAATTATGTAGTGTATAATTTATTGCACCAGTAATAGTTTTTAATTCAGAAACGGCTTGTAATCGTCCTGTAAAATAAAAAAGAAATGAATAAGGATATTATATTATTTTTCTAACACTACTTACACTGGTAGGCACCGTGGTATCAACTTACGGTGGTAGGCACCGTAGTATCAACATTCTGAAATCATTTTTTTTTTAAATCTATTCAGAAATAAAACAATTTTAATTTAATTTTTTTACTGACGGAATCCGTATCTGATACGGTACTAAACCATTCGACAGACAGACAAAACATTATGTAATTATAACGTAAACGTCTATAGCATAGTGTTTTTATTTGTAAGAATAGCTGTTGAACAGAAAGAAAAATAAATATATTTGGTACTAATTGATGTGTGCAGCTCAAAACAAAAACAAACAAAATCAGTACAGCGTTTCAAGCGTGAAAAGTCAACAGACAGACAGACAGGTAGACCGACAGACAGACACTAGTGTGGCTAGCATTTTTCATAGATACACGAACCTGATTATAAAACCACCACTTCCTTTTAATATTATTGTCATCCGACAGTGAAATCGGGACCAACTGTTGAATAGTAGGCGCTCGGTCACTTATTTTGACATGGTCAAAGTCATTCTGGAATAAAAACATGTGTGCAGTTAAGCTTTTAACCTACATCCCTTGGGTCATAAATCATAATTCATAATGGAGAAGCATAATCATTACTGACTCAATAGCGATGTCTATTTAATAGTAGAAGCAGTCTTTAGTATATTGAACCATCGCGGAAATTGATTCCTAGGCAGTTGACAGACCAACGTGATTTGGTCGGATCATGTCAATTCAATGTTAACTGTGATCTGTCGGCTGGGTTCGACGCAACGCGACCAAACTACGTAGGTCCCCCATCTGCCTAGGGGCTAGGAATCAACTTCTCTAATGGTACTTACTATCAGAGAACTTCATTCGTAGGTGGACTTTGTTACTTGGTTGGGACTTGGGTTAATATTCAGCCCAGCCGAGGGATACACGACCAACGTGGTCTTCACATAACCCGACCAAAAAGCGTGGGTCCGCTTTAGATTACCATTAATTTCTATGAATCGACCTATAATCGACTTTGTGCGTGTAATAACATTATGCTTCAAAAATCTAGTATTCTATTCAAAATTTTTGGAAAGTAAGTAACTCACTCTAGTATTCAAATAGTCGAGGAGTCGTTGTGGTGGTACATAATACTTTTTTCTTTCTTCTGACCTGGATCGTGGGTTTATGAGTACTGGTACTGGTTTCGATTTTGCGGCCCTTAGTACGTTTCTGTTTTTCGGTATGGGGTGGCTCTGAAAGTATAAGCATAGATCGGATAGCCTGGTACTTATATAATAACTATACAGGGTGTAAACTGTAACAAAACTAAGTGATACTACTTTAGGGTGTGTACGTGTTCCTTGTAGAGAGTTCACTGTAAAAGTAGCAGCGCTGAAAGACCATTTTTTTTTACTTTTGTATGCGAAAGCGCCCCAGCTACACGAGTTTCCCCGTAGAAAAGTGGAAAAAAAAATTAGTCTTTCAGCGCTGCCACTTTCATAGTGAACTACAAGGAACACATACACACCCTAAAGTATTATCCGGCTAAATATATAACGGAAATTATTAGCAAAATGCATCGTGGAAAGTCGCCGGGTCACGACAGCCTTTCCATTGAACACTTTAGGTATGCGGGCGTACACCTTCCCCGAGTACTCTCGCTGTTCTTCAGTCTGTGTTTAAGTCATTCATATCTACCTGATAGGCGCTTATGGCAACAATAGTGGTGCATGTTGTCAAGAATAAAACTGGTGATACGTCTGACACGAGTAACTATCGGCCCATTTCGCTTGCCACCACGGCTGCTAAAATATTTGACAGTGTATTGCTGGGTACCCTGACTAAATTTGTTTCCATTCACGATGCACAGTTTGGATTTTGAGAGGGTGTGTCAACAGAGAGTGCTATTTTAAAACTCAAACACACTGTCAAATATTATACGATGAGAAGGACTTCTGTATATGCTTGTTTCATTGACTTGTCCCGGGCTTTCGACCTGGTCGTATACGATATTCTCTGGGACAAGTTGAGGAGGGAAGGTGTTCCGGAGGAGTATATCTCCATTCTCAGGTACTGGTACCTAAACCAGAAAAACCAGGTGCGGTGGGCTGGTGCTCTGTCAGAGATCTACAGACTGAACTGCGGCTTGAGACAAGGTGGACATACCTCGCCTTTGCTGTTTAATTTGTATATAAATGAGCTGATCCAGGGGCCGAGTGGCATGCATGTCGGCTGCTTCATTGACGGTATGAGTGTTAATAGCATAAGTTACGCAGACGACATGGTGCTTCTTAGTCCCTCGGTAGCAGGTTTAAGGAAACTGTTGAGTGTGTGTGAGGCATATGCTGAGGCACACAGTCTTATTTATAACACTAAAAAGAGCCAAATTTTAATCTTCCTAACGCCAAAGCAGGTAGTTCGCCGTGTGCCTCCGATATGTCTCGGTGGCACTCCCCTGGAGCAGGTCAGTAGGTTTAAGTACCTGGGTCATATTGTTACGAGTGACCTCAGAGACGATGAGGTCATTGAAAGGGAACGCAGGGCGCTGGCGGTGAGGGGCAATATGATAGCTCGCAGGTTCTCTCGCTGTACTACGGACGTTAAAACGACTCTATTCAGAGCGTTCTGTCAGTCGTTTTATTCGAGTAGCCTGTGGCTGACATATTTGCACCGAACCTACAGCGTCCTGCGCGTCCAATACAACAATATCTTCAGAATGCTGCTTGGGCTGCCATGGCGCTGCAGTGCGTCAAAAATGTTTGCTGAGTCTCGTGTTGACGGCTTTCACGCAGTGATGCGCAAAAAAGTAGCCTCGTTATTGCAGAGACTTCGTAGCAGTGAAAACAGCATTCTGAAGGTCATTGCCTCTAAACTAGACTGTCCCATTCAAAAACACTGGATGGAGATTGGGATAGGCTTGAAGTAAAATTTAAAATATACTGATTACTACTAACACTACTAACATACTTATATGAGCTAATTGTTACTAGCTGTTATTAACAAATCTATGGACAAAATTAGTCTGAAATAAAGTTTTATTTAGTTATTTATTTATTTATTTATTTATTTATTTATTTATTTATTTATTTATTACTTAGTTTTGTTACACCTTGTATACCTAAACTTATTTTTCTTTAGGAAAAAAAATTTAGAAAGTATTGGTTATGCCTTTCAGAAGTATTCCAAATATCTGAAAAGTGTTGAGATTGTAAAAAACGATACTAATTGTATTCAACTAAATATTATGTAGGTACAGAGCTACAGCTTGTTGTTGTTATTATCCAAAAATTTTAGTTTAAATAACTTACTTTCGCATTTGACAACTCTCCAATTTTGTTTGAAATTATTTTCGTTTTGTGGTCTTCTTCGTTTGATTTATCAAATTTTATTTCTTCCTGCTTTTTAGCGGATTCGTCGTCTGCCAAAATTATAACATACTTCTGAAAATATGAAAGAAAACATTATAATAAATTAGATATTGAACAATAATATTAAATTTAAAAACATATTTATTTATTACTCAAGATGTTTCTACATAATGTTTCTGCGCCAAACTCCTTTTGTTTAAGTTCATATTTCTATGTAAAATTATTTACAAAATTTAATTAAAATCTGTTCTTTGGTACAAAAAGGTACCTAGCAAATACACAATTTTTCGCATCTGCTTGCTATTATAAACTAGAGTATAAAGTAATGACTTACGGACTGTACAGGGATAAGTTTTTTAACGATATTTCTTGTTTCCATATTATCATCGTAGTCTTTCTGAAATCATAATGTTAATTAATAGCATAGCGTAGCTTATTCCCCTTTTTTATGAAAATTAAAAAATTATATGGAAAATAATAAAGCTTAAAACAAACCTAAGCGTCAGTGACAGGAGTCGCGGTACGCGATACGGGAGCGTCTGCAACGCGAAACTGGCCGTGCACACCTGCGCGACTACGGTGCGAACCGTCAAACGTTAATATCATGACACAATCTATCAAAACGTATACAAATCAAAAAATCATAAACTAAAGAGTTGTAGAAAATAATATAAAAAAGGTTTTAAAAATGAAGTCTAGTTATGTACACTTTAAAACACGCGTCTGACAACTTGACGCACACGTTTCGCTTGCCGACGCGAACATTTCGCGTCGCGGTCGTGCAGGTGTGCACGGCGCCATAAGATTACATGGGCAGCGTCCGCCGCGCGGTAGACGCTACCGCTTCGCAGTCGCTTTGGTCGCGTAGGCTTGTACAATCCTTAATTGCTACCATGATTGCTCTGTCTATATATAACAAAATCTGTATGTCTACTAGTAGAGATCAACTACGATAATATGGCGCGCCCCTCCAAATGACTGTTTCAATGTGTGTAGTCACATCCTTATGAAAGAGTTTGTATGTAGTAAGTATTCAACCAATCACAGTACACGTTATATTTTGGTTAATGTCACTTTACACTTAACTAATCATAACTACCGCGCAAGACAACGCACTTCAAAGGTTTTGACAACGCACTTCAAACGTTTTGAATTTTGGAGGGGCGCGCCATATTATCGTAGTTGATCTCTAAACTTACTAGGTGGACTGATTTGCTTCGGTAACCTGCAGCCCAGCCGACAGATCCCGACTATATTATTAAGGACCCCCCTCTCCCTAAATTAGCAGGTCGATTGTCTGTCAGTGCGAATATCGACGTAAACGACATTAAAATAACATTCATAACAGCGCGCCTAGTACGGTGGCGGTTACGACGCTCGCCGCGTCCATGATAGGGCGAAATAGGAGAAAAAACCTTTTTAAGGCTTAATATAATACGTAATATTTCAAAAAGTAAAAAAACCAAATTATTAACTTATGTATTGCAAAGCAGTAGATATTTTTTATATATTCTTTTGATAAATAATGAAGGGGTTTCATTCAACGATTTGGAGGTGATTTGGTTTTTTATTTCTTTATTATGTGATACCGATAGAAAAAATATGGCAAAACCAAATTACGTATCATATCATGTAGATTAGAATTATTTTTTTCAGATATAATTTTTCTGTTAATGCCGATGAAAAGTTGTTTCATCTGCACGCTTTTTTCGAAAGAGCAGCCTTAAAGCCAAAGAAAGATGCAAAAGTTGCCCGCATCCTTTTATTTTATAGAATATGTTTTATATCCTGTCATTCGGGTAACACGCGCGCTGCCAGGAGCATGTTGTCACCCGCATGCGGACCAGTAGGCCTACCACGAAACTGTTTTGAGACTCAAACAATCGGATGAGAATGCCGCGTCCTGCTCTAACAACGTCATTTCACGTTTGTTAGAGTAGGACGCTGGACGCAGCATTCTCGTCCGATTGTTTGAGTCTCAGTTTCGTGGTACGGCCCCAGATCCGGGCGCAAGTGACAATACACATCACGCATGACAGAAATAACTTCCATATGAAAAAAGTAACCGTAAAGTAACTAACTTAAATAAAACACTGTAACTGTCACCTGCAGTATTTCCGGACCAATACGAACTGCAAACCTTCAAGAAGAGGGCGTATATTCTATCTTAAGGCGCTATATTGAAAATAAATCATACTGCAAGGGCAATTTTATACTTAAGGCCGTCCCCCGAGCAAACGACCTTGACCATACATTTGCCGCGTCGCCGAGATCGCACCAAAACCCTATTTTTTTACTTATCTTAGTTCAAAATTGACCTAAAAAAATTTAAAACGGGGAATATGTAGCTTATGCTATTGTCGATCTATTGGCATATGTTTCAAATAAAAGTAATTTGTAAATACTAAGGATGCGTGTGAAGTGAAGTGAGATGCTGAATGTATGCTTGAATTTTAATAAATTGGCTTTACTTTGGAAGCTGATATCATGAATTTAATAAACAAAAATAGAAAAATTAAAACGTGGAAAGGAATGTTGAGATACTGGAGATTATTGCTGTATTTTTATTATAACTCTGTAGCTTTCAATTTATGAGTTTATAAGGCTCTAAACACGGTAAATTACAGACTCTCCGTAGGGAAGGCCCTTAATTTGTATGACTATAAAGTCGTGAATACGCTGCGGCCAGAAGCTATCGGCTCGCTCGGAAAACATGCGACAAAACGTAATTATAATTATTTAAAAAATAACTAGGAGCACTTAAGCAAAATGCTTCTATACGATTTTGAGTTGCAAAGGTGTCTATTAATTAAACTAATTTCCTACAATACATCTATTTTCGTTTCAAAATAATATTCAAATTTCGTATTTTTAAGAGGTCGTTTCGAAAATTAAATGTATCGAGGCAAAATACATTAATCGTGTTTCTAGTTCTTCTCAAACCTAGATAAGGCTATGAAGATATGTATATCTCATTACCAGATTTGTAACATTTCTGAGGGTCCTATAGTATTACGTCAAAAAGGACAGTTTTTTTTTCAATATAGCGCCTTAAAAGGCCGGCACCACACCTGCAGCACTTAACTAATGTTGGGAGTGTCCATGGGCGACGGTAGTTGCATCAGGTAAACCGTTTCCTAGTTTTTTTCTTTTCAAAAAAAAAACACTTACCCTAGTATCTGGAGATTTTGATCTCATGACACCTTCACTTTCCTCCATCGCCATTACACCAAGTACGAAAACTTTTTTCGAATTTTTTGGTTTTGATTTTGACTTTTTTTGTGGCTGCAGAACATAATTATTATGGAATATTAATAAGAAATCAAAGATACATTGGAATATTATATGTACATCATCTTCGACGCTACGTAGCGATGGTTTTAATTACGAAGATGCTTACATATTAATTATATAATATGCATTAAACTTAATAATATTATATTATTATTGCGTCACCTAATCTTTGCGACTTCGTTTGTTAAAAAATACTGCAACAACCGCACTTTTACGTGCATTAAAAATTAGCCCACACCCACCGACGTGCTCGACGGCTCCATACTATAAGTTATAACCATTCACTCTTAACAATTTTCAGATTTCTTAATCGTGCTATCCAAACTGAAGTTGACGCGACAAGACGCCTCTGAAGTACTTACCTATAGCAGACGAGAGCTAACCACCCCATTCAGAAATTCCGATGCCAATTTTTGTAATATATTACAATCATCGACTATGACAAGAACACTGAATAGTGGGCTTGATAGCTGCAACTTACAGCTTTATAGTAGCTGTGGTGAAACAACTTTTGACTCAAAGGATACTAAAGCTTTCAGAAACAAAGCACGTCAACAGGTATCAGTTTTGGAGCTTTGCTGTGTAAATTTAGAAGCTCTAAATACCTATATCGCAACTGTGTAATCCTCGGGACAACATACTCGTAAGTACATAAAATGGCTTAAGCCAATAATTTATACATTTGCATCTAAATTATATAATATATCTATGACATATTATTATAATCAGAAATATTTTTGAAGTGAAAACTTCTTTAGCGGCGTTGAGCACTTTTGTGGGATGGGTAAAAACTCTGAAACTCGCGTCAGATTCTCGTGCTGATCGAAAAACCGTAAGACGGTTGGAGTAGTATTGTAACATCGAAATCGATTAATCGAATAATCGATTGTTTTTTTTCGATTGTCGATATTTTTTAATCGATTTTCGATTAATTAAAAAAATCGATTTTTTAAAAATCGATTTTCATAAAAAATGGGTTAAAAAAATAATGCACAACGTTAATAATCAAGTTTTCACTTCTGCCGGCACTCCCGGAGTGCAACCCGTCTTTTTTTTTATTCTCACTCAAACTCGAAAACAACCGAACCGATTTGGCTAATTAGTAATTTTAGTAGGTATAATTGTAAAATTATTGAAATTTGGGAAGGTTTTAGGTAAAATATGATAAGAAAACTTACGTTACAAGACGCAGTATTTCCGTATGATCCAGGCTCACAAGTATTAACAAGAAAATTTTGACTCGGATTAAGAACAATATCGCTTTTGAAATTCAAATAGTTTTCGTCGCTTGAATCGTCGTCTACTTTCTTATATTTCCTCCCGGGGGCCTGAAATAATTTTAGAATTAACATGTTAACTTTTTTAAATAACAATAATAACTCACGCAGTACACAAGACTACTCTCTATAGTCTATACTCTCATGACCCAGTGGAACGGACGGCCAACACGACAGGCGAGGGATCAGGCTCAGGACTGACTTTTTAAATACCTATGCGACGCTTGGAATATCTTATTTGTCAGACAATCAGGTGATCAAACCAAACTTGGAAATAACGTTTCGAACCCACGACCTTCGAGTCAAGAGCCACGCTCTAAACCACTAGGAAGCGTTAAGTTTAGTTAGGCTTGAAAGTAGCTTTGATCTCTAATACAATTTTTTTTTCAGTTCTATGGCACCAGCAAAATACTGTATAATTAGATAACAGACGATGATTTTATAATTTATAATTTTAATAGTTGTCATCTTAGTTGTAGCATCTGCCTCACTATTTCTGCATCACTCCGGGGTTTGGCTGGAAGAAAATGCACGAGGCATTAAGCTTGCCTTTATACCACAATGTGAAAGATGTTTTAAATAAAATAATGTAATAAAAAAGTTTCGATTAGATGACATGAAATTGCGAACTACATCTAAAATTGTAATATTTACAGGACTTTGTATATATTTACAGGACCTTGTATGTAATACTAAACAAGAATTAGTTAATATACCTTTAATCAACTTTCTACACATAACTGAATTTCTGTGCTTCTTTGAAACTATATATTTTAGAAGTTTAATGAAGAAACAAAGTATGTAGGTACTTTTTGTTACATTGCAGAAGTTTGGAGTTTATTAGCTAGCTTCTTTGTTGGGAGCTATAACCCTTTCAGAGTTAGTACCTATAGCTTGTCTAACAAGATCTCGACCTAGTAAGACGAGCTTACATGACTTGTAAATTTTTTATTTTTGATGGGAAAACTCGTCCTGAATATAATTTTTTATAAGTTTAGGGGGCTGTTTCACCACTTCCTGATAACTTATCAGGAAGTGGTGGCCGGCTATCCTATCTAGGCTATCCACTTAAATTTACAGATAGACGATGGAGAATCTGTGAAATAAGTTGTGGATAGCCTTTCTCGATAAATGAGCTAACACTGAAAGAATTTTTCAAGTCGGACTAGTAGTTCCCGAGATTAGCGTTTAAGCAAACAAAAAAACTCTTCAGCTTTATAATATTAGTATGACTCCCATCTAGCCCTCTTGGGCTGTGATAAAATATAGACGACCAATTCTCTAGTGAGTAGACGAGCCCAATTTTTTTAAATTTACTTACCTCATCTGTACCACCATCGTCACTATCATAATCACGTGACCTTCGGAATCCTGTGTTGATAATCCTTTCGTTGTTACCGATGCTGAAAAATAAAAAAAATAAAAAATTACCTCTTATAGCAATTTTTGTTTTCATAGCTTTGCGTTATAATAATTATTATGTTTAAGTCATTCTACGTATCGAGGTTACAAAAAATATCGTCTCTCTTTTATGAATCAAAACCTTACTACCCGACTGCCGGGGGTTATGTGTTTAGCGCGTATCTTGTATGTTTGTAATATTCTTCCTTACCTTGTATCTTCAGAACCGCTGAACGGATTTTCACAAAATGAGGTATCGTTAGATTTGTCTTAATGACCCAAGTGTTCTTAGATAGGTGACATTAAAAAAAAACAAAATGGCAGATGTTTGACGCCATATTGTGAGATAAAAAAAATAAAAATTCTACCAAGCATATCTAGTGGGGTATCAAAATAAAGGATTTTAAGCACTGATTCTAAATATGTATATAACTTGCAGTTTTAATATTAAAAAGAATAAAAAATCTACACTTATATTATAGAGAGGAAAGATTTGATTTTTTGTTTGTTTGTCTCCGAAAATACTGGACCGATTTGAAAAATTCTTTCACCATTGGAATTCTACATCATTTTTGCTGAACATAGGCTGAATTTTGTTTTGGAAAAAATAGGGTACCGTAAGATATTTGGGTTCTTCGGACGCAAGGTGTAAAAAATCAACCAGAAAAGTTACTTATTTTACGTACGCTGCCTAAACTATAAAAGATAGAACCATAAAATTCTAAGCAATTGTAGAACTTACACAATCTACAAAAAAGTCCGCGACACACTATACCTATCTATGTCGAGTGAGGCACAATAACCATTTTTTAATTTAAAAATCTTGAAAAATTTTTGGACTACATTGAAACGCGTTTCTTTTACTCATTCTTTTAATCCTTATCAAAATAAATTATTCCATTACTAAGTACAGTTTATGTAGATAATATTTGTTCTTTGAATGAATAAAATTGGACATTTGGTTTTGAAATTATGCCGAAATTAAAATATTACGATAGTTGGCGTCACCAAGGCGGGTGCGGCCGCGTGCGGGAGGAAGACAATATTATGTGCAGGGTGGCGGGTGCAGCCAGCGTACTCGTATGACTGCGTCGTCGATGTTAGTGTCGGAGTCTGTGAATTGACCTGGGAATCATTTTGCTAACCGAGTCTTTCCTGGGTATGCTTTTTGCAGAGCTCACCGACATCCACGCGGGCGGAGCCGCGGCCAACCGCTAGTAATAAAATAAGAAAAAACCAAAATCCGCCTGCATGGATAAATCCAATATTAATTAAAAATTAACTGACATCACTGAAACATTATAAAAATTCAATGACAAAGTACCAAACCTATGTACCTATTATAACGTATTGTAGGTACCTACACTTTTCTAAGTGTACCTACGATATATGGTTATATCAGCACGGTAGTTTTTCAATTTTTTATTAGAATTTAGATTGATTGTCGAAATGGTTAGATGACTACAACTAAAAAGTCGCAAATAAAATAAATTAATTAAAAAATAAAAAAAAACCCGACTGCAAAAAATGTTAACTAAAAAGAACGAAACAAGACCTAATTCTGCCGGAGGCATCGAATCCATGTTTTAATTGATATACGACTCTTGCTTACGAGTTGCATGCCAGGATGAATAGAAGGTTACATAGAAAAATGTAGAAGAAGAAAGTGGATAATAAAATGCAGTCGGAGGCATAATATTTTATGAATTATGAATGAATCTTAAACTTGGTGCGACATGCCTCCGACTGCATTTTATTATCCACTTTCTTCTTCTACATTTTTAATAGGTTTAGGAATTAGGTCTTGTTTCGTTCTTTTTAGTTAACATTTTATGCAGTCGGGTATTTGATTTTTTAATTAATTTATTAAAAGTCTTATAAGAAACATACGCATTCTCACATCAACGTCAATTGACTCTTGGGCAGAATTACGCGAATGGAACTACATCAAACCCATAACTTAACCTAAACGCCTGTTGTATGTCATCTGCCTTATCGTTAATGTGCTCCCTCACCGGGAGCATTCGCTTGTAATGTAACGTCACAGAGTCGAGCATTACATCAGTGAGGTACAAGAGCCTTGTAATTATACAAAAACCGACCATTTCAATGCACACCTTGTAATGATACAGTGTGTAATATCTTGATACAACTTGTCACATTGTGGGAATATGCGTGGCAGCCAAAAGGAAGATCTTCCGACCGAGCGAGGTGGTATGCTCGGTCAGGCCGGAGCCCACGTGATACATTTCAGCTGTCATATATATACCGAAGCGCTCAGAAAACTTCGATAGCGCGATGCAGGAATGTTAGGCGAATTGTAGGTACCGCCACATCACTCCTCCCCGAAGACCGGAGGTCGAATCTTGAAGACTTGTCGCTTGAGTCGCCAGTGCCAGTGACTTTCAGTGAGTCGGAACTGTTGCAGTGAGTCCCAGTGAGTCGGAACTGTAAGCTGCTGGGTGGGATCCAGTGAGTCGGATAGCTGCCGCGCGGGGCCGATGCTACGTGCTGACCAGGAGAGATGTGCTCTGCTTGCTAACCGGTCGGTGTAGTGAGAAAGCCCGTTGATGCCGATGCGGAGTCGCCCAGGCCGCGGTACATTGCGGCTAGTAGACGAGGTACCCAATGAGGCGATGGTGGCTGGTGCGGTGCGGAGGGGCGGGGAGTGATAATGATGAAGGCGTGTTTTTTTTTTTGTGAAATAAGGGGGCAAACGAGTAAACGGGTCACCTGATGGAAAGTAACTTCCGTCGCCCATGGACACTCGCAGCATCAGAAGAGCTGCAGGTTGCCGGCCTTTTAAGAGGGAATAGGGTAATAGGGGAGGGTAGGGATGGGAAGAAAAAGGAATAGGGGAGGGTAGGGAAGGGAATCGGGTAGGGGATTGGATTGATCCGGTAAACTCACTCACTCGGCGAAACACAGCGCAAGCGCTGTTTCACGCCGGTTTTCTGTGAGAACGTGGTATTTCTCCGGTCGAGCCGGCCCATTCGTGCCGAAGCGTGGCTCTTCCACGTATTCCCACGTGTTCTGTCGAGGGTCACCAATGTGGGGTACACGTGTGTAGAGGCCAAAGGAAGATCTTCCGACCGAGCGAGGTGGTATGCTCGGTCAGGCCGGAGCCCACGTGTGACGTGATACATTTCAGCTGTCGTATATATAGCGATATCGCGATGCAGGAATGTAAGGCGAATTGTCAGTACCGCCACAACATCGACTATGGAATACTCAAAAGGAATGTTACATTACACGCGAATGCTCGTTAGTCAGGGAGGTTGTATTGTAATGTAATGCTCAAAGTCAAATCTATGCCTAATGTTTCATTACACATGAATGCTTGCGGGGAAGGAGCACCTTTAAACATAACTTGCCTAACTCCTATAGACTTGATATTCCCGTATACTCTCGCGCCATCTTCTAGCTCCTTATTGGGGTATCTGATAGCAGACCTCAAGGAGTCCATGTCTGGTCTGATCAGCGTGTGGCCTGGGAGGATGTCTCTGGCCCGGGGAAGGTCACTCACGACGGAGGGGAGAACCACATGCTTGGACACTCCAATAGGATTGTTGAAGGTTTCCATCTGAAAATACTCTTATGAGGAACAACCTGAACTGGCAAACGTTATTTTGCAACCAATATTATAAAGGGTGTAAAAAAGCAAATTAAATAATTTAGAGCGGTAGTTCCTAACCTTTTATTTATTTATTTAATATCATATAATTTATGTACCATCGAGGAAATTGATTCCTATGCAGTTGATAGCCAACGTTATTTGGTCGAATATGTCAATTCAATGTTAATAATTGTGATCTGTCGGCTGGGTTTGACGTAACGCAACCAAACCACGTAGGTCCCCGATCTGCATAGGAATCAACTTCTCTGATAGCACACATAACCAGTCATGAGGGAACATTTTACCAAATGTCTGTATTGCCGGAGGCCACCCAGTTGGTTTGCCTAAATAAAGAATTATTGGGGATTGTCCATTTTTTTTTAATTTTGCCCATTACAAAAACATTTCGAGGAATAAGGTCAGTGATCGTTTTTTTGTATATAAACGAAAAAAATACCCATTACTTACTTATATTTTTGAACAAATATGTTTAACCTTAGTTTGACCTTCAATGGCGTTAAATTAGCAATAAATTCGACCAACATTACGTTTCGAACTTTTGGTAAGCTTCTCGTATCAGCTTTCACATAATGAGAGCTTGCATTTGACGAACCAGCCATTATAAATATGATTGAAAGGAAGGAAGTCAATTGGCCGCCCATGATGACGTCAGAGCGAAACTTTAAAAATTGATTGAGAAAAATGCCTATGAATTTCAAAATTATTTAATTTATATTCTTAAAATACCCTATTTTAACGAAAAAAAATTATAAAAGTACATGTGATTTTTTTTGGACAGTGCCCATTAGAACTCATTTATTTTTTGTTTGGCAAAAATCTAAAAGTTGTCATGACTCGACTTATTATGTCACGTCACATATTATTAGGATGGCTTCGCGGACCACTTGGAATGCCTCTAGGCACCACCACTGGTCCGCGGACCATCGGTTAAGAACAACTGATTTAGAGCGTGTAAGAACGCCCACCATTTTTAAATTTTTGTATGGGAAAACTCATGAAAGCTTGGGTGCTTACAAATTACAAAAAATACTGCTACGCTGCTACTTTTACAGTGAACTGTATACAAGATGTTAGTGTAAACACCGTTACAAATTGCCGATCCGGGCATCCGTATGGGTATGAAGACGGATTTTTTGAGTTCCCAGCATTGTTCTCATAGAAAAAGTTGTTCATTTTGACAGGCTCATTTGATGGTTTCAAGGATAACGGTGTTTATACTAACATACTGTATAAGGGTAAAGACCACAACCTAAAGTATTGTTACATTGTTTTGTTACCCCCTGTTTAATTTATATTATCAATGTTAAGTATCACCTGCCGTATTTCGTCTAACAAAACTTGTCCAACTAGACGAGAGGTGTATTAAGTATTCACTGAATTTACGTCATAGCTTATGAGCTGTAGCCTGTAAGCGAAACAAGCGAAAGCGACGCGTCTAATTTTATTAGCGAAATAAGCGAAAATGACGCGTCTAACTTTACAAGCGAGCTAAGCGCTTGTTACGAGCAGCTTGTGAGAATCACTTAAGCTTGAATTCCCGACACATAATTAGTGCAAAATATTATGCTTCCGTATCAGTAAACCGTACATTTATAGTATAGCATCTCAACACCAAATTTCAGCAAAATCTGTTTAGCAGTTTGTCCGTAAAAAGGTAACAACTAACAGGCACACAGACAGACAATTGTACATTTTTAATACTACTAACACTGTACAGCTATTTCCACATCAATTGAAATAACATTAATAAACTTAAAAAATATGTATATTTTTAATAATATTTCAATTGAAATGTGAAGTCTCTGAACCATTCAGTGTCGATAAGTCAATGTTTTGTGTTGATTTTTTTACACTCTGCAAATTGCACATTAGGGACATAATAATATGCGATATGTTGTAATATTTACCGGCTCATGGTCCGGCTGCCGCAACCAACTCGACCCCTCACATTGCAGAAAAAACTGAAACATTGATAATCCACATTAAAATCCTACTTACGCCTAGTTTTAGTGTTTTTGACAGATACATTAATAATACTAGCGACCCGCCCCGGCGTCGCACAGGTATAAAATAACATATAGCCACTGAAAAAATGATTCGATATAGAGTCGATAGCCTTATGACCCTTCACGTGGTATACTTCTTATCTGTGCCAAACGACCTTGACCATACATCTGCCGCGTTGCCGAGATCGCACCAAAACCCTATTTTTTTTACTTATCTTACTTCAAAATTGACCTAAAGAAAATTAAAACGTGGAATATGTAGTTTATGATATTGCCGATCTATTGGCGTGTGTTTCAAATAAAAGTATTTTTTCAATCCTAAGGAGATGCTGAATGTATGCTTGAATTTTAATAAATTGGTTTTACTTTAGAAGCTGTTATCATAAGTATATTAAACAAAAACAGAAAATTTAAAACGGGGAAAGGAAGGTTGATATACTGAAGATTATTCCTGTATTTATATAATAACTTTGTAGCTTTTAAATTATGAGTTTATAAGGCTTGAAATACGGTAAATTGCGGAATCTCCGTAAGGAACGCCCTTAAATAAGAATATTATTTCTATTGCCAATTGATTGTACCATATTTCTAATACGTTAAACAACATTAGTGCGGTTTCGTTCCTGGTTCGGTCGAGCCTGTTTCTTGTTAATCCACAAAATGATATCCTCATGAAACATGAAAGTTAGTGTTTTGAAGATAACAAAAAAAATCATTTTGTAGTTTAATAGGACTGAGGATGACGACAAGATCAAAGATTAGCTTATTTTTTAAATTAAATAAAGACAGAGCGATAAAAAATAAGTGGGTATTCCCAAAATTTCAGCTTCATAATGTTATGTATTTTTTTTTGGTTTGAGAAAGTCGGATAGTCAAGTCGAATTTTTTTTATAAAATTTATAAATAATTCGATAAGTTATGGAATTTATATATTTTTTTCTTATCAGACCACTTTCATAAGCGCAATATTTAACATAGCTATCGAACATAATCTTCCTACATACAAATACTGCGGTGCATACAAACAACTAGGCGTGACGTCATAGTTAGCTGACATTTTGTATGGCGCGTTTTGGGAAGGTCTATTATGTGAGTTTTGAATTGTGATATCTTAGAGAGTTTTTAAGCTATCAGAGTCATTTTTTCAACGATATTATATTTTTGAATGGCTCTTTACTCATCAACAAGAGAAAAAAAACATCATACCTATTGTACGAGAAACGAAGCTGCAATGTTGAATAAAGACAGCAGAATTGGGGTATCGGCGGCCATTCTGAGCTAATTAACGTCACTATTGTTCTACGAACTTCAATCTCTGCCTCTTTGTGCCAATGGTGCCAAAGATTCTTTAGGTTTCATAACATGAAAACTGAAAAGTATTTCATTTCAAGAAACAACAAGCTCTTTATCGATATTAAGGTCAGTTCACAGACTGACACCATTGTTAAATTTCGGGACTTCAGTTACGTATGCATGAGGGTATGTTCATATCTGCATTATGGCTGGTTTACACGTATTAAGTAGATAAATAGTAACTAAATTTTAACTTAATTTGAAGTGCCTGCCCGAAATTTGTCAAGTGACAAGCCCCGCCTGCCAACTTAACAGAAAATAGTCAAAATTCTAATTTCCTCGTTTAGTACTTAACTAAATTTTAACTTACCACTTGCTACTAAATTTTGTGTTTACATGCAATAAGTAACTTAAAATTAAGTTAAATTTAGTTAACTACTTATCTACTTAATACGTGTAAACCAGCCCTTATGGTATGTTCTATCAGATGGCAGTACGCACTTAACGCGAGTTTAAGGCCGTCCCCCGAGCAAAAGACCTTGGCCATACATTTGCCGCGTCGCCGAGAGCGCACCAAAACCATATTTTTTTTTACTTATCTTAGTTCAAAATTGACCTAAAAAAAAAATTAAAACGGGGAATATGTAGTTTATGATACTGTCGATCTATTGGCGAGTGTTTCAAATAAAAGTAATTTGTGAATCCTAAGGAGATGCTGAATGTATGCTTGAAATTAAATAAATTGGTTTGAAAGCTGATAATATTATGACTATAATAAACAAAAATAGAAAATTTAAAACGGGGAATGGAATGTCGATATACTGAAGATTATTCCTGTATTTTTATTATAACTTTATAGCTTTCAAATTATGAGTTTATAGGGCTTGAAATACGGTAAATTACGGTATCTCCGTAAGGAACGCCCATCAAACAAGAGCGCCGCGACAGAATTAAGAAATTCCGTAACGAAAAACACCTAACATTGGTCTTGTCGTTTTAGTTCGCAGACTTCGGCTCGGTATGGCTCGCCGCACCGACCGACACAACGCGACGGTGCGGCGATCAGTGTGACGCTGCCAGACTTCGGCACGGTGTTTGTGTACGTGCGACTAGACGTATGCAGATTATAAAATTTGCTAAAAATTCAATGCAATATCTTCACCGTGGCCGTCCCCTAGTGCCACATGTATTTTTTTATCACTCGTCTAAGTGTCTAAACACACTAGGCCGAAGATATGCGGCGTAAGTTCCGCATGACACACGACTAATTGTTGAGTTTTGGGTGGAATTTAGCCAATAAATATGCAATAAGTAGAGATCAACTACGATAACATGGCGCGCCCCTCCAAATGACTGTTTCAATGTGTGTAGTCACATCCATTAGAAAGAGTTTGTATGTAGTAAGTATTCAAACAATCACAGTACACGTAATATTTCAGTTAATGTCACTTATTACCAAGATTTGTTGGTCAACTACCCAACTAGCAAAATTTGGTTCTGATTAAGTCAGATTTGCGTTTTCGTGAAGACTTATGGTGTATTGAAGTAGACTTAGAACAGTCACATAGACAACTTTAAAACCGCGTTTGGGCACAAATTCAGGATCTTTAGTTTTGAGTTTGTTTTGTACAGATCAGGAAAAATGCTAATTACTCTTAATTTGATCTTCAAAACGCACTGCATCGTGCTACATATCTTCAGTACTGCTAAACTAGAATCGTTATGAGACTAATAGATTTGCACAAAACTCCGTGTGTGCGTCACGCTTGTTTGTCAATTTATAACAAATTATATTATAATTTATAAGTAATATATAACGCCATTAAAATAATAGTGATTTGGCCTGACTGCGACCTCATGCGCTCAGCTTTAAGTGCGAAGGTAAGTTTTTCGTTGATATATATGTGTTTATATGGTGTATTTTCAATGCCCCCTTATTATTTTTACTTTTAATGGAATGTGACAGTTTGAAACCATGTTAAATTGGGGTTCCTTGCAAATGTTATCAAAAAACCGTTTAAGATTAAAATAACTATTAGCTTGGGTTACTAGTCTGACTTTGTCATAAGTTCATAATTTTAATGGATTATTTGTTTCAGATAGACAATGAAGACCTTGCGAACACTACTTATGCTTAAAATTATTGTTGTTGTCATATTATAAATAAAACTATAAAAATAATATACAATAAATATTTTATTAATAATAAACCTTAAGTAACATTACAGCATTACTTCTATCTACAGTAAATTTAAAAATATTCATTAACAGTATGAGAGACATACCTATCTGTTCTAGAAAATGTTCCATACATTGTTACCACTAGATTGTTCACTGCACTTTTCTTGGTGTATAATGTTTGTACTTGTCGTTTTGTGCAAATTTTTATATTTAGCCGTAACTTTTTCCGAATCCACCACATCACTTTAGTTGTGTCCATTTTTTTTAAATCCATAATGCGATTATCCAAGATTTTAAAAACGCAACATACAAGACTTTATCAGGATTAATTATCATTTATGAGTGCATGGGACCAATCAAATGTTTTTAATGCTGTAACAGCCACGATACTTGCTACTTCAGTAATTCTAGCATCGCTTGTACAATAAGTAGCGTGCCCAAGACTACAAGGCTTGTACGCATCCTCACAACGCATTTTTGTAGAGATGTGTTAGTCTTGGTTATGATTTTATATATACTTATGTACTTGACATAGAGCTAGAGTCTCATATCGTGCTACTTTAGGACTATGCTTAGATTAGCATTTCAAAGTGCGATAATAAGCCAACATACATCAATCAAAACTATTCTGTGGCTTTTGGCGGCCTTCTTGCATTATAAGCTGCTATTCCTAAGACCATTTTGCTAGTTGGGTAATCATAACTAGCCGACCGCGCAAGACAGCGCACTTCAAACGTTTTGACAACGCACTTTAAAACGTTTTGAATTTTGGTTATCGTAGTTGATCTCTACAATATAATATAATTATAGTAAAATGTTATTAGCAAAAGTTCTTACGGTTATAAGAAGTTTGACAGCGTGCGTCTTCATTCCTCGCTGGTGTTGTAATTAGACGAATAATGAAACTTGGCCGGCGTGAAATTGAATTTCATTTCTGATTGAATTACTCTTGTAACTCGATAAGAAAGTATCATTGGCTTGAATTTATTCGTGCGTTAGAATACTAACTCGATTAGGTATACCGTATACTATTTTAATGCAAAATCATCGGTCGACCCAGTTTTCCTGTAAAACTTTAAAATGTTTGTTTGATAAACGAATTGGATCGAACAAGGTGCGATGGTAATTTTGCAGCTGCTTTAGTTTAATTGTAGTAATATTATAATATATTGTATGTTTAACTTTTAATATGTATTATTATAAGACCGAATTTAATGATACTAGATGACGCCCGCAACTTCGTTGCGCCAAAATTCGTTTATCACGCGGGAACTATAAATTTTTGTGGATCAAATATATCCTGCGTTCTTTCCCGTTACTCAAAGTATCTCCATACCGAATTTCAGCAAAATCAGTTCAGCGGTTTGGGCGTAAAGAGGTAACAGACAGACACACTTTTGCATTTATAATATCAAGTAAGAATAAGTAAAAATTAATTTTACATTTTGCTGGTCTAAGGAACTCGAGAATGACTGAACCGATTTGGCTAATTCTAAGGTCTTGAAATTAATATTCATGTAATCCAGGGTCATCTAGTCTTATATATAAAATTCTCGTGTCACAATATTCGTTCCCGTACTCCTCCGAAACGGCTTGACCGATTCTTATGAAATTTTGTAAGCATATTGATTAGGTCTGAGAATCGGCCAACATCTATTTTTCATACCAAAAATTGTTTATATGGCAAAACAACGTTTGCCGGGTCAGCTAGTTAGATATAGCAATCCCAGCCCACGAGACGAGACACAAACCTTCTTGAATGACAAAAATTTCTATATGATTTTGTGACTCATCTACTAGTTCGGACTATATTAGTTTAAAACCCCGGTGAATATGACCAGTCTAGTCAACGTAAATGGAAAATAAGACGTATGTCACCAGCATATACTGCAGGAAATGTACGGTCACTGACACATCAAATGTCACATAACTTGGATCTTAAGAGCCCGGGTTACCTTCGAAATTCTCATACATACATAATACCAAAATCATTTTGTCATACGAAAATATTTAACATGTTTGAGTTATTTTTCAGCTTAAAATAGTAATTACCTAGGTTCCTGAGCAAAAATTAACTTCAAAATATTTAAACACTATAAAAAATTTTTTGTGTATAAATTTTTTTTACTAAATTTACTACTAAATATTTAAACACTAAAAAATAGATTAAAACACTAAATAATATAAAAATAAGTAGTGAATTTACTACAAAATATTTAAATTCCAAAAAAATATTTTTTACAGTTGAAATATTTTGTAGTAAATTTAATATTTATGTATATATTTTTTTGTGTTTTACTCTATTTTTTAGTGTTTAAATATTTAGTAGTAAATTTAGTAAAAAAAATTTATACACAAAAATTTTTTTTTTAGTGTTTAAATATTTTGAAGTTAATTTTTGTTCAGGAACCTAGGTAATTACTATTTTAAGCTGAAAAATAACTCAAACATGTTAAATATTTTCGTATGACAAAATGATTTTGGTATTACGTATGTATGATAATTTCGAGGGTAACCCGGGCTCTTAAGTCCAAACGCAGTGCGCATAAAATAAGCCCAGTGACATTTTGTGGGCAAATAAATTTGGTCACTTTTAACGAACAGCCTAAATTGAAGAGCGTTATGCAAATAAATGAATGAAAGTTAACTAGACGTGTCAATAAAGTACCAGTAATTTTTAGACTGTTTTGTGTCTTTTTCCTTTTGTGACTTTTTCTAGTCCAAAAACTGGGCAGTTTAGTTTTTGGACCGAAAAAACCGACAGTATATATTACTCGTATAAGTCTATGGAAAAAACTAAAATGGCCATATCTCATTCTGTCGGAGCCTATTCACAAACTAATACGAGTTTTGAGGCATACTGTAGAGTGTAGTCAAAATGTAATATTAAGGTTGTTCTGCTTTCTTGCTGTAATTCTTATAAATTATAATTATTATTGTCGTAGTAAAACCTTTACTAAAGTGCTATAACTACATGCCCTTGATATCAAACTACTACTTCTTCAAACTACTTCAGGTACCTACCACGGGGCCAGACTGACGTCGTGTGAAGCGTCCATAGATATTATATTATATTAAAATGTTTTTTCTTTTTGTTTTCAGGTACACAATTCCAGTATGGAAAGGAGAATGAGGATTTTTACAGAAAATTCTCTATACTTTCAGTTAAAATCAATACTAATTATCTAATACCACAATTGCTAAATAATAGTTTACAATGTGTTTGTTTTGTATTAAATTTCATTTAAAAGTATACATGTACTGTTTTTACTGTATTCTAAAATATGTAAAATCTATTGTTGTTAATATCATACTATTCGTTAATACTTATATTTTTTGTCTATTAAAAAAAGTCAATTTACAAAATAAAGAAATATTGTGTTAAGTGAGATTTTCATTTATTTGAAGACAAACTATAAAATATGAAAATACAAGAACTATTACTTTTCTTACAAAATTTAAAATTTTGTAAGAAAAGTAATAGTTTTTTGTAAGAAAAGTAAAAATTTAAAATTTCTTACAAAGTAAAGTTTTATATTAGATGGATAATGGAAGTATATAGTTAAGACTAATGTTTCTTTGAATTATTCTTTGATTTTAATGTGTCTATAATATAATTATGTAACAACAAACAGAACATGCATATAACATATTGCCTATGCATAATATTTACTAACTTTATTAATTTTTCGTTTTAAATCTATATATATCATTATTATTAGTTTAATTTTGTGTTATGATTAGGAATGTATATCCTAGTAAGTATAGATCAGTTAACTAAAGCTGGCACGTTCACAGTGCTGTCACTTATGCAATTTCACTATACAGTATGTTTAAAAATATAATATGTTTGCATCATGATAAAAATTAACGTATAATAAAAAATATGCTATCGTGGATCGTACGTACGCACAAAATTATCGTATGTGCACGATAATTATCGTACGGTTCCGAACGCTGGCCGCTCGCCCATCACACGTTACCGACTTGTAACATCACGCTGTATTTATAAACAGTAGCATAAGAAAAACAACTGTCCCCTTCACGCTCATAAGATAGACCGCGCGCGAGTGAGACGGGCAGACTTTTTATGATGCGTATGCAGTACGACGTCACGCCACGCGCTTATTCACAGACATTACACAAGCGCAATGTTTAAATGTGTTGATCGTGCCAGTCTTGTTAACTGACCTGTAGTTAAAGTTGTTACTTTGTTAATAATTAACAATTATTAGCTGTATTCTGTTTTGTATTCCTATTATATTACATAAATATAATTTATGTGAGTTTCAGAACCAAAAAAAAAATGACATACAAATTATTAAAGGGTTTTTATTGTATTCTCACTAAAATATGTTTTGTTAGTAGTTAATAAATATCAGTATTTAAATATATCAGATAAGTATAAGTATAATATTATAAAATGTCAATATACACAATAATAAAGAAATGAAGTGCACAGTGAGTTTTTTATTTATATTTTAAACCCCAAACTATAGGTACTTAGTACATATTATATATAAATGACAACTTTTATTATGTATAATAATTTTAATACGACAAAGTAGGTATAGTGCACACATCTATTTTAACACAAAGTTATTAATTATAAAATGATCCTAACCAATATTATAACACTGATAAATATTTGTAATAAGTAATAACTAATTAGACAAGTCAAATATTGTTGATTCAGCAGCAGCAGCATTAGTCAGTCAGTCAAGGTTATATATCAAGTCAGTCAAGGTGTGACGACGCGAGCCCACACAAAGCTTTCTAGTCTAGTCTAGTCTAGTCTTTTAGCTAGTTTAGAAAAGTATCGATATCGGTATAGTGTTTTTTCATTCAGTGACGTCTCTAGTAAAATCCGCCGTTTTACTTTTTAGTCCATAAATTTTGAATTAAAAGAC
The DNA here is from genome assembly GCA_905333045.1 of Lysandra bellargus. Taxonomy (NCBI): domain Eukaryota; kingdom Metazoa; phylum Arthropoda; class Insecta; order Lepidoptera; family Lycaenidae; genus Lysandra; species Lysandra bellargus. Next base: position 7,128,060 of record HG995335.1, on the reverse strand, counting down.
CTAATTAAGTGTTTGCCTAGTTTACTCTTATTTGGAAAAGTATCGATATCGATATTTTTTCATGCATTCATTCATTTCATCATTCAGGCGGGCGCGTTCCTTCGTGGTTATTTCGGTGCGTCCACATTTGTATCGTTTGCGCGATCAGATCACCGATCAGATGTAGTATCCGTATCATAGTGTGGATGCCTGTTAGATCATTCTGCCGATCATGCGTGTATTTGATATGACACGTATCAGATACGCGGTTAATAGCGATCGGGGCGTATCATGATACGCGTATCATTTTGACACGCTTCGATGATACGCAGCGGAGATCTGATCGGGGATCTGATCGGGGATCTGATCGCGCAAATGATACAAATGTGGACGCACCCTTTCGTGTCCTCTTGTTTCTTTTGTCATTGTTCGATACCGTATTTTTTACGTTCACACTGGGGCTCACAATGAGCCTGCTCACATTCGGCGGCTCACAGTCGGTTTGGTGTGAACACGGCCTAAGGCTGCGTTACCACCACACCAGAGATGTGCGATGGAAATGTGTCGAGCGAGGATGTCTAGCTGTGCTGTGAAAATGTGTAGGTGCTTCAACCAAAGCTGTGCGATGAAAATGTGCCTACAAAGATGAAGCGGAGCTGGAAAATGCGCTGGTACAGTATGCGCAAACCTAGCACCAAATCCATTTCAATACACATTTCTCGCAACACAATATCCCTCGTACAATGTGTACGAGACCTCACAATACATCTCCCGCACACATTCCTCGCTTGTTTTGCATGCACAAAAATCTAGCTCCGCTAAGCTTAGCGGACAGCTGTTTCCACTAGAGATGTGCTGGCCGATGCGAAGTAAATGAAGCGATTCTATTGGTTCTTTACAAACACAATATCCTCGTTACGCATCCTCGCACATATCTGGTGGAAACGCAGCCTTAAGCCGACGGGTATACTCAATATCATCAGTTGATGGCCCTTTTGTAACCGCGAATTGACCATAGTCTTTAATAGAAATTGGTAGCGTTATTTCCGACCCGTATTGACACAATACAGTCAAAGCGATAAATAACACGAAACTTCCCGAAATATAATATACAATCTCAGTAATAAAATATTGCCCTTCATAAAATATTGTTTGCACTGAAATTAAATGGCCCGTTTGTTTGGCTACGGCCTTTATTATTATGATGTATAATAATTGGAACGAAGTTCCTTATGGCGCGTTCTGTTTTGCGAAAGGAGGCTAGATAGAACGATATTTGAACTCGACACTTTTTCATTAGTACCTGCATAGTAGGGGCAGAGGGCGTCAACTACAGTCGGGGCATTTTAATAGGCCACATTTGACATCTGTCAGATTAATCTCCATAGTGAGGTGAGCTGCGTAAAAACATCGACCAAAACGAATAAATCGATACGGACTTGAAATAAAATATTTGAATTTTATACGTTTGAAACAAACTCCTGTCCCATTATTACTTTTTCTTTTGTAAATTCAAGGAGCAAAATAAGACAAGTACATAATTTACAAAAAAAAATGCATTTATTCGCTTAAATTATAAAAACTGTTAAATGTAGTATTATCATTATTCATTTCACACAAATATGTGTTACTTTTCACAACGTGGTTATTAATTTATGGTGATATTTCGTTACAAGTAATCAATGCATCGATACTACTTTTTCGCTTTCGATTTTTAGGGTAACTTCCCTACAGTTTAAAAAGAAAAAAGGTCAGCTGACGTAACGTTGTAACGACGTGCAATCATTAAGATCAGAATTTGTTTATTACGTTTAGAATTGTTTATCAGTAAAAGCAAATCCTTAAATAATTCGTATCGGTCATATTTACAATAAATACGTAATCGTGATTGAAAAAAGTTAATCAATTGTGCAGTTATAACAAAACGAAAATATTTATTTTTTAAGTACGTCGCTATAAGGTTACCAGGTACAATTTTGATGAACTGTCAAATGTGGCCTATTAAAATGCCCCGACTATAGATGGTTTTTTTAAGAAAAAACAGAGATGCGTTGTTAGTATTCCTTGACGTATTGACGTCTATTGAGATGGCGCTTTTCAATATTTTTTTAGTTTAATAAATTTATTCGTTCATCTATCACAAACTGTCAAACCATTTTCGAAAATTTTTCAATTTCCAATCATTTTCCAATTACTCTCATTAAACTGAATATATTATTATCTAAAGAAATTACCACAAAAGCTATATTATATAATTTTATATAATTAGAATTTTTAATAAATAAGCTATTAGTGGCGCAAATACACATAGTTTTATATTTGAAACAAAATACTAAATCGGTGATCAAGGTAGAAATAGCTACTTTTGAATAGTTTAAGAGTAAGGGCTCCATTCCACCGCGGCGCACGGAGAGCTACGCACGTGCGTCAAGCTTCGCTTTGTAAGAAAATATATGTGACTGTGTCCATTGCAACCATTGAGATGTATGCAACCCACGGACACGCTACGCACGAATTGTGTCAAGTCAAAGAAATAAATCGTGCGCGTGGGCGTGGCCGTGCACAGCGTGCGCCGCGGTGGAATGGAGCCTTAAGACGCCCATTTTGGGCGCTTGACAGACGAGGCCTTCACCAGAAAGCGCTAACTATACTTTGGGCAGTCATCATCCACCCGCCATCTTCTTCATCCCACGTCCTACGTTTGCCTAATAGTGGTTCAATATACTCGTTGTTGTCTATTATTGCCCATCAGTCTTAAGGCCGTCCCCCGAGCAAACGACCTTGGCCATACATTTGCCGCGTTGCGTTGCCGAGATCGCACCAAAACCCTATTATTTTTACTTATCTTAGTTTAAAATTATCCTAAAAAAAATTAAAACGGGGAATATGTAGTTTATGATATTGTCGATCTATTGGCGTGAGTTTCAAATAAAAGTAATTTGTAAATCCTAAGGAGATGCTGAATGTATGCTTGAATTTTAATAAATTGGTATTACTTTGGAAGCTGATATCATGAGTATAATAAACAAAAATAGTAAATTTAAAACGGGGAAAGGAATGTTGATATACTGAAGATTATTGCTGTATTTTTATTATTTGTAGCTTTCAGATTTTGAGTTTATAAGGCTTTAAATACGGTAAATTACAGAATCTCCGGAGGGAATGCCCCTATAATAAACAAAATCCTTTTTTTAACAGAAAGTGTCCCACACAAATAAGTGTCCCATGTCCATCTTGGGACTCAAATTATATTCTTTCATTAATAAAATTATTCGTGTAATATGCAAATGCAACGTAATAAAGTGCACATCTATAGATATATAGATATATAGATAGATAGTTATTACTTATTATTATTAACTAGATGACCCGTAACCTTCGTATCACTTACCTCCTAATATCAACCATCTCTGGACGTCTATAAACTACCCAACATGATGAACAAGACCAAAATTATCCATCCATCCATCATACAGATTAGCACCTTCTACATTCTCTATACATTTTCATCAATCTCTAAAATCGCAATCCCCAAAATTCCCAAACCTATTCAGCGCGTTCACCTTATTAGGTTGCGTTTGTGTGGAATCAGTAACTCTAAACTTTTGATCCATTTTCCAATTTCAAGAAACTTCTTAATCGGAGTGGGGGATTCGCGGTTCTGTAAATCACGTTTTCAGCTCAGGGCATAGTAAATAATTGCTAAGTGCTTCTTGGAATCTTTATTTAAAAATAGGCCGCGCATAAATTTGAGATCGCTCTTAAACTTGGGGATTCACATTAAAGAAATTGTGTTGGAGTCAGGTTACATTTCAAAATGATCCGTCGATGCAAAAGTGAACACATTTAAAATGCATCACGTAGCTTTATAATTTGAAATGATTATAATATATTTTGGAAACGAAAAATTAAATTGTTTAAATTGTCGATTAAATTGTATTTTCTGGATCAATTCATTGGCAAGTAGTCGTCCTGAAACAAAATGTTTGTGATGAGTTAGCCTGTCAAAAAAGAGTAGACGCTGAACACAATTTTAAAATCACATAAAAAGTATGCAACCCTTATTAAATCGAGATTAAAATGCAAGATGATAGGTCTACCAGAATCTGATGGCAATTTTTGACAGCAGATTTTCAAAAAATATCCTTGATCATTGGATAAATTTATATATTTGCTGTTTCACACACAAAATGAGCCGCTAAAGGAATGAAAAAGGATGAAAATGTTTTATTCCTATTACCCCAGTATTGCTAGAGTCAATTTATTTTTTCACTTTTTGCCATCAGATTCTGGTAGACCTATAAAGTGTAGCGTTCTCTGTGGAAATACAATAAGAAAAACCCGTCTTTAGACCGTGATTACGTTTAGAAAATTTTTGATCTGCGTCTACTCTTTCTTGACAGACTGTATATGGATATAATTTAGGTAGTTATATTTAGACATATTTTAGCTGCCGAGAAATAATAGTTTTCGTTTCAAAATAGTGTAGGTTTTTTATCGCACCAAAATTTTGCGTGTTACCTCTAGTTTACCATGAAATAATTATTACAAAATTTGTTGAGAAACCTAGAAACCTCTTATTTGATCGGATTCGGACTGGATTCAAACCAGAATTAATGTTGGAAGTCCACAGGAGTCCATAGAACTTAACAATTCATCATATTATACAATTTTATGTGACTTTTATGTAGCGCACAGAAACTCATTTGGGTCTGAATGATTGAATGCTGAAAAATGAAAAACGCTCCGGGCGATACTTGGAGCTATTGTGTAGGGAAATGCGAGAGGAATTTCCGTTGGAATATAATTTGGGAGATTTAATACGAGACCTATGCGATCTTCTCAAGTTTATATTGACTCCATTTTGTGCATAATCTATCTTGAGGACGTAAGATTTTTTACAATTTCGTTTATTAAATCCTTCGCATAATATCTCGTAAAAATAGGTTCTACTAGACAAATACAAATAAATAACTACTGACGTAAGGGCTGGCATGGAGGATTCAAAGATCACTGTCTTAGTTTTAATCGATTTTTCCAACGCATTTAATAATGTCGATCATGACATCCTTTTAACAATTCTTTCTCGTATACTCTCACCCGAAGTTTTGAATTGGTTTCGTTCCTATCTTCGTGGACGCCAGCAGAGTTTTAAGGTTGATGATTCCTCTTCTACTTGGGTAGATCTGGAAGCTGGTGTACCTCAAGGCGGTATTCTCTCTCCACTTTTGTTCTCATTATTTATTAATTTTATATCCCTAGTAATACTATTTTGTGCGTATCACCTTTATGCCAACGACTTGCAGTTTTACATCCAAGAGAGGGTTGAAAATTTACCCACTGCTATCGGGAACATGAACCGGGATTTAGAAGCGATATGCATGTGGTCTGCCAATTTTGATCTACACGTAAACCCCAATAAATGCCAAGCCATTTTGATTGGCAGTCCACGTTTGTTAAGCCGAGTAGACGTTGGAGCCCTACCACCTATTGTTTTTGCTGGCAGTGTTATCCCATTTAGCTCTAGCGTTAAAGACCTCGGGCTACATATAGATGGTAATCTTGACTGGCGCACCCACGTTACCAACGTCTGTCGTAATGTTACCGGCTCCCTGCGTTCTCTTTACCGTCTGAAAATTTTTTTACCTCACAATAAGGTATATATAGGTGTTGCTGGTCCAGACTCTCATAGTGCCACTGCTCGATTATGGTGATGTATGCTGTTACGAACTCCGGGAGGAACTGCTTAATAAACTTGATCGTATGTTAAACAATTGCATTAGGTTCATATTTAATCTTCGAAAGTTTGATCACGTTTCTTATTACCGATCTAAATTAAACTGGCTGCCCATTCGTCAACGTCGTTCACTGCGTGCACTCTGTATGTTGTACTCTCTCCTTCACTCTCCCAGCGCTCCTCTATATTTAACTTCTCACTTAAAATTCTTCACTAACACCCACAGTCTGGAACTTCGATCATCTAAAAAATTGCGACTCCTCTGTCCTCCTCATAATTCCAGTATTGTTCACTCCTCATTCTATGTACAGTCCATTCGCCTTTGGAACGCCCTCCCCTTAGAAATCAGGATGTCCCCTAATAAAAATATTTTTAAACGAAGAGTTCGATAGTTATATTTAAAATCAATTGAATGAATACAATAAATTGTAATATTATTAATTAGTATAATAAGTTAACATTTGGAATTAATATTTGACAATATAATATATGCTATATTTTTTATGTCTATGATACATTAGCTCTGCAATGACATACTTTATGTAGGTATATTTATAGTTTATGAATATTATATATTTATTTATATTAATATTATAATATTTATAATAATATGTACTGTATAATATATAATGTATTTTATTGTTTATGTAAGTCTATTGTAATTAAATTTATAATTAATAGTTTCAATGATTATTTATATCTTAGTTATAGATCCATTTATTTTACCGTTGATCCTTTGTGTCTCATTACCATGAATGCGCCTGTATTATACATTCTCAGTATCACCCTAAGGTTGGTTGGTAGAGAATGCCACAAGGCATTAAGCCCGCCTATGTAATTTGCATAAAGTGTGAATAAATAAATAAATAAATAATATGAACTAAAAAGTATTAAATAAATTTTCCTATCTTATGGTTGCCATTTTCCGAATTCGGCTGAAACTCAACTATTTCAGTACTCAATCTTCATAATTTTGAAGTCGGTACCAGATATAGCTGAATCCAGATGCCAGAATATTTGAAACATTTGTAACTAGCACCGACTTCAAAATTATGAAGATTGAGTACAGAAATAGTTGAGTTTTAGCCGAATTCGGAAAAAGGCACCATAAGATAGGAAAAATTATTTAATACTTTTTAGTTCATATTATAAGGATGTTATTATTGTTTTTACTTTGGAAGTCGGTTTTAATTTTTTGTTAAAAATAATAATTTCACTCTTTTTAGTTACCTAGTAAAATCATCGCGTACTATACGTAGATTATGGCCGATTCACACCAAATGGCAGAGGCGAGGCGAGCAGTTTCAGTGTCATATGATTTTAAACTTTATCTTCATTATTGTAATACATAGTATCGCTTGAGAAATCGACGCCGCCGGCGGCCGCAATAGGCCACGAACGTCCACGGGCGGCCGTAGATTTCTCAAGCGATACTGTGTATCGCTTGAGAACACACATGTACAATGTGTGTACAATGAAGATAAAGTTTAAAATCATATGCCACTGAAACTGCTCGCCTCGCCTCCGCCATTCCGGTGTGAATCGGCCCTAATACACCTGTATACTATTATTAACGTATCTTATTACAATTTGTTAACAGTCACACTTATCAGCTGCAGATAATTTTAAACAATACATTTAAAAAAAATCGAAGTAGACACGTGGTAGGGCCGCGCCAAACCGGAATTTTAGCAGCGGCGAGGCTTTCAGTGTCATATGATTTTAAACTTTATCTTTATTATTGTAATACACAGTATCGCTTGAGAAGTCTACGGCCGCCCGTGGCCGCGATTGGTAAGTGTGACAGCCGTGCATTTTAGCATGTTACTTGTATTATCGAAGCAACTTACTTCTCAGAAGTAATGTCAAATGTGTGCCTTACGCTCTGGAGATAAGGTTGAATATTTTGTTATGTTCAATTTTGGTGACATTGGTGACCCTGACGTGGTAATGTTGATGATGATGAATGTAATTTGTATAGTAGCATATGCTTTCAGTTCTTAAAACAGCGCCTAAACCCCCAAACTTGTATCTATAAGGAATCCGGAGTTCTCTTAGTATCTTCGGAACCATAGTATGCCTTGGTGCAGAATCTTGCGTTTTGGTAGCATATGCTTAGAATGCTTCTCATAAAACCAAAATCACCATATGTTTTCATATAAATATCGAGGAGTTCCCTCGATTACTCATAGATCCCATCATCAGGTCACCATTTTTGTGAACATGGTACCAAATTGAAGTAAAACCTAATACAACAAAACAAAAATTTCGAAAGTCGGTTCACAAACAGCGGAGTAATCGTTGAACATACAAAAAAAAAATATCCACAGCCGAACATATAACCTCCTCGTTTTTTGGAAGTCGGTTAGTAAAATACGCCCGCAACTCCGTTGCGCCAAAATTAGCGCGGGAACCGTACATTTTCCGGGATAAAAGTATCCTGTACTTTCCCGGAACTTAGTAACTCAATTCCCAGCAAAATCAGTTCAGCGATTTGACAGTGAAGAGGTAACAGTCAGACAGGCAGACAGACACGTTTTCACATTTATAATATTAGTATGGATAGGATAGTATAGTATCTATCAAATATAAAAAAAAAATTGTTGAGAGGTAAAAGAAACACGTCTGTATAATATTACTAGATGTTACCCGGAACTGTAACCTTTATTTGACGATAACCTTAAGGTTATCGTCAAATTTGGTGTTCATTATTAACTTCAACTAGAGATTTGACAGTTCATTTGAAATTTTGTTAAGTATAGTTAAAGTAAAGTAAGTCGGTGCAACCCACCCTTAAATATTAGCATGAAAGAATTGATTCGGCATAACAACATCCAAAAACATCGTTAAATAAGGATTGGTACCCACCTGGTTAAAGTACCACCATTTTCTTCCATGAAATAGCTTGACTGGGGATGGTTCCATGCTGCCGAAACTTGGGGCTTTGGGGTTCAGATTCACATGGTTGCCGCTCATCTAAAAAAATATAGACGAAATACTACGTAAGACAATAACTACACTACACACTACGCTAAGTATCAAGGCGTTTCTTCGACACACGTCCACAACACCTGTTCGATTTTTTCGACGGCCTAGAAATATAATTTGGCTTAGGAGTCTCTAGTACTGTGTACCGGTTGGGCAAAGGGCGCAATTCAACAGGCGTTTGTATATCACAGGTGTTAAAGGCGACTGTAATCATTGCATACATTCTGATGCCAGTAAAAAATTCTATACATAATTTCTGACAATAGATATTGAACCATAAATTGTGTGTAATAACTGCTATCAGACCCTTGTTGAGTTGCTGTCGAGCGAGATATAGTAATCAGTAATCACATTGCGGGTTTGCTGACTTACGCCTCTATAGTACACCGACGCTGCGAAACGCGAAATATCTGCGAAACAGGAATAGAGCGAGATGTCATTTTTTTGAAATAAGGCGGCAAACGAACAAACGGGTCACTTAATGGAAAGCAACTTCCGTCGCCCATAGACACTCACAGCATCAGAAGAGCTGCAGGTGCGTTGCCGGTCTTTTAAGAAGGAAGGGAGGGTAGGAAAGGGAACAGGGGAGGGTAGGGAAGGAAATAGGAGAGGGTAGGAAAGGGAAAGGGTAGGGGATCGGGCCTCCGGTAAACTCACTCACTCGGCGAAACACAGCGCAAGCGCTGTTTCACGCCGGTTTTCTGTGAGCTCGTAGTATTTCTCCGGTCGAGCCGGCCCATTCATGCCGAAGCATGGCTCTCCCACGTCAAAAATATAACGCATTGCCGTGTGGCGTGTGAAACAGCAAATCGATTCGCCGCTGTTTCGCGTTTCGCAGCGTCGGTGCACTAGTGGCGTTAAAACCCTCACCTGCCGAGTAAAATGGCGGGACAGTGTACATTTTAATTGGCCGAGAGCACCATCTCACGACTGTCTTGCCACTAAGAGCCCCCGCGCATTAGGCGGCCAGGTCATGCGGCCAGGTCGCTGAGACCACCCCGCGCACTTTGCGGCCACTTCTGCGACCACACTCGTATGAGTAGTGATATTTTGATGAGTAAACTTTGAATATTATTTTGTTTTCTGTATACAAAAAACGTGTGGCTGCGGCGACCAGTGCGCGCACACTGAGTAATTTTATACAAATTCCCGTATCTCGTTGGCCGCGGCGGCCAAGTGGGCGCGTGTGTGTCGCGATGTTTTTCGTTGGCCGCGCGACCAGAGCGTGACCGCTGGCCGCTGGTCGCGTAATGCGCGCACCTACATATATCATAGGAGAATTAGGGCCCCCGCGCATTAGGCGACCAGGTCATGCGGCCAGGTCGCTGCGACCACACCGCGCACTTTGCGGCCACGTCTGCGACCACACTCGTATGAGTAGTGATTTGATAAGTAAACTTTGAATATTATTTTGTTTTCTGTATACAAAAAACGTGTGGCCGCGGCGACCAGTGCGCGCACACTGAGTAATTTCATACATCGTATCTCGTTGGCCGCTGCGGCCAAGTGGCCACGTGTGTGTCGCGATATTTTTCGTTGGCCGCGTGACCAGAGCGTGGCTGCTGGCCGCTGGTCGTGTAATGTCTCAGTTTATATACCGTATTATCTATGGCGCGCACCTACATATATCATAGGAGAATTAGTTGGCCGCAGCGACCTGATCGCGCGACCTGGCCGCCTGATGCGCCGGTCTAATGGGTAGGAGTAACAAGGCCCTTAAGCCTCTCATCATTCACGTATTCAGCGGGCAATGGAAAATGTTATTATCATACCTGGTAATTCCAAACAGTGTTCAGCTTGTACTTGTTATCCCGCGTGCTGTACGGGTTGTCAGGGTTTCTGTCACCTTTGCTTTCATTACTTTCCTTTGAATCGTCCTCTTCAGATCTGCCGCTGCTGTCAGAACCACGTCTTCTTGTCTGCTCAAATAATTAATAGATGCAGAAATATAATGAAATCATGTATCGTGGTTAAAGAGTAGATATACAATTAAAAAAAAAATGCGGTACAAAATTCCAGAAAATTATTTCTGCGTCTGAAAGTTCTATTTCATATTTGTGTGTGGGTACCTAATTCTTTGGAAATTTGAGGTACATGTTGTGTTTTCTGGTTAAACATACACTTTCTGTGGCATTTATTTCTTATACAATTTCAAACAAAGTGGTTTGCATGCGAAACAAAATGAAACAAAAGTTCCCAAATATTCATTAAGAGCGAAGCCACACTTCTTCGTTGCATTGCGGTGCGTTGTGTTATCGCACCGCAATGAAACCGGGTGAGCCAGTCCACACGGCGCGTTGCGTTCCGTTGCGTCAATGTAGCGCTGCCATTGCGTTGTTTTACGTACAAATAACCAAAGTGTGTACATCGCCGCCGTCACTGGGACGTCACCGAGAACGAGATGACGGCGCTAATTTAGCGATATAATATGGCCTTGACGTGACGTCCCGGTGACGGCGACGGTGGACAAACGGCCTAAGTGAAGAAAAACCCACATGTTGAAATGCATGCAATGTATGATAAGACTCCATGTCTTATCATACCACGTCGCTAATCGCGTTGTTATTCCGCTAACTTCATCTCTTGTTGGACGTTCTGTCAAAAGACCCGAACGAATGAGAGCCAGTCCCCACAGCGGGTTACGTTGCGTCGTCGCAACGCAAATATTTTGACGCATAGCCACATGGGTGCTGCGCCATCGCAGCGTTATTAGTTATTACAAAGCAGTCTTAACGTCAACACCCCCTCCCGCTTTGTGTGTAATTATTATTATATACATTTATTTCTTCATTATATTAATTAAAAAAGGTATAAAATAATCGTTGGACCATCGCCGCTGTGGTGTCGCAACGAAATGGAGTATCGTGGCTTCGCTCTAAGATTCTAGAACATTTCCTCGTTATTTTCCACAAAGGAATGTTTCACGTCTTGCGTCCGCAAACAGGTCTCAGGGGGCTTACTATTTCACGTGTACCTTAATTAGTTACTATTCGAGTCCTCTAAATAGTAAATATATCAACGGGGAAAATTACTTGTTTATTTTTAACTGAACGAAAATTACTTGTTTATTTTACTTGTTTATTTAAAAATTACTTGTTTATTTTAAAATTTAAAAACTGTCAGTAAGCATAAAAAAATTTAATTGTACTAATAACCGAATTCGGTAGGAGATAGAATCTTGAATTAAAAAACTAAAAATTCAAAAAGCATCGGCTATTGGGTCGAAACGCGAAAAATTGTACTTAATACTATTTTTCGTTTATCCCAATTTTATTTGTTTAGTAATTTGATAGTTTTTTTCATAAATTTGAGTTTTTGTACATTGTTCTAAATAACGTGTTTCTTATGTTTAGATTAAATCTCCACGAAATGCAGTATCCCTAAACATTTATTTTTTAAATATATTTTTTCTACAAGTACTGGTTTTACTTTCATATAAAAACGTTTTGTCCAACTGCTGCTTTTGAATGAAAAATTGATAATGTTTCCAAAACTGAATTTGTTTTTCGTATTTTTAAATTGTTATTAATTACACTTTTCGATATTTTTTCTACGTGTCCTAAACGAATTTATAAAAAATATCGCTAGTTATCATTTCAGTCGATTTCAAAAATGTGTCCACTTTTCTTATGAGTGTGTAACATCATGAATATAATAGTTTGTTTCTTTATGTTCAATGAGTAATTTGTCAGTTTTTGCTATGTTCATATGTCAACACTGTCGAACGAGATGCGAACATTCAGAAAAGAAAATCGGCTATACTTGTTCGCCAAGTTAAACTAAGACACAAGTTCTAAGATTTGTGTTCACTTCAAGATTTGTCGCCAAAAAATATTGTATAATGAGTGTTTGATTAAAAGGTAAGTACGGCTTATTGTGTTTTATTGTTAACAAGATTTAAAAGTTTCGTTATTACTGAATACGGTAAATTTACGTCCAAATCTGTAGTTGATTGAAATAAAGTGATATTTGGATGTTAGGTAATGTCGCACGCTTTTTTACGTCATGAATGTTACAATGTGTAACAAAATGTGTAACGTTACAGTCATGACCAGTTCTAAGGCGGAGACTACACTTGAAAATACTTATATAACTGTTGTATTTATTATAACCCACAACGGTGTTGAAAAGTTTCGTAAATCACTATTAAGCTATTGAAAATTACACATTCGGCTGAAAATTCAGCAATCACCTTCGGCTCGTGCCCGATGTCAGCCACGTTCGTAGAATAAATATATATTTTATTCAAAATAGGTATCATGATACTCTTTTTGAAAGTCGAACGAAGAAACTACGTTGCCTACCACCGGTTCGGGAACTACCCCGCCGAGAAGAACCGGCGTAAGAAATTCGCACGAAGCCATCTTTTACTAAAAAAAAATGGAAAATTACAATGTACAACGTAGATATATAGAAGCATACTTACTTGTATTACAATTTACTATAATTAAATTTTTATATCTTGATATATTTAACCTTTTTTTCCTTTTCCATTAGCCTTTAATAAAAAATGGGATATACAGTTTATATTATAGACTAAGCTTTATGATAGTCATGTACGTAACATTCGGTCATGTACGTAATGTGCGTTACGATGTTATGAATGTTTAGTACAATTTTTATAATAATAATAATGCTAAGTATTCTGCCATAAGCCGCCTGAGTATTAATTCAGTAATTTTATATAAGATCGAAATAATATTATAATCGAAGTCATAAAAGTAGGCTAATCATATTTCTTAGAATATCAAATATACTTTGATATTTTTATGTTTTCCGCAATCACAATATCGAAGCGAAGATTTCCTCGTTCGGCAAAGTTTTGATGACGCCGTGTTTATTTGAGACCGAGTGCTGACTTTTGAATCGGTTTTCCTTATTCGGAATTATTATAAAAATTATTGCCCTTAATTCAAATCAATAGTTTAAAGCTCGACAAAGAGGGGCCAATCACAAAATCGTGCACTATGGTGCATAAAGTGATTGGCCCGTCTCTTTTTCTATAGACAAAAAGAAGGGAAGCCCTTGCGTGGCAGAGGGACACTGTAGGCTGTTAATAATCATGTAAATCATGTATTTTTTTTTACATTACTGTGTACAACTTACATTAGCTCTATTAGCGACATTCCTGAAAAGTTAAAGGCAAATAATAATATTATTATACTATTACAATAAGGTTGAATAATTGAAATAAAGTAGCGGTTTATTATTGAAATGGATGATGTCCTTCTATCAACGTGAGTCATGTATAATTCTGAAAAATTATGTTTCATTGGACGTCCAAAAATTACGCAAAGCAAAGTCCCAATCTCACCGAGTCACGAAATCATCAAAAAGTCTCACGCGATTTCTGCCTTCAAAGTTCGCCTATGGCTGGCCGCAAACACTCGTTTTCCGTATTCGATTTCCGAATTCGTAGTCGTTAGAAAATACATAAACTAAAGCACGAGCTTTTTCCGAACGAAACGAATTCCGCACACACGTTTCAAGTTCAAGCCGGCGCGTTCGCGAGTCAAGTAAAACGAACGTTGGCTAGCGCCTCACGTCTCACGGAATTTGAAATCGAAACCAGTTTCCGATTTCCACATTATGAATTCGAATACGGAAAACGAGTGTATGCGGCCAAAATTACAATTGAAATGGATGATTTTCTTCTAGATCAATATTATTCGTGTGCCATTTTCCGAATATTTCTCACTAAGTCATGAAATCGACAAAAGTCTTATGAAAAGTATGGATATCCTCTTGCTCCTATTACTTGCAATTTTGAACGCCCCTTTTCTACGTTTGCTTAATCTATCAATTCTCTATGGCCGTAAAAGTGACAATAGTTATAAAGCACGTCCGTCCGGCATTCCAATTTGGAAGTTGATTGCTTTTTTGGCCTGTCGAAATACATTTTAAATCCGTTTGTTGAAATACTACACAGAAGATACAGTGGTGGGAATGTGTGGTGGGCCAAAGCCCGTTTAAAAAAAGTTTGTTGAAATATTTAACTGCAGTAGTCAAATGACTGTTGTAAAAACAATGTTTGTAATGCTCAAAGTCGAATCTATAATGTTACATTACACTCGAATGCTCCCAATGGGGGAGCACCTTAACTTTAACTAAAGGCACTTGTATGTATATTAGAGCTACCGCACACCTCAGATACGACTGTCTTAAGACAGACTATCGCATAATAAAATGCACTAGATGGGCACATTTGAGACAAGACGTCTAATAGACAAAGTTGACAAGTCTGACTAACGACTGTCGGCTTCCCTTTGAAGTGTATGCGAGCGCGCACATCTACGACAAAACTGTCTAGCCACAATAGACATAACTGTTGGAAGAATGTAGACATACTCGTTAGTCTTTTACTTGTTTATTTAAAAAAATATAAAATGTTTTCCCCGTTCTCCGGTCGTGGCGCTTTTTTGCCACTCTCTCTTGTGTGTTCCGTCAAACGTTCAGCCATGTTATCTTTGCATAATTATTGTAATAATTAGTTTTTCTATAATAAAACCGTGTTGTATTTTCAATCTAAATAGTTTCATTTCTACAGGTTATGGGCCGTCCCATTTCCTATTTAGTGAAAGCAACAATCTTTGTTACGGAGAAAAATAATTTCGAACACGTGCACCGTCATGGCTTCGAATAACCTACAAATTGAAAAATTGTCGGGAAGAGACAATTACAATACGTGGAAATTTGCCGTACGGACTTATTTGGAGCATGAAGAGCTATGGGAATGCGTTGATCCGAGTTCTGATTCAGTAGATCCCAAGAAAGATGTCAAGGCAAAGTCGAAAATTATCTTGTTAGTCGAACCTATAAACTATGTTCACATTGAAGGTGCCGAGACGGCTCGTGAGGTATGGAAACGACTACAGAAAGTTTTTGAGGACTCCGGCCTGTCAAGGAAAGTCGGTTTACTGAGAGATCTAATCAATACCTCCCTAGATAGTTGTACTAATGTTGAAGACTATGTGAACAGAATCATGAGTACGGCACACAAGTTGAGGAACATTAATTTCAAAGTAGAGGATGAGTGGCTAGGAACTCTAATGCTAGCAGGTTTACCGGACAATTATAAACCAATGATCATGGGAATTGAGAGTTCCGGAATAAAAGTATCATCCGACTTCATTAAGACAAAACTACTACAAGAAGTACAAGTTTCAGAGTCTTCAGTTTTTCAAGCAAAACACAAGTACAATAGGAACAATTTAATTAGCCAGCCTAAGCCTAAAGGGAAAGGACCCCGTTGCTTTAATTGCAACAGATATGGGCATATTAAGACCCAATGTACTGCGAAGAAAAATACAAGCAATAATAATGTTTTTTCAGCCATTTTTTCAGCTTACAGCACATTGAATCAAAATGATTGGTACATAGATTCCGGCGCAACTATGCATATGACGAGGCGTGCTGATTGGATGCATGATTTGCAACCTCCTCCGATCCAAAAGATAACGGTGGCCAACAATCAATCAGTCTCTGTGCAACAGATAGGTAATGTAAACATCCGAACTGTTACAAACAACACTGAACATGATATTCAGGTGAGAAATGTTTTACTTATTCCAGACCTCAGCGCAAATCTATTATCGGTCAGTCAGTTGACCAAAAATGGTTGTAATGTACAATTTACAAAAACAGGCTGTCACATATACAATGCAAAGAAAGATCTTGTTGCAACGGCCAGGCTTACTAATAATATGTATAAACTAAACACAGTCACTGGCAAAGCATGTGCAGCTTTTCCCCATGAGAGTAAGGCTGATATTAGTACATGGCATAGGAGAATGGCTCATTTAAATTTGTTAGATGTTAGAAAATTAGAAAATTGTACTGAAGGTGTTAAAATAACAAAAGGCAGTGATATAACTGTATGTGTACCATGCTGCGAAGGGAAACAGAGCAGACTTCCATTTCCACACTCCGGCTCAAGAGCTAAGGGCTTGTTAGAAATAATACATTCCGATCTCTGTGGTCCTATGGAGACCCCATCTGCAGGTGGAGCAAAATACTTTATAACCTTTGTAGATGATTTCTCCCGAAAAATTTATGTATATTTCTTAAAGAGCAAGTTGGATATAAAGTCATTGTTTGAAAAATTTAAAAATGAAGTTGAAAATGAAATCGGTAACAAAATAAAAATTCTTAGAACTGACAATGGAACGGAATACTGTAATAATATATTTCTAAAATTCTTAGCAGATTCTGGCATCAAGCATCAAACGTCCACGCCTTATACTCCGGAGCAGAATGGTCTGGCGGAGCGGAGAAACAGGATATTGGTGGAGCGAGCCAAAGCTATGCTGTTTGATGCAAATTTGGGTAAGAAATATTGGGCTGAAGCTGTGGCAACTGCAGCCTACATAGTTAACCGCTCACCGACAAGAGTCCTTGATGGAGCAACACCATATGAAAAGTGGAATGGTAAGAAGCCTAATCTATCACATTTAAAAATATTTGGGTCAAAGGCCATGGTACACATACCGAAACAAAACCGTTTGAAATGGGATAGAAAGTCACGAGAACTTATTTTCCTGGGTTACTGTGAAAACACAAAAGGATACCGGCTACATGATCCACAAACTAAGCAAACTGTAATCAGTAGAGATGTCATTTTTATTGAAAATCTGAAAACATCGGAGAAAATAGAAATAGAGTCCTCGGAATTTGTACCATCGCCTCAGCTTATTAGTATACCACTTAGTACCAAAAGTGATACCTCGAGCGAAGGTAATTTGGACCAGGAGAGGGAGGAAAGCATGCAGACCGATAATGATTTGACAAATCAATCACAAAATGTCGCTTTGTCTCCTACGAGCTCAGATACCTCATTTGACAGTTGTATTTTAAATACAGATGACAAAGACGAGACTTATTGCCCGAGTACTAGCAATGTTCTAGATATTGATGAGGATTTCTCCAGAAATATTACACTGAGGCCCCGTCAGAGAGATAAATTTCAAAATAATAATTTTTTGTGTTTTACACAGCTTACAGATCCTCAAACTGTGGAAGAAGCCTTGTCCAGTGCTGAAGCTCAGCAATGGAGAGATGCTATGAACGAGGAGTATAAATCATTGATAGATAATAATACATGGGAGCTGACCCATTTACCACCTGGCAAGCGTGCTATACCCTGCAAGTGGGTTTTTAAAACCAAAGTAAATGAAAAAGGTGTCGTTACAAAGTATAAAGCTCGATTGGTTATAAAAGGATGTTCTCAAAAAAAAGGGCATAGATTACAATGAAGTTTACTCACCTGTGGTAAGATTTTCATCTTTACGATATTTGTTTGCTCTTGCTGCAAAAATGGATTTGGATATTATTCAAATGGATGCCATTTCTGCCTTCTTGCAAGGCGACATCGAGGAGGAAATATATATGTTACAACCTCCACTTTTTGAGGATGGAGAGAAGGTATGTTTACTAAAAAAATCATTATATGGCCTCAAGCAGGCAAGTCGCCAGTGGAACAGAAAATTAGATTCTACATTGAAAAGTTTGGGTCTAAAGCAATCAAACTTAGATCCTTGCATTTATCATAAAATTGTTGACAAGAACAACATATTGTTTATTGCTACATATGTTGACGATTTAATTATGTTTACAAACAAGCACCAGTCGAGTGAGTATGTCAGAAATGAACTCTGTAAAAAAATTTAAAATGAAGGATCTAGGAGAACTATGTTACTGCATTGGAATACATGTTGAAAGAGACAGAGAAAAGGGAATAGTTTATTTAGATCAAAGACTTTATATACAAGAAGTACTGAATAAATTTGGTATGTCAGAATGCAAGCCAGTGAAAACACCCATAGATATGAATTCAAAATTACAAGGAAGTACCGATGAAAGTAAAATTTTGCAAGATATTCCTTATCAAGAAGTAATAGGGTGCTTATTGTACATTTCACAAGTTACAAGGCCAGATATTAGCTTTGTTATCAATATGTTAAGTAAATACAACAGCAAACCTGAAATGCAGCACTGGTTGGCACTGAAGAGAGTCATGAGGTACCTAAAAGGTACACAAGATTACAGACTTTCCTATAAGCAAAATCCTGAAGAAGTTATGACTCATGGCTATTGCGACGCCGATTGGGCGAGTTCTGAAGACGACAGACGCTCATGTACTGGCTACATATTCTTGTTCCAGGGAGGATCAATCAGCTGGAACTCGAGACGTCAACCTACTGTTGCTCTGTCCACAACGGAGGCAGAGTACATGTCTCTATCGGCGTGTGTACAAGAAGCTTTGTGGCTTAAACATTTTCAAGAAGATATTTGGCCACAACTGAAAAATAAATCTTTAACAATTTATAGCGATAATCAAAGCTCAATTAAACTTTCAGGCACTGAAGGTTACCGTTCCAGAACAAAACACATTGATGTCCGACATCATTTTGTTCGTGACAAGATACTCGGAGGGTCAATTGAAGTGAAGTATGTGCAGACTGACTTGATGGTGGCTGATGTACTTACCAAGGCCACGTCGCAACTCAAGCTACAATTCTGCACGTCTATGATGGGAGTATGCCTAAGGGAGGATGTTGGAAGAATGTAGACATACTCGTTAGTCTTTTACTTGTTTATTTAAAAAAATATAAAATGTTTTCCCCGTTCTCCGGTCGTGGCGCTTTTTTGCCACTCTCTCTTGTGTGTTCCGTCAAACGTTCAGCCATGTTATCTTTGCATAATTATTGTAATAATTAGTTTTTCTATAATAAAACCGTGTTGTATTTTCAATCTAAATAGTTTCATTTCTACAATAACTACCAGCAGTTCAACTGCAAAGAGACGAACAGGTTTCAATATATTATTTTGTCAAATTCGTCGGGTTTCACTAAGATTATGAATGGAATGTGCCTCGCGCTGGCTGATATAATTTATTTTTAAATAGTAGTTGACAATCATTCAGGAAAAATGTTGCTATGTATAATAATTAATAATATAATGATAAAAAAAACTTAAAAAAAAAAAACAATTATTCTTCAGGAAAAATATTCGCCGCTACACCGCCATTTTCAGGCCGCTTCATGTTCCGTGAACTATCAAACTAAGGTTCTATAGTGATGTGGTGTGATGCAGATTTTGGTATCGAGAGTCGTAAGACTGACTTGTCTAAGTGAGACAAGACTGTCTAACTACAGTCGTGTCTCCAATGTGCGGTCGCACTAATATGTATGTAGTATGATGTTTATGTCAAAATCTTCGTTTGATTGCAATTATTAAGTAATTTATATTCCTCCCTGAGTGCGGTTGTATCTAACAGTTGTCTCATAAAATGTTGTGTTCCATCTACGGCACACTTAACCCTTATGAATAAAATATTATTATAAGTTGTTTTGGGTTGCTACTTATAAGCTTTTATTGCGAATGTGTAGGGATCAATTCACACTAGGGCAGAGTCGAGGCGTTCATAAAGTTGTACTAGAAATATACTTACAACTTGCTCTTTTCTTGTTGATTACCAGTTAAGAACATGAGCTGAAAATGTAAATTAAAATATTTTTTGTAAAACAATAAAATTGGAGATAGTTAGCTTAATTTCACAACATCTGAAATTTTACTAAATTTTGGTTGCTATAAATGCTGTGCCAATGTTAGTCTAATGGTCTTAAAATAATACTGATGTGAAAGGAACAGTGCTAAAAGAGTACTTTTATTCCTTTTTTTTTGGGAAAATCCATAATATTGGAGCACTTCCTTATAAAAATCACAAACAAATCCTTTAGTGCTTCTACTTTACAGTGAAATCTGACACTCATACACACCCTAAATCACATTATTTTGGTCCACCCTGTATAATATGGAAAATTCGGTCACATTGATCCCAGTTCGATCTGACTGGACTTGTGCGCAGGCACTGTCGATAAACTGTCAAAAAAGTTAATTCATAGGCAGATGGCTTACCTACGCAATTTGGTAGCTTAATGTTAAATCTAGATTCTAGCATCACAACTAAGGGTCAATTCAGATCGTAACGCGACGCGTAGATGCATTTCTTAATTTGTTTGGATTTGACAGATTTGCAAGACGCCTAACGCAAGTTAAAGATTTCTGTCAATTCAGTACATTTTTTTTAATGAATGGGGGCAAACGAGCAAACGGGTCACCTGATGGAAAGCAACTTCCGTCGCTCATGGACACTCGCAGCGTCAGAAGAGCTGCAGGTACGTTGCCGGCCTTTCAAGAGGGAATAGGGTAATAGGGGAGGGTAGTGATGGGAAGGGAAGGGAATAGGGGAGGGTAGGGAAGGGAATAGGGTAGGGGATTGGGCCTCCGGTAAACTCACTCACTCGGCGAAACATAGCGCAAGTGCTGTTTCACGCCGGATTTCTGTGAGAACGTGGTATTTCTCCGGTCGAGCCGGCCTATGGCAGCCGAAGCATGGCTCTCCCACATATATTAAATTGTGCGATTTGTTCTGAAATGTCGCGATGCGGTCTGAATTGTCTTTCAGTAAATTGTTGACATAGCCCGAACAAAAGACGCAGGCCTTTCACCTGCCTATAAATCATATTCTTCAATGGTACAAAAAGAGTCCGGTCAGCCGTCAGGTTGGCCTCAATATGGGTGCCTAATGTATAAAAAAAATAAAGTAAAATTATTGAAATTTGAAATAGGTATACTTACTATCAGTGGAATCTTCCTAAAATACAATAATTTGATCAGTATGGGATTTTGGAGTCCAAACAAGAAAACCTTTCAATTTTGCTCTGTTCATCAGTTAGTTGCAGATATAATGCGGACTTAATTTTTAGTGTTATTTTTTTTTACTTTCGTTTTCAGGGTTCTCTACCTACAATATTATAATGTTATAAAGAGGAAATCAAAATTCCAAAGTTTTCAAACTCTTCGTAGCCAAATGGTAAAAAACTGAACCCTCAAAGATCCGTCATGTCCGTCTGTCTCTCCGTCCGTATATATTTCAGCCAATTTTTAAGACATACGGCTTAAAAATTGGCTATTGGCCTGGTATATCCCACAACCTGAACATTTTGTGGTACACTTTACGGAAAAACTATCACGCCTATTGATTTGTGCTTTAACATAGTAATTTTTATTTACATGTAGATGTGTAATCCTTGGTCAGTCAAGGTGTGGTTACTATTCAAATATTAAAGAAACTGCCTTAGAGTTAAGCCAAGCGAGCGTAATTTGTGAGTTGTGAGTCACAGAATTTCGGCTAGCAGAAATTCTGCTGCCTTCAGCTTCATACAAAAGTCCTGTTTGATTCACTCGAGCGTAATTTTGTGAGTCATGATTTGTATGGAAACGTATTTACGCGACCGAAATTCTGCGACTCACAACTCACAAATTACGCTTGTTTGGCTTCACCATTAAATATAAGTACCACGCAGAAAAACGACGTGAGCTCTTACAAAGCTCGGCTTTTGGCTAGTTAAAGTAGTAAAGTAGTAAGTAATTACTTCTCTCCAGCGTATTTTAGCTTTTCATGCATTGGGGCTCTACATAATTCAGTACACCGTTCTTCGCTCGGATACTCCGTTGGTAGCTTATTGTAATTCTCATCGACGATTCCAACGGCACATTTATTGTTGTCCAGCTGCACCGGAAATTATAAAAATTGTGACTAACTAGATGACGCCTGCAACTCCGTTTCGCCGAAATTAGTTTATAATGCGAAAACCTCACTTTTTTCCGGAATAAACAGTATCATCCGGCGATCAGAGAACGACCTCTGTGGCTCAGTGGTTGAGCGCGTGGTCAGCGCTCAAGCCGAGGGTGGCGGGTTCGAATCCCGCCGACGGAACAAAAAGTTTTCATTGTTCCTGGGTCATTACTCATTAATGTGTAATTAATATATTATGTATATATTATGTATTTGATTATATAATAAAAATCTTAAATATTATAAATGTACTTATAGAATAAAGGACGTATTAAATATTATTAGTATTAGTATTTTTATTCCGTCGTCTGGTACCTATAATAACACAAGTTCTTTAGGTACTTATCATGGGGCCAGACTGACGTGGTGTGAAGCGTCCATAGATATTATTATTATAATATTATCGTATGTCAGGAAGAGGCAACAGAGGGACACACTTTAGAGTAATATTAGTATGGATAATGGATATTGTTTTATTTAAGCCAACTTTCTCCGCTTCTTGTCTATATTATGTTGTTTACAACATACGACAACAACATGACGAAGCGTATCTTTATTAATAAGATAGGTTATAATATAATGTTTTAATCCGTGTCAATCAAGGCACTTTTCTAATGTATCCGACAAGGATAAAACATTGTATAAATAAAGAAAACAGACTATATTTTTTCTTTATTTTTAAAGAGATTTCAAATCATATGTTGAAACGTGGCCCTGATTAGCAATCAGAGATAATATAATTTTACAGCTGCTAATAAAACAGCTGAAATAGAGCAAATAAAATGTTGCAAAAACGCCGTGCGGGCTTTGTTTCAATGTTAAAACCTTAATTAAATGCTACGTTATGTAGAGTAACCACAGTATTAGATAAATTTAGGAAATATATTTTTATCCTATCCATAGAAAAATGACTTTAAAATATCGCTAAAATAGCTGAACCGATTCGGTTAATTTTAGTCTTTAAATATTCATGGAAGTTCAGGGAAGATTATTTTAGCAGCGAACTGACACGAACTTCACTGGGTCAGCTAGTAAATATTATATGATATTTTCGTGTCACAATGTTTGTTGTCACACTCTTCCGAAAGTGCTGAGCCGATTGTGTTCAAATTTTATGTATCATGAATGTCTGAAAATCGGCTAACATCTATTTTTCGTTCCCATAATAATATTGTAGCAGACCGAGCATCGCAGAATCCTGAGTCGCACTATTAAATTTTGTCAGTAAGTTGGAGTTTCTGAAAGAAATTAGTATTAGGTTCTGAAAGAGGCACATAACATTTCAGTATGTAAGTAGGCACACAGCATTTCTTCCAGGTTCTCAATCATATTTCCACAAGTAGACGGGAAAGCAAAGATAATAGGGAATAATATTATGAAAAGGTCGGAGCAGAGAGCGCTTCTAGCATTTAGTGTCTAAACACACTATGCGGAAGTTCCGCATGTTTACGTCAGCAATGTCAAACGCATACAATATGACGCGACGGGATTTCGGCATGGTGTGTTTAGACACTTACAGTAAATAATCCGACCAAAATCATATTATGTGTTGCACACGTCATATTATGAGAATATTGACAGAATATACGTGTGAAAACATTGCAGTAATTTATGTCCTATTGGTGGATGTATCTGCGTGTAAAATTATCGTCTTGTAAAATTATAAACCAACAGTCACCCTACAGTACATTGCACATAACGGATAATGGAAATTGTATTTGGAGTTTATTTCAATTACGTAATAGATTTATGCATGTGGGCCGATTTTGCCGAAATTGCAAAGGTTCGCTACAGAAATATTATTAGGTTTTTGCCCCTTATTAGACTAAAAAATATATATATTAATTATTAGATTTAAAATATATTTAAGCGCGGAAAGCCGACTCGAACTTGCGGCGAGAAGTATAATGTGAGATTTAGGTTGTTTTGAATCGTGTTTTTTTGGCACAATTTGTTTTTTTATTTTTTATTTTTTCTTGAATTGAATAGAATTTTATCTATAGATTATTTCTGTCGTTTTCTTTTTATGAATTACAGCTCCAAGTTGCCGAAATTAACAGCAATTCTTTGCCCATTTTCTCTAAAATTTTGCCGAGTTACATGTTTTTTTACTCAACTATTTCATACTAAAGTGGTAAAAAGTAATTCCAACATCTTATAGACGACTTTCTCAACAGTACATTTTATTTTTTTCATACCGTTAAGACGTCAATACAATCCATAAAGAGGTGATATTCTAAACCTTTTACAGCAAAAATCACAAAACTGTTGCGGGTTTGAGTTAGTTGAGGATTATTTAAAAATACTTAAAAAAATAAAAAATCTAGCTCCAACAGTAGCTCAAACATTATATTATAATTGAAATGATCTTACATGTTGTGCATTAAAACTTATAGAAATACTGTATTTTAACTGTTAAATCACGTCTGTAAAATCAGCGAAATCAGCAAATTTCGTATACGGACCCTTAAGAGGATGGATATAATTAAAAATTAGTGTATTTATTATGTATATTGTGGTAAATAATATTTAATTAATCAAAATCGTAAATTTATTACAATAACTGATTGAGTGCATAAAGGAATTTATATCAAAATTTAACTAGATGACCAGCTGGTGAATTTAGTATCATATATTACTCATGCTTTATTATTTTCTATATTTTCTCAAATCTTCCCTGGATTTTCACGAATATCTTAACCTTTAAGTACACGCGTTGTTTTGGGTAACGTTCCGTCACGCGTGGGGTCTAGAGGCCCAATATAAATATTATACGTATAAATTCAGAATGGTTTAATAATTCTTAAAACCCGTTTTATATTATAAGAATAGATATTATTTTATTTATGAAAAACATTTATTAATAATAAACTAACCATTATTTAGACAGTAAAGAACAAGACAAAATTTGTAGGGCACATGTTTAATGTACTAAAATTCAACAAAAATGTCTACTTCTGACTAACTTATTGTTTTTTTCTCATAAAATAAGACTTAGAAATAAATAATCAAAATAAAAATTAACACTAAAATTTACAGAAAAATAATTGACAATCCTTGAAAAGTACGACCCTAAACTAAAATTATTCCTTGAGTAAGCTAGGTAAGTAATAAATAATTTTACTGAATGAGACTTGCAAATAGTTTTATAATAAGGCTTACGGGCAATAATAATTAGTTTTGGGACGATAATAGTATCTTCGCCTCATTTTTGGTGCACTAGATCTAGCTACCTCTAACTCTTTCAAAATGTTTCCAAAAACTTTCAGAGACATTAAATTGCATAATATGATTTGAGCAATTTGATTTTCTGTTAGTCGGCAACAAATTTTCCATTTATACATAGACAATTAAAAAAAACAAACGAATAAACACATAACCAATGTGAAAAAAGTACATACGTTAAATCACGGGTGGGGTCTGCAGGTATCCCCACATAAGCAAAAATGTAACTTCTCTTATCAGAGGAGCGACGGACTTTTACTCAGTGAAAAACCTCGCGTTGCATTGAGATTAGCCGAAAACATGCGATCGTAACTTGCCAATTTAAAAAAATATCGTCAAAAAACAGCGCGTGGGGTCTGCGTAGACCCCGCCCGTGACGTTAAAGGTTAAAACTAAAATTAGCCAAATCGATTCAGCTGCTCTTGACTGTAAGCACTACTAAGAAACTTAAAAATTCATTTTTATTTAAATAGACTAGCTTTTGCTAGCGTGTTTTTCTCGATGCAACAGCAGACGTGAAAAGATGTTTCTATCAGATGTTTCTATCAGTGATGAAAGGATGTTTTTATCAGTTTTAGGATGAATGCTTTCAAAATGAACACCATGGAATTTGTACTCATGCTTAGAATTCGAATCAAATGAAACGAGACGTTCTATTCCAAACTATAATCTATAAATACAATAAGTCTATAAATACAATGAAAGTGGCCACGGGCATATATATAGCTCTAATGAGGGGGAGGGGGTGTACCTAACGTAAAAAAGCGGCCAAGTGCGAGTTGGAAATTGGAATTGCCCATGAAGGGTTCCGCAGCAGCAAATAGGCAACGTGTTTAGGAAATCAAAAATATTTTTTAAAATACATGTACCGCACCGATTTTAATCGACGAGGTACTATCAGAGAAGTTGATTCCTATGCAGATGGCGGACCTAAGTAATTTGGTCGCGTTACGTCAAACACAGCCGACCGATCACAGCTAACATTGAATTGACATAAGCCGACCACATGACTTAGATCCGCCATCTGCATAGGAATCAACTTCCCTGATAGTACATATATTATTGTCGATTGGACAAGTAAGATGGATAGTAATGGGGGGGGGGGGTCTGGACCCCCAGGACACCCCCCTTATATACGCACATGAAAGTGGCACTAGTCGACGCTTCAAACGTTCAAGTTTGGTAACTTTGACAATAAAATTATACAGCGCTATCCGTTCCAGTGTTCCAATGTTGTCATCCTACAGATGCTCTCCAGGCTTTTATGCTTAGTGAGAGAAAAAACCTTTATCATAGTAACAAGCTTAGTGTTAAACAAAATATACAAGTGTGTAAGGGTAAGTGCGTTAACAAATTTTTGCTTTATAACATGGTACGGCACGGCACACTTTTCACGATACGGCAAAATTGGAGTACGTTAGAGCCAGTCCATAGCTGGCCACAGGGGGCGTCCACAAATTACGTGAGGTCTTTAGGGGAGGGGAGGGGGTTGAGTTAAATCTCATCTAATCTCACGTTGGGGAGAGAGGTCTCGGCAAATCTCACGTAATTCTTTTCTCAACAATATAATACTATTTGGTCCATTTCATCCAGATTGTAGGTACGTATGCTTAAGATTTTATCGTAAGCGTAATCGTTATACGCTTAAGAAATAATCGTAAGCATAGTCGTTATACGATTAAGATCATTCACTTTGTTCGAAATAAACTCTACTGACTGTCAAACTAAACGTTTACGTAAGAAACCCACATTTTGAAAAATTTCACGTGAGATTTGGGGGGGGGGGTTGAATAAAATCTCACGAAATATCACCAAGGGGGGAGGGGCGGGTCGCATTGAGATACATTTACTATAGCTGTATGTCCCCCTCTCGTCTATTGCCCAAGCGAGTGGTAGCACATGGCCAAAGTATATAGACCTAAATCTACGATCATCATCATCTCATTCTCGTTGACGTCCCGGTGACGGTGGTGGTGGACGGTACCGTACCACGCCACGGAAAATTATAAAAGTGACCCAAACAGGAGAACAGAAAATTATTTTTACTTACGCATTTTATAGCACGGAGGTATATTGGACTAGCATCAGTTAACATCGACAGAACCTAGGAAAAAGAGTAGTTCGTAAATCTAGTCTACGTCATTAACATGAAAAATAGACAAAAAATTTTTAAGAGAAGAAGTAAATGACGAATGAAATGAATAAAAGAAATGAATGAAAAAACTAATTATGCAGTTAATACCTACTGAAGGTTACTTACAATTAGAGGTACAAAAATTATCATGTTAGTTACTAACTTCGTACTGGCTTTGCACAAAATTACATACACTTCAGTATAAACAATTTCAATTGAAGTGTACTCAGTCGGAACCCGATCGCAAGCCGTGAAATTGACTTTGTATTCGTTGTCAATAAATTTCATTGCACTCTACCTTCCTACAATATTAAGGTAGAAAGTCACTTTTACATTTCGCTGCACATTTTAGATATGGGTTGTTAGAACGGGTCAATTCAGACCGCTGCATTCTGAATTGACCCGGCTTCATTTGAGGTGGTGGGAACGCGCGGTTTGGCGACTACACCGCCAAATCACACGTTACATCCTAATCGCTAAGAAAGATTTCTTTCAGGAATGCAGGAAAGAAAAAGACTATATAACATTGCTAGCCGAGTAGTACTGCATAAAAGTAATTTTGTTTAAAAAGTATGCATTAAACTCAGATGCGTCAGCTAATAAAATGAGAATTAATATTAATTGTAGCCGTTGCATTGGTTATTCTTTTATTAAATTTGCAAGTTATTAATCCTTCGATCGTGGATTCTTGGAAATCTATTGTTATTCTTGTGTTTGTGTTTCGCTCACCCGTGAGCTTATGGGGCTTGATGGGTTAAGACTTTTTATACAACAGCTAAAAGTTGTGAATGTAAAATTCCTTTGTTAACAAAATATTAAAATACTTTCTGAATATTCATGTTCTATCTACATCAATAAGAAATACTTCTAGTCGTCTGCGGGTCAAGGGTTTTTCCCTTTTATATATTTTCTATGAATTCTCACTACACATATGCGAAGTTTCTCCCGTAGAACTCGCGTTATGAGCTCCAAACACGAAATCTTTCTTGTCAGATGCCAAAAAAAAATAACTTTCGATGCGAAGAATATAATAAATGGGTAAATTGTCCTCATATCAAGTATATTGTGCTAAAATTAATATACGGCTAAGTAGACTGTAGAAACATATTGAAAAATACATACAAAACAACTTAAAGAAACAACATAAAAGTGAAATGATGAATGAGTGAAATGAAATAAATAAAAACGTATATTCATCGTTTTTTCACTTTGTATTTCGTGAAAAATTCACTTTATCAAAATTTTATTCGTTTCATTATAATCTTCTTATCCTATATTCTTAAATTAATCTCTCTTTTATGTACAAAGGTCTGTGTAAAAATAAATTACTTCTTTGGAATGTGAAGACAGTCTTTGGTAAATTTACTTTAGGATTTTAATTTACGGGGGGTCGTACTTTTGTAGCGAAGCTCCCTATTACGTTACCCGGTGGGAAATAATTTGCGACGACGTAGATTTGGCCTTCCTTGGTCTTGGCAACACCGACACCTAACTCCTCGGTGTCCTCCCATACGACTTGGGAGAAATGGCCGGAACTCAAACTGTCTGGTTCCCGACCGAAAGTGTGGTCCTTTATTTCACTGTACCATTTCTCCACTGGATCTCTTCCCGACAAGGAGAAGTTCGGATCAGTAGACCAAGCGTAGAATATATTCTCTCCGTACTCGTTCTGATCTCTGTGCTCTACTTTTCCTCGTTTCGCGATCGTTTTTGCCCACTCCTCTGCATATTTGTTGAGCTCCTTCTTGATCCTCAGTGGGGGCACTCGATGTTTATTTCTGAACTCGTTATGCGCTTCTAAGAATTCTTCCTCGAATTTGTCGCTTGTTATGGAAGTCGATTTGAATTTTGCTACCAAGTCGGAGGCGATTTCACCGATATTTTTACTGTTTCGGTGATTCGGCGAGGGCGGTGCTAGGTTATTGTTCGAACCTCTCGGAGTGATCGAGTTGCTCACGGTCAGCGACGACCTGAACTGGTAAGCTCCAGGCGGGGGAACGTTCTTCACGAACTGGTTGCTGTAGTTACCCGGTGGGTAGTAGTTGGCGACCACGTACAATTTCCCAGATTTGCTCTTCGCGCTCCCGACGCCGAGTTCCCTGGTATTCTTCCAAATCATTTGAGTGAAGTGACCGCAGTTCAAGATCTCTGGCTCCTTGCCAAACGAGTAATCGTTTATTTCGTTGTACCATCGATCGACACAATCTTTTGCTGTGATCTTGACGTTCGGGTCGGGCGACCAGCCGCAGTAGATGCTCTCTCCGTAGTCTTGATTGACGCTGTATGACATGACATCTTTTTTCGCGAGTTCCTCCGCCCATTTTTGACTGACTTTGCAGATGTCCTTGCTGAGCACTAGTGGGGGTACGCCATGTTCCTGGCGATACTCGTTGTGCGCCTCCAATGCCTCTTTTTCGAAATCACTCGACTTCGAACGAAAGATTTTACTCTGAAACAGAAAGATAATGCATTGAGTTTACGACTAATACTTACATAACACAAATTATATTAAAGCCAGGGATTTGTGCTGGTATTAATTATTATTAATCTATTAAGCTTTTGTTTACACAAACCTATTTGCCTAATAATGAAACTTCATTGTATCTTGATAAATGTTGTGTTCGTTTCATGTTTAGCGAAATAATTATAATATCCTATATCTTTAAACGAGCAATTCTTCTATATATATATATATATATATATATATATATATATATATATAAATATATAATTGGAATCTCGGAATCGGCCCCAACGATTTTCGAAACGAATTTAGTATATAGGGTTTCGGGGGCGATAAATCGATCTAGATAGGAATCATTTTCATAAAATGTCATTTTATGTGTGTTTTTTTGAATTTTTTGAATACCAAGCGAAGCTTGGTCATATAGCTAGTAAGTATTAAGTAATAATATTAAACGCTGAAAATAATCTATTGAATTAATAGTTACCTATCAACATTGTAATGAAATACTATTTGAACGAAAGGAATAGAAATTGAATAAATTAATATTCATAATGTAATCACTATTGAAAAGAGAAACTATTAGTGGTTGAATTAAACTTACTGAACAAGAGTTTTGTTAAAAATGTAGCATTTGTTTCACAGAAATAAAAGATTAGCAATCAGGAAATATTATTCATGTGTTACTCACAAATTACACAGGAAAATATTTTTCTATCGCTATCAATGTTGTAAATACGTTAACAATATGTTGTGTTTGGTAATCTTGGATAAAATTTATCGCTTTATTGACGATGTGACGAATATTTTTACCTAAATGCGTCAGAAGGGTTAAGTTTTACAATTATTTTTCTATACAATCGGAAATTGATTCGTACGGCCTACATTATTGGGTCGGGTTATGTCATAATTAAGGAGTCGTGATTTGCTGGGCTTGCATTTGTATTTATTTCCGAGAATACAATATTAACAAAGAAGACTACCATTTCAAAAAATTGCACTAACGATATTTGTTAAAAGATTACATTTTTTGTAATTAGCCTATAGTGTCCCACTGCTGGGCATAGGCCTCCCCCAGGATCTACATCTGTTCTCTCTCCTGCGCCACCGATAGCCAGCCTGGCTGGTATGTTTCCAGCTCGTCACGCCACCTTTTTCTAGACCGGCTACGGCAGCGGCGTCCATCTTCAGAAGCCCACTCTGTTGAGACCCTTGAGCGGTCGGGATGCATGCGGCTAACGTGACCCGCCCACTCCCACTTCAGCTTGGCCGCCTTGACACCTACGTCCTTGATGCCCGTTTGGGAGCGCAGTATGGTATTTCTTATTTTATCGAGAAGCTGTACTATCATAATATAATTATTTATTTAAAAAGAATTTCTAGAAATCGATAAAGAGCTGAAGTCATATAAATAGATTATCCAGGATTACAATAATTATACCGATTGATGTCTGTTTGTAAAATAAAATTGTTGGAACTTGGAATCGATAACGTATCAATAATAATTTCAAGGCCGCGAGCGAAGAAAATGCTTTCTTCAAGCGGAAACAGACATCAGCTGATATAGGCCGTGCACAAGTTTGAGGACGTTCCCTAGCAATATGCGCAAGCTTACAGTTCCAATAATGTACAGTAGCTATCAAGTCTGCTCGATCTACATGCAATTAGAATCAATCTTTACCACTTTAACCTGGCAAAAAAGCGTCTATTAAGTATTAAGACGTTGATTAATTTTCAGACTTGCAAACACAATTTCAACAAAATTGGTCAAGCCATTTGATCCCAATCCCAATGTTTTCTTCTTCATAAAAGATAAGACCAAGGGCATAAAATTAATGTTCAAAACTCGCAAAATTAACTAAAATGAGAAAGCGAATAAATAGTTTCGTTCCAAGTCGCTGGCAACAGCTACTAATAACTGTACAATTTCGCCGCAAGTGCAGGCAATTGACAAAGTTCTACCGCCATCGGGTAAGCAAACTTTGAAATACAAACAAACATGTTTTAAGTTTCATATTAGCGCTCAATGTTTTAGTTCGCGACTTTGTTACGTCTTTTTACATGACTACAGCAAAAAATCCAAACTAATATTATAAAAGGGAGAGGGTGTCTGTCTGTCTGTTACCTCTTCACGCCTAAACGTTAAACCCGATTAGTATGGATATATAAATACTTTGAGTCCCGGGAAGGTACTATCAGAGAAGTTGATTCCTAGGCAGATGGCGGACCTAAGTAATTTGGTCGAGTCCGTCGATGGACGCGGACGCGACCAATTGTGTGATCGGTCGACGGATGCGACCGATCACAGGCAACATTGAATAAAAACATAAGCTGACCAATTGACGTAGGTACGTCAACTCCCTAGGAATCAATTTCCTCGATGATATATAGGGTACTTTTCATCCCGAAAAATGTACGGTTCCTGCGCGATAAACGACTTTCTCTGCGACGTATACGTTGAAGGCATCAAGTCTTATTAAAATTGTTATAACTTCTAAACTATCTAAATGACGGGAAAAGAAGTGTAGGCTGTGTAGGAATTTGTTCTAGCTAAAAACTTCATCTATCGTTTAATATAAAAAACCGGTTTAATACGCAAGATTTTTCACGAAAACTTAATAATCAAAAAATACACAACGCGGCCCTAATTTTTTTCCTTTAATCTTTGTTTTTTTTACAAAAATTTAAACATTATAGCATTATCTGTTTAATCCTTCAGGCCCCGCGCGAGCACCGGTGATCGCGACAACAATAGAATACAATAGCAATTCCTGGAAATTCCGACTGAAGTAATAATAATTATTGTAGCCTACATGTTTAGCTATCAATTGAGACATTTTTTATGTTCATAGAACATTTACATAAGAAGTATTGGTCAAATTAGTATATTATGAGCTGGAGTAAAAAATAAAATGCCGGCATTTTGCAACCGTAAAAAAATTATGAAAAATGCCAAAAAGCCATATTTCATAACATCAATTATTATTTTTAACAAAAAATTAAAACCGACTTCCAAGGTAAAAACAATAACATCCTTATAATATGAACTAAAAAGTATTAAATAATTTTTCCTATCGAATAGTGCCTTTTTCCGAATTCGGCAAAAACTCAACTATTTCTGTACTCAATCCTTCATCATTTTGAAGTCGGTACCAGATATAGCTGAATCTTCAGTCTGCCAAAATATTTGAAACATTTGTAACTGGCACCGACTTCAAAATTATGAAGGATTGAGTACAGAAATAGTTGAGTTTTTGCCGAATTCGGAAAAAGGCACTATTCGATAGGAAAAATTATTTAATACTTTTTAGTTCATATTATAAGGATGTTATTGTTTTTACCTTGGAAGTCGGTTTTAATTTTTTGTTAAAAATAATAATTTCACTCTTTTTAGTTTTTAGTTACCTAGTAAGTAGTAAACTATCGCGTACTATGTACTATCAAAGAAGTTGATTCCTATGCAGATCGGGGAGCAGTTTGGTTGCGTTACGTCAAACCCAGCCGACAGATCACAATTAACATTGAATTGACATATTCGACCAAATAAAGTTGGTCTATCAATTATTGCATAGGAATCAATTTCCTCGATGGTACGTAGAATAATACACCTGTATTATATTATTTTACGTATCTTATTACAAGCTCACCGGTGAGCGAGACACAATAGAATAACAATATATTTCCAAGAATCCACGATCGAAGGATACAAACTATTAGCAACAAATTAATGATTAAACGAACTTACCTGTACGTGAAGTTCTATCATAATTATATGAAGCGCCTCGTCCGAAGAGATTGGTATTGAATTTATTTATTTTTACTTGTAGTAACACAGATTCACCCCACTCAGTTGAGAATTTTCGTGCAAATTAAATTTTTATGCTGGTATCCCATCCCCGCCCCGTCGCCTCACCGCTGTCATAGCTGTGGCTCCTCATTAAGTTTAGAGACTTACCTTTACACCAATTATTAATTGATGTATTTCCTTAATGTTCTGGGAGAACGACTAGTTTGGGCGGGCGGGTTACCAATCTCTTCGGACGAGGCGCTTCATATAATTATGATAGAACTTCACGTACAGGTAAGTTCGTTTAATCATTAATTATATTTCGCGCCTCGTCCTCGAGATTGGTATTGAATTTATTTATTTTTACTTGTAGACTTTGAGAGTAAGAGTTTAAGGAAATCATCAATAATAATTTAAACTGCAAATGTTTACAAAATCAGTATTTTATTGAGAATTATGTTTTAACGTGTTTGTAACAACCAATCAAAGTATGAACTTAACTAATAACAAACAAATTATAAAAATAATATTCTATAACAGAAATATATGTTATTGATCAACAACTCTAATTCTAATAATAATTATACAACATTATTGTTTTCAAGTTCAATCCTCGCCGTTGAAAATTGAGTTGGCTAGCGACAATTCAGAATTAACATTGATTACAGGTTTATTGTAAAATTTTGCGAACACAAGCGAGTTGTGACTCCAGCCAGCCGTGCTGCGTATGGCGTCTATGTTGACGCCCGCCCTATGCGCATGCGATGTACTGGCGTGTCTCGTGCTGTGCGCAGTAAACACCGTTGTGTCTACTCCGCAAGCACCCAGCGTACATTTCACCCATCGACTTAGAGTCTGCGCACCGACTGGCTTGTGAGGCTTTCTAAAACCAATAAATAATATGTCAGATTTTCTTAATGGATGAGTTTTTTCTAAGTATGCTTTTATGGTCTTTGCTGGGCATATCTGGTCCCTATGTGGAAAGAACGGTAAGTAAAGTATAGTTTGATTCGAACTTGGTCTGGTTGTTTTTAAGATTTCTGGAATTGGTATACTAATACACCGTGGAGAAATTTGTATGTTGTTTATATTTATTTTAGATAGAGTCTGTATTCTATGGGCAGTGGCAAGAGCTAAAAGAGTAATAGTCTTTTTAGAAAGATTTTCTAAATTTAAATCCTCATTGGGGTACCACGAACACAAGTGATTTAGGACTATATTTACATCCCAAGTAGCTGAATATTTCGGTAATGCTGGTCTAAGACGAAATACGCCCTTGAGGAATCTCTGTATTCTATCATCATTACATATATGACTGCCGATTATTAGCGATAAGGCAGATCTGCAAGAATTTAGAGTCCCAAATTGACAACCTTGGTTATACATATGAGTCAAAAAATAAATAATGTTTGGGACTGACGCAGAAAAAACATCAGACGAATTGTCCTGGCAAAAGTTCCACCATCTTTTAAGACTAACCTCGTATTGCTTGAGTGTATTTTTCGAAATCGAAGCTAATACTATGTCGAGCGAACCAGTGGGCACGCCACGCTTTGATAATGCGCTCCGGATAAGACTGCTGCCACCAGGGTAATTGATTCGTGTATCCGACGTGAGCTGCAATGGGATATTATGACATGTTCATGAGGTGGAAAAATTATAATATTAGACACAACAAGCGTTTGAAAAAGTGGGTACCAGGCTTGGGTAGGCCATAAAGGAACTACCATGATACCTTGTGCTTTTTCAGAAATAATTTTACGAAGAGCTTTTAGGATAACCGAGAAAGGAGGGAAAGCATAGAAAAACCACTTATCCCATGGCACCGTAAATGAGTCGATGGCTATGGCATCTGGGTCTCGATGCCAAGAAATATATTTTTCACACTTATAATTAATTCGACTGGCGAACAAGTCGATCTCGGGTCTGCCAAACGAACGAGTTATCCGGGAAAAGGCAGAGTCGGCCAATTCCCATTCGATATCCGGGTGAGATTTACGGGATTCAAAATCGGCAATTATATTGTCTTTTGATTTTATATAAGACGCAAAAATAAAAAGTTTACGATCCTCACACCACCGCCAAATTTCGCGCGTTATTTCTGTCAGGTGGGGATACTGGATTCCACCCATTCGATTGATATAAGCGATTGCCGTGGAATTATCAATACGCATAAGGATTTGGCAGTTGTATAGATCGCGCGCAAAAGTTTTGAGGGCAATAAAACTAGCCAGGAGTTCGAGATAATTAATGTGTTTTTGTACCTCAGACTCAGACCACTGCCCGCTTGCCGTCAACCCATCACAAGCAGCCCCCCACCCCGTAGTTGAGGCATCTGAGTATATTTCACGTACATAGTTATCGTTTAAAATTCTATGAACGGAACCATTTATATTATTTAACCACCATTGTATATCAGGATATATTGTGGGACTTACGGTCATTATCTTATTATAATCATCATCATAACGTAAATTAAGGAATTTGCAACGCTCCATTTCTTTGGTATGAAGAAGGCCATATTCGATTGCAGGGCATGCGGATACTAGGAGACCTACGAGTTGAGCTAAATTTCGAATCTGGCAGCGACTTATATTTTTAAATTTTTCTAATTCTCGTCTTATTCGAGACCGCTTCTCGACTGGAAGACTTAAATTCATTTCATAGGAGTTAATAATCATGCCAAGATATTTACAAATCATGGAAGGTTGAAGGCTACTTTTGTCGAAATTAATTATAAAGCCAAGTGAAGTTAGTAGATCTTTCGTGGTTTTAATGTTTACAAGACATAGCTCTTGGGATTGACCGAACAAAAGCCAATCGTCCAAATATACTGTGGACATCAGACCAGCAGAACGTAACAGTTTAACTACTGGTTTCATAACTTTTGTAAAGACAAAAGGTGCACTGCTAAGACCGAACGGTAAAACGTTAAATTGGTATAATTTAGAATCAAAAATAAAGCGTAAATACTTTTTTGATTCGTCGTGAATTTTTATTAAAAAATAGGCGTCCTTGAGATCAATGGTTGCCATAAAACAATCATGTGTAACTAATTTAATTGCTGTTCGAAGATCTTCCAACTTAAAATGCTCCGTTACTATAAATTGATTTAGTTTTTTAAGATTTAAGATAAAGCGCATTTTACCGTTCGGTTTTGGCGTAAGAAAAATACTAGAGATAAATTGTCCCTCACAAGGATAACACTCTGAAATGGCACCGATTCCTTTTAAATCGCTAATTGCCTCAAGAAACAGAGCTTTATCTGAGTCTGAGTGCTTGTGCAATGGAGGTAATGACTCTTGATGTACAGGGCCTATAAAAGGTATCTTATAACCATTAATCCAAGATAGGATTGTGCGGTCTTTTGTAATAAGAGACCATTGTTTATAATAATAATGAAGGCGGCCAGCGTACTTAACTGTATTTAGTATCGGCGGCGCAGTGGAGCTGTTTTCGCTGCTGGTTGACGCGACAACGTCTTGGATGAGTGCGCGGACTGCTGCGTGCGGGGAGCTGCAGGCTGGTAGTTCCTCCCTGGCTGGGTCTGCGGCCTGTACGCTGTACCCGGGGGCTTGCGGTTTAAAGGCTTCACAGAAGAGGTAACTGGTTTTTTAGGTTTGGCAGGTGTATTTGCCTTAAGCTCAGTAATAGATTTATTAATAGTCTTGGCATGTTTTAGCGTTTCAGGTAGAGCTTCGCTAAACAGAAAAGAATCAATCTTCGTATTGCAAAGATGTTCTTTTACATCTTTCTTAAGAGAAAATATTATGAAGTTCCGTCTTGTGACTGAATCATTGTGCTGAATGTCACACAATAGTCTCGCTAAGTCCATAAGTTTTTGTAATGATTCTTTATTTTTACTTTTAGAATTCATTTCGTTAGTTAAAATTTCTCCTAGACATGAAATGGCATGTGCCATTTGCTTTTGTTTGACAGCTAATCCTTTTTCTTTTTTAGCCACCGCTTCTGGAATAGCAGCTTTTATTTCAGGGTTAATTTTTGGAGCGTCAATATGAGGGCAGTTAGATGGGATCAGATATTTTGATATTAAATCCTTGCGCATCTCATAGCTAATGCCTGTTGTTGCTATGTGTTGAAGCCGCAAGGCCAGTTCAGGAATAATTTCTTTTCCATGTTTTTCAGTCAGTGACGGATCGTCACCTAGGATTTCGAGGGTATCTGCATCTAGGGCTGAACCTTCGCCTACTATAGGTTGCGTTATTGGTTCTGGGTTATCATCTCCAATGAAATTAGCATCCGGAGTCTCTGCTACATCTTCGACGAATGCCTCTTGGAAATTAATACTATTTCCATAGTTTTGATCGTAAATTACCTGGTCTAGGTCATACTGAGACCAGTCGGATGGTTCGATTCCGTATGTACCTATAAAGATACAATAATATGATTTTATTTTCACAAGCATAACGCAATGAAGAAATTTAATTTCTCAATATGAGTAGTAAGCATCTCAATTAAACATATAACGCAAGCAACTAAATATGGTTTTTGATTACATAATTTTGTGTTAGGTAAAATTCCAAATGAATTGAACGCCAACAACCTTAGGTAAGTTGAAAAGTATAACTTTTATTACAATAAAAGTATAGTAAAAGGTTGGGTACAATTCCCAGCGAATTGAACGCCAGTAGAAAACAGTAAGTTAGGATCAATTCCCAGCGAATTGATCGCTAGCTTGTAGCTTACATTCATATATTATTAATTAGGTAAGAAACAATTCCAAGCGAATTGATCGCAAACCATTAAAATGTGTGGGTACAATTCCGAGCGAATTGAACGCCGATTATATTGTAACATAATAAGTTTAAATTATTTGATACGTTGTAATAAGTTAGGTACAATCCCCAATGAATTGAACGCTAACTGTCATACGTATAAACTTTAGTAAATTGATTAATTATTTTCTGTTTTGAAATTTAGTTATTGATATTATAATAATCAAATTGAGGTCAAACTAACCTGTCGGCGTATGATTCGTGAGGGTAGTTGGTTGCGCGGGCGACGTTGGCGCCGGCTTGGCGGCGGCCGGTTCCGCATGATCGCGCGCCGCCGCAGGGTTTACATTTTCTCGCTCACGAATTTTCTTCTCTAATTTTCGGACTTTGTTCAGAAGTCGATCCAAATCCTCTTCGCACGTCCGCGAACGTTTCGGCATTTTCACAGGTAATGTAAAATGTGTTGAGTGGTCGGGCACTAAAGTGTCAATGAGGAGCCACAGCTATGACAGCGGTGAGGCGACGGGGCGGGGATGGGATACCAGCATAAAAATTTAATTTGCACGAAAATTCTCAACTGAGTGGGGTGAATCTGTGTTACTACAAGTAAAAATAAATAAATTCAATACCAATCTCGAGGACGAGGCGCGAAATATAATCATAAGTATCGTGCAGAGACCGGTCTCGAACGCTTCAACTCCCAAGCGGCCACATTGTGGTGTTATACGAATTCGGACATCTATTAATAACCGGCCCCACTCGTTCGACTCGAGCGATCTTTGCACCAAAAATTTTGAGTGTGAAGTTTTGAAAATAGACAAACTGTGTTACGCTCGTAAAAATCTCATTATTCGGTATTTTATTCGAAGATGAACTTTTCTCATGTTCTGGGAATTGGATCCCAGGTGCGCGAGGTCTACCGTCTATGGCGGTTGCATACTAAGGTATAATATTAATATATTATCTATCTCGATGGCCGTCGCCGCGCGCCGCTGCGGCTCGGCCGCTAGTGCGCGCCCGGTCGCGAATTTACAAAGGCTATATCATTAGAGTGAAAGCGCAAACTGAACTGGCTTAGCTTTTGTTAGACAAAAACTTGACAAAACACTTATCTGTTTTAGTACAGAAAATGACCGAAATCGCCTAGAAAGAGATTAGCTAAATTGTTTCTAACGTTGCAGCAACATATTATGCTATTCAATTTGATACCGATATGGTAAATACATCGTCATTGTTAACTTTAAAAATATGTAGGTGGATAGTTATATGAAAATTGTTATTACTTATTATTTTAATGTTACAGTAATGAAATTACTTACTCGTTTCTATTCTGTATTTAAGGGTCCGTATACGAAATTTGTCGATTTCGCTGATTTTACAGACGTGATTTAACAGTTAAAATACAGTATTTCTATAAGTTTTAATGCACAACATGTAAGATCATTTCAATTATAATATAGTGCTGGAGCTAGATTTTTTATTTTTTTTAAGTATCTTTAAATAATCCAACTCAAACCCGCGACAGTTTTGTGATTTTTGCTGTAAAAGGTTTAGAATATCACCTTTTTATGAATTGTATTGACGTCTTAACGGTATGAAAAAAATACAATTCACTGTTAAGAAAGTCGTCTATAAAATGTTGGAATTACTTTTTACCACTTTAATATAAAAAACCGTTTAAAAACAGAAAACCTCTATCTGCCCGCTAACTTGGCGATCGTCCTTTTTCACCTGGCACATGAAAGACGGGCGTGAGTGTGAAGAGAGCAGTAGAAAAGAGAATACGGGCTCTTAAGTGACAAAAAATACTACTTAATTAACTAACAGACTTTAATTAATAGGTAAGAAACAGGTATGTACATAACTACACACTTGTTGAGAGTACAAAATATAATTATAAAACTATCTTAGATAAATAAACAAAAGCTCATCTATTAGAGTCTGGCTCGTGACTCAAACGGTATAAGCCTTTGTAAATACGCCGCCCGGTCTGGTACCTGGCAACGCGCGCGCCGCGCCGCTCGCTTGACAGCCCTAGCAGATTATAGCAAGCGAGACGCCAGACAGTTAATGTACTATGAACGCTAAGCGCAATGCAAAAGGTTGAAATTAGGTTGTTTCATGTGTTGTTGTGAGACATGCATGTTATTTATATTAATTATCGAAGCAGCTTACTTCTCAGAAGTAATGTCAAATGTGTGCCTTATGCTCTGGACTTAAGGATGAATTTGTTTTGTTCAATTTTGGTGACATCGGTGACCCTAATGTGGTAATGATGATGATGATGATGAATGTAATTTGCATAGTAGCATATGCTTTCAGTTCTTAAAACAGCGCCTAAACCCCCAAACTTGTATCTATAAGGAATCCGGAGTTCTCTTAGTATCTTCGGAAACATGGTATACCTCGGTGCAAAATCTTGCGTTTTGGTAGCATATGCTTAGGATGCTTCTCATAAAACCAAAATCACCATATGTTTCCATATAAATTTCGAGGAGTTCCCTCGATTACTCATGGATCCCACCATCAGGTCACCACTTTTGTGAACATGGTACCAAATTGGAGTGAAACCTAATACAACAAAACAAAAATTTCGAAAATCGGTT
Organism: Lysandra bellargus; assembly: GCA_905333045.1. Classification (NCBI taxonomy): domain Eukaryota; kingdom Metazoa; phylum Arthropoda; class Insecta; order Lepidoptera; family Lycaenidae; genus Lysandra; species Lysandra bellargus. The sequence continues at coordinate 7,086,765 of HG995335.1, read as the reverse complement.
CACAAACGGCGGAGTAATCGTTGAACATACAAAAAAAAAAAAAAAAAAAATCCACAGTCGAACATATAACCTCCTCGTTTTTTGGAAGTCGGTTAAAAAATCGGACACCGGTGTTGGGATATATTTTTGACAGTGATTTTAAAGGTCTGTGTTTAAAAGGATTTACTTCTAAGACAAGAATCTTAAAAATATGTTTTTGTAGATATTTGAAAGCTATAAATACATTAAAAATAGCCTACATTTGGATAGATAAATATTATGGATAAATTCGTAGGTTATTTTTATACCCCAAAATATATTATCATTAATTAAATGCGATAAGCGAGTACTTGAACTAAAAATATAAAGTGTGATAAGCGCGGCTCTTTGTAGTTGTGACCACAGCATAAGTAGAGTCAGAGTGTAGGGTTTGTATCCGTGCTAGACTGTGCTAGACCGCGTACTAGACGTATGCGAATTATAATTGCATAAGTTGATAAAAATCCTCGATAATTCTATTCACGACCTAGAAAATTAGTCTCCAATAAATGAGGTAAGAATTTACTATGAAACCGAATGCAGTAGAATGTTTGCCAATCGAAATTCTGCAACTCACTTTACCCTAATCGTGACTCACAAAATTATGCTCGTATGAATAAAGTAATAATTTTCTATGAAACCGAAACCGACTCACGAAATTACGCTCGTTTGGCTTTACCCTAAGCCAACAACATATTTGAAAAATTTCATTGACTCACAAATCACACTGTATCGCTAGATTAAAAAAAAAACAATTAGGTAGTATTAAAACATCAAGAATTAAGTAAGAAAAACAATTTGATAATACAAAAGAGCTTACCGGTTTCCATTCAAATAATGAACTATAAACTTAGTTTGCGATATGAAATTCTACCTTCTGCGTTTATTTATGCTATGACTACAGTACGTTCCCACCATAATCAGGAATGATCTGGAACGAGCTCTAATATACAGAATTAGCTCACACGGTCGCTACTAATTTTATTTGTTTTAGACTGGATGTAATTGACATGGCGCTTGTCATAACCCACTCAGGGTTATGACAAATAATAAATTCTGATGGCAAAAAGCATAATATGAAACTCTCATGTAAGCCATACACGCTACGGTCTACCGGAGAGATCTACCTTTGCAGGTATGCCTGCGCAGGTAGACCGGAATGTGTGTGGGAATAGGCAGATTTTTGAACCTGCGCAGGCGACCGGCGCAAAATCGAAAATCAATTCTTTCGAGTGACACCTGCGCAGGCATACCTGGACAGGTGACTTCTCCGGTAGACCGTGACGTGTATGGCAGCCATTAGGCTTCAGTCTCGAAATCAGCGGGCAGCGGGGCGGGAGCGGGGGTGGGAGCGGCGGTGGCGCGGGAGCGTCACGTTTCAAATGTATTTATTTGGATAAGCCGTCTACTACACGGGATGATGACAAAATCTTCATTTAATTTCAGATAAGTAATTAATGTTTGCCTCTGACAGCAGCAGTAAGACCTATAATTAGGATAATATCACACCTGGATGACTTGAATTCTGTCAAAAAAGTAGCTTAAGTAGCTCTTAACTTTAAGTAGCGTTGATGACTTGACAGACAAGGATCTTGGCACTTGCATAACATCGGCATGTTAACAATGGATGGATGGATGTAATCGACGTAAATGCACAACTTTGTACATAGTAGCGCAGTACTTAGGAGTAAATAGCACAATTATTATGACAAAATGTTACAAAAACGATATAAAGATATATTTAAAACTATCTGTGGCCCGCGGTGTTACCCGTGGCTTATAAATAAAATTTTTGATAATATTTTCCCGCAGTAAAAAATAGCATAAGTCCAAGGTATCAACTAACTCCATACCTACCATACATAAGATAAACTTGATCGAAACTTGATCGAAACCTTGATCGAAACCTTGATCGAAACCTTGATCGAAACTTGATCGAAACTTGATCGAAACTTGTTCAAAACTTGATCGAAACTTCATCGAAACTTGATCGAACTTGATCGAAACCTTGATCGAAACCTTGATCGAAACTTGATCGAAACAACTTGATTGACGATTTTTTTAAAATCGATTTTCTTAAAAAATGGGTTAAAAAAATGCACAACGTTAATAATCAAGTTTTCACTTCTGCCGGCACTCCCGGAGTGCAACCAGTCTTTTTTTTTTGTTGTTTCTTTTAAATAAACCCGAAAACTTCTAAATTAGTTAAGAAATTTAGCACAATATATAAGTAGAGCAAATTCAAAAGAACTTGTGGTGCGGCAAGTTCTTTTCAACTGTTTATTACGGCAAAATATTTCGATAGAAAAATCGGCAGTATTCATACCCGCCCAATTTTTCTTTAACATACACAAAAGTTAGCAACAAAATATTACTTAGCAATTTGCGCTAACACATTAAGATATCCCTTATCATTATATCAGTCATATTATCTGAACAATACCTAAAAGGACAATTTTGTATAATTATTATTTGATAGGCTTTGATAAAAAATAATATAAACGTGATGCAGGCCATGCAACCCTAAATAGCATAAACCTTTTTCGATAAAGACACGTCTTTAAAATTAAGGACCATCTAAGATTTGAAAAAATTCTGCCATAAAAAAAATTAAAAAAATAGACTTCTTTAATTTCATCTTTTATTATAAATCTAGATAATGCCCATAGCTCCGTTGTGCCAAAATTCGGTTTTCGCTGGGAGCCGTATCTTTTTGGGAACTATATTTTCTATCACCAAAATTTATATTTGTCATCAAGTTGTATCACCTAATAAATAGATCTATCGCCACGAAATATTTTCGTTCTCAGATAAACAAAAATTGTTCCCAGGTATGAATTATCAAATTAATGTTAATATATGTGTAAAATAAGAGATCGATAACCAATAAAATTATATTGCATTACATAAATATAAACTTCGTTCTTATAATAACAGTTTTGTTACTTAAATAATAGCTCTGTGCTCAGAATGGTAGATCTGTCACCAAATAAATCGATTATCGATCCCTGACTGCGACTCCTTTTTATTTGATATTTTGTCACCAATACAGTAATAACATTTTATTTCGTTCAGATATTAAATTAATAGTATTCGTTACCAATTTAATACATCAATTTATAATTTTAATGAAAAAATGATCAAAGGGGCGGAGATAAATTGGCGCGCTTTAAAAATTGACCAAATATTTTAACTTTAATTAAGTGTTTTATCTACTATTCTGCTAGCCATAAGCCAGCTATTTTAAACCAGCGCTGATTGTTCAGTGGTAATTATTTTAAACAATAAATATTGATTATTTTGACTTTAATTTTATTTAAATATAATTTATACTACCAGTGGAAATTTAGAACCTTGGGAGTCTAGTTAAGTAGCAGAAGAATCTTTTGGTTGAAATGATGATGACAACCCTAATTTTTTATTTGAACTTAATGCAATTTTCTAGTAACATAATATGATTTATTGGTGATCTCTTTAAATTGGTTTGCTTAAATACTTATTAGGACACACCTATTATAATACACACAAAAACATTTATTTGGTACTAGACCTTATATCTCAGGATTTTAGGTGATTTATTGTGGAACTGATTTTGCATTGTTTGGTGACTACATTTTGGTGACAGATCTACTATTTTGAGGACAAACCCTATTATTTAAGAAACACAAAACTAATTAAATTGGTGATAGCTTAAATGATACCCTATCTTTTTTAGGAATAGAAGTATCTTAGGTCATTTCTTGGCATTTATAGTATCTAATTATATCTAGTTACTTCAATAAACTCAAAGTATACCAAATTTTAGCAAAATCGGTTCAGTGGTTTGGGCTTGAAGAGGTAACAGACAGACAGTTAGAAAAACACACCTTCGCATTCGCAATGTTAGTACGTATTTTAATTTTAAAATTAAATCTTTTTTCAACCGACGAAATATTAAAAAAAAAATTATATGAAAAGTATATAGTAAACTAAAAACTTTGCTATAATAACTTTGAACTAATCAAATTTAAAATTTCAAAATAAACATAACCTTTCCACTATGAACTTAATTTTTTTCTACTATTGTATTAAATTTTTGTAGATATTTGTTTTTTCATTGACCTTTAACTTTTTGCCTCAGTTTCAAAATAAAAATAAAAATAGTTACCATTTCTCTTTCTTCTGGCACAGATCACAAAACACTTCCAATTGCTTTGCCCTACTTCTTGATCCTTATGCCCGAATACGAATGCTACTAACATTATAAAATGTGTTATCAGGATGTTTTCTGTCCCTCTCTAATTTGATACTGCTGATAGAGAGCTATATACACGATAAGCCGAGATTACAGTTCAATGGAGCGACTTCATTCATGTTTTCTTATTATTTCTCGTAATGTTAATAAATATATTTTTTTAAGTAGGTACCTAATTGTAATGACGTGTTTTTAATACTCGGTCTTATATATTACTAGCTGTCTCGGCAAACGTTGCTTTGCCATAATATAAAGTATTTCGTCCATATAATTTTATTGAAGTGACTAAATAAGTATGTCGCCATGACAACGTCGATAGCTATCCCGTCGCACAAACAATGGTCGCCGTCAGACTCAGGTTGTAATAATTTACTATTATTTATTCAACAAATGCACTTATCAACATATAAAGTACCCAGTAGCCGATTCTCAGACCTACTGAATATGCATATAAAATTTGGTAAAAATCAGTAAAGCCGTTTCGGAGGAGTTCGTGGACTAAAATTGTGACACGAGAATTTTATATATAAGATTAATATGTTTATATGTATTTGGTTATTTTAATCACATAAATAGAATATAATATTATTAAAATATAAGTAATTAAAAATATTACCTACGTTGACTTTGTACTCTTTTGTTGTTCATATTTCACTGTACAAAATATCGGTTCTATGAATAAAATAACAAAAACAAAGATAGAGTCGGTTCTTTTTTGCACACATTAAAAACATCATATTTAAAGTTACTGTAAAAAACTAAGTAAATATAGTGTCTTATTACTAACCGTATTCACCATTTCAACACTTCTAACGCGTCAGGAAATAAACATTTTCGGCAATGTATCGCATTGGCGCTTCACGATGACTGAATAAAAATCACATAACAAAGCCATTATTGTTATTAGGTAGTTAGAGGATTCCCTCTACCGTCACGCAAAAATGATATACCACGTACGCTAAAAATATATCATTTTGAACCTTAAAACTACAGTCATAGGATTCAAAAGTGGCACACCGGTCAAGCAACTGTACTGCAGGGGGCATTGACTCACTTTTGACCGCATTGTGAAAATATAATTGGAATTTAAGATAATTTATGCAATTGTGGCGGTACCCACAATTCGCCTAACATTCCTTCATCGCGCTATCGAAGTTTTCTGAGCGCGTCGGTATATATACGACAGCAGCTGAAATGTATCACGTGGGCTTCGGCCTGACCGGGCATACCACCTCGCTCTGTCGGAAGATCTTCCTTTGTGGTGGCCACGCATATTCCCACATTCCCGCATGTTGAGTCAATTTATGCTCAAAACTTTTTATATGTCTCATAAAGTCATAACTCTTAACAGTCATATTATCAAATCAGGTGTTCAGAAAGTAGGTCAGGCTTTTTTGATAATTTTGACCCTTGTGGGAAAATAACGTGAGAGTCGCATCAATCACCTAAATAATATAACTTGAGATTTATCAACAAAATGTATTAAAAATAATAATTCAATACAAATACTTATAAAATCCATAAACGGTTCAAAATATTATGAATCAATTACTCACTCAGTCAAAAATCGGTTAATCTTGTGGTATAATGTAGCGTTTCGAAAAATATCAATTTTTAACCGGTACGAAAATTAATAATTTCATAAAAAAATTGAGTGTCTCTGTGACCCATAAACTTATAATATTACTAGCTGTCCCGGCAAACGTTTCTTTGCCATATTATATTAAGTATATCGCCCGTTTTATTTTATTGAATTAGTGACTAAAATATAAGTATGTCACCATGGCAACGTCCATCGCTATCCCGTGACCCGCGTCGCATAAACAATGGTCGCTCTTTATAGACAAATAATTAGCAATAAATTAAAATTGCGACTATAATTTGAGATTTAAACTATCCTATCTCTCAAGTTGGATCGAACTGCACATGGTGTGCGAATTTTATTATAATCGGTTAAGTGGTTTAGGAGTCCATTGAGGACAAACATTGTGACACGAGATTTATATATATTAAGATAATATACTGTCGTATAGATCACCTGACAACCCGAAAATGCGTGACCATTTTTGATCTGTCAATGTGTGCGTGTGCTAGTGGTGTATATTTTATTATCGATAGTTATAGTATTTTGCTATCGATAGTATAGTCCGTTCGAGTTATTTTACCTGAGTTTCTATAAGAAATAAATAATATGCAACTTTGACAGATTTTGTATTTCATATTAGGTATTATAAATTTTAATTGGCAAAAAAAGGTGACGATTGAAAAGTAGATACACATTTTCGTTTGGAATGATTTTTCAATCGTCGGATATGTTATGACATGAGGTTCTTATAGGGGTAAATAATATACACATAATACGTTATAAAGTTACTTATTTATTTTTTAGGTAAAATCCATCTGGTAAATCAGCCCTTACATTGAAAGTTTACGTTGAAAGTAAACAACACACATAGTATATTATATTTTATTCTTAAATTAAATACATATCATAAAATATCATAATACTTTTGATTACAATTATTTTAACCGACTTCCAAAAAGGAGGAGGTTAGAAGTTCTGCTGTGGATATATTTTATGTATGTTCAAAGATTACTCCGCCGTTTGTGAACCGATTTTCAAAATTTTTCTTTTGTTGTACATTGTATTGTTCCGAGTAGGTACCATGTTCACAAAAGTGGTGATCTGGTGATGGAAACCATGAGAAATCGTGGTGACTCCTTGATATTCAAATGGGAACATATGGTTATTTTGGATTTATGTGATGTATTTTGATTATATGCTACCAAAAAGTAAGGTTTTACCCCATTGTATACCACGGTTCTGAAGGTGCTGAACAGAACTCCGGATTCCTTATACATACATGTTTAGGAGTTTCAGCGTTGTTTAAAGAACCAAAAGCATAAGCTACTATGCTAATTACATTAATCATCATCATCATCGCTACACCATGCATCATAACATTATGATCCTATTATTGGTACTTTTCATAGTCTTGCCGGTGATCAGACTTAGTGAAGTCAGTAAATCTTTTAAAGGTCAATGTATACGCCTTTACAATAGAATCCCAGAAAACGTTCAAAATCTTTCGTTTATAAATTCAAAAAAGTAGTCAAAGAACGTTTTGTACCAAAGCCTATTATAAGGTCAATGATTTCCTAAACGATGGCACATCTTGGGAGTAGAATGCTGAATGACTGCTTGCAAGGCTACTTCTACATGACTTACAATAATTATTATGTACCTATCTATGTTTACATTGTATAATTTTTAGTTACATCATTGTAAATTTTATTTTAAAAGATTTTTTTCTCACTTTTTTTAGTAAAGAGTGGGCCCCGTGCGAGTTTCTTACGCCGGTTCTTCTCGTCGGGTTAGTTCCCGAACCGGTGGCAGGCACAATGTATTCTAAGAATTTTTTTTTTTATATTTATTCAGAAATAAAGCAATTTTGATTTTGATTTTTTAAAACACCAACTGTAAGTTTAGAAAACCTTAAGGACAGCTAAAAAGAGTAAAATTAATATTTTTAAACAAAAAATTAAAACCGACTTCCAAGGTAAAGACAATAGTAATATTATACTTAAATGAACTAAAAAGTATTAAATAATCCTTATTCTGTACTCAGTATTTCTGTTCTCAATCTTCATAATTTTGAAGTCGGTACCAGTCCTTGTACGGTCAACAGTTTGTCGACAGTACATCACGTTTCGCACTGTCAGCGTATACGCCGCCACGCAGTATTATAATTCACTTTATTTAACCAGTTCGCGTCAAGCCGCCAATCGGTTCGCGTGCTCTCTTTACCATTTTACCATTAAACCATTTTAGCATAAGTTAAGGATTCAATAAACCTATTGAACCTAACTTGGCTTTTACTCTGTACGGGACCAAACCACCGTACAGTCCTATTAATAAGTATATAAGTTATAGTTATACCTATTCTGTCAGAGAACTGTCTATTATATTATTAAAAGCTGCATTCAATGGGTGTTTGCACACTGCACGATAACGACACGACACGATACCACAGAATAGAGGGCCACCGCACATATTATACAATTCCAAGTTGGCCGACTATCGTACAAACTGACTATCGTACTAATTCTAATATTCTTCACTTAGTATTGAATGCACCCAAAATATTCTCCTTTCTTTTCGCCTTCGTTTTATTAGTGCCACAATAAAAGCGTGCTTTCATTCAAGCACTAGCGTATATGTAAAAATTTTGATGCAAAATTTTTCTTCAAAATTTGTGTAATATAAGAACAATAATACCTTTGATTACGCAAAATATTAAAGTAAAAGGGAGGATTCACAATATTTTATTTGAAATAGAGAACTAAAGACAGAATATAGCGAAAATAAACACATACATACGGACATGAAGATTAATTACCTGTGAAATGTATATTTTTCAGGATTATTCTTATGATTTACACTGCAATCACTCACAGAACAAGTTACTATTTTTATATGTAATAGTATTTGATGAAAATAATAAAGGATTTAAGCAATAAATTGCAAATACCGAAAGGGCATAAAAACGATTGACGACTTTTGACGACCTGTCAAATAAAAGTGGTTACAATTTACATTAGACTGCCGCTCTCTTTTCATCTTGTTATAATTCCGTAAAGGATTTTCTTATCTCTCGCACTCTTTGTTGGTCTTAGCATTATAAGTTTATGCTGTGACCCAAACAAAATTCTGTGATCTCTGCCTAGACCATTAAGATATTATGACTTGTGTTATTTGTGGACCGTGGACGAATAATTTTTTGACGGACGTTGTTCAAAAAATTCACATGAGGATGTTTAGATGTTGGGTCGAAACGCACGTTGAATTTTCCAAGTAGCATGTGACGTCTTGCACGTATCGCAATTTTGCATGCGAGTGTACGCACAGGCAAGGCGTAGGAAATGAGTGTGGTGACCCATAAAGTTAATATACCTGGCCACAGAATATATTATATTAGTAGCTAGCGGAATAGAGAAACAAAGGCCTGAGCAAGCGAGATGTCACTATCAGTAACACTGCGTGGTAAAAAGAGACGTGTGATACATGACAGCAGAAGTCAGAACTCTTTTTTTGACGTCCAGTCGGCACTTATCGGCACGTTGACAATTTAATCTCATAGAAAGATGCTTGTGTGAGTGTATACGTACACATATTTTTACACACAGATGTATTAATCAATTTCGGTTTCGTTTGACAGCTCTAGATTGTTGCTCTTATCCGCTAGGTATATTAACTTCATGTCTGGACCTAATATAAAATATTATAATACTTAAGTTTGCAACTATTATAATACTATTTCTAACAAAATATGTTATTATTTTTATCTATATTATTTACATGTTTTTGTTAAGCGTTTTCACCTTAGAACACTTTACAGATAACTTATGAACTCGAATGTTTTGCTATCTCGACAAAAGAAATTTCGTATATTATAACATAGATAATAATGTTTCTGAACTTAATAATACATGCACTAAGTGAAAATACTTTTAGAGTCCCCTGTATTGAGTTCACCGTGAAAGTAGCAGCGTTGAAGGAGCTAATTTTTCTGTGATTTGTTTGGATATGAATGAATTTTACATACAAAGATGAAAAAAAAGTTACTCTTTCAGAGCTGTAGAGCTGCTACTTTTACAGTGAACTCTATGTTAACGACGATGTACAAGCTGCGGCTACATTCGTAAGAAATATCAACGACAAAATCTATCTCCACACTGTGCACTTCATCTTCAATTTTCGTCATCTTCTTTCATTCAACTTTCGTATTGGCGCATTCAATAATTGAATGTGTCAACGAACGCAACGCCAACATTCTCATTTTTGTTCAGTTGCAGTGTCTTTTTTTTTATTAAATAAGGGGGCAAACGAGCAAACGGGTCACCTGATGGTAAGCAACTACCGTCGCCTATGGACACTCGCAACATCAAAAGAGCTGCAGGTGCGTTGCCGGCCTTTTAAGAGGGAATACGCTCTTTTCTTGAAGGTTTGCAGGTCGTATAGGTCCGGAAATACTGCTGGTGACAGTTCGTTCCAGAGTTTTACAGTGCGCGGCAGAAAGTTACGCGAAAAACGCACTGTGGAAGATTGTCTGTCAGCTTATTGTAACATGTGCGACGAGAACATTTTACTGGGTGTAATATGTGCGCCTTATTTGGTCATAAGAAATTCCAGAAAAAAAGGACAAAGCGAAAGTTTTGGATACGGTCAGAGGGCATGCATCGCGGGCATGCCTCACGTGCGCTGTTGACTGCGCTATGATGCATGCCCTTAGTGAACAAAAAAGGCACAGTGTGAACATAGCTAATGGGATCTAGGCACAAAGAATAATGGACTTATCCTCTGTCAGAAAACAGTCGAAGGCGGCTGTTTTATGGCCAGTGTTTTGCAAGTCACAAGGACTTACCAATATTTTATCGAACTGCAAACGTAGCGTAGGGGCTTGGGCGGTGAAAAATGGGAAGTTAGAGCCCCAAGAACCTTTATTAGAACCCCGTTTAACTGCGGATTATTTTAACTGTTACGTGGGTTTATCTTATACTTGTTTTAGCTTAATTTTGTGCAATAATTCAATTAAAGTATTTGTACAATAAAATTACTTATCATATTTTTAAGTTACCATTTTCTTCCAAGTAACTGCTCAATTAGCCGATTACCTTACCTACTTTTTCCCGTTGTTGCCCGCTTTCTGAGTGAAAGGAGTGAGTGCAGTACGTTTTGAGTTTAATCGCTAACTTGTCCTTCACTGGTCTCGAAGTATTTTAACCTATCAACCCCCATAAGGACATCGGCAACCACGACAACAATAGAATAACAATAGATTTTCAAGAATCCACGATCGAAGGATTAATATTGTAGTAATAATTAACAGGCAAACAAACACTCATACTTTTGCATTTTAATTTATGTAATTTAGTTATTTAATAAATCATTTGATTGACATTTTTTTTTAAATAAATGAACGTTTCATAAAATTAATGAATTTTATTCTTCTTCAGACTCTTCCGTTACTTGGTTTTTTTTTCATACTTTTGTACGGTATGATAAATACAGCAAAAAATTCACATACATGTCACGCAGCGTCAAATTCTGTTCTCACAATCCAATTGTCGTTCGTTCACCTTGTTTGGGATGTCAACACAATTAGGGTTGATTCAGATTTCAGACCGCAACGCAACGCGTAGATGCATGTCTTTTATATGGATTTGTTGGATTCATTTGTCTGAAATCTGTCAAATGCATACAAATTTATGCCGCGCCGCGCCTCACCTCTCTTCGTCGCGTGGATCCTAAGGGTCAATTCAGACGGCAAAGCGACGCATAAATACATTACTGTATTTGTATGGATTTGACAGATTAGCAAGACATCTCACGCAATTGAAAATTTAGAATAAATCTACGCGTCGCGTTGCGGTCTGAATTGACCCTAATGGCTGGTTTACACGTATTAAGTAGATAAGTAGTAACTAAATTTTAATTTAATTTGAAGTGCCTGCCCGAAATTTGTCAAGTGACAAGCCCCGCCTGCCAACTTAACAGAAAATAGTCAAAATTCTAATTTCCTCGTTTAGTTCTTTACTAAATTTTTACTTACTACTTGCTACTAAATTTTGTGTTTACATGCAATAAGTAACTTAAAATTAAGTTAAAATTTAGTTAACTACTTTTCTACTTAATACGTGTAAACCAGCCCTAAGGTGAAACCGAACTAGAGTGAACGCCACGCCGCACTATGGAAAATGGTAGAACTAGAGCATATCATAAATGGTTTTTAAAAATATCACAATTTGAATGAAATATTTATTGCATTCGATACTCTAATAACCAAATAATCCTAATCAGACATTTTTTTGCACTAAAACTGCATAAATATTTTTTTTTCATAGGTTGAAGTAAGTTGAAGTAGCGGATGGCTCATTCAAATGTTTGCATACACATAATTCAAATGAATATTGTGAAAAAAGTATTTAGCACATGCATACGGTTTTATACATTTTTAAAAAGGATATTATATGTTCTTATTAATGAGCTATTAACTTTTTTTAATATGCTTTTTATTTTTGAGTAAGTACTTAAAAATTGACATACCCTATTTTTCACTTTCTTTTTTTTTCGTCGAAGGTTTTCATATTTACCCACGGCTCCCCACGCGCAACTTTATGTGTTATTTGATAGCCTTACTATTCATAAATGAAAAATTAAAAAAATCTGCTGCGGAAGTTTGCGGTCCTGGAAGTTATGGGAAAAAAATGTGATAGAGGTCAGAGTAGATAATTCGGTATCTTTTGCGGTTACTGCTGACATACTTTACAAAAACAATATTAACCACAATATTTTGATAGCAATAGCTTATTATCTATTTTGCACTAATCCTGCGTGAGTAAATATGCATAACATTGACATTAGTACGTATTTAATATCTGAAAAACCAGTATATAAGGGGAAGCAAATATCTTCAAATTGTACACTTCAGCGTGTATTTCATATTAAGTGACACTTATTTAAATTGGTTATTTCCATTAAAATGTCAACTTTCAACTGTACTAAGGGTGATTTCATCATTCCCTATATCGAGCGTGGCAGAACCTTAGAATCGTTGTCCATAGTTCTACAGCAAACATTAAACGTTTCTGAAAACAACTTGTGTTTTGTAATTGGTGACATTCAAAGACATATTCTGCCTTCTTTCAATAAGCGCTGGGCTAAAGCATCACGGAAAAAGGACCAATTTATTCTGAATAATACAAGCTGGCTGGAGTCAGGATATTCAGTACAGTTTCCGGAGTCTGAAGCACATTCACTGCCATCAACTTCTGGTGAACAAGGAAGACCGTGCATTGCTTATGGAGACTCCTCAGAATCAACAAAGAAAAGGAAAAACATTTTTTTACTAGAAGAATATGGGTTTGAGCACATTTGTAACGCATTTTTGCAAGGACTGCGGGCCTTAGGTGAGTATGCAGAGGCTCGTCTTGTTGAAGAGCTAAGAAACTCTGAGAGCGAAAAGAAAAAAGTTTTCTCGACTACGTGGAAAGAGTCAAACCAAGTGAAGATTTTATCTGATACAGAAGCATTGAGTGCTTTTATTGATTTGGCTCTAACTAAAGCACAATATGCCTGGATTCGCAGCATGGAAATGGTATTACACATTTGCTATAATCTTGACTTTAAGACTTGGTCTGCTACAACAGAAAAAAAAAGAAATTGAAGAAAGAAAAGAAGGAATTTGTTCAAAAACGTTTCAGGGAAGAGCTAGGATTAACTATCGACAAACCTCGTCAATTAAGTGGAAACTCAAGTGATGGAAATACAGCACGAAGGTTCTTTTACAATTACACTTGCTCGGCGAACATAACAGGTGTTGATGAAACATTGATTAAACGCTTGTATATTATTTTACAAGCTCTATCTTCTGGAATGATGATCGATCCCGAAAAATTTGGAGTTTGTGCCTTAGAAACTGCGCGAATTTATGTTAGTAACTATGATTGGTTGGATGGTGACATGCCATCCTCCGTGCACAAATTACTTATACACGGAGAAAACGTGATCAAACATTTTTCTGTTCGTCCTATTGGGCAACTGTCGGAAGATGCACAAGAGTCGCGCAATAAAGACTACAGAAATATGCGCCTGCACCATGCCAGAAAATGTTTCCGTATAGCTACAAATGAAGACGTATTTAAAACGCTTCTATATACTTCAGATCCATTCATTTCAAGTTTAAGAAAACCTTATGTGAGAAATGTGAAGGATCTTGATGAAGAGGCACTAAGTCTTTTGAAGGTGGTACCTGAAGGTGATCCTACATTTACACCGGAAGTAATTTTAGTTAGGAATAGGATAATAACAATTAGATATAACATTATCAGTAACTAAAACCTAGTTTTAAAAAACCAATAATATTATAAGATTTGTCTAATTTGAGATCAATTAGTTTGGTGTGAGGTATAGATAGGTACTATACGATTTTAAAATTTTATGTATTTTATTATGCTTGTGTGATAAGTAATTATTTAAGTTTTCTTAATTTTACTCATATTAGTACTTGTTTATAAAAAATAAACATATAACTACTCGTAATATTACTTTTTTTCTCTTTTCTTTATTTTTTACCTAAAATAAATATGTATACATTGAAAAAAAAGTACAAAAATTGATTATTTTTTAAATCTTTGTATATCACTGTATACATGTGCCAAATCTCAATACAATACGATGAAAAACCTTGAAGTTACAGATTTTTGATCCGATACGGACCCAAATTTTCCACTGTGCGCCGCGACTATCATTCTGTCTACTCTGCCGCGACACTTCGCTTCCATAGAACTAACGTTTTACAAACGTCAGTAATTCTATGGAAGTGAAGCATCGAGCCGCGTGGTCGGTCTAGTGCGGTCTTACCTTTCCACTCATTTTGACCACATCATACATATTTTTTTCAGTGTACAGTCAGAATATTATAATAATATTCTGACTCTATAGTCTGAGAAAAATGTATTAAGTAATAAACAAATATTGGTGCAGCAGAGTCGCGGGCGTTGTCCAGTACTTAAATAAAAGTTAAAATTAAAATAAATGAATCGACTCTACGTGTTCTGTTCCTACAATGATTAATCTTTATCAAAGTCGATAAGGGCCTTAGTAATGCACTGATTACGGCGTGCGAAATACACCTCAAGAATAATTGTTCCCAGGGCAGACGGAAAATGATTTTGCGTCTTATCATTAGAAAAAAAGGCAGGCATAAATTTTCACCGCGTGGTAGAAAGAGAGGGAGATTTACTGCATTGTTTTCACGCTATATATTTCGGTGATTTTTTTAATCCATAAAGTGACTTCTTTAGTTTTAGTACACATCCTTGTTCCACTTTCATGCCATCTGGTGGTTTTATATATACTTCCTCTTCTATATTTCCATATAAAAATGCTCCTTTCACATCCATCTGACTTATATGATAATCTCGTTGAGCAGCCACAGATAACAATATCCTTAACGTCTGTAGCTTTAATACGGGTGAATAGACATCATCAAATTTCTCTTCTTGTTGAAAACCTCGTACTACTAATCTAGCCTTAAATATTGTTTCTCTTCCTGTATCCTTCCTCGTAAATATCCACTTTGCGTCTAATGATTTCTTGTCTTCTGGCTTTGGAACTATTTCAAAGGTCTCATTTTCATCTAGTACTTTCAATTCTTCACTTACAGCTTTCATCCAATCCTTTTTATCTTCTCTTGTTTTTATATCTTCATATGTAAACGGCACATCATCATTCATACACAAAAACGCATACATGGCATCATCTTCATCGCTAAAGCTTGTTACATATTCATTCTGCCATTTTGGCTTCATTCGATTCCTCTTTCCTCTTCCTGTTTCTTCATTTTCCACTATTATCTTTTCTCTTCCTATTTCTTGACTTTCTTCTTTATTCTCCATAATTTCCTCTTCTTTACAAATTTCCACTATTTCATCTCTTGCTTTCTCATTACTTTCTTCTTGTCTTTCAACTTCCTCATTTATTTCCTCCTCTGTACTATCTTTCACGATTTCTAATTTTTCATTTTCTTCATATTCAGGTATGTTAGCTAATCCTTTTATTTTCTTCCAGTTTTCATCAAAGACAACATGTCTCGCAGTTATAACTTTTCCTGTTTGTTCATCATATAGCTTATAGCCTGCCATACTATATCCAATCATTATCATTTTTTTACCTCTATGATCTAGTTTAGTTCTTAATTCCTTTGGTATATAATTATAAGCAATACATCCAAATATTTTCAAATTCGATACGTCTGGTTTTCTACCTTCCCACATTTCACTTGGAGTTTTATCTCTTCCAGTGACTGGACTTCGGTTTGTCACATATGCTGCATACAAAACCGCTTCTCCCCAGAATTCCTTTTTCATTCCCGAGTCAATCAATACAGTTCTAGCTTTATCCATCAATGTTCGATTCATTCGTTCAGCTGTCCCATTCATCTCCGGATTGTATGGCACCGTGTACTGCATCACTATTCCGTTCCTACTACAAAAGCTCTTAAATTCATTTGAAATATATTCTCTACCGTTATCCATTCTCAATTTTAAAAGATCTCTATTGAAATGTCTTGTTGCAAAATTATAATAATGCTGAAAATGTTCAAAAGTTTCTGACTTATTTTTCATTAAATAAACTATTGTAAAGTGTGTGAAATCATCAATGAATGTTACAAAGTAATTTTTACCATCATAAGTTTGTGGAGAGATAGGTCCACATACATCAGTATGCACAAGCTCTAAAGGTTGCCTCGCTCTAATTCCTGGTTTATTGAAAGGCTGTCTACTAATTTTTCCTAATACACAGGGCTCACATAACAAGTTATTTTCTATAGTTTTATTTTTTAATCCTGTTAAACCATGTACCATGTTTTTGTTTACCAATAAATTTAAATTATTAATTCCTAAATGAGCAAACCTCCTATGCCACAAGTCATACTCATCATTAATAATTTTAATTGAAAAATTACATGAAGTTACAATACTTTGCAAGTTTAGTGTGTACAATGTGTCTATTTTATTACCTATCATCATCAAGTTCTCTTGTTTATAAACTCTTACTTTACCTCCGCTAAAAACTACTCTAAAACCAGCACTTTCCATTTTTGATACCGATAACAAATTTTTCTTAAATCAGGTATATAATAAACATTTGTTATAAGAAATTTGTTTAAAATCTTACCCACTTGACATGATACTTCCATATTTCCAATCCCAACTGCTTCTAAACTAACCCTATTTTTGGCTGCTGCAATTTTCTTAGGTACCTTTAACTCAATATAGTCTATAAAGTGTTCCTTGCTATTAACTAAATGGTTTGTACACCCAGAGTCCACACAAAACTGAATCAATGAGTTATTTTCACTATTATATTGTTCCTCGTAGCACATAAATACATTTGGATTATTACCCGCAAAATTCACATGGCCACCTTGTGTTCGTCCTCGGTTATTGAAAGTATGTCCAGGTCCTCCATAGAATCCTTGACCTCTTTGTCCACGTCCTCTTTGAAACCCATGTCTAGTGTTGTATCCTGGCCCGTTACTTTGTCCTTGTCCGGAGTTGAAATTCTTATATCCATTTCCTTGTAATTTATGGCATTGAAATTTTTTATGTCCTGGTTTCCCACATACAAAGCATGAGAATGCACTTGGAGTGACAATATTCTTGTTATGAAACTGCTTTCTTTTTTCTTCTTCTGCCAATAATCTGTCTTTTACAGTATTAAGTTTTAAATCTCCGATGGTTTCCAACGCAGTCACTATGTTGTCATAACTTTTTGGCATGGACAGTAAGAAAATGTTGACCTTCTCTTCCTCTGACATGACAGATCCTGCCTCCTCTAATTGTGTTATAATTTCTTGCATTCTAGTGAGATGTTCTTTTAAAGATTTTGATTCCAGATATTTGATTTCACTCAATTGCCTTCGCAGGAACAATTTACTACGCGTGCCTCGATTCTTAAAACTCTCTTCCAAGTTTTTGAACATTTCAAATGCTGAGTCGCTCCTCAAATACTCTAGATGGCTATCCGCCACTGCAGAAATTAAGATAGCTTGGGCTCTCGCTTCGAGTTTTTCATCTGCAAAATCCTTTTGTACAATTGCCTCATAGCAGCCGCTCTCTTTTAAAATGCTTTTTAGTCTGAATGCCCAAGTATTAAAACTTTCACCATCGAATTGTGGTATATTATACTTCATAGCGTCTCTCGCCGACATATTGCAGTTTTCTTTCACCTCGTGCTTCGTAATTTTCGTATTTTCAGATTTCTTCGGAAAAGGGATCTGGGCCCATAACTATTGCGATATATGTTTTAATAAGAGATATTCTTACTATTAAACTGCAGTATTTCTTCTTTTAATTCACTTTATTATATTTAAAGATTTTACAAAACTTATACAACAAGCACCGATCGCCATATTTTTAGGAAGAGGAAGTGGTATTGCAAAAAACCACAGATAACAAATTAAGCTGATCCACAGACTAAAAAATAAATCTTTGTGTTGCTAACTCAACAAAAGTTAAGTCAAGAATTCCAGCTCCTGCCAACGTGGGTGAACTGCGAATCGCCGTAGTTGAGGAATGGCGGAGACTATCCCAGGGGACCATCGATAACATAATTCTCAGTATGCCTAGACGGTTAGAAACTTTAATAAGAGCACGTGGAGGAAATACGCGATATTAATCACCATTTTTTTAATTTAATTAATTGTTATTTTAATAATAATTTTCACTTTTCCTGGTTACATGAAAAGTTCAAAAATGTACCATTTTTCACAAATAGCCTTTACTCGCAAATTTTGTTCATAATGTGATGTAATTTTAAGTACAACAAATGAAATTTTAAATAACAAAAGAAGTGTAGTAAGTAGATTTTAAAATAAAACCATATTTTTTAAAATTATGGACCTTTTTTTGTGTTCCGCTAAATATGCCGGTGTGTATATACTTTTTAACGCGAGCGAAGCCGCGGGCAAAAGCTCGTGTGCTATGAAATACCCTGGTGCACCATTCATTTTCTCCCTCTTATCCATTTAACTATAGTGTCTCTACATTCGACCTTTAAACCACTGGACACTATCGAGCCGTTATAGGTAATGCTGCTTGAAACTCTAAAATCACAATTCATAGTTAAACAGCAGCTGAAAAAATGCATCGTGATTTATGAAAAAATAATAATAGTAAAATCAATAATGTAAACGGCAGTAACTCCTATGGTAATGAATTGCCTATAATATTAACAATGTGTTAGTATATAAAAACCACGGACGTAAAAAAATAAAACATAATTTATGGAAACTTCTTAATCTATACTTTTTATCAATTTACACTAATCTTGAATAAGTTGCCATTTTATCAGCAAACACATTTCGTCAATTAGTTTAATTTGAAATTTTAGGTGACGCAACCAGACGTATAAAATAGTATAAAATGCTAGTGGAAATAATAATTTGAAGCAGTTAGTTAGTACTTACTTTCAAAATATATAAGATAGGTTCGATTATATCGCTTAGTGTAAAAAATGCATAATAATTGAATATTAGTCATTTTTATGAACAAGTAGAATATAATTTATCATTATATTTGCAAGACAATTCACAAGCGTTATAACCATATTATTACTAAAATTATGGTGTGAAATTATTATTAATTTTCTAGTAAATAAATATAATTTATAATATATAATAATAAATACAAGGTATACACCAACACTGTCACACATTCCAAATTCAAATAAAAACAAGATGGCTACTCACAATTGCATGGCAACCCGGTATCACACACGGCAATTTCATTTTCAATTAAAACATGTGGCCGAGTAAAAAGATTTGATTACAGAGTTCCGTGGATAGTACATTACAATGAGATAAGCGATGTGATATAAGCGATAAGCGTTAAGCGGATTATGACCTATTTTGTTGGCGCTTCAAGTAAGTCTGTTAAGGTGGCTTTCGGATCTTTGCCGCGAGCGACAGACAAAGACAAAGACAAAGACAAAGAAGTATTTATTGCTATAAACTGTGTTACAATGGTGTTATAGATTTGTTTGTTTCAACAGTTTACCCGTTCGGGCATGCAATATTTGTATGAAAGGGAAAACATAGAGCACACATCCAAGTAATTTCATTTTACAATAATATTAGAATTGAATTTATAATTATTAAAATACATAATATTAAATCCTAATAATAATATGTATACTTAGTTATTAAAAGTCATTTCATAAACATTTACAATAAATTATATAAGTTAATATTAAAAAAAAAAAAATCAAACATATAATATTTGTCATTTTCCACCTTTAAAATTATACTTATACTAGGTACAATAATTACTACTTAGTCATTTTTAAAAAATTCGTCCAAATTACACGACAGTGACTGAAAAAATTCAAACAAATTTCACTTTATGACATATGCTATAAATTTCATTTTACTACGCTACTAGATTTTATGCCGCCGCCGGCCGCAGCATGGGTCGCCACACAAATGTCAGTAGAAAATGATACCTATACTGTATGTCATAGAGTAGCATTTTAATTGAATTTTTATCGGTTGCTCGCGGCAAAGGAAGCCACCTTTAGGTTCGATTTATATGCGTCCGGCCCAAACGCGCGGTTTGGCGGCTACACCGCGAGATCACAAGCAATTGTATATAAAAGACAGCGCGAACGCGCCGCTATCTAAATAAATCGTTACATAATCTGATCTCGCGGTGTAGCGGTCATGTCGCTCATTCACACGAACGCAATACATAAATCTAGTCTCAAGACAAAAATAACGTGTCAACTGAAAGTCATTGCTTTGGGTCCATTTTAAATAATTGTAAAGTTTGAAAGTTTAATATGACGTACCTACACGTCTTGTAATAAACATTGTTCTCACAATACCTAAAGTTTTTCTAGGGACTCATAGTGGCGATATACTCTATGTATAGGACTCGCTGCATCCGAAAGAATGATTAGCAGCCTTACCTATTTATCTCGGCGGCACTCTAACAGCAGGATATTCAAGGCTCTAACATACGTCGTAGGCTATCCTGATTTTTTATTTCCTTTATTAGCTGTGCTGTTCATAAAAAAGTGTATGGAGTAAGCTTGTCAAAAGTTTTTCTGTTTAAAATCGTGACGGCACGGTTGTGTCGCAATATTATTTTTATTTTAATATAATAATATTTATGAACGCTTCACACCACGTCAGTCTGGCCCCGTAGTAAGCACCTGAAGGGCTTGTGTTACAGGTACCTGACAACGGAAATATATTTAATACTCTTATACTATACATATACAGGGTGCAATTAAACCTTCCTGCCAAATTTTGATATATTGATCCTTGTTAAAAATAAAAATATACGTATTTTTTCTTTTATAGTAACTCAGTACTAAAATGCTCAGGAAGGTTTAATTGCATCTTGTATTTAAGATTTTTATTATATGATATACACATTTAATACACATCCATGACCCAAGAACTTTGAAAACGTTTTGTTCCGTCTGCGGGATTCGAACTCGCGACCCCCGGCTTGAGCTACCGACAGCCCACCCGCTGAGCCACAGAGGTCGTCGAATTTTGATACTCTTTTTTATAACGTGACCTTGAAATTTTAGTCTCAACGAGCCTAATAAGTTTCACTTCAAAAATACTTAGTAGGAGAGCAACCTGCGTTTTCCTGTATAAGATAGGTGCTTCAAACTCAACAGGCACCTGAACATAAGTGGTTAGCAGCATATCGGCTTGCATATTCTGCGAGGAGAAGGATGTAAGTAACGATAAGCCGTATACATTATCCTAAACTGTCATGCTCTACTACAGAGCAGAGGGCTGCAATGACCTGCCTTCAGAGAGAAATAATGTTAGATAACTAAAAATTATAATTATCAGTATACGCTTCATCCCGCAACTTAAGCCGTGTCTTGCTCAACGCAGTGTTTGCATAAAAGATAAGTGAAAGAATTTACTATACACGCTCATCCTATAAAAAGGTCGCGCTTGCCAAACACCATAAATATCAATTTATAAACTAATATGGCGTCATATTTTATGCTAAAGTACCTTAGCATGTACTATTTTGTCCTCTAGGCTACTCTCGGGCTTTTGTTTTTTTAATATGAAAGCGTATTAAAATCTGAGCATTTTTATAGCCTTGTGATTTACGGAGATTTTATTTGCTGAGGTATATTATACAGTATCTCTAAAAAAGTAACATTTTTATCTAAAATACTGGACAGCTCATACAGTATATTAAAAACATATTTTAGAGACGAATTTGACGATCATTTAAATAATGGTTTCCACGCCAATTTTCGTGACGTGCAGGCGCAGGACCGACTCTTAACATGCCCATCCTAAGCAGAGATATTCTTTCTTGTCAGGCAATAAGAAGATCAGCCAGCGATGTCCTAATCAAACCTGAAAACAACGCCGGAATCGAACCCACGACCACGAGTCTTCAGAGCTAGTATTGCAACACGGAGTGCGTAGGCGTTTTGAGCTAGTACAGAGTGAAATATATTTTTACACTTGGTACTAACTTCAAACGCAAATTTGCTAAAACTGAGCAATTAACCGTGAATCGTAATGCATACGGGTACCGTTCCTCTAATGGTTTCGTGGGACTGTCGATTTCAAAGGTAAAAACGAGGCCGGGGTACTTAGACAACTAGTATGCGATAATTAAGACCTCTGTGGCTCAATGGTTTTGCGTGTAGCAGCTCAAGCCGGGGCCCGTGTCGTGAGTTCGATTCCCGAGTTAAAAACGTGTTAATTTTCAAGTTGGTTAAAAAAATGCTGGCTGATCACCGATTTGTCTGATAGGCATGTAAAAGGCGGTCCTGTGCTTGATCTCTCGCCTGTCGTGTCGGTCTTTCATCCCACGTATTGTCCAAAGAAATTATAGAATACATGTTGTAGAAGTACCCTGGATAGCTACCGCGATGAATGGCGACGTTTTAAGAATCAAAGGTCGAAAAATGGACTCAGATGGACTTTGATGATGTGATTTGTCATTGTATCCACTTTAACCCATCGATCCCCAAGCGGCTCCCGGCTGCCGCATAACATTAATATTGTGTTTACGGTATACAATATAATGAGGAATACATTACAGAACATAGTATATTATAATATGCAACTAACGTCATTATTTAGTTTCATGTATCTGGAAAACAGATTACCTGGATCTAGATTCTAGAGCATAAATTTAAACCTGAGTTAGAGCCCTGCGGATATAAAAATTAGCATATTTTCCCTTCAACTTCGCTCTAAAATTGCACGATAAACGTGCATGGATAGTCCATACAAGAGACAGAGGAAATTGATAGATATGGCTTGAAGAAATATTGATTTTAGAGGGCCCACCGGCGCGGCGTCCGATGTTAATATCAGTGAGCGATTTTATAAAGGAGGGAAATACTGATAGAAATAATGCAACGTCGTACACGTTATAAAAATATCGGTCAAAAACTATAAGAAAATTTAAATCATGCCATATTGACTGGTCTTACAATACAATATTAAAAAAAACTTTATTGAACACCAAAAATACGAAATAAAACAATCATTTTAATTGTATAATGCACAGATTCGAACTAATTGCTAACTAGTAATCTAGTATTTTAACCGACTTCAAAAAAAAGGAGGTTATCAATTCGACCCGTATGTAATATTTCCAGAACTGTCCAGTTTTCGTATATGTTAGTCTATATCAGCGTCTGAACAAATGTGCCAAATTTCAAAAGTGTATGTATGTAGGTATGTTTTTGTTTTATTTTCGCATATCTCCGGAATACAAGACAAATTAAGGTAATTCTTTTTTTTGTTGTACCAGGTATTGTTCAACTTAGAGGGAATGCAGAATGCTGCAAGTTTCAACAAAATCGGTTCAGTAGTTTTTGAGATAGGGAATTTTAATTCTCAATTACCTACAATTTTGAAGTCGGTTTTATTTATTTTAAATAGTACATTACGCACCAAGGGAAGAAAGTATGACATTTCAACCCGCGCGATATTGTCAGCCGAGCCGAAGGCGAGGGTGACAAAAGCGTCGGTTGAAGTGTCATGCTATCCTCCCTTGGCGCGTATAGAACTTTTCATCATACAAGGGACCGAAAGTTTAATGACATCGTATAAGTAAAAGAAAACCGAAAACCGAAATTAGTCGTAGACGGGGCCCGGGGAGTAGCCCCGGTGGGGGGTATTACTAGTAAACAATTTTGTTCTTTACCATTGTCTTATAACTAATTTAACGCCTCCGTGGTCCAGTGGCTTAGAGCGCGGCTCTTTACTCGGATGTCGTGGATGCGATTCCCATGTTGGAAACATGTTATTCCCAAGTTCGATTAGGACAATGCAGGCTTATCACCTGATTGTCTGACAAGCAAGATGGTCCATGCTTTGGATAGGCATGTGAAAAGTCGATCCTGCACCTGATCTCTCGCCAGTCGTGCGGTCTTCCGTCGCACTGGGTTATGAGAGTAAAGGAATAGAGAATGCTCTTGTGTACTGCGCACACACTTGGGCACTATAAAACTACTCCTGCGTAACTGAGCTGATTTCAATGAAACCGGTCACCGTCACCGAAACCGGTGTGGGAGTTATTATTATAGCTATCTAAACTTGTAAAATGTGCCATATCTATCACATTTCTAGTCTATTCTCTCTATGAACGAGGCACATGTTCGTGTGGGAAATTATTCGACATTTTATTACACTGTGGATCGGACTGTGATTAATTCGTGGTTTAAATCTTTTCACTCTGTGCCGTATATTGGTAATAGCGATATTATCGAGTTTCATTTCGTCCTAGTTATTCATTCTTTATCGGGTTTCGTCCTAGTTTCTCTTCATCGTTATTAAGGAACGTACAATAAACCAATTTGATGATGTGCTTTAATTATTTTTCTAAAATTCGTGATTCATGAAATACGACGATATCTAAAATTATAAGGTACGAACACTAATCTACAATTGCACTTGCATACGGGAATGCACAAAACGATTACAGGTCGATCTGCCATATTCTGCCTAATACTGTACGGGGGAAATGAACTGGTATTTTTACCCGACTACGGCGAAGCAAAAAGGAGGGTTATGATTTTGACCTGTATGTATGTGGGTATGGATGTTTGTCTGTTCCCTCGTAACTTTAAAATTACTTAACCTATTTAGACAAATGAGGTGTTATTGGAAGCGTCTTGATTGTCCGCTGGTTATAGGCTACATGACTTTACGTAAAATTGACTATAGCGCCATTTAAGGCACTTAAAGTATAGAACAAAAAAAAAAAAACCTGACTATGTTGTGTGGGGTATCAAATGAAAGAACTTTGTTAGCATATTTCAAATATATAAATTTTATTAGCTATTTTCCACGGGTTTGCTTGCAATCACCTGATTATTGCATGAATTCATGATTATCACTTCAATACAATAATAAAAAAAAATATAAAACAATAATTAATTATCTGGGTGAGGCCGCCAATTTTTGCTGATATGACGCAGAAAAATTTTGCGAGAGAAAGAAAATCTACGCTGCTTGTGACGTTGGAGCACCTAAATTGTAGGGAATTTATTTCTCTACGCTATCATAGCGTAGAGAAAATCAAACTTATCTCTGTAAATAATACACAATGCGGTTTGTATTATAGCCCCAAACATGGGCCTTTTGACTACTCACATGATGCATTGATCGTTTTATGTGAAACAGTAATACTTACATTTGTGTCATAAAAAAACTTCCTTTGAAAAAACTGTGTACACAGCCCGACTGAGGTTCAAATGTGAACTGTCAAGAAATGGCGAATATTACGAGATTTTCCATAGAACACGTAAAAACTCAGCGTTGCCACTTCCCGATTTTACCTTCCCTAACTCCCAACGATAACAATAAATCGGTATTATTGATGACGTTTAAAATGTGGGGTTGAATTGATGTTTCTAACGATTCATTTGATTTGAAAAAGTTTATAAAGAAAGTTATCTTAAAATACTATAAGAATTAGATGAGGTAATAGCCATTTATATAAGTATTCATAACATATCAAATTTATCTTCAAATCTGTCATACTTACTGCTACGGCGACAGTTAAAGTGCACCTCTTCCACGGCGGATTGTATATTTTAAGCTATTTTCTTACCTTTTTTTATGTTTAATTGTAAATATATTTTTAGACTATTATTGGAATCCAAATAATTCTAATGCATGCTTGAGCACTTTGTTTTCTTCGTTAGAATCAGTTTTCGAGCATAAGATAAACACAATACTTTTTAAAATACAAAGGGCGGAGAAAAATAATTGCAAAATCAGCAAAAATTGGCGGCCTCGCCCATCTATATTCTATAGCAACACTTATTCAAAGTCACTCTAAAATCAGTTAAAGGTGCAGTCGGGCAAATTATTCATCACTCTCACTGATATGAGAATCGTCCGAAACTACCCCCCCCCCCCCCCCCCCCCTCCTGAAATTCGAAATCGCGTCGTTACACAAAGTTATAAATTGAACGTGAAATTATTGTACCCTAAACATATACTTTTTGAGTATCCTTTGATTAGTCCGTGCAATCCACGAAGACGCGCCCCACCACTTTTTGGGTGAACATCTTTAACTTTGATC
Organism: Lysandra bellargus; assembly: GCA_905333045.1. Taxonomy (NCBI): domain Eukaryota; kingdom Metazoa; phylum Arthropoda; class Insecta; order Lepidoptera; family Lycaenidae; genus Lysandra; species Lysandra bellargus. The sequence goes on along the minus strand of HG995335.1, from coordinate 7,060,343 downwards.
GTGACGCTTTTTCTTAATTGGTCTATTTATTGTAGTCTGAGCGAGTACTGATAGGTAATTAGTGCGTACCGACAACACTCAACATTGGCGAAAGCTTGCACACATATACTATGAACAATTTGGAGGAATAGAATAGTGGGGCGCGTCTTCGTGAATTGCACGGACTATACCATGTGGTACCTGCACTATCGGCTAGAACGGACAGGCTGATATTTTATCTTCGTGATCGGGTCCCGTTTTTACCCTTTGAGTAAGGGACCATAAAAAGGAGAAAATTAACCATCTCCGTTATTATGCTATGCTAACGCGGACGAAATCGCGGGCAACAGCTAGTAGAACAATAAATAACTATTCATTTGGTCACTAGAATCAAATTAATTGCAAAAAATCCTTATGGTCGTAGATCATTTGAGGAGTTGGGAAGGTTTAGAAAATCGAGCGAATCTTAGCCCCAAAATAATTGAAATAAAAATAAAGTTTAAAAAACTATAACCCGACTACTAAAACGCGCTCTAAAAAGTACGAAACAAGAAAATAGTTTACAGGGATATGGAAATAGCCGTGGTCGTATGCCACCTACTATTACAGCAAAACAGATTCATTATCTATACATCTATAAATATCTATACATCTATATATAATATATATACATCTATACATCTATACATATTCTATACATTCTATACGGTCTATACATTCTATACAAACTGTAGAAATGAAGATTCTGTACATTAAACATATTCAAAAAATAATAAGCGGATGGTGTCACTACTCACTACATCGCTATAGAAGCCAAAAATGTGGTCAGTTTTTTTGTCTGTCTGTCTGTTTGTCGTTTTTTTGTCTGTCTGTCTGTCTGTCTATATGTTTGTTCCACTATCACACGAAAACTACTGATCCGATTTGAATGCGGTTTTCGCAGCTATATTTGTCTTCTTCCGACTTAACATCTGGTGTATAAAATTTTTTCTCCCCACCCCTTTAAAGGGACGAAAGAGGGGGTCTTTTTTTTTAATGCAATAAGGGGGCAAACGAGCCCCTGAGCGAGCAACCTGATGGAAAGCAACTTCCGTCGCCCATGGACACTCGCAGCATCAGAAGAGCTGCAGGTGCGTTGCCAGCCTTTTAAGGGGTAATAGGGGAGGGTAGGGAAGGAAATAGGGAAGGGTAGGAAAGGGAAAAGGGTAGGGGATTGGGCCTCCGGTAAACTCACTCACTGACGAAACACAGCGCAAGCGCTGTTTCACACCGGTTTTCTGTGAGGACGTGGTATTTCTCCGGGCGAGCCGGCCCATTCGTGCCAAAGCATGGCTCTCCCACGTGAAAATTTTGTATAAGACTTTTGCTTTAACACGACAACTACTGAACCGATTAGCATACGGTTTTCGCAGATATATTTGCCTTCTTCCAACCCAACATCTGGTGTATAAAAATCATCCCCCCCCATCCCTCTAAGGGGACCAAAGACGGGGTCAGATTTTGTATCAAACTTTTTTCTTTAATGGACTTACTTCATATTATTAACTGTTTTTCCAACTTAACTTCTGTTGTATAAAATTATTCCCCCCACCCCTCTTAGGGGACAAAAGAGGGGGTAAGATTTTGTATCAACTGATGAAGTAGAAATACTATGATGGCAAAACAACGTTTACCGGGACAGCTAGTAGATAATAAATGGGCATAAATACGACCACGGCTATCCTTTAAACATTAATTCCATATCCCTATAAACTGTTTTCTTGTTTCGTACTTTTCAGAGCGCGTTTTAGTAGTCGGGTTTTAGTTTTTTAAACTTTATTTTTATAAATCATATAGATTTCCCACAAGAATAAAATTTAAGCGAATACCTCTATATTCCGAACACTATGAAATTTGAAAGTATTTTAACGTTGCCGGCCTTTAGAAGTGCTTTTGAATTCTGATTTAGGCTTAAATGTCTTGGCCTACGACACTTAGCGCTAATAAAATTTGGGAGAACTGATTTTACGGTGATTAATTTAATAAATTCTTTTGTTTTCTATTAAATAATGTGCAAGAAAATTAAGTAACGTTTAGCAAAAAAATGTGAGCAACTTTTCGGCGATTCACCATCACAGAAATCAACAAAGTCAAAACAACGAAACAATTTACAGTTCCCGTGCATTAATTAATAACAAACTGTATAAATATTGTAAACAGCACCTACCTAATAGACATAATAATATTAAAGTAAATCGTCAAGCTTAAGGGTGGGTTTCTACTGACGCGGAGAGGAGCTTAGCGGTGCCGAATTGACCAATCACCATGCTCGAAATCTCCGCTCCGTTTCGCTGCTATTCCGCTGGAATAGCACGCTCCTCTCTGCCCCGCTCCGCGTCAGTGGAAACCCACCCTAATACTTGGAAAAAAATCTCAAATATTAAATTCTCTCCACTGATATCTCAACAAACATTCCTTTTTAGGGCCCTTCCACACGAAGTTCTTTTGCGCACTGACGACGCGCGTTTTCATCGCGTTTTGGGAAATATAAACGCTTCAACTTCCAAGCGGCCACATACGGCCGCGAGAACAATAGATTTCCAAGATTCCGCGATCGAAGGATCAAAACTTTAGGCTTCCTTGCGTTTGCTGAGCGTTCAACTCGCGTTTATGTCGATACAAACGAGCGTAAAAAAACGTCGTGTGGAAGGGTCCTTATTTACACAAATCTAACTCGAAAGAGACTGAAAATATTGAGCACATTTATATTCAAACTTAGGTAACACTTTAGAGTTACTTGAAACATCAAAGCACCGCCAAGGACCGCGCAGATTGGAAACCGATTTCAAGAGAATTATCTTACGGATGAATTCAAGGAACTGAGGCCACAAAAATGGCGTAATTCATCACCTTTACTATTATTAGGTTCTCGATTCGTCAGTTATTTACCCGATCATTTTAAGTTTGTTGGAGAGTTAAGTGTTGAAGAACTTGGGTAGATAAACACAAATCTAAAATTTTATAAAAAACTCGTTAACCTGCACCAAAAATTAGGGATTATCCGTAAAGTACGTCACGATTTCCATGTTTTAGACCCCCACCCCCAACGAGCTTATATAAAATACTAGAGTAGCAATGTCATACAAATCATTTGTAAAAATGTGTCACCACTTGATAGTTCAAAAGAGTTTTGAGGATAAAATATGCCAAACTATACGTCACATATGCCTGCAGGCATCTTCGAAGTGACAACGCGTCGCAGCCGTATATTGCCAATCTAGTTACGTTAGTAACTGCATAGAATATAATTGCCCACCCCTCTTGTCACAGGTGGTCACACAACAAGTGTGACCACCTGTGGTGGGATGGATTTTTCAAAACTTGGGTTCGGAAGTTTAAAAATTGAATTTACGCGAGCGAAACTGAAATGGGCTATAATTATTAGTTTATTTGTATTAGACGACTCCTGCAACTCTGTTGCACCGAAAGTCGTTTATGGCGCAGGCGGCAGCAACCATATTTTTTTTTCAAAAAAACTATCATAATATTATTATGTCCCTTCCTAAACTCAAAGTAACTGAGACAGACAGACAGACGCAATTTTTAATTATAAATGCGAAAGTGTGTCTGTGGGCGCGCTATGAGCATTTTGCCGCCCGCGCTGAAAAAACGTTAATAATACGTAAAAAAATAGCTTGTTAGTCTTGCGCTTTATAGTAGCTGCCCCTAATATCTTTAGCTATGCGTGCTGTAAAGCTGGACGCCGTCAGAACACTGGGGCCTGCTTAAAGTTAAGTTTCTTACCATGGCGGCAGATTGCTCACCGCGCGCCCACTGTCGTAAGTAAAAATTTAGACATTATTTTTTCCAAAGTTGCAATACTGACTTTATTTTATGGAGGTTTTGCTACATAAACAATTTCTTTCAAATACTAAATTATGGTGCCAATCAAGTCATAATATTATTATAATATGACCTCAAGGTCTTCTATAGACATATTTCGTATTTCTTTGAGGAACCAAATTACTCGATTTGTACAAGCAGACCTAGATCATCTTACAAGAACGTAGATGGATCTTTGAAAATATGTGCACTAAAAAGGGTGTTACAGATGGTCAAAGTTGCTGTGAAATGAATATCCATACTAATATTATAAATGCGAAAGTGTGTCTGTCTGTCTGTCTGTCTGTCTGTCTGTCTGTCTGCCTGTTACCTCTTCACGCTCAAACCGCTAAACCGATTTTGCTGAAATTCGGCATGGAGGTACTTTGAGTCCCGAGAAAGGATATACTTAGGATAGTTTTCATCCCAGAAACATGTACGGTTCCCGCGTGATAAACGAATTTTGGCGCAACGGAGTTGCGGGCGTCATCTAGTTGCTTATACTTTTGTGAAGACTGTTTAGATAAAACATATCCTGCAGATATGGAAAACATAATTATTGTGATCCTTTTTTCTTAAATTTTTCAGAATTATATAGGGTATGATTTAGGATAAAGTAAAAAGAGTCAGTAAAAATATTAAGTTTTCTAAAATGTTTTGTAAGCCGAAGTCCTTAAAACAGATTTTAATAAATATACTGAATTTTCATTGTTATTTGTGTGTTATTTAAATCATGTCAAAATAAATTGATAGTATTCCTTAATTTTTACTAAAAATAGGTAAAGAAAAGGGGCGGCAAAATGCTCTACACGCGACCACTGACGTTTCACGGAATAACGCGCCCACTCTAGGGTTAGTATGAAAGCTTCATGATCTAATTTATGGCCGTACAAATTCGGCGGTAGATAAAACTCAACAGCTGTCGATATTCGTCACCTCCATAAATATGGGCTCCTTGTAATTTTCAAATTCCAGCACCTTATATTTTCATTATTACATTGACTTTTCGAGATTTATGTTTCGTTGGAAAGTATATTAATTTCAATTATGCGCGAAACATGTGCATAAAAGTATCGGCGCAAACGGGCGACTGGCGACCGCGACTTATTAGTCTTCAAAATTGTCGTTTTTTAAAACTCATCAAGGCCATAATATTACGTCGTGTATTTTAACCAAACATGCGACGCGATTTACAGTTTGTTCATTGTTTGGTAAAATTGTCGTCACCTCACCTAGTCGCTCGCTTGTTCCACCTCAAAAAAATATTTATTTTGTTTGATATTAAGAAAGAATAATTATGTGACAAACATATTACCTCATACGTGAAGATTTGTTTTTCTAAGAAATTTGTTTTGTTTGCCTTATGAGTTTTAATAATCGGTATCAAGTATGAACATTGAACACGTGTTATTGGTATAATGTAAAATAGTAATAATAAATATTATTGCAAATAAAAATAAGTTACGAATATTTAATGTCAAAACTGAATAGTTCAACCGTCAATTTATTCCACTTAACGCTACGATTTACGAATAATAATAGTTTTTATTATGCGTAGACTTAACGTTATTATTATTTTGGTTGACATTTTATTTAGAAATCACTCTTTTTTTTCTTATTTCACGCAGCAATCGTGATATGCCACCGCCCACTATATGAAAAAAAAAATTTAGCGCCCCCATTGTTTCATTTGAAATAAAATGCATTCAGAAGAAATAAATCACCCCTCAAGCCTCTACACAACGCCCCCATGTTTTTTCAGGGTTTCACACCGCCCCCCTTTAGACCTCCAGCGCTCACAAGGGGGCGTTATCGTCCACTTTGGGAAAGACTGGTATAGACTATAGTTATATGGTTTCATTTTCTACCCACATTGGTCTAGCCGCTAGCGTCTTTTCTACCTTTGGTCTAGCGAGCCATGCCACCCCTGCTTTGTAGTGGCGTAGAGTAAAATGAAACCTATAGCCCAGAGGTCACCAAATGGCGGACCGCGGTCCGCATCCGGACCGCCGACCCATTGTGTGCGGACCAAGCATTTTCGAAGTTGAACTTCGTTAAAAATAAATTTCAAAACAAGCAACAAAATTGACACTTTTCTCATTGATATTAAATAAAGACCTCTGTAATTTCCGAAATGACCTTTGTTTGATAAATATATTTTTTTATACTTGAAATGTGTGCACTGCAAAGGTCATATTTTCATTTCTTAAAATGGACCCCGAGCGAAACTAATTGGTGGCATAATATTCGAATTTTTGTCGGTCGCGTTCGCTTGCTATGATCGGAACGGTACCTTGTAGATCATAATACCGTCGGTTAAGTTCTTCAATCGATGACGTAGCGGTACAAGAAGGCTCTCTTATACTTTTATTATTTACGACAAAATGTTATATTGGAGATAAATTGTATTTTATGATCGCTTGGCAGTAAGAAGTAACAAAGGTAGATCGTAAAATGCCATCACAAAATTATAAAAGAATACAACATTGGGTATGAAATTTTATAACTTTATTTTGTTGCGCTTCAGTTGCTCTAATCTTGTGATTTCAGACAATATTGTAATCAGTTATTTTTTTTACTAATAATAATATTATTGTCTACACTGCCTTAAAAGAGGTTATAGTTATTTTTTTGCACGAAGGTTTTAGGGCAGAGAAATGATTTGAAATAAAAAAAGATTGTATGTACAGCTAGATATACTAGACAGATAATAAAGTAGGTAAGTTACAAGGTTTGTTCAAATTATGAGGGAAAAAAATTAGTAATTGCTTTTAAGTTGCGAAATGTTATCCCACTTCATCCACTCAAAATTATCTTCAATTATAATAATTTGTTAAATTAGTATGACTAAGAAGACCAGTGTTTTCCAACCTATTTTATATTTACTTAAATAATTATCTTGACCTACAGAAGCATTGCAACCACCAAGAGGGTTGCGAGTTGCGACCCACAGTTTCATAAACGCTGAAGTGAACTGAAATACCTTGTCTGTCAAGTTTATAAAGCATTTACCTACCATGACATTAACTGTGAAGATATTTGATTTGATATAAAATACCTGTCATCCAGAGTGGAGTGAATATTTTCATCGAGGGTATGGGACATAGGTAAGTAATAAGTTAAAAGTAAAGTCTAAATAACCTGCCCCCCTAGACAAATGGCAAACGGCTACAAAATGTATGCGATTTGACGTAAGTCGTCGCTTCGCTAGCGAATACTAATGTCGAATCCCATACATTTTGTAGCGTTAGCGTTAGCGTTAACTATAATCGTTTGCCACTTGTGCAGGGGGGCTGGTCACATCATAAAAAAAGAATAAAACTAACATCATAAAAAAAAATTGCAGTGTCGCGTTCATAGCGAATCTAACAATAGATTTCAACCTCAAATCAGACTATAGTTGCAGAGTATACCTACCTAGGAGATAAACAAATTCAGAGAAGAAGAAAACTTAATAATTATCCTTATTATTAAAAACGCCCGCAAGTCCGTTGCGAAAAAATTGGTTTCGTCGCAATTTTTTCCAGGATAAAAAGTAGCCTATGTCCTTTCCCGGGACTAAAAGTATATCCATGCCAAATTTCAGCGAAATCAGCGGTTTCGGCGTGAAGAGGTAATAGACAGACAGACAGACACACTTTCGCATTTATTATATTAGTATGGACTAGATGCCGCCCACAATTATTCCTTTTCGAAAAATCGTTTATCGCGCGGAAATTGTACATTTCACCGGAATAAAAAGTATCTTATGTCCATTCACGGGGCTCAAACTATCTCCGAGCTAAATTGCATCAAAGTTTAGCCATGAGGGGGTAACAGACAGACACACTTTTGCATTACAATATTAATACGGACATGGATTCAAAGGCAATTTTATGATTTGAAAAGAACTCGTCTTTTAGAGCCTAAAGTATAATTTACACAGAGCCAGTACTGGCTGCCAATAAGACTGGCAGCCAGTATTGGCTTGACATATGCCGCATGTGAACAGTTTGGCCTGGCTTGAAAAACTCGCGAATTCGAGTCTGAAAATCTGGGTCATGTCAATCATAAAAATTGTCTTATGAAGCTATTATTAACTTTTATTAAGGTCGTTCGGGTAGAGCACTACGATCGAGGGGTCGGTAAGCTAATAAATCATAAATCATAATATTTTAGTAGCAAAAATTAATACATTAAAATTATTGCAAAAGCTGTTTTATTCAGGCGCCGATTCTTGTCCCATCGAAGAAATTGATTCAGGCAGATGACAGACCTATATCATTTGGTCGGGTTATGTATTCAACATTCGACCTCTGTGGCTCAATTGTTTGAGTGTGTGGCAGCTCAAGCCCGGGGGTCGCGGGGTCGAATCCCGCCGACGGTACAAAAAGTTTTCAATGTTCCCGGGTCTGGATGTGTATTAAATATGTGTATTTTGACCGAAGCCACGTATATATTATTATTTAACTTTTAATTATAATTATATTATCAAATCATTCATTCAATTGAAGTTATTCATCATTTAGGGCCTGTTTCACCACTTTCTGATAAAGTGCCAAATCGATGGGTCCTACGTATACTGGCGTAAGTGAAAAAAATAGATTTTACAGGAGAGCCAATTAAGTTGTCAGAACCATATTTTTGGGTCATATCTTGTGACCTATTTTAACGAATTTAGTGAATTTTTGCATGTAGCCTTATCAATTAATGCTTTTCTTATTACTGGTAGCAAATTTTATGCATATTCAATATTTTTTTAGATTTTACACATCGGCCCTTTTACGTCGTCGTATTTCTATAATGATATGCTTATTGTTCAACGTAAACAGATTTAAATGATCATTCGCCCTTTTACTAGGCTCAACGTAAATATAATATTTTAAGAGATTCCTGTTTTTTTTAGCACGTAATTATTTAACTGTTATCACGTTTTACTGTCTACAAGGAATCAGTTAGAAAGTATTGCTCATTGTGTAGTTATTTCAGTTTAACGCAGCTACGCCCATATACTGTGCTATACATTAGAATGTTTAAGAGGCCGGGTGCCATCGAAATTCTCATACACACGTAATACCAAAATCTTTTTCTCATACGAAAATATTTAACATGTTTGAGTTATTTTTCAGCTTAAAATAGTAATTACCTAGGTTCCTGCATATTTATTTTTCACAAAATATTAAAACGCAAAAAAAAATTTTTTGTGTTTAAATATTTTGTAGTAAATTTACTACTAAATATTGAATGAATTGAATTTCGATGGCACCCGGCACCTTAAGGTAAGTATTTCAACTTAAAGTGTGTAAATTTACAAATAAAACAATCTGCTTAATTTTTCATGCTTTTATTTATGATAAATTGTTTGTAGGCGGCAATATAATGAAGTAGGTTCAATAATAAACTAAAAATTTCTTCATGAAATCAAACGACAATTTAGAATGCAATCAAGTATCTACTACAAAATATGATAAATAATATTATTGAATATAAAAATATAATTATGACAACTTTTAACCTTTTGTTGACAGTTATATGATGTAAGATAATATTAAAATAAAATGAGACCACTTCTAATTCTTCTGCAAAATCAACTTTTAAAAAGTAAGAGGAACAACATGATAATCTAATCACAACTTTTACTAGTAGAGTATCTCTCAAAAAGCAAACATAACAAAAAATAAAATATTATTAAACGTTTTCTGTACCCACTTAATTTGAGACGAGCCAAGCGAAGCACAAGGGCACTACCTACCTTTTCTCGAAGTGTTTCGGCGTTTTTTTTAACCTTCATAGAATTGGTTTCCGTTGTAGCAGATAGTTCATATTTTCAGGATATAATGTCATCAATAGACTTATTGAGCATACAAAGTCTCAATTGAATATCTTCTATACTTTAGATTTTATTGATATCCAAAATACACCGATTTCGTCACTGACACACTGATGGTCATCAAAATGTTGAGCTACTTCCTGAAGTGCTAGAAAGCTGAAATTTGATATGCAATCTTAGTTTAGTATACAACCAACAAAATAATTCATAAACTTGTGATTTTCGTCCCTCATCCCCTAAAATGGGGGTGAGTGGAATCTGACCCTCGTAGAGTTGGTTTCCGATGTGCCAGATAGTTTATATTCTCAGGATATAATGTAAATAATAGACTTATTGAACATACAAAGTCTCAATTGAATAGGTTTAATACTATTCAATTGAATATTTTAAATATTTTATTGATATCTGAAATACGCCGAAATTTGGTTATACGCCGTAAAATAAGTTTAGTAGGAGGGTAATGGAAGTTTAAATAAGACTTTTATCAATTTTATGAATAACTAGCTGTCCCGGTGAACTACGTGTCACTTTAAAACCTTCCCTGGACTTCTACGAATATTTTAAGACCAAAATCAGCCCAATCCGTTCAGCCGTTTTCGAGTTTTAGCGTGACTAACACATTTGACAATCCATTTATATATATATATATATATATATATATATATATATATATATATATATATATATAAGAAGAGGACATGAAAGTTTACACGGGATGGACATATTTAACTAAAAACCTCTTAATAAAAAATAATAAAAAACACTAAAAAGACTAAAAAGACTGCCTAGCAAGTAGCAACTTACAAAAAGGACTGAAATCCCACCAAAAACATTTCATGTAAAAGTTACCTCGAAGACCACAAAAGGTTTGCTCTGTGAAAAAGACATCAGATCTTATGTAGAGCCAAGCTTCTGAATCGACGCGGCCTAACTCTATCGATTCTAACTACAACAAATTCTACATATCAGTATGTATGGCTGGTATTGCTGTCATTAATACGAGATGCCTCTACGTAATCATTAGCGCTTGTTAGTTGTAAGTCTGTATCAGTAAGAAGATCAAAAGACAAATATTCAACTGCATATTCCGCACCAGAACCAGAAGGAAGAGGAGAAACTGCAATCAAAGAAAATTTATGAATACTTTAAAACCATCATTTACTAATAACCAAAAAATATTTATTTGCACTGATATCAAGAAATAGGCATACGAATATAGATTTAGAAAAAAACCCTTATAAATAATTCGCCAAGTGCGAGTCGGACTCGCGCACGAAGGGTTCCGTACCGTTATAGAGCAAAAAAGGCTAAAAAAATGTTTATTGTATGGAAGCCCCCCTTAAATATTAGTATTAAATATTTTGTTTTTAGTATTTGTTATTATAGCGGCAACAGTTATAATACACAATCTGTGAAAATTACAGAAGTCTAACTATAGCGGTTCTTGAGATACAGCCTGGCGACAGACAGACAGACAGACAGACAGACAGACAGACAGATAGACAGACATACAGACAGACAGACAGACAGACGGACGGACGGACGGACGGACGGACAGACAACGAAGTAAGTTGGGTACGGAACCCTAAAAACGTACACGAATGAAATAATTTATTTACTTAATACAAGATAGACTTCTGTACATACGCACTTACGCCACTGTATGTTTTAATGACTTTTAATAATCACATAATAATTTGCTTACTTTAGGATAAAAGGTGATAAATAACCATTCAAAAAAATAAATAAAAAAACCATGTTGCGTTTTATTAGATGCCAAAAATACAATTTTTAAATCAAAGGCGTAAGTGATTACCCTAAAAATTGAACTACGTAAATGGGCGAAAGCGAGTTCACGCCTTTTTACGAAGTATACCATTAAATTACTACTAAATGTTAATATTTTGCAACAGTGATATGTAAATATCACTTCACTAGAATAAATAACAACAACAAAATGGTTGACTCATCTTACCTGCACAATCAGTTTCATTATTTTCGTCTTCGGTGTTTAAATCACTACTGTATTTTCTTTGGCCAATAATTTTATTTAAGATTTTTTGAGCCCTTGTGATTGGCATTCTTTTTGCTGGCGGCATTTTTGTTAAAATACTTATTATTATATTATAAAAAAACATTATACTGCGCTGAAAACGAGCGAGCATACCAAAGGTAACGGACGTCGCCGCAACACAGTATAACGGCCTAAGCGGCAACTCCGCCCGCGCGCCGCTCCCCTGACTCTTGGCTTTGGCTATGTAGATGGGCGAACCGTCTGATTGGGCTTTATACGTGACGTAGATTTACATTTACGCCTTTCTGACTAAAATTTTATTTTAAAAATAATCAACAGAAAAAAATAATTCTTCACGATATTATAGATTAGAGCAAAGTGAAATCATTGGTCATATAATTGGAAAAAGGCGCAAGCGGCAGTTTCGCCTCTATACGTAGGACCCATCGAAATAGGCTATTAACAACTTTTTTGACAGATACTCCATACTTCATCTGTCAAGTTAAGTGGTGGATAGCCTATTCCGCACTTATCAGGAAGTGGTGAAACATGCCCTTAATAATTTATCTCTGAGTACGGCAGTTAAATTCACGTCTTTTTAACTATATTTGTGAAAGCAATATACTCGTACATTACAATGGAGTTTTTTATTACTTAACTGTGATTAAATTATTTTTAACAAAAAAATTAAAACCGACTTCCAAAGTAAAAACAATAGTAATATGAACTAAAAAGTAATAAATAACTCTTACTCTTTAATAGTGCCTTTTTCAGAATTCGTCGAAATCTCAACTATTTCTGTACATACTACTGCAGTCTTCATTATTTTGAAGTCGGTACCAGCTAATTTAATCGTGAGTTCAGTAATGTCAGAATATCTGAAACTTTTAGGACTGGTACCGACTTCAAAGTAATGAAGACTGTAATATGTACAGAAATAGTTGAGATTTAGACGAATTCTGAAAAAGGCACTATTATAGAGTAAGAGTTATTTATTACTTTTTAGTTCATATTACTATTGTTTTTATTTTGGAAGTCGGTTTTAATTTTTTGTTAAAAATAATAATTTCACTCTTTTTAGTTTTTTACAAAATAAGGCTTTATGCGTAAATTACCAATACGAATGTTAACTATTCACATTATGTTACTCTAAGCGAAATTGTGGTAAATGCTTGCATTTATCTAAGCGATGCAATGGTGCAATTTCCAAACTTTTATCTTTAAAGGTCCAGAAGTTCTGCTCAGTGCCTTTGGACCAAGAGATACCTTCGTATGAAATTTATCTTATTCGTAACATATGTTTAACTTACTAGAAACAACATTTTAACCACTATGAGTGTTTTGATAAATTTCAAGGATTTCCCTCGATTGCTCATAGATCCCATCATCAGCTCACCACTTTCGTAACTGTTCGTATCCTATACAGCAACATGAAAATTTTAATAATCGGTCCAGAAATAGCTAAATAATCATCAAAAACAATGCTTCGATGAAAAATATCACGAAAAGTACCATTAATTGGGTCATAGTGTGATGGCCCATGATATAATTATAGTTGTGATGATGATGATCAATCAAATTGATGTGTTGGCTTATGCTTTCAGTTGTTTAAACAACGCCGAAATCCCCGAACCAGTACCTATAAGCATTCAAAAGTTCTGTTCAGTACCTTCGGATCCAGGGTATAACCTGGTGCGAAGTCTTACTTTTTGGTAGTATTTACTTTGAATGCTACAGAAAAAGTTGAAATCACTATATGTTTCCATACAAATTTCAAGGAGTCCCCTCGATTCCTCAAGGATCCCATCATCAGATCACCACTTTTGTGAATATGGTACCAAATTCGAGTTAAACCCTATACAACACAAAAAGAATTTTGAAAATCGGATCACAAACGGCTGAGTAATCGTTGAACATACAAAAAAAAAAGATACATACAGCCGAACGTATTACCTCCTCCTTTTTGGAAGTCGGTCAATGAAAATTTTGACAAAATCCTCACATATTATTTGACTCTTCATTTAATTTAAGTTAAATGTATCATTTAATATCTCAGTTAGGCTCTAGACTTCCATACTATATTTACTAATATTATAAATGCGAAAGTGTGTCTGTCTGTTACCTCTTCACGCCCAAACCACTGAACCGATTTTGCTGAAACTTGTTTGGGCATACTTTTAGCCCGGCAAAGGCCATAGCCTATTTTTAATCCCGGAAAAATGTACGGTTCCCGCGCGATAAACGAGTTTTGGCGTTACGGAGTTGCGGGCATCTTCTAGCTGTAACTATATTTGTGAACTGCTCTGAAAATATTGTAACATCTTATTATTGTACCTGCATTCTAAGCAAATAAACGATCTATCTATCTATCTATCTATGAACTTTGTGGATACCACAATACCTACTCTAGCAATATCTCGTACATTGCAATGGGGTCGTTAGCATGCTATGTCGGTCGGCGATCAGCTGTTCCGTGATTTATTTGGCTATTGACCTGCTTCGCTATCGCCGTATCTTTTCCGTTCCGTGGTTTGAGCACGTAAATCATGCTATCGATGTTTGAATGCAACGCAAATGTTTATTGCAATTTGTTTAACGGGACTAAGTTCTTGAAAGGTTGTTGTAATAAAACTGTTTTGATTTCCTTTACAGTGGTCGAGCAGAAAATATATATTATACATTTCTTTATACTGTACCTAAGTATTTTTAAAAAGGCCAGGTAGTAGGGTAGTGAATCAGCAGACATATTCTCTGAAAACAAAGTAAGATATCAAAAACCCAATCTCTTCATCTTAGCATCTCCAGTAAGCATAATGTAACTATTATTTTGAACCGATTTTCAGTAAGACCGTGGTCATTAAACTGATATGGTCTGATTAAGCTTTCCATTTTACACATTCATTTTCCAAAAATTTTACACGAAACTTTTATCATCGTTACAAGATTTTATTATAGCAATCAAATTACAAACTTATCTTTAGTATTCTCCTTACGTAATATTCTCTAATATTACAAGACCTGTTATATGCAAAAATCAAACTTCGCTTTTGAAGGCAGTTCATAAGACCCAATATAAGGTCCTCCTTTCAAAGGTGCTCCCGACGATATTAGCATGAAACAAGGGACTATAATAGATGCAGGAATATATTTAGTGCTTTTTCGGCCATGTTGAGTTACAAAAAGAAGCAGAATTTTTCGGTTACGTCAATGTTTTTAAGTAGGTTTTCTTTTGTTTATTTGCACATAGACGTTATAAGAAATGTAATTAGTATTTAAAGACTCTCTAGTAACACAGTAGAGCCTTAAAACCTAAAGAATATTCCAAAATCGCCTGAGTGACGAATACTTAAAAGTTAACTTGACAAAAGATCTATATAAGGTAACTAGCTGTCTCGGCAAACGTTTCTTTGCCATATTATATTAAGTATATCGCCCGTATTATTTTATTGAATTAGTGACTAAAATATAAGTATATCACCATGGCAACGTCCATGGCTAGCCCGTGACCCGCGTCGCATAAACAATGGTCGCTCTTTATAGACAAATAATTTGCAATAAAATAAAATTGCGACTATAATTTGAGATTTAAACTATCCTATCTCTCAAGTTGGATCGAACTGCACATGATGTGCGAATTTTATTATAATCGGTTAAGTGGTTTAGGAGTTTATTGAGGACAAACATTGTGACACGAGATTTATATATATTAAGATATACTAGGCGATTGTCTGACAGTTGCTTAGAAATACATCATACAATAATTATAACTTTAAAAATGATACAATGTAATTAAAATATAATCAAGGCGAGCGAAGCGAGCTCTAGTATATCCCAGCACTTTTGTGGTACACTTTACGGAAAAACTATCACGCCCATTGTGCTTTAATATAGTAATTTTTATTTATAATAATATGTAGTTGTGTTATTATCGGTTAGTTAAGGTTTGGTTACTATGAAAATATAAAAAAGACTGCCTGGATTATAACCACCAAGAAAAACGATGCGAGCCCTCACAGAGCTCGGTTTTTAGCTAGGATATAATATTATGGTAAATACGGTATGCTAAGTAATATTTGCTCAATTTACAACTAATTAGAATAGGCAAGTTTGACGTTCTTCCAACGCGATATCAATCTTGTTTCGAGTTTGTTCGCAATAATGTAGTGATGGAGATCGAATCATAATCTATATCGGATCAGACCGAATTTCAATACAAATTAGTTCTTATAATCAATATTATATCCCACAACCTGAGCACTTTTGTGGTACACTATATGGAAAAACTATCAATTTCAATCAACTATTGATTTGTGCTTTAACATAGTTATTTTTATATATACGTAGATGTGTTATGGGTTTATCGTTAATCGTTTTGGCAGCGCCGTTGGAACGCCGCACGTTCGAAGATGTGAGTCTGTTCTCGGATCCCGTCCGATGAACACGCGTTTCCCGCTCAAGTGCACGCTGCTAGGCGACTGTGGTGCTGTCTCTTTCTATAGACAGCGCGCTCTCGTTCGGCACACTTTGTGCTTGTTGCGATTTCGCGATCACGTCCGCGCCTCGAGGTTTTTCGATTTTAGTGTGTCCGCGATCGAGCGAACTCTGCGCCGGCGCTTGTTCGCCTCGCCCGAGTGTGGGCCCTCGCCCGCGCTTGCCGCCGTAGGTCGCGCCGCGCCTTGCTCGCCAGCGCCCGAGTGCAAGTGCTGTGAGTTTTGTGTGTGTTTCCCGACCGCCAGGAACACATCGTAAGTACGGTGATACGAAAAATAGGTACACTACACGAGGTTCGTACCTCTTTACACACCTCCCCTCCCGGTCGCCGGGCGGGGTTGTACCCTCTCGAAAATTCTCCATTAAGGGCAGACTGACCGACCGACATCATGGCCGACATGATTGACAAATTCTTGTCATTCCTTAAAGTTGAGTACCCTGACGCCGCGAAAAGATGGGACAACTTCGTGAGAAATCACGATGCTGATTCCCCCGTGTCTCCCGACTGTGACACCGCCGTGACTCCCGTAGAGTCCGTGGCCCCCCGACTTACTTACTCGTCTCCTTCTGAGATGTCTTGCTCGGAGCAAGAGACTGACATTGGTGAAGGTGACTTCATCACGGTCGTCAGTAAAAAGACGAAGAAGAGAAAGCGCGCCGAAGGCTCTTCCTCTTCAGTCTTGTCCTCCCCGACTAAACAGGTCGGAAAACCGAAGTCGAGAAAGACTAAACCGGCCCGTAGGCCCGAGCTACCCGCGACGTCCGTGCAGACTAGCAATGCCGCGTCCCCCGTTCGCCCCCCGATCGCCCCTCGGGCATTCCAGGCCTCGCAGGCCTCGCAAATAGTTCCGTCTCAGGCCCCTCTGGCTTCCGTGACGGAACTCGCTCCCAAAATGCCTCCTCCTATCATAGTACAGGAGAAGGAAAAATGGAATATCATTTCCGCCGCGATAAACGAGAAAAAGCTTCGCTACTCGACGGCTACCACAACTCCGATCGGGATAAAGGTCCAGGTCCAAACGCCTCAGGACCATCGCCTCCTAACTGCATTCCTCCGCGGAAAAAATATAGGTTACCACACCTATGCCTTAGAGGACGAACGTGTCCTCCGCGTCGTCATAGTAGGTGTCGACAAGTTCATCTCCGAAAGGGATGTACTTGAAGACCTAATAGCCCAAGGCTACCCGGCGACCGAGGTACACAGGATGTACCACCCCGTCAAAAAACACGTGTACAACATGGTACTAGTGATCCTTCCCCTTACCCCCGAGGGTAAGGAAATTTTTAACATACGCGCTGTATGTAACATAACCGGCATACGCGTGGAACCCCCCCGTAAAAGAGGCACTCCTGGCCAATGCCACAGGTGCCAACTTTACGGGCACTCCGCGCGAAACTGCCAAGCCCGACCGCGTTGTGTCAAGTGCCTCGGAGACCACGGCACCTCTGACTGCCCACGCAAAGCACCAGCTGAGGAGTCCGAACCCCCCAGCTGTGTGCTATGCAAAACACAAGGCCACCCGGCTAATTACAGAGGGTGTGTAAAAGCACCTAAAGTAAAGAGACGAATTGCGCCTCAAACAAAGAGAAATAATAAGGAAAAAACAAAGCAGAGATTTATCCCTGCTCCGCTTCCCACTAAATCACCTTGGGTGAACAACAGTAGTGCCCCAAATAACTTCCCCGTGCCCCCCAACAGGGCCCAGCCCACCGCCGCGCAAAAACCCGCGCCCTCCGCGACAAAACCCGCGCCCCCAGCGACAAAGCCCGCAACACCCGCGGCAAAAGCCGCGCCTCCCGCGAAAAAGCCCACTCTCCCCGCGAATATAACCCCCAATTACGGAGACGATCTGGGGTACGTGACCGATTTCCTAAGCCTCATAAACCCGTCAGAGGTAGCCGATTTCTCCTACGGACTACGGACGGCTAGGACTTTTTCACAATTATCCGCCTGTCTGTCGACTTACAACGACTTGATCCGCAGGATCAATTCCCTCAATTTATCACCATCGTTTAACTAATGGATTCCACTGGAAGGATAAAACCGCGCTCCTTACAGGTAGTTACGTTTAATACAAACGGCATACATAATAATATAGACGAAATCCGCGAATTCGTCATAAACCACAATGTCGATATTTTACTAGTGCAGGAGACGTTCCTTAAGTCAAGTAGAAAAAGCCCCAAAATAGCTAACTATAAAATAGTTAGAAATGACAGAACCCGATCCCAACTCGGAGGCACAATGATTTATTACAAAAAATCATTGCACTGTGTTCCCCTAGAACCCCTAACCCTAACTAATTTAGAAACTTCTATTTGTCACATTAGCATGACAGACCATCAACCTATCATAATTGTATCTGCCTATTTAGCCAGCAAAATGCTCATAACTTCTAGCGAATTAAGATCACTATTTAATTTAGGCAATGCCGTCATTATTGCCGGCGACCTAAACTGCAAACACACAGAGTGGGGCAATGTCATATCTAATACGAATGGCATTAGATTATCCGTCTTAAGCGACTCCTTAAATTTTGCAATTTTAGCCCCAAACGACCCCACTCGCTACGACACTGCTAGCCGTAGTAACAACCTTATTCATAACCCTAGTGTTATTGATATTGCGTTAGTTAAAAACATTAACCTCAACATCTCTTTGGAAACAATCCACGAGCTTAACTCGGACCACAGACCAGTTAAAATTGCGCTTGGCAATTCTAACCAACTCGCTGCTAGTACTAAAAAGATAATTGATTATAAATTACTAGCAGATAACCTAGAAAACCTTCAATCTAGTCACCTCGATCTCATTCCCGATTTCATCGAAAACTCTAAAGTGGCGCTTGAGGCCTCTCTCCACTTGACTGATCATCTGGTAGAGAACATCGAAAAATCTTCTAGGGAAATGCCAACGATTCATGAGAATCGCTGGCCTCTCCCAGATGATATAAAAGAGTCCATCAGACTCCGTAACGCGGCTAAACGCACATACGATCGCTACCCATCGGAAGACTGGAGGAGGGCCCTCCGTCACTACGAGAGGGAAGTTAAATATAAAATCAAACAACACAAAGCCGAGAGGTGGGATCGACTTCTTAGCGAACTCGAACCGTCTCACACGGCCTACTGGCCGCTCGCGAAGTCCCTCAAAAAAGATACGGAGAGCGACATGCCTCCACTAAACAGACCAAATCGTCCTCCTGCACTGGAGGATATCGACAAAGCCGAATGCTTGGCCGACACCATAGAAAATCAGTGCCGACCTAGTACTCTCCCGACCGACCCTGATCATGATAATCTAGTCAATACCGAGGTAGAAAGCCGACTCATGGCCCCACCATCAGAGCCCCTCAGGCCGGTGGATACGGAGGAAATCAAAGATATTATTAAAGATTTGAATTCCAGAAAGGCCCCAGGCCTGGACGGTATCTCAAATAAAACCCTTAAATTACTACCTGCCACTATAATTGAATTGCTCGTGAACATCTTTAACGCCCTTTTACTAGGATGTTCATTCCCAGATATTTGGAAAGTAGCTATAATAATAGGTATCCACAAACCGGGTAAACTCCGGACGGAACCAAGTAGTTACAGACCAATTAGCTTAATTAGTTGCCTCGGTAAAATTTACGAAAGAGTTCTACTAAGACGCCTAAAAGACGTCATAGTTGATAAAAAACTCTTACCTGACGAACAATTCGCATTCCGCGAATTCCACAGCTGTCCCGCTCAGGTACACCGCCTAACGGAGTACATATTAGAACAAAAGAACAATAGGAGACCGACTTGCGCTGTTTTTTTTGATGTCGCAAAAGCATTCGACAAAATTTGGCACAATGGGCTAATTTATAAACTTTTTAAACTCGGCATTCCCGATAGTCTTGTTATAATAATAAGTAACTACCTCAAAAACCGTAAATTTCGTTTTAGAGTTGAAGGCATTCTGTCTTCACTTAGATATCTAAAGGCTGGAGTACCGCAGGGCTCGGTTCTCTCCCCGACCTTCTACAATCTCTACACGTCCGATTTGCCCACCCGCCCTCGAGTACAAAAAGCGCTATTCGCAGACGACACGGCCCTGTTCTTTGCTCATCGCCAAATAGCTTTCGCGTCCAAAAAACTCCAAGAAGCAGTTACCGAACTCGGTAAATGATTCGCAAAATGGAGAATCGAACTAAACCCCGACAAAAGTCACGCTATATTATTTAACGGACTAAAACGTAAGAAAATGCAACCTATTAGTCTGCACGGAAAATTAATTCCCGAAGTCACGGCTGTCAAATACTTAGGAGTAGTACTAAACAAGTCGATGTCATTCACGAACCATATATCGAATACCGTACGTAAAGCGAAATTTGTATTATACAAATTATATCCTTTACTCAACGCGAGTAGCAAGATGTCCTTAAGACATAAGCTCACCTTATACAAAACATGTATAAGAACGATACTCACTTATGCGTGCGTCTCTTTCGCACACATAAGTGACAATCAGATGAACCAATTGCAACGAGTTCAAAACCGTTTTTTGCGCATGGCAACAGGTGCCCCCCGTTACATGCGAAACATCGACTTGCATAGAGACTGCGAGCTTATCACTATCAAAGCCTATATCAAAGAACTCTCAGAGAGATTCTTTGAGAAAGGCAAAGTACATCCCAATCCGCTCATTCGTAAGGCTGTGGACTATGAACATGACGCACGGACATTCCGATACCCCTTCAGGCGGCCTAAGCATATTTTAGCCGACCCTGTAGACCCCATCACAGAATACGTAACGTACTGTGTACAGTTACGTAAACACAAATCACACTCACCCGCGTGGTTAGTACTGCACCGGGGACGACGCCGGCGCCTTCCCCGAGGACTTAACACGACCCGAACGACAAACAGACAGACCGACCGAAATCCGGTGCCGAGCTCGATCCCGGGTTCAAGTTCGCATGCGGATAGCATAGGAACACACCTAAATCATGACCGCGACCGCGACATTGTCGTAGAGAGCTCTACTAATTACTTTGACATTAGAACATACACGCGTATGTCACCCCAACCGGACTCGGAAGGGGAGAGGGACGGCCCTCTTTTATGCAATAACATTAATAACTTGAGCTCATCTACCGCGATAACTCGTACGCAGCTCGTTTGTGCTATCGCGCGCGAGCAGCCTCACTCGTCAGAGAGTGAGTAAGGGGTCGGACCCCTTAAGAGCAGGGGGGATCCGTGTCCCCACGTCAGATGAAAATAGCTTATTTTCGTAGCTCTCCCCAATATTGCCCGATTAGAATGTCACACGTGTGACTTTAGGGGAGGGGGCCAGGCCTCCTCATTGTTTATCTCCAAACCAACTAGCAACAGACTAGTTATAGCCACGATTAAACTACCATGGTCTTAACCAGACCAGTAGCTTAGACCCTTTCGAAAAAAAAAAAAATCGAAGATGTATGGGGGTAGTAGTTGCGTTTCAGAGTTGCGCGCTTGAGCAGTGCCGTTCGTCCGTAAGTTTTCTTCGTCTTGGAACACACGCACTCCAACGGCGCTGCCAAATGCTTAGCGATAATACCAGCCTTGCAATCAAAATATATAAAAAAATCACGCAGAAATACGACGCGAGCCCGCACAAAGCTCGGCTTTTAGTGAGTATTTTCGTAGAGATAGGTATGCATTTAAGGTCATAGAACGAGTATTCCTCTGCAATAGTGGAGGTAGAATACAGCCATCGCACATTTTGACATGTTTGACGACCATAATATATCATTGGGTTTCAAAATTTTATCATTAGGAGCTGTCGTTTATGTTGCTGGGGATTAATATTTGCTCAACAAATATACACCTTCATACCCTAGAAACAAGATTAAGATTACAACAACCCAGCTTCAGGATTAGCGTGGCAAAGGTATTCGCGTTTGGATAGACGTTATTAATTTCGTGCAGCAAACTTTGAAATACTTTGTAAGCTTTATTCGTATTTTTATGAAACTACCTCCGTTATTACTTCATAAGTTTTATTAGAATTATTCATTTGTTTTGATTATGAGTAATTTTAATAATAGACTTATGTACCCATTCTAATTCGAAAGTGTGCACCAACTTTTAACCCAAACCGCTTCAACGTTTTTTCTTTTTTTTTTTTTTTTAATTTGGTATAGACATACTTTGAGTCACAGTAGGACATAGAATACTTTTGATCCCGAAAAAAAACGTACGGTTCTCGCGCTATATAAAATTGTTAAAGATTTTTTGAAATTGGCGCAGTAGTTTTTGAATTGATTTCTTACAAACGTACAGAAATAAATGCGTTATTGATTGAGAGTATTTAATTTTCTTAAGGTCACTTCAGACCGCAACGCGACGCGTAAATGCAAATTTTAATGTGTACTGAATTGACAAATTTCAATTACGTGAGACGTCTGGCAAATCTGTCAAATTCATATAAATTAAGAAATGCATCTGCGCGTCGAGTTGCGGTCTGGATTAACCCATAATCTCAATAATAACAGCACACATTGACGCGGACGAAATTGAGGGTAAAAGCTAGTTATATTATTACCAAAATACGTTGTATAGATACAAGCTTGCATTTTATATGAAGCTTAATACCACGAACCGCAGTTTGGATTTTAGATGAATGTCCATCAGCGAAATTGATTCATAGGCAAATTATGGCGGACCCACGTCATTTTGTCATATCATGTCAAATCCAGCCAATAGATCGACACCTTTGATGATAAATTACGTAGATCTGCCATTTTACGTGGGAGAGCCATGCTTCGGCACGAATGGGTCGGCTCGACCGGAGAAATACCACGTTCTCACAGAAAACCAGCGTGAAACAGCGCTTGCGCTGTTTCGCCGAGTGAGTGAGTTTATCGGAGGCCCAATCCCCTACCCTATTCCCTTCCCTACCCTCCCCTATTCCCTTACCTTCCCATCCCTACCCTCTCCTATTACCCTATTCCCTCTTAAAAGGCCGGCAATGCACCTGCAGCTCTTCTGATGCTGCGAGTGTCCATGGGCGACGGAAGTTGCTTTCCATCAGGTGACCTGTTTGCTCTTTTGCCCCCTTATTTAATAATAATAACTATATTTTTAAAAGATAAATCCGACTTCAAATTTTTGTACGTAATTAAGAATTAAAATTCCATATCTCAAAAACTACTGAACCGATTTTGATGAAACTTGCAGCATTCCCTAAGTTGAACAATATCTAGTATAATAAAAAAAATCACTAAAATCGGACTTGTGGTTCCGGAGATATGCGTGCACAAACATAAAAACATACATACATACATACACTTTTGAAAATTGGCACATTTGTTCAGAAGCTGTCATAGATTAACATATACAAAAACTGGGCAGTTCTGGAAATATTACATACATACGCGTCGAATTGATAACCTCCTTTTTTTGAAGTCGGTTAAAAAAAATTGTGTGACTCAATTTTTGACAGTACTTATTTTTTACTTTGGAAAGTATTCAAAAAAATCCTTAAGCCCTCTAAAGAAAGTTTCACGACATTTCCTTGTATTTATGTTAAATTGAAAAAAAAAATGGGTAAAATAAACTATATAATAAGTATAAGATGCGATAGACTGATTACTTGTTAACAACCAAGTATTTAGTTTATTGCATCTAGCTATAAGACACTTATGACCACCAAAGTGCAATCTCATGTCGGTATTCAAATTGCATTAGCTCGTAGAGACTGCGTAGCGTCGTAAGGGACTCGCAGAGCCAACTAGTAGAGGCCTCGTAACGAACTCATAGAGGCCTCGTAGCGAACTCGTAGAGGCCTCGTAGCAAGCTCGTTGAGGCCTCGTAGTGCGTATCGCATGTTGTAGTTTAAATTTAGTGTAATTAGTGTAATTAAAACCATTTACAACACAGTTAAAGCACTTAACGATGTAGATTTGTTATTAACAAAATGGTCAACTTATAATAGTACAGGAGCACAAGAACAATTTTTTTTTATTAAGTACTATCAAGCTAATTTTTTGTCAGTAGCTTTTTATTTTATTTTTATTTGCGAAAAATCTCGAAAGTGGTATGTAGCTAACAGAGATAGAAAGGATTTCATACTTTGAATTGATGGTCCTAAAATATGGACTGTTTTATTTGTAGGACAATGTTACTCTTAAATTATATGACTACTAAGGCAAGGATTAATCTCAAACCAAAACGATAGCCTTGCACACAACCAAAGACCAAGCGTATGCACATCGCAATAAGATTCATTTTAGCTTAGCATAAAACTGTAGTTACTAGGGACGGATCTTCTCTATTTTTCATGTTTTTTTAAAAATATCTTTGGAAATAAATATTAAGAAACAAAATTGTTCGGTTCAGAAGATTTTAATATAGATTTACTAACAATTTATTCAAATAAAATGTATAATTATCCTAGTTAATACTTATATTTCGATGAATCAGATTTTTGTCGGAGGTGAGTTTGTAAATTAATTATAGCCAAAGTATCACGTTTTATAAAAATGTTTATGGTTTAAAGTCTTTTGAATATTATGTTTTATATATCTCATATTTTTTACATTTCGTTATTATATTGGAACTAGGTAAACCGGGAGTCACGGAATAACAAAATGGGGTTTATGTCCGCCTTAATCTATCAATACACGAAAAATCAGCTCGTTAGGGTTCCGTTACAGGTTTCTGTAATCAACAAAACTTGGTTGACTACTGAACTCTATAACCTCCAAAAAGAACAATCCATATTTTAGGACCACCAAGTCAAAGTATGAAATCCTTTCTTTTTCTGTTAGCTACCAATTTCAAGATTTTTCGCAGATAAAAATGTTGTTCGTCTTATCAAAATGAAGCTACTCACAAAAATAAGCTTGTTAGTAATAAAAGAATGTTCTAGGGCTCCTGTACTATAACTATTTTGTAAGTCATAAGTTAACCACTCACCATCAGGAACAAAAACATAATAATTCCCCTTTGAATACTGAAAATGTATTGTAGGCGATAGTGACTACCGGCTAACATTAAATTTTCCACGGCGGATTCGCCTTCTACTTGCACAGATTCAAGTTGAAGGAGGATCCGTCATGTTCGTGTCAGCCCGGAGTTAAGGAGACGGTTCCTCACTTGTTACTCGAGTGCCCAATTTTTGCTAGCAATAGATATGATATTGAGCAGAAATCGGGCACATCGATAACGGGTGAGAACCTACCTTCCATCCTGGGGGGTAAGAAGAGGGAAATTTTTCTCTCCTTTTGTTAACACATTGTTGAATATATAAATAAAATAAACTGTGATAAATTAGTGTGATGTTAGTTGTAGGCTTTTACTGTTAGGTTCTTACTGTGACATTAGGGTTAGATTGAATATTTGTGCCGCAATTTTATCATTTACTTTATTGTTGACAATGGCTTCGTTTTATTGGATTTTATTTGAGTTTTATTGATTTTATTGAATTTTTTTGTACAGCATTTGAATTTGAGTAATTCTATTGATATTTAATATATTTTCTGTATTATATTGACTTGTATTTATTAATTATATTGCTAATTATTTCTAGCGTCAAAACTTAGGAATGTATAAAACATTGTATACCCTTTTATGAAAGAGAGAAAATTATGTATAAAGTAACACAATATATTGAAATTAAAAATTGTTTGACTTATGTTCACACTAGCCGTTGCCCGCGACTTCGTCCGCGTGGACTTCAGTTTATAACGCGCGGTGTCAACAAAATTGGTTTCAAATTTAAAAGCTTTTTAAAACCCTGGTACCTCTTAAATCAAAATACCCAAAAACAGCTGTGCAGTGTGCACATAATATTTCATTTTTTAAATTAAGTAAACTTTATACGAAACTAGCTGTCCTGGTGAACTTCGTGTCACTTTAAAACCTTCCTAGGACTTCTACGAATATTTTAAGACTAAAATCAGCCCAATCCGTTCAGCCGTTTTCGAGTTTTAGCGCGACTAACACATTTGAAAAATCCATTTTTATATATATAGAAGATTTAAAGCTTATTTAGCCCCCCATTACACAACTTTAGCTTTACCCATAAACTATATTTTATCATTTGTAGGTTTAAGGTTACGTCACTGCATAGATAAAGTATGAGTAGTGAGTTATTTAAATAAAAGCGTGTAAAACAATCGATAGAATCAAAAAGTTTGTTCAATATGGTGCCACGTCTTATAGAAAGACTTATGAGCAAGCGATAGCGAGATGTAGGCGACTCTTAGCGCCATCTGTTATGAATTTTTGGAACTAAATTAATTTTAAAAAATTTACGCATTTTCACCCCCTTACAACCCCTTTTTCCAGTTAAAAAGTAGCCTATGTCCTTTCTCAGGCTTTAGACTATCTGTGTACAAAATTTCATTAGAATCGGTTCAGTAGTTTTGGCGTGAAAGCGAGACAGACAGACAGACAGAAAGACAGAGATACTTTCGCATTTATAATATTAGTATAGATAACTATTAAACTGACATGTACTTTTGTATGAAATCAATCAATAACAAATGAAAAATGTAATAAATAAAAGAGCATTGTAAAAAAGAAAAGAAAAAAAAAATGAAAAGAGCAAAAAATTAAAAAATACAGCTAAAAACAAGCCCTGATATCGTTAATTTTTTGCAAAAAAAAAAAAAAAAAACATTAAATTTTCTTCATTTAAACACCACACAATCTTAACAACTCTTCATTTAACTTGACAGATAAAGTATGGGGTAACTGACAGATAAGCTGTGGATAGCCTATCCGGCACCTATGAGGACGTGGTGAAACATGCCCTTAGTATAATTTGACATGTCGACGTCTTTTCCATAGTCTTTTGATTAAGAGGATTGTTTCACCACATCCTGATAAAGTGCAGGATAGGATCTTATCTGTCAAGTTAAGTGGTGGATGGCCTATCCGGCACTTATCAGGAAGTAGTGAAACAGGCCCTTAGACTTGAAATGGTAAAATCAGACGTGTCTTAGCGGCTATGTTACACCAAAATAATTTCATGTAATTCCCGTATTTCAGATATTGGCAGCAAGGAGGCGGGTAAATCCCCAGCAAGCCGCCGTGACGAGGGATTGACCTGAGATTTTTGCCGAAACCTGTCATATGTCCTTCCCACCTACATTTATTGATTTCCTCATTATTATCACACTAGAAAGGAATATTTTGGATGAATATTTCGTTAGAATTCGCGTGAAATATTTTTGTCCCTAGAACCAGGTCACTCAAATCTCTAGACTTCTAAGACTCGTTTCATATACTGTATCATAATAACTTATTCATACTACTATTATAAATTGCGAAAGTGTCTCTGTCTGTTACCTCTTGACGCCTAAACCACTGAACAGATTTTGCTGAAATTCGGTATGGAGATACTTTGAGCCCCGGTAAAGGACTAGGATATTTTTTTATGCCGGAAAATTATATGGTTCCCACGTCATTAACGAGTTTTGGCCCGAGGGAGTTGCGGGCGCCATAGCTAGTTTTGTAATAAGTTGCTACGTGAATTACATCAGCTTCTGACAGTGATGGCTATCATTGTTTTTGATATGAAATGATGATGATTCCAAATATTAATCACATGCCATTTACTGTTTTAATTATTTTATTGTATTTTTCAATATTTTTATTAAGACAAGCTTACATGAAAATATTGAAATTAAATTGGAAGCTATTCTTAATTTTACTACCCCCCCAAAAACTGTCCAACATTTATACACCAATGCATCACTTCAACACCATATTATCTGAAACTTATTTCCAAATCAAAAGGGTATTTGATGATTTTTTGTAACCCATATATAAAACCACGTGTTCGAGTGGCCCTCAAAATATCAAACGAAATAGGTACTTAAAGGCTGGAGTTTTGAGGAAAAGTATGTAAATTCCCTTTTGTGCACCTCCGGCGTTCTCGTGGGATTTGGGGTCAAGTGCCTGTTGATATTGTGTTTATTCTAATGCGATGACCTCATGAACATGTAACGGATTTTAAGGAATATATAGACGGCTTCATGCATATTTGGCTCCTATGTATGGTAATCCATACTAATATTATAAATGTGAAAGGGTGTCTGTCTGTCTGTCTGTCTGTTTCCGCGCGATAAACGAATTTTGGTGCAACTTTACGTTTTTTGTGGTAAAACTAAATGTCGTCTCTCAAAAAGTAAAATTTTCAGTAGTGTCACCGTACAATTTCCTAGACTAAAAATTAGCATCCCCCATAAGGAATTTTAGAGTTATCGTCATTTTAACGCGTCACGCGTGAACATCCAGAAGTAGCTCTACAGATGCGGTTTTTTTTCAATATGGCCGCCACAGCTAAAGGGATATCCTTTCGCGGAACTCAAAGTATCTGAGCACCCAGCAAAATCATGAAATCGTGAAGAGATAAGATTAATTTTGTTCAATCTTTGAAGAAAGATAGAATAAATAATCAAAATTATTCGGTAATAATGACAATGAGCTTTAAAAATATACTATTATTTTAAGAGAACGTTAAAATATTTTTGAATTGAAAACTTCTTTAGAGGCGTTGAGCACTTTTATGGGATGGGTAAAAACTGTGAAACTCGCGTCAGATTCTCGTACTGATCGAAAAACCTTGGAAAAACCGTAAGACGGTTGGAGAGTAGTGTTTTGTGTCGAACTCGAACTCGAACTCGTTTTGAAATTTGATCGAAACTTGATTGAAACTTGATCGAAACTTGATCGAAACTTTTCACTTCTGCCGGCACTCCCGGAGTGCAACCCGTCTTTTTTTTTCTAATGTCAGTCGAGTAAAAGGGCAATTTTCGAATTAGTTCCTTATAAACCACAACTATCTCACACTAATGGCACTTCCACAGAACACCCATTACGAGGTCTCCATTAGCTCTACGCATAAATATTTATTTACGACTATTTATGGGTTTATCACAAAAATCTTTAGAAAGGGAAACCTTAAAATTTTACGCTTGCAAAAGTGAGAAAGCTAATGTAGTGCAACTTGTGAAAAACTTTGTATATTCCACTTTACATATTATAATACAATCACTTGTAATCCCCAGTGTATCAACATTATTATAATATTATATTCCAGGTAGTCAAAAATATATTTAAAATTTATAAATTGGAGGTATAAAGCAATTGACAATTTTCATCTGTAAAACATCGTATTATTTTTCTATTCATTTAAAATTATATATTTTTTTTAATTAGCAAAACATACATTCGAATAATATTATAATATTGTGCTTAATATGTTACGTAGAATGGATTGTAATTTAAAGCTTTTTTTTTGCTAACACTAATAGAAAACATCACATCTAGACATGTTCAATTCACCCTGAGGCTTATTTTATATCATTTTGTTAATACTACGCTTTTACATAACAATATTTTCATAACTTCTGCCGTCCAAAACGGCAATAATAAAAACAAATATCTATTACGAATAAATAATTGAAATTAAGCTTTGTTCTGCTAATGAATTGTTAATATAATTACTCGTGAAATCAATTATTCAATTCCGAATTTTGTCCGTGCCTTAAACAACAGGTGCTAGGCGCCATTCGGCTACGATCGTCGTAGCAAACGCACGTTCCGCTACGAAACCCGTAGCAGTGCTACGCCGCGCGATACGTGTGCTACGCCATAAACTTTATGAACATTTATGAATTATACTTACAAAAGTGAACGAATGTGACAATTCATTTATGGATGATACATAAATTTGAACAATTTTGAGTGGACCGAACTGAAAAATTTGTGGGTTTTGAAATTGGCAAGCGGATTACCGAAGGTATGCATTTTATATTACGTGTATGACTAGAGAAAAAATAAAAATTTTATG
This sequence comes from Lysandra bellargus, assembly GCA_905333045.1. Taxonomy (NCBI): domain Eukaryota; kingdom Metazoa; phylum Arthropoda; class Insecta; order Lepidoptera; family Lycaenidae; genus Lysandra; species Lysandra bellargus. The sequence goes on along the minus strand of HG995335.1, from coordinate 7,030,373 downwards.
AATCATAATTTACAAAGACACAAATTTTATATTTTTAATTTTTCACTATTACTAGAAATTACGTGTTAATGAATAAATCTTTAAACTTTAAAACAAAATTTACCTTGCACATATTATTACTTTGATTAATTGCCTATTAAATATTTGTAAAATTGTCTCTGGCACTTTTACCGAAAAACAATTAATGGATGCATTTATCACAATTATTTTAAAATAACTCATGGTCGATTTCAGTAATGATGAGTTGATGACAGACATGAACGGTAATTTATTTATAATTGACTGAAAATAAAATGGCATGACTGGCTTCCCCGACGGTTTTTTCTTTTGTTTGTTAAGTAAAACAAAACATTTTAAATATATCATTTCAGTAACTTTTTTCCAAGATAGAGATTACTTTATTTGAAGTAATATAGTTATTATTATTTTTCTATTTCATTTATAAGGTCCTTATAAAAGATAATTTAGGGCCTGTTTCACCACTTCCTAATAATTATTGTCAGATAAGCTATCCACATCTTATCTGACCGAGAGGTATCTGTCAGACAAGTTGTGGATAGCCTATCCGACACTTATCAGGAAGTTGTGAATCAGGTCCTTAATATTTATGTGGGTATTATTAATGGAAGCTTACTGACTATTTTCGAATATCTATAAGCTTTTACTTTAATTATGAAGTTATCATAATATTATGAAAGAGGATTACTGCTATCTTTGATATTAAATTATAAGCTTTAACATAAGCTTCCTGTAGAATTAATGTCATATTATTTTAATCAAAATATATAATACATATTGTTTTTATTAGACCAATGCACATCACGTCTTATTTTATGTGTTTCTTTAATGGATAAGGTAATATATTTTATTTAACTTTATTTATAATATAATATTTTGTTATTAAAAACTGAAATTTTTAAACAAAAATTATAGCGACTGCCGATCCCGACATATTCTTTAGCAAGGATTTTAGTAACTTATACAATACATATACCGCATTTTATCAAACCGATTTTGGTTTGATTCGGTATATTTATTAGTTTTCTACTAATTGGTGAATACAGAATATATGAATCAGACAGAATTCTAATATATTTTTTTTATAAAATAATAATGGGCAGCTTTTATAAGGTTTCAGATCTTTGCAGGAATCTCGTATGTGTAGAGTAATTACCTATTATTTAACTAGATGACGTCCGCAACTCCGTTGCGCTAAAAGTATCTTATGTTCTTTCCCGGGACTCAAAGTTTCACTAAACTTCAGCAACATCGGTTTACAAACAAACAAACAAATATACTTTATTATGCACAAAAATTACAAAAATCTATACTAATATTATAAATGCGAAAGTATCTCTGTCTGTCTGTCTGTCTGTCTCGCTTTCACGCCAAAACTACTGAACCGATTCTAATGAAATTTTGTACACAGATAGTCTAAAGCCTGAAAAAGGACATAGGCTACTTTTTAACTGGAAAAAGGGGTTGTAAGGGGGTGAAAAAGCGTAAATTTGTTTAAAATTAATTTAGTTCCAAAAATTCATAACAGATGGCGCTAAGAGTCGCCTACATCTCGCTATCGCTTGCTCATAAGTCTTTCTATAAGACGTGGCACCATATTCAGTAGTCTTTTGATTCTATCGATTGTTTTACATGTTACTATTTAAATAACTCACTACTCATACTTTATCTATGCAGTGACGTAACCTTAAGAGCCCGGATTACCCTCGAAATTCTCATACATACGTAATACCAAAATCATTTTGTCATACGAAAATATTTAACATGTTGGAGTTATTTTTCAGCTTAAAATAGTAATTACCTAGGTTCCTGAACAAAAATTAACTTCAAAATATTTAAACATCTATCTATCTGTCTATAAAGAGACAAATAATTTGCGATAAATTAAAATTGCGACTATAATTTGAGATTTAAACTATCCTATCTCTCAAGTTGGATCGAACTGCACATGGTGTGCGAATTTTATTATAATCGGTTAAGTGGTTTAGGAGTCCATTGAGGACAAACATTGTGACACGAGATTTATATATATTAAAGATTTTGTAGTGTTTTACTCTATTTTTAGTGTTTAAATATTTAGTAGTAAATTTAGTAAAAAAATATTAATTGAAGTCCACGCAGATGAAGTCGCGGACAACGGCTAGTACTTAAATATAAACAACAATTATTGATAAATCAGACATGTACACAAAGGCGGCCTTATTACTTTGAAGCAATTTCTTCCAGGCAACCTTTTAACATTCTTAACAGTGATACATCCAGGAAAACGGTGATGTGCAAAAGTAAACTATATTTAAATTAAAAATCTAACAAAAGCACTAAATTTAACAAAATATACATATATACAATACATTTGATTTAAATACAGTAATAAAGCTTAAATGTAATTTAGCGGTTTAAATGTGAAGAGAAAACATACAGACAGACACATTATAATGTTAGTATGGATAATATGGAGTTTTCCCATGAATGCATTCTTATGAGAATAAATTAAAATGCAGTTCTGCGTCCGTGAAAAAAAAATATTGTAAATTATTACACATGATTATAACTGTTTAAAAATGATTGTGTGAATTTTCGCAGTGCCATGAGTATAATAAATATTATGTTTGATAAAATAATAATAATCCATGCTTAAAAATTCAGCTAATTAATAAAAGTAACTAATTAATGTCTTAATTAGTTACTTTTATTAATTAGCTGAATTTTTACATAATCGTATATTATGTCCGTCTTAATTAGTCCCTGTTAAGCCCGGGTTACCCTCGAAATTCTCATACATACGTAATACCAAAATCATTTTGTCATACGAAAGTATTTAACATGTTTGAGTTATTTTTCAGCTTTAAATAGTAATTACCTAGGTTCCTGAACAAAAATTAACTTCAAAATATTTAAACACTAAAAAAAAATTTTTGTGTATAAATTTTTTTTACTAAATTTACTACTAAATATTTAAACACTAAAAAATAGAGTAAAACACTAAAAATATATAAATAAATAGTAATTTTACTACAAAATATTTAAATACTAAAAAATATTTTTTAGAGTTAAAATATTTTGTAGTAAATTTAATATTTATGTATATATTTTTTAGTGTTTTACTCTATTTTTTAGTGTTTAAATATTTAGTAGTAAATTTAGTAAAAAAAATTTATACACAATTTTTTTTGTGTTTAAATATTTTGAAGTTAGTTTTTGTTCAGGAACCTAGGTAATTACTATTTTAAGCTGAAAAATAACTCAAACATGTTAAATATTTTCGTATGAGAAAATGATTTTGGTATTACGTATGTATGAGAATTTCGAGGGTAACCCGGGCTCTTAAACATTAGTGCCCACATTTTTTGTTGTATTCATAACTCAATACATAATTTTTTGTGGGTTAGTACACATATGTTTAATAGCGTCCAATTATTCTCTTCACACTGAAATCGCTAATACGATTGGGATAAAATTTCATGACAAGAGATATTTTCATCGTAGAAGAATCAGTAAATCCGCTGGATTCAAGTCGCTAGCATATCCGTGGTTTGATGGATTATCTTTGCCAAAAAGATAGAGTAGCTTTGAGATAGTCAGTTGATATAGTCGGTCACTGCAAAAACTCCACTAAACTATCGTAAAAATTACGACGGCAAAATCATGATTCGTGAAAAATACAAAGTTCGCGTCATTTCCTCGTACTCCGCTTCACTGTACATTCCTAATTTGGTTTTTCTGTTTGCCAGGTACTGTTATTATGATCGGATGTGATTTCTGTATAGAGATTATAACCAACGTGCCGTAAATTTACGAAAGTTTAGTGTTTACGTGTGAGTTTTGAGCAATGTTGTTCTACTACCTATATATAACTTTAATATTAATATTGCACACCCACATACACCTACTTACACATGAATTCACACACAAACACATACAAAAACACTATAATATCACATCCATTCACTTATTTACATTATAATTTCTGAAAATATAATAATAATAATTTCTATGGACGCTTCACACCACGTCAGTCTGGCCCCGTGGTAAGTACCTGAAGGACTTGTGTTACTGGTACCAGACAACGGAAATATATTTAATACTTTTATACTATACATATATTTAAGATTTTTATTATATTATACACATATTTAATACACATCCATGACCCAGGAACTTTGAAAACTTTTTGTTCCGTCGGCGGGATTAGAACCCGCGACCCCCGGCTTGAGCTACCGACGTCCGACAGCCCACCCACTGAGCCACAGAGGTCGTCAAAGACTAGACAAATAATTAATCTAAATATTTGATGACAGTATTAACTAGTATTATACACACGAACTCCTGTACACATACATACACACATAGCACACTATAATATACATCCTTTCACCTACATACATTATAATTTCTGAAAATATAGACTTAACTAAAACTAAAATTGTATTGCTTTAAACGCATGATGACAGCCTTACAGTCTATGCTTAAGATTACTCACCTTCCTATTTTCTTAAGTTTCTTTCTGTATTGCTTAAACAACTGAAAACGTAACTATGAGTGAATTAACAACAAAATAATATCATGGGCGAGGACGCTGGCCTCTGTAATAGTGCAGGGGTCAGAGGCTTCCTTATGTACAACAGCTTTGATCTAAATAAAGATATTCTGAAAATGAAAATGACTCAACTAAAACTAAAATTGTATTGCTTTGAACGCATGTTGACAGCCATCTTAATCATTCATATTTTGTTTGTACTTTAACCGCCTACGCTTAAGATAAATCACCTTTTTATTTTTAAAGTTACTCTTGTATTAATCAGTTGAAAATGTAGGTGCCTACTTTTAAGTAAATTAGCAATAAAATAATATCATGGCCGAGGACAGTGGCCTCTGATATACAGTTCCCACTAGTGCAGGAGTCAGAGACTTTATGTACTTACAACAGCTTTGCTTCAATTGACCCTATTTATGCAAATTGAGTCCAATCCACACCATTGCCAAAATTGAGTTAATAATGCAGAAGTATTCCAAAATGGCCCTTTTATCGACCCTATGAAGATCGTACTAATCTAACAATTTTTTCAGAACAAAACATTTTTACAACAAAGTTACCAAGTAACAAATTAATGAGTATTGTTTTTTTATATAGATCCAAACTAGATATTGGTCTCTCGATTTTTTTTTAATTAGTCAAGTGGAATCATGCGACTTGTTTGCATATTAAAAAAGGCTTAATTCTTAATATTTTACAAAGACTCACGGGTCATTGTGACACAGGCCCGACACAAAATAGACATATCCCATTTTTTGATAGGGTAAAACGACTAGTGATTAGATAGTACCAGTTATTGGACAAAACACAAAAACGCAATATTATTTATAAAGTTTGCTTTAAAAACTGCATTTTTAAAGTAATAAAACGCCTGATTTTAAAGATAAACAGGTAGCTATTAAAGCAACCTTAATAAATATTATAGTGTTTTTGTGCTGTGTCCAATGACTAGTACTGACTACTGTCCAATCACTAGTCATGTTCACCCTATGTAATATTTATATTCAAAATCAGTGGCTAAGACGTTATTGTATTGCTTTCTTTTTTTCTCTTTAGGCCCAGTAAGAAAAGTGCTAATACGAAGAATAAGAATCGTTATTTGCATGTTTTTTGCAATTATATTCAATATCAGTGGCTAACACTTAGAAATTATTATTTTCATACCGTGCCTAAAGAAAAACACAAAACAAAAAAAAATATATTTTGTTTACTTAGGTACATTTAAAAAGAAATCGGTCAAGTGTGAGTTGAACTCGCGACACGAAGGGTTCCGTACCATTATAGAGCAAAATTAATAAGTAGTAAAAAGTTTTATAGTGCCCAAGTGTGTGCCCGTGTAAAAAGTCGGTCGTGCACCTGATCTCTCACCAGTCATGTCGGTCTTCCGCTTCGTTGGGTTACGAGAGTAAAGAATAGTGCTCTTGTGTATTGCGCACACACTTGGGCACTATGAAATTACTCCTGCTTAACTGGCCTGGTTTTATTGAAACCAAAGTGCTCTTGTGTATTGCGCACACACTTGAGCACTATAAAATTACTCCTGCGTAACTGGTCTGGTTTCATTGAAACCAGAGTGGTCGTGTGTATTGCGCACACACGACCGTTACGACACGATCGTATAGAGGGGAAAAATCCAGGAAGAACAAGCCGAAGAACCCCATATCGAGGACAAACAGTTGCCGAGTTATAAGCACTCAAAGTTTGACATTGACAGCTCGGCAACTGTCAAACGTCGAACAAAAGCGGCCATAACTCCGCTCCCAACAGGCCTAGAGGAACGGGGTTTCTTCTAACATCAAAGGCAACATCTCGGCTACCCGCTCCTTGAATTTGAACTAAATCGGAGACATCAAATTTTGTCTCAATTCTGAGGCCAGGACCGAATAGAGGAGAAAAATCCAGGAAGAACAAGCCGTAGAACCCTATATCCAGGACAAATAGTTGCCGAGTTACAAGCATTCAAAATTTGACATTGACAGCTCGGCAACTGTCAAATGTCTTACAAAAGTAGCCATAACTCCGCTCGCAATAGGCCTAGAGGAACGGGGTTTCTTCCAACCTCAAAGGCAATACCTCGGCTACCCCCTCCCCGAATCTGGACTAAATCGGAGACATCAAAACTTCAAGGACGATTCTTCTACTATATACTTACAATACTTTTAAATGAGTAATGTAAAATTTGTCTATTACAGTAATGTAATGGACAAATTTTACATTACACATTCTTTGCATTTAATGGACAATAAAGGTCCGATAATGGCTCATTATTTTGTAAAATGGCAATGTAAGATACTCCATTACTGTTATTTTTTGTATTATTATTATTATTATTTACATTAAGATTTTTGCAACGTTGCTTGAAACCATCACTACTAATGCGAAAGTGTGTCTGTCTGTCTGTCTGTCTATCTGTCTGTCTATCTGTCTGTCTGTTTGATATCTCTTCACGCCCAAACCACTGAACCGATTTTGCTGAAATTTGGTATGCAGATACTTTGAGTACCGGGAAAGGACAATTCATCCCGGAAAATGTACGGTTTCCGCACGATAAACGAGTTTTGGCGAAACGGAGTTGCAGGCATCATCTAGTTTTAAACATCCTAGTAAAAACCAGAAAAAAGTAGGAGCGCCACATTATATCAGGTAGGTACTTACTGCCGAAGCATACAACAAGATATATTTAGGATATGCTCACCTAGATACAAAAAAATATTAAGTTTTAAATCTAAATTATATATTTTTTTCATTTCAATCTTTTTTTTGGGAATATAAGCAACAATATAAACTAAAAAATAATGAATATATATTTAATTCTATTACTACATAACCGAAAGAAAAAAATGCCGGTTTTCTTCAAAATTTGAAAGTTCATGAGGCCTCAGTTTATTTAAAAGCAAATTTTATAAGTTAAAATCGTTGTTTCTATTACTAATTAGATGTTAGACATCCAAATCGGGTGCACAGATCTCATGCACGAAAATCCTGTTGACTTGTGTAATAAATCTAAAACGATGGTTCGCTTTGGATTATATGTATCTCACACTAATATAGTTTTCCTAAAAGGAGCCCTCCTGTTTTTGTTTAATTTTTGTTGGAAATAGTAGTAATTTTTAACATATTTATGTTCGTACGCATAGAATAAATTACCAAATATACTATTGTAAATTAACTTTACTTAAAATAACAATCAGTTTTAAAGAATACACAATTTTAATAAAAACGGCTTTTTCTCAGAACTGTCATCGCGTGAGTTGAGTCCGGTATGCATAAATAGGTCCAATTGGTTTAAATAAAGATATTCTGAAATTATAGACTTAACTAAAACTGTATTGCTTTGAACGCGTAATATCTTGATACAACTTGTAACATCAACTAGCTACGGAATGTTCAATTTCGAATGTTACATTACATGCAAATGCTTGTCAGTCAGGGAGGTAGTATTGTAAAATGTAATGCTCAAAGTCGAAACTAAAATGTTACATTACATGTGAAAGTTGCTAGAATCAGCTGCCGCACGGTACTACAATGTAGATTAGCCTTAATGTTTATTAATATAATTATAATCAACAACCACAACGTGGTTATTTGGGTCGGTAATTACAAATTATAGATTTAATATTAGAAACAGTTCGAAACCGATATAGCCGCAATTTGAAGATAATTAAGATCTAATTAATATACTATTACCATCAAAAGTTGAAACCGTAATCCATATGCATACTAATATTATAATATCCATACTAATATTATAAATGCGAAAGTATGTCTGTCTGTCTGTCTGTAACTTCTTCACGCTCAAACCGCTGAACCGATTTTGCTGTTTGGCATTAAGATATTTTTGGTCCCGAGAAAGGACATAGGATAGTTTTTACCCCTAAAAAATGTACGGTTCCCGCGCGATTAGTGAATTTTGGCACAACGGAGTTGCGGGCTTGATCTAGTTTATTATAAATGAGAAAGTGTATCCGTCCGTCTGTCTGTGTGAATTTGAATTTGAAATATTTATATGGTTTTTCGTTTACCTTCTTTTCAAAATAAGGCGTTAAGTATATTTTATATTTCCTCGGATTAGAGAAGAACTTTTAAAATAGATTTCAATGCATGACCTCTAGGATTCTATTTATTTTCTATTTATTAAATATTAGCGACTCGCCCCGGCGTTGCACGGGTATATACTTAATATATTATAGCCACTGAAAAATAATTAAAATCGATTGCCTATGATCCTTCACGTGGTTTAGGTACTTCTTATCTGTGCCAAATAACATAAAAATTGCTCCAGTAGTTCGCGAGATAAGCCCTTTCAAATAATTTCCCCCGTTTTTTCCACATTCTCCTATTAGTCTTAGCGTGATAAAGCCTATAAATCCTCAATAAATGGTCTATCTAACACTGAAAGATTTTTTTTTTAATCGGACCAGTGGTTCCTGTTTTCGCGCGCTTTTAAGTTAGCCCTTTCAAATAATTTTCCCCGTTTTTTCCACATTTTCCTCTATTTCTTCGCTCCTATTAGTCTTAGCGTGATAAAATATAGCCTGTAGCCTTCCTCGATAAATGGGCTATCTAACACTGAAAGAATCATCGAAATCCGTTGCGTAGTTTTAAAGATTAAAGGGCACAAAGGGACATGAGGGAAAAAAGCGACTTTGTTTTAAATTACTAGTATCCTATGTCCTTTCTCGGGTCTCAAATTATCTCCGTACTAAATTTCTGCAAAATCGATTCAGCGGTTTGCGCATGTAGAGGTTACAGACAGACAGACACACTTTCACATTTATAATATTAGTATGGATACGTAGCATTATATTTTTCCCTCTTTAATTACCTACGCGGTAAATACTTTTTCTGTTGCAATTCTTCAAGTTGGTTAGTATGGTAGATTTCTATAAATTATTCCATATCTATCAATGTATAAGGACGCTGGCTTATATTACTATATCTAAATTTTAAACGCTTCATCAATTGAAAGTCTCTAAAATCACAGACCCTTAACGTTTTGCTTACAATTAACAATCATACAACTTTCTAGAACAAAACAATCATCATCCCAGCCTTCAAAAGCCTTTTTTTCCTGAATTTGCATTCATGCAATTCATAATAAAAATTATTGAAATTGGCAGCACGTAAATAAAGAAATTAACAATAAAATAAAAGTCCAGTCGCGTGTAAACTCGTCGAGCTTTCACCACTTTTCAGAGCTATTTAATCCGCGGCTTGGTGCAGGAATGCAGTATTTCAAACACGTACAATGTTTACCGGCTTGCCATTCTCAGGCTCAATTGTATGTGACGATCTTTCTAATATAGTAATTGTGTCTAAACACACTAGGCCGAAAATACGCGGCCGAAGTTCGGCATGATTACGCCTGCTAATAGGCTTTGCATACAATATAACTCGACGTAATTTTGGTATGGTGTGTCATCACTCATCAGTAATCCATACTAATATTATAAATGCGAAAGTGTGTCTGTCTGTCTGTCTGTCTGTCTGCCTGTCTGTCTGTTACCTCTCCACGCCAAAACCGCTGAACCGATTTTGCTGAAATTTGGAATGGAGATACTTATGATGGTTCCCGCGCGATAAACTAATTTTGGCGCAACAGAGTTGCGGGTGTCATCTAGTTTAAAATACAATGCAGGCGTAATCATGGCCAACTTAGGCCGCGTAATTTAGGCCTAGTGTGTTTAGACACCTACATACAATTGCGGTGAAGCCGCGAAACCGCGCGTTCAGGCGGACACATAAATAGAGCCTTACGAATGAATAGTCCTGTTTAATATCGCTAAGGGTCAGTCCACAGTGCGACGCGAGCCGATGCGTTATCAAATGAGTCATTCAACACTGAACTTGTTTGGTACAAAACAAGATAACTACACATTGAATTGACTATCGGATCCTGTTGCAAATTTGAATGGCTTATTATAAAAATGAATAGTAACATCCTGAAATGTAATAAGCCTTTAGAAATTCTTAGCACAATATATTAATACTAGCTGACCCGGACGTTGTTTTGCCATATGAATTATTTCTAGTATCAATATAAAGGAGAGAAAGAATAAGAGATAGCTCTTTTTATCGTAAATTGTAAAAGATACAAAGCCTAATTGGCACTCCCTACAGTGTTTACATTACAGATAATAAATGATCAAACGAACTTACCAAGTGAAGTTCGATCATTATTATATGAGTCGCTTCATTTGAAGATATATAATTATTAACCAGTAGTACCTCTGTATCTGCTAGGCAATCGCGTTTTTTCAAAGACGTATGTGGGTAGTTGAAAAATTACCCACACGCTCGGTTACTGGACGTTCCGGCATGTCTCATTATGTTTAGAGAGAAGTAATGCAAAAAATCTTTCTTTCTTTCTTTGGGTACTGTAGCAAACATAGTTTCGTGCAGATTGGGTGGGAGGGAGATTATATCTTCGAATGAAGCGACTCATATAATAATGATCGAACTTCACTTGATAAGTTCGTTTGATCATTTATTATATTTCTTCGCTTCATTCTTCGATATATAATTACTAACCAGTAGATTTTCAGAGTAACGAAAGAAAGATTTTTTTTTTTCGAAATACCATATTCATTATGAATAGTAATCATTATTATATTGGAGAAATAATTTAACAATAAATAATAATAATAGTCAGAAACGAAACGTAAGAGACCTCTATGGTTTGTGATTTAAATGATAACATACTGGGATCATAGTAATTATACATCATATTATAACTGATTCAGCGAAACTTTGTTCGTCGATAAAATTATGGCTAAGGAAAATATCGAAAGTATTGGAGTCGTTAGTCTTGCCTTTCGACTGTCGTCTTACTAATCGTCATTAATCGTGTCCAGTTTCGCTCGTGTCGACGCTCGTGTCGATGCTCGTGTCGACGCTCGTGTCGACGCTGCGCCGATCTCGCACAGCACCTGCTTTATCCTATTTAATATAATCTTGAATAACCATCACACGGCGTAATAACTTTAATATAACTTGAAACTTCTTTTTTAATAAAAAGGAATTACATAAATTAATAACATCACCGATCCAATCACGCCCGGGAGTTGATGTCTTTGTAATATAAATTTCGATACCGCTATAATTTAAAACCGTATTTTTTTATTTCGCCGAGTTTTATTAGGCAGAAAGTTTTAAGTCAATTACCAGTATTCAGTTGGTACAGAGTGCAAGAAAAAACAAAAAAAAAACATAATATAAATTTTATTTTTAACCGACTTCCAAAAAGGAGGAGGTTGTAATATTTAATTGTCGTCTGTATAATACGATTTTTTTGTGTATGTTTAACCATAACTTCTCCGTTTGAGGACCGATTTTCATGATTCTTTTGTTGTCGTATAGGGTTTCATCCGAATTTGGTACCGTGTTCATAAAAGTGGTGATCTGATGATAGGATCCATGAAGAATTGAGGGGACTCCTTGAAATTTGTAAGGGAACATAGCCATGCTACCAAAAAGTAAGATTTTGCATCAGATTATACCCTGGTTCCGGAGGTACTCAAAAGAACTTTTGAGTCCTTATAGAATATACAGGTTTGGGGATTTTGGAATAATATTTTTTTTTTTCATAAACATAATCATTTATTTATTGCGAATTTAGGTTACACAGATGTTTATTAATTACAATAATTGAGTTCTCTAAATTCTGTTGAAAAATTATTATTTTTTAACAAAAAATTGAACCTGACTTCCAAGTTATAAACAATATTCTTAAAATGATCTAAAAAGTATGAAATAATCCTTAAGTGCCTGTTTCAAAATTCGACTAATGAGGATTAGTCGAATATGTAAAAAGGCAAAATAATAATTCTGTAGGTACTCAATTTTCATTATTTTGAAGTTGTTACCGGCTAAGTTCTACGTCATGTAACTCAGTTCTAGGCTGGTACCAACTTCAAAAGAATGAAGATTGAGTAGGTTTAGTCGAATTTTCAAAAAGGCACTAACGGAGGATAAGGATCATCCATATTTAAGCTCACATGGCTACTCAATTGCAAGGCTTCTTGTGTGCTTAATGTATACTATTGTGTGTGTAAAAGCACTACATTAAAATTGGGCCAGCCCTTGTGAAAAAGTTGATAAGCAAATACCGCAAAACGAGATTTTATTAATAAGAAAATGTATATATACTACTGTATGGTTGAGTTACCTGAGCAATCTTCGTTTTTAACAGACTTCCAAAAAAGGTTTTACTTATCAGGGCGAGAGAAGCGAGTCCTAGTATATCCCCACAACCTGAGCACTTTTGTGGTACACTTTACGGAAAAACTATTTCGTCTATTGATTTGCGCTTTAACATAGTATTTTTTTATATGTAGACTAGCTGTCCCGGCAAACATTGCTTTGCCATAATATAAAGTATTTCGCCAATATTATTTTATTGAAGTGACTAAATAAGTATGTCGCCATGGCAACGTCGATCATTATCCCGTCGTACAAACAATGGTCGCCGTCAGTCTCAGGTAGTAATAATTTACTATTATTTATTTAACAAATGCACTTATCAATATATAAAGTACTCAGTAGCCGATTCTCAGACCTACTGAATATGCATATAAAATTTGGTAAAAATCAGCAAAGCCATTTCGGAGGAGTTCGTGGACTAACATTATGACACGAGAATTTTATATATAAGACGTTGCTTCGCCATAATAATATAAGTAAAGTATTTCGCCTATATTATTTTATTGAAGTGACTAAATAAGTATGTCGCCATGGCAACGTCGATCGCTATCCCGTCGCACAAACAATGGTCGCTGTCAGTCTCAGGTTGTAATAATTTACTATTATTTATTCAACAAATGCACTTATCAATATATAAAGTACCGAGTAGCCGATTCTCAGACCTACTGAATATGCATATAAAATTTGGTAAAAATCAGTAAAGCCGTTTCGGAGGAGTTCGCGGACTAACATTGTGACACGAGAATTTTATATATAAGATATTGTGTTAACATCGGTCAGTCATTACTATTAAAATATTAAAAAACTGCCTTTAAGATTATTACCACGCATAAAAACGATGCGAGCCCTCGCAAAGCTAGGCTTTTAGCTTGTTTAATATTAAAAGTGAATTCCAGAAATAATCGTACTTTTGGCGCTTGAATGAGGCATTTGTAGTAGGCGTCGATTGTACAGTTGACAATTCAGCGATTTCCGAAAATGGGTTCCGTCAAATATTGCCTGCATTTATTAATTACTCTTCGCACTTTCGACTCATTAATCACTGAATCACTCGACACAATTTGAATCTGAAGTTTCAAAAGCTTTTACGTTGCATTCTTTTCGAGAGCGCGAAAAATTCCGTGTAGAGATCAACTACGATAACATGGCGCGCCCCTCCAAATTACTGTTTCAATGTGTGTAGTCACATCCTTATGAAAGAGTTTGTATGTAGTAAGTATTCAACCAATCACAGTACACGTAATATTTCAGTTAATGTCACTTATTACCAAGATTTGTTGGTCAACTAATCATAACTAGCCGACCGCTCAAGACATTAACGCACTTTAAACGTTTTAACAACGCACTTCAAACGTTTTGAATTTTGGAGGGGCGCGCCATGTTATCGTAGTTGATCTCTACTATAAATTTATGTTCCGCGAAAATTTAATTGCGTGTAAAGTAGCAGCGGTTTGATAAACTAAATTATGCCCGCAAATGTGTTGCGCCAAAATTCGTTTATTGCGCCGGAATCGTAAATTTTTCGAAAGTATCCTATCTTCTTTTCCTGTACTCAATGTATCTCCATACCAAACACTGAAATTGGACAGCGGGCTGGACGTGAAGAGGTAACAAACAGATACACTTTCCCATTTTTAATATTAGTATGTATATTGTATGTATACATGTATACATGTATTTTATGTTTCATTTAGTGTTTTTTCACGTGATCGTACCAACATACCTATTATAATCAATTTTTGTTGGATATGCGTAGTCTGTGCTTAGTCTTTGATAGAATGTCATGTTGCCAGGCTACGGGAATAAACAGTCTGAAAAATTGCGTAGCGTGTTTCATTGACCTCAAGCACATATTTAACAGTGGCGACGAGATTTCGGACTAATATCGGCTAGATAAAATTATTACAACTACGCGCACGGCACAATGTCAGGTTCGTTTGGAGTTTTGCCTGTTTTTGATCATCTCGCGCAAGACTGGAGGAACTTCAAGAGTCGCTTCCTACAATGGGTGATTGCGAATGATCTTGAAGATACAAAAGAGAACAAGCGACGTGCCGTATTATTATGTGCTTTGAGCGAAAACACGTACAAACTGACATGCGACCTGGCCTTGCCGAAAAAAATCGATGGTGTAGAATATGAAGAGATCATATCGTTGCTGGACAAACACTTCATCCCGAAGGTGCAGGGGTTCAGCGAGCGGTACAAATTCTACGCGGCGACACAACAGCCGGGCGAGACGCACGCGCAATGGGCGGCCCGACTCCGGGGGCTCACGGCCGACTGCAGCTTCAGCGACGTCGAAGAAGCGCTGAGGGATCGCTTTGTCATGGGCATGTTGGCCTGTCCTGAGAGAGCGAAGCTGTTCGAGCAGGACATCGCGACGTTAACCACGGCGAAGGCGGTGGAGTTGGCCGAGAGCGGACGGTGCGCGAGGGCGGCGGGCGCAGTCGTCAGCGGCGCCGAGCAGGTGTACAGCGTGCGGCAGGGCGAGTGGGACGGCGGCGGCGCGGGCCCCGTCAGCGACGCCGATCAGGTCAACAGCGTGCAGCAGGACAGACTCAGCGGCAGCGACGCGGGGAAGTGCTCCGTGTGCGGCCGGAAGAACCACGCCTCATCTCGATGTCGTTTCAAAAAATTAAAATGTAAGAAATGTAATAGACAAGGGCACTTGCAAAAGATGTGTAGGAAACTAAATTCCATAGGGACCGAGGAGATGAACGGGAACGACGATGATGACGACGGTGAGTTGTTCATCATACGTTCCGAGCGTGGCGAACCTATGGCAGAGTTTGTAAGTGTAGATAACGTTAACATTAAATTTGAAATAGATAGCGGGTCGGCTGTCACCGTAATTTCTGAGGCTACTTATCAGCAATATTTTAGCAAAAAGTCGTTGTTAGAAACGAATAAGCGTTTGTTTACGTACACCGGGGCTAAGATTGGCTGTATAGGTAAGGTACGGTTGGCGGTGACGTACGAGCGGAACACCCGCGAGCTCGACGTGTACGTGGTGCGGGGCGGAGGGCCGCCGCTCCTAGGTCGAGATTTCATTTCGATTTTTAATTTACATTTGACAACCTGTCATTTTGTAAATAGTGTAAATAGTTATAGTGTACAGGATTTAGAAAGGCAGTATCCGGAGGTCTTTTCTAGTAAGTTAGGAACGTTTAATAAGTACAAGATTAAACTGAGGCTCCGGGATGACGCTAAGCCCGTTTTTTTTAAAGCGCGTCCGTTGGCTTTCTCGTTACGCGACAAAATAGGCGAAGAGCTAGAACGGCTTGTCGGGCTCGGCATTTTGAAGCCCGTCGAGCACTCCAGGTTCGCGTCGCCCGTGGTACCGGTGCTGAAACGGGACGGCTCGGTGAGGTTGTGCGTGGACTACTCCGTTTCAATAAATAAGTTGCTAGTCGTCGAGCACTATCCGCTGCCTACGGTGCACGAGTTGTTTTCGCGGTTGCACGGAGGGCAGGAGTTTACGAAGCTGGATTTATCGAGTGCGTACAACCAGTTCGTACTGGACGAAGACAGTCAGGAGCTCACCTGCATAAATACGCATCGCGGGTTATTTAAATATACGCGTATGTCATTCGGGCTGACAAGCGCGCCGTCTATTTTTCAGCGCGCGATGGAGGGCGTGCTCGCGGGCATGGACGGTGTTTTGTGTCTGCTCGATGACATATTAATAACCGCTTCCAACAGAGATGAGCACCTGCGGAGGATTCATGAGGTGCTCAAGAGACTGCAGGACGCGGGGCTAACCTTACAGAGAAGCAAATGTGAGTTTTTTAAGGACGAAATAAGTTACTTAGGGTATATTATTAATAAAGACGGGTTAAAAAAGTCACCGGACAAGGTTAAGGCTATTGTCAATGCGCCTAGGCCCGATAATGTACATAGGTTACAGTCGTTTTTAGGGTTAGTTAACTATTATAGAAGTTTCGTTCATGGAGCTTCGTCGTTGCTCGCCCCTTTGTACGAGTTACTGAAGAAGGGGACTAAATGGACTTGGTCGCAGGAGCACGAGCATGCTTTTATCGAAATTAAGAAGCGTCTATCATCGGATCGGGTGTTAACACATTATAACCCTAGCGCGAAGCTAATATTGACGGTGGACGCGTCGCCAAGCGGCCTCGGTGCGGTGTTATCGCAGGTGGACGAGACGGGGGCGGAGCGCCCTATCTCTTTTGCGTCTCGTACGCTCAATTCTGCCGAGAAGCGATACTCGCAAATTCAAAAGGAGGCGACGGCAATAATTTTTGGTGTAAGGCGTTTCCATCAATATTTGTATGGAAGAGCGAGTCCGTTCATTTTGCGGACAGATCACAAGCCCTTAATTTCTATTTTTGGGCCCTACAGAGGTATTCCGGAAGTTTCTGCTAATCGGCTTCAAAGGTATGCGATGTTTTTGAGTGCATACAATTACAGTATTGAGTATGTTAGGAGTGCCAATAATTGCGCCGACTATCTCTCTCGGGCCAGTTTGCCGGACGTCCAGCCGCTCGCGCCAGAGCCGGCAGACGCGACAGGCATAGAGGACGATGTCGATAAGGCATCCTATATTAATTTTATAGTAAACGGGGACATGCCAGTAACTATAAGTAGAGTTCGCGATGAAACATTAAAAGATTCAGTGTTACAAAAAGTAAAAACTTGTATATTGAAAGGCTGGCCTAAGGGAAATGACGACGACCAAATTAAACCTTACGTTTTATGTAGAGCCCAGCTGTCCTACGAAAATGGATGTATAATGCGAGGGCATAAGGTAGTCATACCCGAGACGTTAAAAGCGGAAGTTCTAAAGGAGCTACACCGCTCTCATCTAGGAATGGTTAAAACTAAGGCTGAGGCTCGGGCACGTTTATGGTTTCCCGGCATCGACGGTGCGATAGAGATTATGATCAGGACATGCGCGATTTGTACACAGTTACGACCATCACCGCCGCGCGTTTCGCCTGCACCGTGGTCGTATCCAAAACATGCTTTTGAAAGAGTCCATTTAGACTTTTTAGGACCAATTCATGGACGTACGTACTTAGTTATAGTTGATGCTCATACGAAATGGGTAGAGGTACATCAATGCAGGAACACTGGTTCTAGCGAGGTAATGGACAAAATGTACGAGTACATGTCACGTTTTGGGTTACCGAGTACTATAGTGAGTGACAACGGAACGGGGTTTACGTCGTACGAATTTCAAAATTTTTGCCGAAGTAATGGTATAGCTCACGTTACGTCGCCGGCATATCACCCCGCGAGCAATGGACAAGCAGAGAGTTTTGTAAAAATTGTAAAGAAGGGAATCAAATCAGCTTTGTTTGTAACGGATAACGCCGAACGTCAAAAAATAATTTTGTTAAAATATTTGTTTGACTATAGGAATTCGGTACATTCTGCCACGGGTTTGTCACCGGCTCAAATGGTGTACGGTCGAAATTTAAAATGTCGTTTGGATTTAATAAAGTCTAGCTCACCCTCGGCATCGTCATCATCCCTTCTTAATAAAATGCTGTGTTTGCAAAGTAGTAAAGAAGGACATAAAAGAGATGCGAGTTTTGAGCCAGGTCATCACCTGACTCAAATGCTTTTTGTACAGGTACTGTACAAAAAGCATTTGAGTAGTAATAAGTTTGTGTGGGAACGTGGAACTATCGTAGACAAAATAGGGAAGGTTGTATATTTAATTTTTGATCATCAATCGTCATCTCATGTTAAAAAACATAAGAATCAGATAGTGTTGTTTTCGAAAAGAATATGGCCTGCATTTGTAGACAATGCCCGGAATTCAGAACCTGAGGAGTCGACGGGGGGAGACGAGAGTCATCAGAATGTTGATAATGATCGTCAGGTTCCGTCATCGCCGGACACTGTCAGCGGCCCTTTAACTTCGAGGAATCAGAACCGATTGTTACGAGACATTCCTCGAGTAGATTATAGGAGATATTTGTAATTAATTATTATATTATGTTTATAATTATCTATTATTTGTACTATTATAGTGTTCTCTTACTTTTATGGGGGGAGAAATGTTGGATATGCGTAGTCTGTGCTTAGTCTTTGATAGAATGTCATGTTGCCAGGCTACGGGAATAAACAGTCTGAAAAATTGCGTAGCGTGTTTCATTGACCTCAAGCACATATTTAACAATTTTCATAATCAATCTTTGATCCTCTTTTATCTTTCTTCACATTGGAGTATTCACACGGAGACCACATTATGCGGGAACACAGGTTTTGGTGACGGTGACCCCCCGGGAGTCATTTCATAGTATCCAAGTGTGCGTACACTACGCAAAAGCACTCCTTCCTCCTTTACTGTCATGACCCAAAGGCACAGATAATACGTACGATGAGTGGGATATCAGGACTGACTTTTTACAGGCCCATTCGACATATGGATCGCTTTTCTTGTCTTAACCAAACTTGAAAACGTGTACACGTACCTTTTAAAGTTGTGTGCGTCAGCAATTTTATTTGCCAAATCGTGATTTTTCGCTCTAGTCTAACTTCACGTATTATCTGAAAGCAAAAGAAACCAAACTTTCTATTGAAACGATAAGGAAGATATATTTCTATCAATTCCTTTCAAAGTTGGAACAAAACTTATTAAGCTGTTAAGTCGAAATCCAATATCTTAGATTGTGAGTGGAGATTTAGTGAGTATAAAAACGATAAGTGGCATCTGGGTCAATTGGCTAGCCCCGGGTTAGCCGGGTTATGAGGGCTAGCCGGGTCGTGAGGGGCTGGGTAGCCGAGTAGTAAGTTAGCCATTACATATTGCCGAACCCGTACGAGTTGATCCTTAGTTTCACTATGGTCTATTTTCTTTGCGGCTCGCTCTTATTGATATGAAACTTTTTTGCACGTTGAGAGTGAAATTTTAAAGTCATGTAATGAAAAGAGGTACGAAATAATAATATTGCGTCACTATTTTGGTCAGAAGTTTCACTTCTGACTCGTGTACTCTATACACACGCTCTTGTTTCTAAATTATTGTATAACATGTCGGAAGCTAATATATATTTATATAATAATACAGGATGACGCCCGCAACTCCATTACGCCAAAACTCGTTTATCGCGCGGAAACCGTACATTTTCCCGGAACAAAAAGTATCCTATGTCCTTTCCCGGGACTCGAAGTAACTCCATACCAAATTTCAGCAAAATTGATTCAGTGGTTTGTTCGTGAAGAGGTAACAGACAGACAGACACACTTTCGCATTTATAATATTGGTATGGATTATTATTATATTAATACAGTATTGGAAGTCGCATTGTCACAGGATTCCACTGCAATCAGAACTATTTCAAGTTATGAAATGTATACAATAGCACGTATTAATCTCTCATACACCCACTCAATTATACCAAATTCGACGGGTGCAAATTAAAAAAAGTCATCTGCAATTTTGAGTTTTGGTTTTTTTTGTAGAAAGTAGCTTAAAATATCATGTTCTACAACATAGCGAAAACAAAAATTCAAATATCACCTTATTTTTGGTACTTTTGTAACGTAAAAGAAGACATCTACTCCTGTTTTGTGAAATTGCACGATGTAGATGCGGATAACTACCGCTGGTGGTCTATACGCGGGACGCGCGGGGGTCATGTTATGCGGCATAAGCGGCTATCTGCCATATAGCTTTTTCTACGTTGCGATTGTGATTTAGATGTCTCAATTTACTTTTGTAAATTAGTATCGATTGTGATGCTTATGAGTACCTATCTATGTTAATTCTTATTGTTAGCTATATTAATTGACTTCTAATTTCCTACTGTTATTTCTTACTGTTGTTTAATGTTTAATAAGTCCAAAACGACTTTTTAAAGAAGTTGAAAGTTTGAAGAACATATGCGAAAGATTTATCGAGCAAAATACTGTGTTGCCCGGATGAAGTTCTTGAACATCTTATAGCAGACCTTGATGAAGACAAAATGAGTACCTATACTTAAGTTAACTTCGTAAGATAAATCCCCATGATCTGAATACTCTATCAGTCACACAAGTTCACTCTCAGTCTGAAATAAAAAATGATTCTGAAAATTTGGATGTCGATAATAGAGATTCTTAGCAAATCAACGAATACGGGAACACCCTCAGAATACAATTCATCCATCCATGACCTGCTTCAGTTTATTTACTCATACAGGCAATCGAGTAGATTGTCCCTTTCAAACTGTAAATCTTCTAAGACAACACGATTGATATTTCTTCGGCAGTGGAGGCATCATGCGAATGTTCTAAGTCTTCCTCTTCTAATGCTAGAAAAAGACGTCAGTTCAGTATTGATCTAAAGAAAAGGCGATTGAGAAATAAAGAGTACGCGTATTGATACGAGACGTAAATTACGACAAAATTTAGGCAAACAATTACATCAGTCCAGAAATGGGAAATTACAACCTGCAAAACATAATATTCCAGCATTTGCAAGTTTAACTGTAGTTTAAGTTTTCCTATCAACTTATCTTTAACCGGTTTTATGATCTCTGTGATCGTGAAAAGCAATTGAGAAATCATTGAAATAAAAACTCATTTTTTGTTCTGAAGAATCGTACATACACTCCTCCGATGGTATAAAACGTCCGGCGATGCTTATGATGTTATAATGAACCCATCATGATTACAAGTGCCAAGTACGATCGAGGAAATTGATTCTTATGCAGTTGATAGACCAACGTTATTTGGTCGAATATGTCAATTCAATGTTAATTGTAATCTGTCAGCTGGGTTTGACGTAACGCAACCAAACTACGTAGGTCCCCGACCTGCATAGGAATCAACTTCTCTGATAGTACAAAGACTTAATAAGCCTCTGCCTAAATTATAATAATTAACAACATAGTTCCTGTACTGATAATGATACTGAATACTTTTAAATTAGTTTTAAAGTATTTAAAAAGTATTGACACAGAATTTCATTTTTCTTGTGAGAAATTACGATTATTACTAAATTAAATTAATGATTCCTAAGTAAATCCATACTAAAATTATAAAAGGGAAAGTGTGTTTGTTTATTTATTTGTTTATTTGTCCCACCTTCACGCTCTAACGAAGAAAGTTTTTTGGCAGACTTAGTTGAAAGGATGAATAGTAACATAGGCTACTATTGGTCTTGGAAAAACATCATGTTTCTAAAGGAGCTTACAGGAATATTTTCATTTAACGCGATTTTCAAACTTCACGCTAGCGAAGCCGCGGGCAAAAGCTAGTAGTTCATATTTTAACTTCCTTCTAAATCGTGCACCTTGCACCAAATCGACAACGTAGAAAAATATATCTACGCAATTATGTTCTGAATTTGGTGTGTTTAAGATGTAAAACGGTCATTAACTGCGTATTTTAATAATATAAAGTACGTACGACTTTACGTATTTACTGATAATCATACTCGTAATCGGTAAAACTACTTTAATTCATTGAATTTTTTTCCCCACGTAGAAACGACCAAGTGGTAGTTAACTCAGTTGTCATATTTTTAAGCGCAATGTAGATGAAGACAACTACAATATCTCCTAAATTAAACCTTATTAGAAGAAATTAAGTATACATGTGGATTCATTAATAAATAATGAAGCAATGATAGAAATTTTAATAAATTTGATTGGAAATTGACAAAATGGGAGCATTTTTTCCTATTATGCGCTCTCCTGAAAAGTTGCTGTTTTGTAGATGACTCTTTTTACTTTGAACCCGTCGCAATCTTGGCCGATACGCTCTCAACGTCTCACGCTGTCCTTAAATTATTATTAGTTTGATATTAACAACATGTAGCAATTAAATGAAGGTTTGACTACAATCAAGAAACATTTTCAGTAGCAGCTTGACAATAAATTTTATTGCCGAATTTAAGTTCCTACTCAGTAGATACACATAAAACGAATTTAAACACGTTTAAAAATGATACAATGATGATACATTTGAGTATGATAACAGTTTTATAAAATATTGTATATTGATCCGGAGGAAATAATAAAACGAATTATAAATAAAATAGAAAAAAATAGAGAGCGGCTCCCAAATTCATAATTAAAGACGTGAGTGCGAAAGAAGCGGGTTTTTTGCATAAATGGAGGCTTTAGGACCGGAAAAATTATTTGAAATGCAAAAACTGTGCATTTTATATTAAGCAAGATAAATTAACCAGACGATGAAGTAGGTCAATTATAAGATATTTTGTTAAAACTATAAAAGAAAAAAAATGTTATTGTCCTCATGTTATAAATATTATCTGGTACTTCCACTCACGTCTTCAAATATAATAATAATACATTCGAGTTTCCTGTTTTCATATAAAAATTATAACATCTTTATTTTTTTTTTTATTTAAAGCGTCTCGCAGACAGACGCGGTCTGCGGTGGCGGTGGTGGTGGCGGTCAGTTGGATGACTTGAGAGTTCTAGGAACGACACAGACACACGCGGCCACGCGGCCAAGCCATCCGACTGACCGCCACCGCAGGCTGCGTCTGTCTGAGAGACGCTTAAATCTTTCAATTCAATACGTCATCGAGGCAAAATAAATATGATAAACTAAGCGTTCCGCGTGGCTCCACCCGCATAAATAAGAAATTCCAAGGTAACCACACATTTTTCTGCAAAAAAGTATTTTATAATTAGCTTTTTAGTACTTATTCCAATCGACAGTATATATTATAAGTCTATGATTCCAATATACCTAATAGGTCCTTACCTTACTTACCTAATAGGTCGTTCTTTTTGTATACTCGTAATATATTTAATTAATCAAAGTATGTGCCATTGTAAATTGTTATCGATGCATTTTTGCCATCTCAAGGGTAGTTCGTTGATCTTTTTACTTAAAAAAAAACGGAGGGACGAGAGTTAATAAATTCTTTGAATGCGGTTTGGACTGCCACATTAGAGTTGAATTTTTTTTTCGCTTCTTCATCGTATCCGATGGCAACGATATCGTTGAGCGACTTCCATGTCGTATAATGTAAAAATCTCTAGGCGGACAGGTAACACAGTCCATTTCAGTGCGGCAAAGCTTTTAAACTGTCACGTGCCAGCTTTGTACATGCCCCGGACATTATGTATAAACCTTTATAAAGCTTCTAGCGATATGGTTTTATTGATCTGTTTATACTTTTCTATTCGTAGTAATAACATTTAGATGAAATTGCTACAGGCTTTTTATTCTTTGGAATATTCAAAATACTTTTTTCGAAGAACTTATACTTATGTATTGTGGAAATTACTAACGGCCTACCGTTATTGAAAGGAGTTAAAAATTTCAGGGTGACTATTGTCCAGCAGCGAGACATCATAGGCTATTTAAAATGTATACGTTGTATGCAAAACTCTGAAAAAAATTGTCACAGTAATAATTTAATATTAGAGCATTGTATTAGATGTAGCACATTTTTTTTTCTCGGAAAATTGTAGTACATGGAATATTCTATTATTAAAATTACAATAATTGCGACTTTCCGTTTAATTGGTTTATTGCTCCAATTATGCTTATCAATGAATGTTTGACAATTTTCTTACATTAATGAGATTTACGAAATAAGTAAAAAATAATAATGTTAAATAAACATTTCAGTTTAAATACTAAGTGCAATAGTAACACCAATTACAAAAGCAGTTACATAGTCGTTAGGCGCAATTTTTCAATGTCCAATAATGAATAGAACGACATACGGGGAATACCCGATACCATCTACGGCCGTGACGGATAAAACATTGTATTGAAATAAATTAATTTCACCTTTGAGCGTTCTTTACGCCTTTGTAGGCTGTATTTTAATATTGGTACGGCGATAATAGAGTGTAAAGGTAAACCCGCACTAGTGCGACACAACACGATGCTACACTTCATTTCCATTGACGTTTGTAAAACGTCGGATTCACAGACATAGATCAAGATAGATACCGCATGTCGCTCCATTTGTATGAAAACGAGCGTGTCACTTTTTTCCTACCACTGTGACGTACCGATGATAAGAAACGTGTCCATTATCAAGGCCAACGTTTCTATTTCAATTTCTACAGCTCAATAAGGCACTTTTAGGCATTTAGGCATTTTTAAAATTCCGATTGACGTCCGGTTTCGATAGCAAACTAAAGGACAGACTTTCGTAAGACGAGCATTGCTTGTCGTTTGGGAACAAGATGTGGCACGCGAAGTACATACACATGCGGTATCTATCTTGATCCATGTCTGTGGTTGGATTCTATGTTTCTAAAACGTCAGTTATGGACGCGTCGTATCGTGTTGTTCTAGGTCGCCTTAGACCCTAATATTAAGTGATTTTTTTTGCCTTGAGTAAGAGTTCCAGCTAGTTTAGGTTCGCAGTGTTCAATACGAGACAAATTCGGGATATCCCCTTTCAAACGACTGGTGGATGATGATGGCTACCTGCAGGAGGTTTCATTTGGCACCAGATGGCGCCTGTAACTCCGCTGTGCTAAAGTTCGTTTATCGTGGGAAAACCGTACATTTTTTCGGGATGAAAAGTATCCTATGTCCTTATTCGGGACTCAAAGTATCTCCATGTCAATTTTTAGCAAAATCGGTTCAGCGGTTTGAGTGTGAAGAGGTAACAGACGGACAGACAGACACTAGTCTACACGCCTAGTCACACACACATAAAAACCATGCCGTACCAAAACGACGTTAGACGAAGCACGGCTTTCAACGCCGCGCCGCAACGCTGCGTCGGTTAGATTCGGTCACAGCGGTCAAAGCCCGCGCTAAAAGCTGTGCAATACCTTAAAAATATTTTCATAATCTTCAATTTACTTTAAAAAATCATGATTAAAAATTACTTTTTACATCATGTCACAAGTTATGACGTCACGACTGACCTGATGAATAAGTAATGTTGACGGGAAAATCTATAATTCTCAGAAGTCGTTTGTTCAGTACTGAGAATTTTATGGTTAAGCGAAAGTTGGACTACTTTGTGACTGTCAAGTTTCAGCCCTTTTTAATTAATCAAATTGTGTTCAGAACTTCATAATGATTATAATAATTTTATGTGCTATCAGATTAATTAGTTTTTAGTAGTATATCCGACATCACTGTGCTTTTGTGTATATGCTTATTATCAATTTATATGTAGATACATATCTACCAGTGATAATATACACTTTTCATGCACTTATTCCATAGTGTGTAATATTATTACTGTGAAACATGAATTTCCACTAAGAAGTTGCAATACATTCAATATATTATCATAATATTATACTATAGTGTTATATAAAATAGTACCTACATTACGCACCTAAGGAAGGAAAATAAGAAATGTCTAAAATACATGTAATGTGGTTTGAGGCTTTCTTATTTACTGGCCATGGTGCGTATACTATATTTTTTCTCATCGACGGAGCTGGAAAACGGCAACATCGGTAAGCGTAGCGGGAAAAAGTTGACGTTTTCCGCCCGGAGGTGAGAAAAAGTATTTTATTGCCTTTTAAAAATTAAGGGAATGATTCCAATAAAAATGTTTGAAAAAATTTCTCATTGGCCGGGATCGAAACCCGGGATCGCACCCTCTTGGGTGTAAAACAAAGGTCTACTCACTAGAGCACGGAAGCTCTTCCGGGCAAGATACTATTCATTAATTTTTAATACATACCTTTGTAAAGCCTTTTGTTATGAAATAACTATGTTGACATTACCCTTAGGATATTTTATAAAAATTGCTTAACGATTCGCAAAAGAGCCCACGCTGCCGCCCACAAGTCAGGTGAACTAGAAACAACTTGTCATTATCAAAGAATATACAAATTACCAACGTAAATGTAATTTACGTTAAAGGCTTTTATTTACGTTGACAGTATAATAATATTTTGTAGGATAGGTTCCGAAATTTCAGTAAAGCTTTCTATAGGGAATGTTCTGATAAATGCAGTTTACTGGCCAGTGCTTAAGTTGTTTCGACTCCGACTAATCAGCTGTGATGTATTACTACTAATATATAATATTCTGTGGTATTACTATGAATCCCAATAAAGTCATAAACGTCAATGTACTGACGTATATTTCGACGAAACACTGGGGTAAATTTCAGAACATACAGTATTTACAAAGTCGTTACGTCATCGACGAATATTTTAAGACCCAGCCCAACTATTACTAACTACACATTTGAAAATCCATTTTTATATATAAGAAGACTAGCGACCCGCCCCGGCGTCGCACGGGTATAAAATATATAGCCACTGAAAAATCCTATGATCCTTCACGTGGTCTACTTCTTATCTGTGCCAACTGCCAAATAACATAAAAATTTCTCCAGTAGTTCGCGAGATAAGCTCTTTAAAATAATTTTCCCCGTTTTTTTCCACATTTTCCTCTATTTCTTCGCTCCTATTAGTCTTAGCGTGATAAAATATAGCCTTCCTCAATAAATGGGCTATCTAACACTGAAAGAATCATCAAAATCAGTTGCGTAGTTTTAAAGATTAAAGGGAACAAAGGGACATGAGGGAAAAAAAGCGACTTTGTTTTATAATATGTTACATAGAAGATATAGACGATATATACATAGTGTGAACGTGTCCATAACAATATATGGTGCGCGATATTCTAGTACTATGAGCTATATACTATACTAGCCCAAAACTAAAGTTTCATGTTTCTAACTAAAGAAATGACGGACATTCATACAAACTTTCAACCCCTATTTCACCCCCTTCGGGTTAAAATTTCCAAATTTCCTTCCTTAGTGGGTGTCTACTTAATAAAACAACCCTACTCACCAAATTTCGTGGCTGTAGCTCTAACAGTTTTTGCTCAGCGATGATGAATCAATCGGTCAGTCAGGACTTGTAATTTTATATATATAGATGACTTGCCATATATGTAATAAATGTAACCGCTTAGAATTGGCACTCATATTTTATCAAAGAATTAATATATTTTAGATTAGTGACATTTCGAGAAAACTCTCGAATATTTCCGGAGTTTACAAATTGTATTAGAGAAATGACACTTTAATATCTTTAATATAATGTCCCTGAATCGCCGGGGGCCGGCTAATCGCCGCTCTGGGAATCACAGCCAATTTCATCTGAGGAAGATGGATGGATGGCTACTGTATTACACGTAAGCGGCATTTATTTGTATAAGCATTTAAAATAAGTACTTACAAAAGATATGTCTGCATAGATAGTAGATACTTCACTACATACAGAGTGTACTAAAAGTAAGTTATAATACTTCAGGGTGTGTATAGAGTTCGCTATGAAAGTAGCAGCGCTGAATGAGTAACTTTTTTCACCTTTGTATGGAAAAATTCATGACGCGGGGGTGCTTTCCCATACAATATTTTGCTCTTTTTGTGCTTCTACTTTCACAGTAAACTCTATACAAGGGACAATTACACACCCTTAATTATTATCACTTAGTTTATTACACCTTGTATAAACACGACGTGTGAGTCTGGCTCTCTGTCACATCTTCATAGTATCGCTAAACAATAAACTAAATTTAAAAAAGGTATAAAGATGCCATGTCACTCCAGAACATAGGAAAGTTTTTAGGTGGGAATGGGAGTCAAAGCGATTCTCACGATATCTTACTATACGGGGAAGTAACTTAAAATAAAATACGCCCTAAGTTGCCGGTTCACGTCGCGGCACAGTTCGGGACTTAAAGTATCTTCATACCAAATTTCAGGAAAATCGGTTCAGCGGTTAATCCTTGAGGCCCCGCGCGAGCACCGGTGATCGCGACAACAATAGAATAAAATAGCAATTCCTGGAAATTCCGACTGAAGTATTAAGGCGAGAAGAGGTAACAGACAGACTGAAACACTAATTCCACGTTTATAATATTAGTATGGATGTTTATTTCTGTGAAAATTACGGTATTATTATATTTTATAGGATTACATTTTACCACTGTCCCCTACCCGTCCCTTCGTGACCACGGCCGTTGCAACACGGCCAAAATGTCGAGAAAAAGTATGTACTCTTAGTAGAATTACTATTTGAATAAGTCATGTGAAGTACTGATTAATAAGTTTTAATTATAATGCAACGCGAAAGTTTAAAATGTTATCTTAATAACCGATACGGGCCGGGTACATTTTACCACGTTGTTATTTAAAACAACTGTTTAGACTTTAGGGGACTCCCGCGGCGTATGTAATGGATCCTCACACGATTCGTTATTTACTGTCTGTGGGACACGCTAACTAAATTGAACGATTGCGCATGAACTTTCATGATATTATTTACTCGATAACGCTTTACTTTAATTGAAATCCCACGTTGTCGAGAAACCGAGAAATCTTTAAATATAGTAAAATAAGATTGTGATAAGATAATATATTATTATTATTTTAATAAGGGAAGCCAACGAGCAAACGGATCACATGATGTCAAGCAACTACCGTCGCCCATTTCCGGCCTTTTAAGAGAGAATACGCTCTATTCTTGACGGTTTGCAGGTCGTATTAGTCCGGAAATACTGTTGATTCGTTCGTTCCAGAGTTTAACAGTGCGCGGCAGAAAGTGAAACGAAAAACGCACGATCAAAGGCTGCCAGTCATCAAGGTGATGAGGATGGCATATTTTTCGCGTAGAATGAAGGCGATAAGTTACAAGAGGTATGATTGCAAACAATTCTTCATAGCACTCTCCGTGATACAACCAAGAGAGGATGCAGAGTGAAGCCTTTTTCCTTATTAATATTATCATTGAGAGTTCCAATATAGTTTTAGCATATCCCTTGGACTCTGCGATTATTTCGAAAGATTTTCTAACGCTGTCAATTTTAGTTAAATAAGTTACAGAATTAGAAATGTGGACGAAATTACAAGCTAAATAGTGAAATATTACTGTCATAAAATATCTTGAAATATTTTTAATGAAAATAAATTATTTCATCAAAAAATGTTTTATAAAATATAATCGCAATATCTAGAAGTGTGGAGGCGGGAAGGTAGCGGTGACATAAAATATGTAATAACAAAACCTTTTAATACACTGTAACTTGTATTTTCTTAAGCTCGGGGGTATTTTTACATTAAATGAATCTGAAAAATACTTTTCTTCGCGTAAATATTGATTTTATTACATTGTTTAATTTTTATTATTTCTAACATGGGATGTGAAGGCAAAATCGGGGCCAAAAAATGATCCCATAGTTTTTCTTTATACTTTTTGTCTTAGATCAAAACATATATTACGACTTCTTAGATTATTTTTAATACAATACAACTTTTCTTGCTAATTTTTATAAAAATGATTTTAATTTATACATAAAAAGATTCGTCATCAAATTTCGAACAAAGCGTAATTTATAATGCTCTGAATTTCTCGAGCTATAGCTATAATCTCTGACATTCTATTCAAAGCGTAGAATGATCTATGCTTTGTGCACGTGGAAATGCGACGGAGACGGACGACCTCCGTGTATAATAAACGAGTGCTTCGCTGATTAGACGATTAATATAGACTATTCGCGCTTAAACTGACAGAGTGACCAATGAGATAGAGGTTTTACTGGACTAAAGTATTTCGCTGCATGCCACGACGACCTCTGTGGCTCAATGGTTAAGAGTGTGTGGCAGCTCAAGCCGAGGGTCGCGGGTTCGAATCTCGCAGGCGGAACAAAAAGTTTTCAATGTTCCTGGGTCATGGATGTGTATTAAATAATAAGTGTATGATATAATAAAAATCTTAAATATTATATGTTTAGTATTTAAAAAGTATTAAATATATTATTTCCGTTGTCTGTAGCCGTAACACAAGTCCTTCAGGTACTTACCACGGGGCCAGACTGGCGTGGTGTGAAGCGTCCATACATATTATTATTATTATTATATTATGCTAGTACTAGCTGGTGCGGTAAACGCTATTTTGCCACATAAATGGAAAAACTAGTTGGTGCATGCAACTCCGTTGCGCCAAAATTTCGTTATCGCGCGGGAATCGTACTTTTTTTCCGGGAACAAAGTATCCTTTGTCTTTCCTTGAACTCAAAGTATCTTCATACCAAATTTTAGCTGAATCGGTTCAACCGTTTGTGCATAAAGAGGTAACAGACAGACAGACAAGATTATATTTCTTCGCTTCATTCTTCGATATATTAATTAACCAGGTAGTCCTTTGTTTATTTGCTAGGCAATCGCGTTTTTTTTAAAGACGTATGTGGGTACAAAAAAATATCGTATGGTCACTCTGTCATCAGCGCGCTTCATTCTTTGTTAACGCGAGGCAACGCGAGCACGTACTATACTTAGTAACCATGCCAAAGCGCAGCGCTCAGAAGAGAATTGGTTATTATTATTAAGATGATTGAGTCAGTGTTGTAAGTAACTAAAGTCAGTGTTATTTTATAGTGTAACAAGAAAATACATGTAAGTACTATTAAATACTTAGGCAGGCACTACCGAGGCCAAGACGAGCCAATTATTATATGCAATACTAACCGGCATGTACTGTGACCGCGAGTCAATACAATGTGTTTAGAATGTGTAATGTGTTTGCTTTATCTGTTCTATAAATAGAATGCTTCAAGCCCCAAGCGGTCGCATGCGACCGCGATAACAATACAAATCTATTGTGTCTCGTTTATGCCACGATCGAAGGATTATAGAACTATATGTTTGCCGGATTGGGGGAAACAACTGCAGGTGATTACTGCAATTATCTAATCAACCGGCATGTACTGCGACTGTGAGTCAATAAGTACAGTGTGTTTGGACCGCGAGTCCTTTTACACAATCTATATTCTATATGCATCGGAATTGATTGCGGATCTCTGACGATGTTTTACCTATTGTATAAATAGAACTATATTATGTTTGCCCAATTGGGGGAAATAACTGCAAGTTAATTACTACAAGTGTTTAATTATTAAGTTATTTTATAAACCGCCATAATGTGTGGATTGACCGCGGGTCTCTAAACACAATTTATATGCATCGGAATTGACTGCGAGTCTCTGACGATGTTCTATATTTTCTATAAATAGAACTATACGTTGGCCGGTTTGCGGGTTAGCAGCGAGCTATTTAAGAAACCGCCATAATGTGTGGATTAACTGCGAGTCTCTAAACACAATCCTTATGCATCGGAATTGACTGCGAGTCTCTGACGATGTTTTATCTAATAATAAAAGTATAATATGTTGGCTGGTTTGAGGAGATTAGCTGCGAGTTAATTACTATTTAAATTAAAAATATATCAATATTTTTTAAATCAACATAATGTATGGATTGACTACGAGTCTCCGAAAAAATAAACAACTACCGCGCGTTTTCTCGCGCTCTTCTTTTTATAAATATAACTACATAGTCGTAATTATTATTATAGTATTAATATCTTTGCCGCTTTATAGAGGACAGCTATTTCGAGCTAATAACTAGATTGACTGCGAGTCTCATCAGCTGTTAACAACCAATGCGCGTTTCGCGCGATCTTTTTGTTCTAAATATAGAACTACGATTATAATTTATTATCAGATGTGCTAACATTTTTTTTTCACAAAAAAATTTAAAGAAGGAAACCAGACCTGCAGGCGTGGGCTTTATCACTACTAGATTTACACGCTTTAACAATATCAGTGTTCTAGGCGACAATTCTTCAGCCTCAGGCGCCCCTTTTTTGTGTACGTTTTATTGTTAATAGTGCCATGGGTGTATTAAACCCACAACAAATATCTAATTATTTAAGTCTTAACGTTTATAATATTTATATTATTACTAGCTGTCCCAGCAAACATTTCTTTGCCAAATTATATAAAGTACATCGCCCGCATTGAGATGTAATCGCCCGTATTATTTTATTGAATTAGTGACTAAATAAGTATGTCACCATGGCAACGTCCATCGCTATCCCGTGACCCGCGTCGCATAAACAATGGTCGCTCTTTATAGACAAATAATTTGCAATAAAATAAAATTGCGACTTTAATTAAAGATCTAAGCTATCCTATCTCTCAAGTTGGAAAAAAGCACACGTTAAAAAACAAAAAACATTAAAATCGGTTTAGTAGTTTAGGAATCCATCGCGGACAAACATCGTGACAGGAGATTTATATATATTAGATAACATAACTAGCGGTCCCGGCAAACGTTGTTTTGCCATATAAAGTATTTCGCCCATATTATTATTTTATTGAAGTGACTAAATAATTATGTCACCGTCAAAGTCCATGATTGCTAACCCGTCGCACAAGCAATGGTCGCCATCGGTCTCAAGTTGTAGCAGTTTACTATTATTTATTCAACAAATGAATACACTTATCAATATAAGAGTAGGTGTTGTCCGATTCTCAACCCTAGCCGATATGCTCGCTAAGATTCACGAAAATCGGTCAAGCCGTTTCAGGGGTGTTCAACCACGCACACCGTGACACGATAATTTTATATATTAGATAATATAGTAATTAGATATAATATATGCCTATTAAAAACGGAATAATATAGAACAGTTAAATCCGTGTACTATTCGTGAGCTAGCTCAACTGAGATGATTTGACACTTTCATATCCTGATTCCTGACTCCCGCCGCGGAATACAACTGGTTTTCAGCGATTAAAATTTTTAATACTAAATAAAATATGCCATGATAAATACGATAACAGAATCATACTTATTCTTGAATAATAATTGTTAAAATATTCAGCCTGGTGGACCGAGAACACAATATTCTCGACTTTCAATCATATTTATATGCAATAATCACATTATCGAAGACCACAGAGCCGCCTTAAAATTTATTCTAAAATACTTTACTTCGACTTAAATTTTAGATAAATACTCTCTTCAATCTTATTAGTTATTAGTTAATATACTTATTACAGAGATCTACGTCCGCAATTTGACAATGTCTGTAATACGATATCTTCTATGGCCATCACTGTGCACTTTCATTGTTTATGAACAATGTTAACATTATTGGTTGGTGACATTGGCTCAGATGAATGTGTGAAGCGTCTTTCGAAAGAAGCTTTCCGGTCAAAATCCTAGCCCATACCTGAGTAGTCTAGTACCCGGGATCCACTTATAAATTATTTGTTTTTTCTTGCACTCTGTACCTACTGAACATTGACTTAAAACTTTCTGCTTAATAAAACTCGGCAAAATAAAAAGTTATGGTTTTAAATGGCGGTATCGAAATTTATATTACAAAGATATCTACTCCCGGGCGTGATTGGATCGGTGATGTTATTAAGTTATGTAATTCTTTTTTATTAAAAAAGAAGAAGTTATATTTAAGGTATTACGCTGTGCGATGGTTATTCAAGATTATATTAAATAGTATAATGCTACAGTACGGGTTATTATTGCTAACGTTTAACGCTCTGCACAGAACAGCCACCTATCAGTCGATTAGCCGATGGATAAATTATGTGCTGTGCGAGTGCGGCACGGCGTCGACACGAGCGTCGATACGGGGACTGAAACTGGATACGATTAGTAAGACGACAGACGACAGGCAGGACTAGCGACTTCAATACTTTTGCTATTTTCCTTAGCCATAATTTTATCGACGAACGTCGTTTACATAACTGATTCAGCGAATAAGTTTCGCTAAATCAGTTATGTAATCACCATGATCCCAGTACGTTATCATTTGAATCACAAACCATAGAGGTCTCTTAAGTTTTGTTTCTACTGACTATTATTATTATTTTTGGGCATAATGTTAAATTCTTTCTCGAATATAATTATTACTTTTCATAATGTATATATTATATTATATTGTATTATGTAAAAAATCTTTCTTTTGTTACTCTGAAAATCTACCTGGTTAATTAATATATCGAAGAATGAAGCGAAGAAATATAATAAATGATCAAACGAACTTACCAAGTGAAGTTCGATCATTATTATATGAGTCGCTTCATTCAAAGATATAATCTCCCTCCCACTCAGTCTGCACTAAACTTTGCTGCAGTACCCAAAGAAATAAAGAAATATTTTTTGCATTACCTCTCTCCAAACATAATGAAGCAAGCGCGCTGATGACAGAGTGACCATACGATATTTATTGTACCCACATACATATTTAAAAAAAAAACGCGATTGCCTAGAAAATAAATAAAGGACTACCTGGTTAATTAATATATCTTTGAATGAAGCGACTCATATAATAATGATCGAACTTCACTTGGTAAGTTCGTTTGATCATTTAGTATAAAGTATATAGGCACACTTTGAAAAGTATAGACGCACTTTAAAAAATATAATAAGCTTATATGAGTAAGGATTAAAAGTATCTTCAATCAAGTATCATCATGATTCATTCATACACTTTCGCAGTTATAATATTAATATGGAAGTACGTAATAATTATTCATGCTGTTACACCTCTTAGCTCTTAATTTTAAGAGGTCCACTATCTGCCAGATGTACTTTGTTTTCCGAGAAAGTAGACAAAAATGTTCTAAAAGTTACCATAATAATAATATGAAGAGCCCCCGCAGACTGCAGACTTTTAGTCGGCCGATAGTTTGATCGAAAGCTTAGTACGAAGATCTATGAAGGTTACACTAGACGATTTGTATCAGCCATTTGTAATAATGTAATGAAATCCCAATTTGGTCAAACTATCGGCCGACTAAAAGTCTGTAGTCTGCGGGCGCTCTTAAGTTTTAAAATGTTTTAAATTTTTGCTTTGTAATTAAATTTTAAAAGTTTTTTTTAATTGTTTCTAATTTGACCAAAAAAAAAACGCACCGCAATTAGAAAAATTATACTAATTTTTCTTTTTAGCCAGCTAGAAATAAACTTCCAGTGGTGTGTTAACATTACTTCTTCAACTATTACTATATTTTGAAATAATATGATTTTCTATTTTTTTTCTAAAATCAACTTAATTCTTCGCCCGAATCTTGCGTTTTGTCACAACTTTACTTTGTAAAGCTGCAAGTTTTAGCAATAATTGTTCAGAAAGCTTCCACAAGCTGCAGCTGCGAACAAAACATGTACTGACATGGAAAGCTTTCTCTAAATAGCTTTATCATGAACTTTCCGAGAGCTTTTACGGCAAGACAAATCACAAGCTTCATTGTTTTGTATTATAAGATAGTTGGCGAACTTTGTAAATGTAAATGAATGGATAATATTTACGTGTGAATGAGATGTTATAAGAATCCTTTTCAATGATATATTCGCATCGCACTGCCTTACATCAGGAGTTTATATACTGTATTATCTATGCATCAGGGTACCTACTACCTTGTCCATTTCAGTTATTTTTTTTATGTTCCTATTATTATTACTATCATTGTTTTTTGTTACTTTGTCTTATTTTTTATTCTTCTTCTTTTTTGTACTTTGTATCTGTATAATATGTGTATTTAAGTGTAGTGTGGTGTGAATGTTTGTTGAATAAATGATCTATTATAGATATCTAACACGGCTGCAATACCTCAAAAAATACAGTATCGCATTTTGTTACTGTACATAACTTACAAAAGTACGATAGTATACAAGGTGTAACAAAACTTAGTGATAATACTTTAGGGTGTGTATGTTATCCCTTATACAGAGTTCACTGTGAAAGTAGCAGCGCTGAAAGAGCAATAAAAAGTATTATCACTTAGTTTTGTTACACCCTGTATAATATAAATACAGTAATATGCTATTGAAAAGGAATCTATGAAATACTAATTGCACCTGCAACTTTGTTGCGCCGAAAGTAGTAATCGCGCGGGAACCGTACATTTCTCCGGGACAAAAAGTATCCTATGTCCTTCCCGGGATTCTCTATCTCTCTCTCACGTTTCTCCATAATACAGCAAAATCGGTTTAGTGGTTTGGGCGTGAAGAGGTAACGAACAGAATTTTGTGCATTTACAATATAAGAATGGATTCCAGAGCTCTATGTGGAGCTTTTTTGCGTTGGTCCAGCTTATGCACTACAATCTCTACTACTGAGCCACAAGGCCTCCATGGTCCAGTGGTTTAGAGCGTGGCTCTTGACTCGGGGGTCATGACTCGTGGATTCGATTCCCGCGTTGGAAACATGTTATTTTCAAGTTTGTTTTCCTACAATGCAGGCTTATCACCTGATTATCTGACAAGTAAGATGATCCATGAGTCGGATGGGCTTGTAAAAAGTCGGTCCTGCGCCTGATCTCTCGCTAGTCGGGTGTTTTGTCCCACTGGGCTGTGAGAGTAAAGGAATAGAGAGTGCCCTTGTGCACTGCGCACACACTTGGGCACTATAAAATGACTCCTGCGTAACTGGCCCGGTTTCAATAAAACTGGCCACCGTCACCGAAACCGGTGTGGGAGTTTTTATTATTATACTGAGCAAGAGAGGTCGTGGAATGATAATTATGGTGGAGTATGTTATACACACATGCGCCGTAATTCAGTGCGCGGCCCATACGTCGATGACGGAAACAGAGCAATTATCGCCAGCGGATGTCTAAGCCGACGTACCGACAGAAAATTCATTAACTTATCTCAGCTAATAAAATGCCAGCAAAAGCAAACACACAAAAAAATACGTGTGACACTCGGCAATTGCCGCGGTAAAGCTATTGCATAATTTTTTTTATCCATATCCATTATCCATACTAATATCCATACTTAATATTATAAATGCGAAAGTGTGTCTGTCTGTCTGTTACCTCTTCACGCCCAAACCGCTGAACCGCTGAATGATTTTGCTGAAATTTGGTATGGTGATATTTTGAGTCCCGGGAAAGGACATAGGATACTTTTTATCCCGAAAAAATGTACGGATCCCGCGCGATAAACGAGTTTTGGCGCAACGGAGTTGCGGGCATCATCTAGTAATATTATAAATGCGAAAGCGTGTCTGTCTGTCTGTCTGTTACCTCTTTACGCCCAAACCGCTGAACCGATTTTGCTGAAATTTGGTATGGAGATACTTTGAGTCCCGGGAAAGGACATAGGATACTTGTTATCCCGAAAAAATTTACGGTTCCCGCGCGATAAACGGGCGCAACGGATTTGCATGCGTCATATTCTAGTCAACTTATATGCAATTATGAAACCAATTTGGTACTCTGATTTTCAGTAAAAGCCTTTTATTCAGGGACTGAAAGCAGTACCGTTATATAGGGTATATACCGGTATAAAATTACGGTATTGCTTTGATTTAAAGGTTGAGTCAAAACGCTTGAACTTCACCATTGCGGTACCGCAAAATAACGAAATATACCTTTATTTTTACGGTACCGATATATCTCTTTATTTTATCGGTACCCCAACCGAAATAATTTCGGTACCGAAAAAATGCAAGGGCGCGAGCGCGGCGTTGCCAATTTTTGAATTGGCAACGCCGCAATTTGTCATGTCAAGAGTCAAGACTTGGACAGTCGGGGATAAGTTGCATTCATTCCAGCCTCCTACAATATTAATATTTAATTCGCTCGCTTATTGAGTTGTAGTTTTAATATGTTCAGAATATTTTATATTTGGTGTTTTCTTAAGCAGCTTCCAAAAAAGGTGAGGTTATACGTCTGGCGGTATACCATAACATATTTTTTTTTATGTATACAGGTTAACATTACAGGTATTACAGTTTTTTATTTAACACCATTATCCTCAAAACCATCAAAATATAAGCCCATTTGATAGTTTTAAGGATAACTGTGTTAAACCTAACACCCTGTATATTTATTACATTATATTATATAATATATTAAAAAAAAGTCCATGGCGTGATGGACTACAATAATTACAATTAATAATATTTTATTTAAATTATCCTTGGTGCGAAAAACCTATATACAAAGATAGTATAAAAAGGATATGGGCGAACAGCCCATAGACGGCCCCAAATTACATTAAAAAATATATTTTTTTATTCAACGATTACTCAGACATTTGTCCGAATTTTAAAATTCTTTTTTTTAACAATGGTTTTTACAAAAAATGGTAACATGATATTCATGAGAAATCAAAGAAACATATTAATACAGGGTGTGATTAAACCTTCTGCCAATTTTTTTCCAGGGCTTAGGTATCATTAGGAGAATCCATTTAACCATAAAAAATTGGGTGTTATTTTTTTGTTAATGACATATTTTATCCCATTTAAAATCGTTGCAGAATGCTCACTCGCGGCGGTGGGTATGATCGGGGGTGACGTGGGGCTAGGAGGGCGCACGGGGGCACGTCACGCGTGGGCGACGCGTAGTGTCCATTAATTGTAGTGTTTTTTAGGATAACTTTTGGAGGCTATTTCTCAACATTTTAGTACTGAGTGATTATAAAAGAAAAAATACGTGTATTTTTATTTTTATCAAGGATCAATATACCGAAATTTGGCAGGAAGGTTTAATTGCACCCTGTATGTTGATTTAAACTTTTTATGAAGTAATCTAAGGAAACGCTACCAAAAAGTAAGATTTTGCCCCAAGATATTGAGATCTTGGTTCCGAATGGACCGATAGACCGCTAAAGTCCTTGTAGTTGTCATGTTTGGGGATTTCAGCGTTTTTTAAATAACTACAAGTATATGCCACTACGTAAATTACATTAATCATCATCATCACCACCTTTGTTACACCATACATTATCATTCATCACGCTTTGACTCTATTATTGGTATTTCTCGTGGTCTTTTCAACAATACGGATGAAGTTAAAAATATGGCCTCCATGCTGGTAAATGGAACAAACTAGGTAGGCCCTCATGAACCAATTCGGCTCAATTGTCATGGCAAATCAATTAATAGGCGCCAACGACGTTATCCTTATTGAAGATATTAACCAACTTCCTTTCATAGAGCGCGCAAGCCTCTTTAAACTCCAAACCTTGTAAACAGTTTTACCCAGGAGTTATCTTGTACACACAGGAGCCTTAGGGATGTGGCTTACGAGTTACGCCCTAAGCATGGTCTACAGTAACATATATTCATCGAAGGAAGGAGTGCGGTCCCTAAAGCTAAAGAAATATAAACAGGAGGATAAATGAATATCTAAAACCGATCTAAATACCTGTATCTCGTACACACACAGGAGGAGAAAGTAGTTATAATTAGTATAGGCTATGGATCGAGAACGGGCTCTCGCGTCCTCACAATTCACGAAGCTCAGGGATTAACGAGTCCTTCAGTGATCATCGTACAGACCAAAACCCAAAAACTGGGAATTCATGATAGCTTGTCTTATGCAGTGATAGCTATATGTCAGCACACTAACACCTGTGTCTATTACACTGACACTGATGGGGACGCTGTGGCCAGCATTATAAAAAGATCCTTGGAGGTGTCAACAAATTTTATAATATAATATAACACCAAAATGGCCAACAAGGACAGAAACCAGCAGTGTCTGCTCGGGATTTAAATACTAGCACATATAAAAAGGAGTACAACCTTGCCTCTAGGTCCTTCAAGAAAGAGATTACTCGGGCAAAGCAACAACACGTCAACAAAATTGGCAAGAGACTTGAGCGCCTCCCCTCGGGAACCCGTGCATTCTGGTCTCTGGCCAAAGCTATTGAAGGAAATTTCTGCAAGCCATCCCTACACGTAGGAAATGCAGCGTTGGCCCAGGACGCAAAAGACAAAGCCGATCTTCTGGGCAAACTCTTTGCGTCAAACTCGACCCTGGATGACGGGGGGCAGAAACCGCCGACCATACTGCGATGCACGAGCATCGTATCGGATATTCGGTTTCATCAGCGCTCAGTGCAAAAAGCCCTCCGTCCCCTTGATATCCAAAAGTCAAGTGGGCCTGACGGAATCCCGTCTATTGTATTGAAAAAGTGTGCTCTAGAGTTGGCTCCGGTCTTAACGCATCTTTTCGGCTCTCCTATTCCACTGGCATCGTCCCGGCTTCCTGGTAGACAGCCTTGGTGCACCCGATCCCCAAAAAAGGTGATCGCTCAAATCCTTCCAACTACAGACCAATCGCTATAACCTCTCTCTCCTCGAAGATAACGGAATCCATTATCAATAGCCAGCTTTTTCGATACTTGGACGGCCAGGGATTACTAAGCGACAAACAATACGGGTTACGTAAGGGTCGCTCGGCTGGTGATCTCTTGGCGTACCTGACTCATCGTTGGGCTCAAGCAATTGAGTCGAAGGGAGAGGCATTGGCTGTTAGTTTGGACATTGCGAAGGCCTTTGATCGAGTTTGGCATAAAGCGCTGCTATCAAAGCTTCCATCATACGGGCTGCCCGAGAAATTATGTAAGTGGGTCACTGGTTTCTTAGCAGACAGAAGCATAAAGGTTGTAGTTGACGGCGAATGCTCGGAAACTCAGTCTGTTGATGCTGGTGTCCCTCAGGGCTATGTGCTATCGCCTACTCTATTCATACTGCATATCGATGACATGTTGCAGACTAGCGGCATTCATTGCTATGCGGATGATAGTACAGGTAATGCTGTACCCCGGCTCCCCCAATATTTCTCGGCAAAATGTCACTGAGAGTCGAAATGAACTTGTGACTAAGGTGGAGAATTCATTGGAGAAGGTATCTGAATGGGGTAGACGTAACTTGGTCCAATTCAACCCCGCCAAGACACAAGTCTGCGCGTTCATCACTAAAAAGTCACCAATGGTCGTATATCCTCGTTTCGAAGGTATCTTTAATTATCTCCCCTAGCATTGAGATACTTGGCGTCAAAATATCGAGCGAAGTCCAGTTCCGATATCATCTAGAGGGTAAGGCTAAATTAGCCTCGAAGAAGCTTGGTGTTCTTAACAGAGCGAGACAGTACTTCAGTCCGGACCAACGCCTACAACTCTACAAGGCGCAGGTTCGGCCTCATATCACTAAAGTGACTAGGTACACTTTGGGCATTTATGTGACAGATGCTAAGAACGCCATTATTTTGTGTATTGAAATTCTGGTGTAAGATTTCACCTAGTGTGTAACTAGTACTTTCATAGTTTAGAGTTTTAGTTCATTTCAATATCTTCTTAACATCTTTGAAACTCGACCCAGCTTGATTGACCTCTCCACCAAGCCTATGCCACATCTAAAGGAAAAGGATAGAGCATCATACCCGAATAAACCCGAAGATGTCGCATCTACTGGCTACCATGCTGGGACCACACACGCCCCTTCAGGGTATCTATCAAACATTTCAAAATAGTGATAAATATAGTGACAAAAAAATTAAATACCACCTATAGGTGACTCAAATTATTATTATTACTTTTGATAAAAAAATACGGATGTCTTTGATTACTATTCTTTTGTCAGTTATTATAGGATATAATTTGAACTTATTCTTACGACTAACAATGTTGAAATATCATGATATGGGATCCATGAGATATCAAAGGAACACTTACTTTATTGGGAAACATGTAGTGACAATGGTGTTGTTTTGAGGTTGGTTTGTTGACACACACACACACACACACACACACACACACGATTTTCGATGTTTCTCTGTCTGTCTGTCTGTCTCCAGGCTTAAGCGGTACAGAACACTTGATAAGCGAGTCCGACTCGCACTTGGCCGATTATTTTTATTTAGTAATAAATGTTATTATATTTTTTGTGGTTCCTAGCTTAACAATATTAGATTATCGTCTATATATTTAGTAGTTTGTGTAGCTCAATGTAGTCGCTTCGTTGGCGTAGGTCTCCCTATACACTATTTTTCCATGACTTCATCTGTTTGTCTTCACTTACCGTGTTGGGTTACAATATTGTTTGAATATATCATCTCCATCTTACTCTTGAATGTCTTTTTCTCATTGTTCATTCTATTTTTCTTTGTGTATATTATAATATATATATTCTATTGTCTTTTCGTCTGCAAATATGGCCAGTCCAATTCCATTTTATCATACGAATTCTTTATATTACATATTTTAGTCTTCTCTCCAATTTTATTATTGTAATGGGTATCTAGTGTCTTAGTTTTATCCCTAACATGTCTTCTTTGTTGTATGACTCAGTGCTTTGGTGCTTTTCATCTTTTTTAAGCGCCTAGGTAACCGTACATTAAGCATGACAGCAAATTAGATTCGTAAAGTTTCCTTTTGACATTTAGTTTTCATTATTTATGTTAAGTTTCAGTATTTTTTCCAGCACTACTCTCAGTTTTATCGCTTTTTCGATTTTGGAAGTATATTAATTCTTTCATATATTCCAATATTCCACATCTTCTCCGTCTATTTCAATTTCATTATCCATTAGTTATGACTTATGAGTTATGACCTATGATTTTTGTCTTCGTAGCGTAGCAGTAGTCCTACTTTGTGGCTCCTGTAACATATGGTTTAGTTCCTTTGAGTTTTCATCAAAAACCGCAACGTCGTTTGCAAACCTCAAATGATTTAGGCGCTCTCAGTCTATATTAAGGACATTTTCTTCCCAATATAAAAATAAATATATTTATTCCTGCACCGAAAATCGCTTGGGAGGTAAGGGGTCACCCTGTCTGACTCCTCTCTTAACATGAAATTCGGGATCTTCTCGTTCTAGTTAACTTTGACCTTCTAAATTTTGACCTTTGCTAAGCATTGAGAGTATAATATCATGCTGTGTAATATACTTATTGATATACGGTATTCTTATGCCCTTCAATCAACGGTCTCCAACATTAGTCTGTGGATAATAAAATCAAAGGCTTTTGTAAAATCGATAAAGCCAATGTACGAATTTAGAAATACAAAGTTTCCTATTGCTTTAAGCATTAGGTATTTATTTCTACACAAAATGTTGCTCCCCTTACTATTAAAAATATTTACATAATTTTACCTAGAGCTCAGATCTAGTCTTTGTTTATCGAGTGACTTTAGCAATATATCATATCAAGCAATCTCGAAAATCAACGGTGTGTCTGGACACATTGTATAATATAGTCTATATACAACGTGTCCAAACACACCGGTGTTCCGATCCATTAAAAAAAATAATAATACCTACATACATACATACAGGACTATGTGAAAACATGTTTGGTACAAACTGCTATAACACTTATGTAATGATAAATAGTATTTTCTTACTTTTTCCATCTTGGTGTCTGTCTATTTATTATTTTAAACGAAGCTTACACACGCTAATTATTATTGGCGGCGCATCGTTACAGGCAGGACACGAGTGTCAGTAAAATCCAATCAAGATTCAACCGACTCAAGTAATTTAGGCTTGATATTCCGGCGGACAGCGGGGTGCAAACAAAACCTTTATTTTTTTATAAAGATACCTAAAAAAGTATCGATACCGTAATTTTTCAATACCTGTATATAACGGTACCGTTATTTAAGGGTTACCGTAATTTAAAGGTATGACGTCATACCACTAAATTTCTCTACCGATATTTTCCGGTTATTCAGTCCCTGCTTTTATTAATATAAATAAAATATAAATAACATTTAAACCTAAACATTTGACGGCATCATAAAACACAAACAATAAAAGTGACCTTCTCTAATGAAATGACACACATATTATAACAATTTTTATAATATCCGACACAAAGAGAATATCTTATTATTATTAATATTGTTTTTGCTAACATTACACGCCTGTTTACTACAGGAACTACGGGCCGGATAAGCGTTT
Source organism: Lysandra bellargus (assembly GCA_905333045.1). Taxonomy (NCBI): domain Eukaryota; kingdom Metazoa; phylum Arthropoda; class Insecta; order Lepidoptera; family Lycaenidae; genus Lysandra; species Lysandra bellargus. Next base: position 6,986,156 of record HG995335.1, on the reverse strand, counting down.
AATGAATCTGAAGTAATTGCTCGTATACGTTATAATAAATTGACTAAATATAACGTTACTGGTTGCTTACTGAGATGTTTGATGGTTGACAATATTATTTTCAGGAGCCTTGCCAGGACGCTATTGTTAATTTCACCCAATCCAAAGACGTGTAATGTGTATAACAACATTTCTGTTATTCTTTATATTGTTACCAGTTTATTTATATTGTTACCTGTTTATCATAAAAATAAACGCAGTAGGTAGTCTTTTTGACCAGGTAACTTTTCTATCCTTGCGGCAAGCGACCGCGACCTACAAAACTCCAAATAACAATATCTATGGACGCTTCACACCACGTCAGTCTGGCCCCGTGCTAAGTACCTGAAGGACTTGTGTTACAGCTGGTATCAAAGAACGGAAATATATTTAATTCTTTTATACTATACATATAGAATAAGATTTTTATTTTATCTTACACATATTTAATACAAATCCAGACCCGGCAACATAGAAAACTTTTTGTTCCGTCGGCGGGATTCGAACCCACGACCCCAGGCTTGAACTGCCACATACTCAACCAATTCAGCCACAGAGGTCGTCAATAAAGTGCCACTTTATGATCGAAGCTGTGGGTTTCATTTTGCTCAACGCCTATAGAGCGACGTCATGGATGAGTCGACTCGGTTACCTTTTTTCGACCCGATCCGACTCCCATGATCCTCATTTGCCACAATATACATTGCTACATTATCAAACGAGCGTTAAATTGATATCTATAGTGTTAACGTAGGCATAGAGTTTTACAACCGTTGTAAATCAGAAGACAGCTCTGTCGGTAGATAGCATATCCACTGAACAACCCACAGTAATAAGCCGTTAATTAGAAAATACAACATCGAACCTCAATATATATTCTCAAATAACAAAAAAAAAAATGCATGACATTCATGAATGCTGGTACTGAAGAAAAACAAAATATATTATATTATGCCCAATTTGAAGGAAAAGCAATTATAGGTTCTTACAAAGTTCCTTAAGTAATATATATTATATGTTACTATAAAAGCTCTAACTTCGGTAAATCTTAATTATTGAAGTGTCAATTTTAGGATTTACCGACACGAGTTGGTAAGTATTTCTAATAATATGAGGATTTTTTCGAACATTTATCATTAAAATTCGGTATATGCTAGGTTTTACTACTGTCAACTGGTAAATGTTGGTTTTAGGAATAAAACAATGCCTTAATAAACTATAAGACAAAACAGGTAGGTACATAATACAGTTAACATAATGCTTACCTAAGGTACTATAATTCAATCAGTATTCTTCTTATATTTGGTTTCAAAAAAAGTAAAAAGGAAATCAAAATATGTGATTAATTAATAGGTAAGGTATATACCTAAAAAAATATATTTCACTTGATGGAAAGCAACTTCCGGTGCCCATGGACACTCGCAACTTCAGAAGAGCTGCAGGTCTGTCGGCCTTTAAGAGGAAATAGGGGTAGGGGAGGGTAGGGGGATTGGGCCTCCGGTAAACTCACTCACTCGGCGAAACACAGCGCAACTGTTTCACGCCCGTTTTCTGTGAGTCCGTGGTATTTCTCTGGTCGAGCCGGCCCATTCGTGCTGAAGTATGGCTCTCCTATGGTTAATTATACCACTTTAATAATTTATAATAATATTAAAATAATATAAAGATTTAATGTTTTTGCTCTATAACAGGTACTGAACCCTTCATGCGCGAGTCTGACCTCTCACTTGGCCATTTTTTTCAACACATACCGTGCCATTACTGTAAATCCTAAGATTTACTAACTATATGGCGGTAAAAGTTCGAATCGCAAACCTTTTCGTACATTTACCATTAGGGATTGGTAGATCTTAGGTTTTACTAGAAAATCTTAGGATTTACTGCAGTTCGAGCTTTTACAGTAACATATACGTAACTCAGGATGTTAAAAAAATATAGACGTTCACAAAAATATGTATGAACCAAATAATATACGATTATGACTTTAAGGGTCTATTCAGACCGCAACGCGAAGCGTGGATGCATTTCTAAATTTGTACTGAATTGACAGATGACGTTATGCTAATCTGTCAAATCCATACAAATTTAGAAATGCATCTACGCGTCGCGTTGCGGTCTGAACTGACCCTTATGTGACACGCTACATACCATACCTTTCTAACCATGTTGTATGTACAATGATTGTAACCATGGCCAATCATAGTCTACGCATTTGAAATCGCTTTTACCCATACTAATATTATAAAGGCAAAAGTGTGTCTGTCTGTCTGTTACCTCTTCACGCCCAAACCGCTGAACCGATTTTGTTGAAATTTTGCATGGAAATAGAGTCCCGGGAAAGGACATAGAAAACTTTTTATCCCGAAAAAATGTACGGTTCCCGCGCGATAAACGGATTTTGACGCAACGGAGTTGCGGGCATCAATCACTTTAACCATGATCGATGAACGAGACCCGTCTTTTAGCATCACCAGTAATAAGTATAGACGTTAATTTCAGCGGAACACGAAAAGTAGAATCTTAATGCCTCAGATCAAAAATTTTTGAGTAACGAGGCTGGCATTTTATGTAAAATGCCTCGGCATTAATCTGCTTACATAATAAAGGGATTAATAGGTGGTAATCCTTTGTTGGCAACAAAGAGGTCTGATAAATTGTATTGTGGCTTTAGGAAAAATATACTTTGATGTTAATGCTTTTACATTTTTTGCGATTATTGCGATTCTTGGCTGAATAATTTGGAATTCAGCCAATTAGTGTAATAAGCCTAAGAGCTTTCTTAACAATAGTTAAATTTTTGATTTAAATTAATAAATAGTGTGATTGTTTTTATGTTGACAGATATATTATTGTTATTGTAATCAGTTTATTTATGTCTGATACTATAAACTCCTTTCATGAAATATTTGGTCAGTTGGTTACAAAGTGGCCTTAATAATTAATGCTACAATATAATAATTATATTGTCTTTTCTATGTTTGTATAAGATTTTTTGTGCTGTGGAAAAATGCCAAATTCTGACGGCACGATATATCTTTTTGTTTGTACGGAAATAAAAAGAAATTCTAGTATGTTATACTTTGAACACTATAATGAAAAATCGAAAGACTACAATGATTCTAAATAATCCTAGGTTTGATCTTGGACATTTTGAGACAAAATTGCTACACTTAGTATTATGCTACAGTATTAATCTGAGAGTCGGCCGATTCGGGCTGATTCAATCCAAGCTGTTTTCAGCTCCAGTGCGCTCGTTATTGTAGGAGAGCCGTATCATTTGTCAATTTCCTTTGTTCCCTCATCCAAAACAGATGGAGGCTCCTGGCTCAAGATTGTTTTTTGTCATATTATTGGCGGTTTTGATATTTTACTGTTTTATCCACTTTTCATAGATAATGGTCCCAAGACGCGATGCGACACGTCATTATACATTTGAAACGTCAAGCAGCATTAAATTAAGAAGGTGATTTTCCACTCCGCCAAGCGACTACGACCAACAAAAATTAAATAAAAATACACTTTATGGGCTATGGATTTCATGTTCTACCAACATTGATCTAGCAACCCAGCTGCGGCTGCTTTGTAGTGACTATATTATGAAATCTATAGCCTACGTAATACAGTGGTATTTTATTTGATTTTTGTGTGAAATAACCCTTAAACATGTTCGAAACCTATGCACTTTAATACAAAAAATGCAGCAGTCTATTAAAAAGTGAAACACTTGAATCGAGGCAGAAAGTCAAGCTCATGTTTCCCGAAACTACTCAAACTCCGAGTATAATCAAGAATATAGTCGTATACAAACCCAAAACTTAGAATGAGTTCCAATTTGAAGGTACATGTAGCCTGCTCATTAAAATATACATCTTGATCCTGGGGGACTCTTGTTAACTTTGCGGTGGGAATCATGTACCTGAATATTTATCAAGTTGAGAGTTTTAAAGTATCAAAACAGGTTGAAAACATCTTGAGCTTGAGATCAAAAATGGAATATTTTAAAGGCTTTGACAATACGTGACGTAGCATTTTGTGTATTTTTTTTTCTTCGTGAAAAGTTTATTTAAGATGTGGCTTGTGAGTTCAGGGTATAATAAAATATTACGTTTAATTCAATATTACGCACTTATATTTTCATTATGCATTTTTAATTACTAGACAGTCTATTTTGGAAATGTATAAGCTTCCGTAGCATATTGCTACGAAATTTCGTAGCACAGCTACAAAGGCTACAGGTTAATTATTATTTAACTAAAAATTGACGCAAGATATTTTTAATTGATATTGATTTTATTTGTTTGCAACTATAAAGCAATTTTTTAACTGTCTGTAGTCAAGTAGAAAAGCCCAGTGATAGACGGAAGGATAAACTAAAAGCAAACCCTCAAAAATTGATGTTAAGCTTTTTTCTTCTGAGCCTCCGTATATTTTGAACGGTAAAGAGCCCAGAACGACAATAAAGGCAGGCCCATCTGACCTTAAAGGAATAAACTGGAAACCTGCGTATGAAATCTAAGGTGTAATTCGTTTTATTGTAGTATTGACAGTTTTTGAGACGATCCCAATTGTATTGTACCTACAATAAAACCTAAATCTTAGAATTTACTACATACTCTATATCACTATATAAAAGGCTTTGTCCTGAATGACATGAAAATGGAATATATATACAAAAAATCAGCTGGTTTGGGTTCCGTTTTAGGGTTCCGTAGTTAACTAGGACGTCTTGTTGATTAAAGACGATATTTTATTTTATTGATATTATGATTACTAAAGAGGTAAAAAGTAAAATGTCTTATATTGTTGTGTGTAACGTGTCTAAAACTGTTTTATTTCATCGTCACAGTCATTTGGCTTATTTAAGACCATCGGAGTAGGTGATAAAGTTTAAGTGTATGTCATAAACTAAATGAGAATATAAGGCCCCGTCCTGACGTTGCGACCGGTAAAATATTGTGAATTGAGCAAATCAAGATAAATGACGTCATTTGTCTTGCTTGTTTTGTTTCGAATTCGTCTAATTTTAGACCGGTTGTTTTCTATTTTGTGATGTTCATTGAAAATTTTGATCAGTCAAGCAAATTCCGAAAACGTGTCTGTCTGTCTGTTCTTTGCGCTTAAGCCGCTGATCCGATTTTGCTGAAATTTGCTATTGAAATTCTTTGAGTCCCAGGAAAGAACAAAGGATAGGTTTTATTTCGCAAAACTATAATTTAAATATAGAAAGTTATCAGGGCGAGCGGAGGGAGCCCTATAGTATATCCCACAACCTGAACATTTGTGGTACACTTTACGAAAAAACAATCACGCCTATTGGTTTGTGCGTTAACATAGTAATTTTTATTCATATATAGATTGTGTTATCTTTAGTCAGTCAAGGTTTTTGATATGTAAATGTGTTATCATCAGTTAGTCAAGGTGTGACGACGCGAGCCACCACAAAGCTCGGTTTTCAGCTAGTAACTATGAATATTAAAAATGCTTTAAAAATGTCAAAACAAAGTTACGGGCGTCATCTAGTAGCAAATAAAGAATCAGGCTCTAAAGTATGTTTTCGCGAAGTCACCGTATCGAAATAAACGACATAAAAAGCCGAAGCACCCTTATTAATTGCCCCGCTTAAATGTGAACGGCAACAAAAGATGGTGAAACAGGAATAAACGAGCACTGTGTTCTTGATGAAAATTTATTTTAAATAAGCTAGACATATTGTTATTTTAATTTAAGTTCATGGGATTTAACATAGGGCGTGGTTAAGTGCCTTATTATTGATTTTAAAGGATATTTTATTAGGAAATGTTGACCTGCCAACGGTTCCAAAACTAGCCCGGCGAGAAAAACTGACATAAGAACTCGTACTGCCGGCCTAAGATGCGCAAACGAGAAAATCTCGAGATATCTCACTCTCGTGTGTAGTTATATAGTCGATAACGACATAATGTCAAAATCATTTTTTGACATTATGTCGATAGATTTTGACGACAGATCTACACGAGAAAAAAATTATGTCATGTTAGGGTCAATAGAGATGAAGATAAACGCCATCAAACATCGAGAAAACGTGTAGACAAAATTTTCTCGTTGGCGTATGCTCGATGGGCGTATTCTTATAAGACGTCCTGTCTCATAAGAAAAAATGGCAATTTGTTCTTAAAAAAGTAACTACTAACAATGCAGCTAAGGGTACCGCAGCAAAATGGCAAAAAATAGAACCACGGACTCTTTATGTTTGCCTGTCCATATTATGTAGGTAACGCCACTTTCTTATTTTTACTTCGCCATCCATCCATGCATACCATCGAAACTATAATGTAATTTCACTCAATGCCCAAAATAACGTCTGAGGTTGTTCAACTATAAATGGTAAATTGGTTATTCAACATTTTATAGATTAACTATTCCGATGTGCCGGCTCGGGCACGGTTCCAATTCTGTCGCAGTGATCTAATAAATGTAAATCTGTGGTATTTGCGACTTTTGTTGAATTTTTAATTTATTTTTTCGTTTACAAATGTTGTTTGCATTATAGCTGGTTTACATTAATCCAATCCAATTTTTAAAATGCACTGGAATGTGAGTTGTATTGCAGTGCATTCCAGTGCAGTAGGTTTACATTATTCCAGTCGCAACCAGCGCTGGTTAGATCACTGGATAAGAATAATGTAAACCAGATAATAATATTAGGTAGCATAATATTATGGTAAGCATGGTAGTTATATTATAATAAAACACTTTTAAATATAAAAAGGAAATGACAGTACTTTAGGATTACTTGGTATGTGTCCTATAAATAGAGCTTACTGAAAATTAGCAGCATGTTAATTAATTGTTATGCAAGCTTTGTACTTGCATAAAAGTTAAACAATATGTAGTTCTGTGAACTACTAGCAACTGAAATTTAAATTCATTAAAGCATTAAAAATCTAGTAATATTTCCAAAGAGATAAGGATCAATTCACATTGTAACATGACAAGACGTTGCGACGTATTTTAAAAATAAGCCATTCGGAACAGGTAACAAAGGGATAATGACAAGGTCAAAGATTAGCGAATTTTGTTAATAAAACAAAGAAATCACGGTAAAAAATAAGTGTTCCCAAAATTTCAGCTCGATAGCATTTGTATTTTTTTGTTATGCGCCTTCAAAGTTGGCTAATCAAGTCGATTTTTTTTCAATTTAATTTCTTAATATTTATATACCATTCGATAACTTATGCAATTAAAAGCAACCACTTTCATAAACGCAATATTTAATATACCTATCGAACAAAGTTCTCTCCCGATCCGTAAAAACTACGAAAGAGTGACGTCAGTCTTTCGTAGCACTTTGTATGGAGCGTTTCGTGCAGGTCTATTTTATGAGATATTTGAATTGTCATATCTTGGTGAATTTTTAAGCTATCAGAGTCATTCTTTCAGCGATGTTTCTATTTTTTAAGGGTCTTTCAATTACCAATAAGAAAAAAAAAATAGTCATCAAGCCTATTCGAACGGCATTTCTGTCAATTTAGTGTGGATCTTCTATGCACTAAATAAAATTCAGTTTTAAAAAATCCTCGTGACGTCACATTCTGCCTGAACCTACAGCTTTAATTTTTATGTAACAAGCCGCGAATCTATTTCAGCTTGCCGGCAGCCGCTGACAGCTTGTCTATTGTTAGACAGTCGATACAACACTACCAACTATTTTAGCTTCGACAAATAACATTACATTGATTACTTAAACGTTTGTATAAATATATCCTGATAGTAACGCTGCAGTTTATAGGCCCAGGCCTACATTATTTGGTTGGGTTATATCAAAACATGATCTTGATTTAACCTGCCTAAATAACGAAGGTAACAACTAACAATAGACGTACCTAAACATTACTATATTTTGATCTACTATATCTTTATCTATACTATAAAAATAATAATACTAACTAATTTAATTGACAACACGTCGAAATAGTATTTGCAACATTACGAAAAAATAGTATGAAAATACATGAGGATGAATCGATATTATCTTGTAGCAGTTTAACTCGAAAAGCTGTTACATATACTAACATAAAGTATCTCATATGTTGGAATTCTATTACATTTTTAATTAACGTTTTGAATGGTGGTGGGAAATTGGCCGGCGTCTGGAGACACTTCAGATTAATTAACACGATCAGCGCCATCTGTGTTTTTAACGATTCCAACTTTGTGTTCTAAGTTTAAATTTTCATGTTGGCAACATGAAAAAAACAGTTTTGAATTTTTAATAGAAGTAAAAAAATCAATTCCAAAATTAACTTCAAACTTAAAAATTTAATATCATCATAATTCGTTCTTAAATAGGTACCTATATGTTTCGTTAATCTGTTCTGTTTGTTACTGTTACACAGAAAAGAAGTTCAACAGTTTGAACTGACGTTTAATTCCTCTACAATATAATTACATTTAGATGCATTTTGAATATTATGTTAAAACAACAAAATAGTCTTCTAAAAATGATTAGTGACAAACGAACGTAAGTATTCTAACATCTGTTGGATGGGTTTGACGTAACGCGACCAAATTACTTAGGTCCGCCATCTGCATAGGAATGAACTTCTCTAATAGTACATTAAATGCTGTGATTATTCCAAATCCAAAAATCTTTAAAAACCACAAATAAAAAAATATAAGTACCTATACCTACTATTAATTACTACTTACTAACAATTACTAACATTTTATTTTATTATCAAATGAATGTAAATTTAAAATAGAACTACCTACGTAGTTTACAAAAGAATTTAGTGATATGATAATTAGAATTATTCTATAATTATAATGATAATATCACATAATTTTGTTTATGTATAGAAGAAATTAAATTTAGCTTCCATAGCCAAGTTCTATGTAAATGCTCCTTTAGTGCTTACTGTAAACGTCTAAAGTTACATAACTTTCTTTTGTTATCGTCTGTAGTGTAGTGTCGAAGAAGTCTGAGATAGTAACAAACTTTTCACATTTGGACGTTCTAGCTTTGTACGGTTTCTCCAGACGAACGAAATCTTTTGAAAACTTTTCAAAAATATTATGTTACGTTGGAATACTTAATTTTTGTTATTTTGATAGAAACATACATAAAACTATCATAACCTAACGTAACAAAACGCAATGCGTGGACTATAGACGTCTATAGGTGACTTTCCCACCTTTGGTGCAAGCGACCACGACCGACAAAAAATCAAATAAAATTCCAGTTTATGACAAAGGTTATAGGTTTCATTTTCTACTGACATTGGTCTAGCTACCCGTGCTGCTGCTGCTTTTTAATGACGTAGACTATGTAGAGCAAAATGAATTATTCTAAATCCAAAAATCTTTAAAAATTGGTGGAGATCATAAAGTTAATATATATTAATATAGCGGAATAGTGAAACAAAGCCTAAACAAGCGAAATGTCACTATCAGTAACACTGCGTGGTAAAAAGAGACGTGTGAAACATGACAGCAGAACTCTTTCTTTGACGTCCAGTCGGCACTTATCGGCACGTCGACAATTTAATCTCATAGAAAGATGCTTGTTTATGTGTATACGTACACACAGACGTAAATCAACTTCGGTTTCGTTTGACAGCTCGAGATTGTTGCTCTATTCCGCTAGGTATGATAACTTCATGGTGGAGACGTAAAGCAAAATGTCATAAAGCGGCATTTTATTAAATTGTTTGTCGGTCGCGTTCGCTTGTCGTATAATTATTGAAACGATAATATTGATATTTAGGTGTTAGCGGCGTCATGTCATTTGACATCTCAATATTGTATCACCGCGTCACGCCTCGTCTTAAATTTTTTCTACGAACCGACCCTATTAGCTTAATCCATACTAATATTATAAGTGCGAAAGTATGTCTGTCTCTTACCTCGTCACGCTCAAACCACCGAACCGATTTTCATGAAATTTGATATGGATATACTTTGAGTCCCGGAAGAGGACACAGGATACTTTTTGTCTCGGAAAAGTCTACGGTTCCCGCGAACAAATTTGTCGCTGCGGAGTTGCTAGCGTCATCTAGTATTTCAATATCTTTTAACTCATATCTACGGTTCTCGGTTCTCCTGACTACAATGATATTTCTCATATCGTGTATGAAAAACCGAGTAATCAAGTTTATGAAATTGTTATAGCGGGCAATAAGGTTTACTCAATAAACTCAAGTGAGGCTTATATCTCCTTTAGGGCGCGAGCACACGGTACATTTTAGGGTTCTGTATTAAGAAGAAAATCATAAGTTATCAATCTCCAAGCGGCACCCGGCTGCCGCATAACTGTTATGTATAATTGAAAATCTATTGTGTCTGCGATTCCTATGATCCAAGTTTTAAAGCACAAATCAATAGGCTTGATAGTTTTTCAGTAAAGTTTACCACAAAATGTTCAGGTACATCGTGGCACACACTAGTTAAATTGAAACGGAATTTTAAAACAAAAACATAAAAACAGACAATGATCAAATGTGTAGCCCCACTTTACAGCCCTGTAATAATAGAAAAACCGACTTCAAAAATTGAGCAAATTGAGCTTCTTGGGTTCCGTACCCAAAGAGTAAAAGCGAGCTCCTTTTACTGAGGCTTCGATGTCTGCCCATCTGCCTGTTCGTCTGTCTGTATGTCTTTTTTTTAAACGGGCTTTGGCCCACCACACATACCCACCACTGTATCTCCTGTGTCGCCAGGATCGACAGCGGTATCCAACCACGAAAACCCTTTGATATGATCTCAGGGAGCCCGAGGGACATGCTAAAACTGTCTTGGGACCGGCAACGAAATTAATCAGAAGAAAATAGGAGGAGTAGGAAGATTCCAATTTCCCTCCCCATAAAAGCGGGAGACAGCACAAAGTTGCAATGACCGAAAGTCAAAGAACTTAAGGGGGAGCACCACGGAAATAAGGTTAATAATTGTGACTCCTAAGCTAAAGCTAAGTTAATATTGGAGTTTATTGTGTTTGACTGTTGCCAATAATAATTGTGACAAAAACGCTTGAAGGCACGGAAGTTCCTAGCGCTGTCCACGAGATCACCGTAGTATGCGACTCCAGATGTACAGAATAGGTTGTTTAGCATAGTAGTTCTTTCGTCCTGCCAGAGACTGTACTCCCAGAGAACATGATGAGCGGTTTGTTCAAACATGTTGCCTTCGGTCGAGCACTCGCATATGGGTGAAGCTACTAGTTTAAATCCGTCTGTATGTCTTCTAAAATTTTCACAGATTGTGTATATTTGTTGCCGCTATAATAACATACTAAAAACAAAATAAAATTCATATTTAAGGGGGGCTCCCATACAACAGACTTGATTTTTTATGTTCGTTCGCGGTCAAATTATTTTATGAACCGATTTTGATAATTTATTGTTTGTTAGAAAGAGCATATTATAATATCTCAACTTTGGTTCCATAGGAAACTTCAAACAGGAAAATATACTGTTTGAAGTTTTTTTTTGGGTATAATTCTATATCCATAATAATTATGAAAAGTATCCTATAAACTAGGACTCAAAGTATGTCTATGTCGCAGCCAACTGGTTAAAATAGCCAATCAATCAAACAGCTAGCCTTTTGACTGAACAACGCCATTCAATTCACGGCTAGCCTTCTAATTGAATATTTCAGTCGCTCGAAACGTTCAACACTACAGCTGATTCAAGCCGCCGCCGTTTGATTGAATGAGTTCAGCGCTCACCACCGCGGTGATAGGTGCGTTTTGTTTACAATATGGCGTCAACTAGCCGGTGTTTTGTGATTGTATTAAGATGTTTTTCGTAAATATACGTTACAAATGTCATTAAAGTGACAGAAATTATGGGGGCACATACGAGTGAATCAAAATTTAAACAAATATTCTAATTTCGATGAGAAATTACGGGATTATGAAATGCATCACGAAGGTATTAATTGCAATTGTGTTCAAAATGAGTTGGAATACAATTTATTCTGCTTATTATCATTGCGCTTGTGTAATAATAAAACTAAACTAATGGTCAGCTTAGTAAATTTGTCATTTAACCAGTTAGCTAAGCGTCGTCTAACTGTAGTGTTGAACGTCGCAGTCAACAAGTCGGCTAAACGACGTATAGCCGTGTGATTGAATGGCGTTGTTCAGTCAAAGGGCTAGCTGTTTGATTGATCGGCTATTTAAACCAGTTGGCTGCGACATCTATACTAAATTTCATCAAAATCGGTTCAGCGGTTCAGGAGTGATTCATGTAGATTGTAGAGGATAAGATAGACACGTCTTAAGCATTTACCTCTATAATATTAATATGAATGTAATTTTTATTTGATACTGGCAAGCATTAAAGCTATCCACACTTTTTATTCAACAAAGCTTTATTCAGCTTTTCAATAAACATTTAATAAAACCTTCCGCTGCTATCTTTAGCCGAAGCTAAAGATAATATCGATTCTCTTTGTACATGCCTTTAATTACCGGCTTGTCCCAGCTCAAAAGACTAAGCACTTTGTGGTACTCCAGCTTCCCTTTACATCTAAATTTTAACTTTACCTCCAAGTTCTACCTTTGCCTCACGATTTTACCTTTACTCAGAACATTTTTCTTTAAAAGCTAACTTTCGGAGATTGTTTATATAAACACCTTGTTTATGTTACACCTTGTATTTTATTTTATTTTCGTTTATTGGGGTCTCCAAACAGTCTTATAATATATTTTTAAAGAAAGGTATACATTTAAAAGATTTACTAAATGTAAAGCCAACGGCGGTTACCACATTACCTGACGTGACGTGACCTTGTATATACAAGGTGTAACAAAAGAGAGTTCACTGTGAACTTTCACAGTGAACCAATTTTTTTCACTTTTGTATGGGCAAGCGCCCCAGGGTCACGACTTTCCCCATATAAAAGTGAAAAATAAAATTTGTCTTTCAGCGCTGCCACTTTCACAGTCTCTACAAGGAATACGTACACACCCTACAGTATTATCGATTAGTTTTGTTACACCTTGTATAGGTAGTAAACTAGATGACAAAATTAGTTTATCGCGCGGAAACCGTACATTTTTTCGGGATTGAAAGTATCCTACGTCCTTTACCGGGACTCAAACTATATCTCCATACGAAATTTCAGCAAAATCGGTTCAGCGGTTTATGCGTGAGGAGGTAGCACACAGACAGACATACACTCTTTCGCATTTATAATATTAGTATTGATCTTTTAAGGGTTTAACATTTTATCAAGGACACATTAAAGACCAGAGCGCTTGTTTTAGGAACAGTATCAAATTTTAAAGTGTACTAAATTTACGCAAAATAATAAAGTTTAAAATCACCTAAACAAGTTTAGTTTTGGTGCACCCGTTCTTACAACCGGTCACAATATTTTAGCGATTACTAATAACTTTTTTCTGATTTCTCAAACACCTGAAATGTGAGTTTTAATAAAAAAAATACTATGGTGTGCATAAAAATAAATTCTATCATTTCAAGACGTGAGTGGAAGAATAAGGTAAGTAATATGAAAAAACTTCCCGTTTTTTCGCTTAAATGGAGGCTTTAGGGCCGAAAAAAATATTTGAAATAGAAAAACTATGGATTATATGTGTAGCCAGATATATTAGCTAGGTTATGAAGTAGATAAGTTACAAGTTTTATTAAAATAATTAGAGAAAAAATGAGTTATTGTCCGTATGTTACGAAATGTTACTTGTTCGTTTCTTCCACTCACGTCTTCATTTATGGTCTCAAGCAAACGCCTACAGGATGACTTACCAAAGTATTTATATTGAAGTTATCGTATCAAGTAAACAATGAAAAGTTTAGGAACACGAAGAGTATTTCCTTGTTCCAAGCAGTTTCTGACGCAAACTTTACTTGCACCTGTTTCTTATTAACTTGTTAACAAGTTTGATAGCTTCTCCTAGAACAAAACTTGATTTTGTAAAAAATGCTCTGTTAGAAATCTAGGGCATAATCTACGAATAATAAAACCTAAGGAAACGTAACTCCCATACTAATACAGTTTTAAATTTGGTTCCATTCGAAATGTCATGTAACGTCAGCCTTTATACCGCTCAAGGTCACCTAAATATTGCAAATGTATGAAAAGTGAACCTAAGGTGCACTTTTTTGACAAGTATTTTGGAGCATGTCCTTAGTTTTTACTTTTTATTATTCGTAGGGCATAATAGAAAAATCAAGCGCCAAAGAGGTGAATATGTATTTAAGTAATATATAAGTAGTTTGATTGTTTCATTTTCTAAAATTAGACAGTACATTATATTTTCAAGAATTTGATCTGAGCAAAAACACGATATCTTAAAATTTTCTCGATAGAAAAAAATTACAAAGATGCATCTAATTTTCACGAATTTTTTATTTATTGTCATAAACGTGCATTGAACTAAGTTAATATTTTAACAGATGGTATAAAATTCTATAATTGACAACCCAGCAGATTTTTAAAATGTTGTGTATTTATCGAGTGAGAAAAAACTAATTTGGCGATAATTCCGCGTCGTCCCTTTTCACCTGGCATATGAAAGACGGGCGTGAGTGTGAAGAGAGAAGGACGATGTTTGATTTTTTGGGTTAGTCGCCCTCTAAAGGCTAGTTCGCATTAGGCCTACGAATAACAATAGTTTTGTTATTCGTAGCATTAGGCCAATATTTTAGTGTAGTACCGAGTATTTTAGTAGCTAAAATTCTCGCTTCTGCCCCAAAATCGTTCGCACTAAGGCTTTATATGTGATCATGATACAAATGTGGACAAAGCCTTGTGTATAAGCGTTCTCTGTGGAAATACAAAGAGAAAAACACACCTTATGAGCGTAATTACGTTTAGAAAATATTGTACTGCGTCTACTCTTTCTTGACAGGCTGTAATAGTCATGGGTTTACATGATTCCAATCCAGTGCTGTATTGGATCACCAAATTGGAATAATGTAAACCGAAAATTATGCTTTGTACTGTATAGAATATCGCCGCGGCTAAAGTAGTGGTTCAATTTTAACAAATTAAGGATCAATAGATTAGTAGTAGTAGTTACGATACTACGGTTAGTCTATTTTTCTTCAAAATTATTTTACCTTAGGGACCTACCAGACGGAGAGCGATCACGCGTTCAAGCGTTCAGAGTCACCATTCTACGTTCGAGCGGTCAGTCACACAGGAGTAATTCTGACGCGGTCAGAAAGCCCCCACCTTATCAGAAAGCGGTGAAACACTAAGGGCCTGTTTCACCGCTTTCTGATAAGGTGCCCGATAGGCTTATTTGACAGATTCTCCATACTCTATGTGTCAAGTTAAGTGGTGGATAGCCTTATCAGAACGCAAAATTGATGGCTTGACCGCTCTCTGTCTGATAGGTATCTTAATTTTTACGTAGGTATTCGAGTAATATTTTTCAAACCATTAAAAAAACTCTGTAAGGGTAGGTAATGCATGACGTGATGCGGTATTGACGTGCTGCATTAATAATCTTTGCACCGGCACAAAGCCGTAATTACGGTAATACTACGTGTGACGTCAGCTCTGTCGAGGCATTCTTTGAGGACAGGGGCCGGTCCAGGCTTAATAGTAGTGCAAGTTCAAGGCTTTTGTGATAGAAGGTTTTCAACGAAATCAAAGGTAGGATAACTGCACTATGTAGTGGTTATTGATGCTGACAACTGCCAATGACCTTGATCTCGCATCACTCTCGCACCTGTCGATTTTCATGCCAGAGAGACAGAGATGTGAAGTATTCACTCGATGGCGTGGATACATTGTTCGTCTGTTAGAGGAAAAAATAAATATTATGGGAAATCTAGATGTCAGAACCGAAAATTAAATCCGGCAATCTTTGGATTTTTGTAAAAGGTATCAAATAAACAAACTTTTAACCGACTTCCAAAAAGGAGGAGGTTATATGTTCGTCTGTATATATTTTTTTTGTATGTTCAACCATAACTTCGCCGTTTGTGGACCGATTTTCATGATTCTTTTGTTGTTATACAGGGTTGAATCCGAATTTGGTACCACGTTCACAAAAGTGGTGATCTGATGATGGGATCTATGAGGAATCGAGGGGACTCCTTAAAATTTGTATGGAAACATATAGTGATTTCGATTTTTTCTGAAGCATTCGAGGTAAATGCTATCAAAAAGTAAGACTTTGCACCAGGTTATACCCTGGATCCAAAGGTACCGAACAGAACTTTTGAATCCTTATAGATACAGGTTCGGGGATTTCGGCGTTGTTTAAACAACTGAAAGCATAAGCCAACACATCAATTTGATTGATCATCATCATCACAAGCATAATTATACCATGGGTCATCACATTATGACCCAATCATTAGTACTTTTCGTGATATTTTGGATCGAAGCAGATGTTTTTGATGATTGTTTCGCTGTTTGTGGACCGATTTTCAAAATTATCGTGTTTTTGTATAGGATATAATCTTAATTTTGTATAACAATTATGAAAGTGGTGAACTGATGATGGGATCTATAAGCAATCGAGGGAAATCCTTGAAATTTATCAAAACACTCATAGTGGTTAAAATGTTGTTTCTAGTAACTTACACATATTATGTTACGAACAAGAGAAATTTCATACGAAGGTGCCTTATAGTCCAAAGGCACTGAACAGAACTCATGAACCTTTAAAGATAAAATTTTGGAAATTGCTGCATCGCTTAGATAACTGCAAGCATTTATCACAATTTCACTTACAGTAACATAATAAGGATACTTAGTATTCGTAGTGGTTATCTACGCATAAAGCCTTGTCTTGTATATAACCATATATAACTAAAAAGAGTGAAATTATTATTTTTTAACAAAAATTGAACCCGACATCCAAGGAAAAAACAATATTTTTAAAATGCCCTAAAAAGTATGAAATAATTCTTATTCTTCATTAGTGCCTTTTTCAAAATTCGACTAAATCTCAATGAATTCTGTACTCAATTTTCATTCTTTTGAAGTCGGTACTGGCTAAGTTCTATGTCAAGTATCACAGTTCTGGGCTGGTACCGACTTCAAACGAATGAAAATTGAGTACAGAATTCATTGAGATTTAGTCGAATTTTGAAAAAGGCACTAATGAAGAATAAGAATTATTTCATACTTTTTAGGCCATGTTAAGAATATTGTTTTTTCCTTGGAAGTCAGGGTCATTTTTTTGTTAAAAAATAATAATTAAATGATAGAATGTATTATTACTTTAGTTAGAACTGTTTAAAGTTCCTGAAAGATGTGACTTTGGTTTTTTTTTCATCCAATGTACTCCTAGTACATTATTTTATTATTTAAATTCGACAAGCTTTTCCAAATATAATCAAAAATCACATATATATTTTTTGTGCCAATCAATGAAATACAGACGTCTAGAAAACTGCACAAAGATGTCGAATTGGCAGCTGTCTTCCCCTTAAAGTTTTGAGACAGAAGCGAGCATGGCAAACTGAAAAAACCTCTCTTTCGATTCTCTCTCTATCCATAGTACCATACTTATACTAATATTATAAATGCGAAAGTGTGTCTGTCTATCTATTACCTCTTAACCCAAAACTGCTGAACCAATTTTGATGAAATTTGACATGGAGATATCTTGAGTCCCGGGAAAGGACATAGGATACTTTTTATAACGGAAAAATGTACGTCGCGTCCTGCTCTGACAACGTCATTTCTCGTTTGTTAGAGTAGGACGCGGCATTCCGATTCGTTCGATTGAGTCTCAGAAGTTTCGTGGTACAGCCCCTGACACGTTCTGTTGCTTAACCCTTCTCATACTTGTTTCCATTAAGAGTGTTGTGTTGCTAATCGATTTATAATCGTATAGTGATGTTATTAAAAGCTACGTTGTGTAATATTCCTATTGCATAATACAAAATCCAATTCTAATAGCACTATAACCTTAACCTAGATCTATTAGTAACATACGAGGCTGTTACGAGAGTAGCTTGGCGTTTGTGCTAGATTAGTGCTTACTAGATGACGCCCGCAACTCCGTTAGTACCATGCCACACGACATTTACTATGCACACGATGCGGTGCAGCGGCGGTACGGCGCCTGAGTGCTGCCGCTCCGGTTTCCTACATAATCTATATCTTATCTTTTATATAAAATTCTCGTGTCACAAGTTAGTCCACGAACTCCTCCGAAACGGCTTTACTGGTTTTTACCAAATTTTATATGCATATTCAGTAGGTCTGAGATTCGGCTACTGGGTACTTTATATATTGATAAGTGCATTTGTTGAATAAATAATAGTAAATTATTACAACCTGAGACTGACGGCGACCGTTGTTTGTGCGACGGGGTAGCGATCGACGTTGCCATGGGGACAACAAATTATTTAGTCACTTCAATAAAATAATATGGTAAATATATTATGGCAAAGCAACGTTTGCCGGGACAGCTAGTCATTATATAAAAGGCTTTGTCCTGAATGACATGAAAATGGAATCACGCCACGGCCTAAACCAGTGATTGTAAATACTTGAAATTTGGAGGGAGTGTTCTTAGTATAACGTAGGCATGCGATAAGAAGGGATTTTTAGAAAATCCTCTCCTAAGGGTGTGAAAAGGGGGGATGAAGTTAGTAAGGGATAACTCGATTCCTTAGTCCGATCTGCTCGAAAATTCGCATCATTATTATTTGATGTATTTTATGGAAGACTAGCGACCCGCCCCGGCGTCGCACGGGTATAAAATATACATATTATAGCCACTGAAAAAATTATCAAAATCGATTATCTGTGCCAAATAATATAAAAATTGCTCCAGCAGTTCGCAAGATCCCTTTCAAATATTTTCCCCCGTTTTTTCCACATTCTCCTATTAGTCTTAGCGTGATAAAATATAGCATATAGCCTTCCTCAATAAATGGGCTACCTAACACTGAAATAATTTTTCAAATCGGACCAGTATTTCCTGAGATAAGCGCGTTCAAGTTAGCCCTTTCAAATAATTTTTCCCGTTTTTTCCACATTTTCCTCTATTTCTTCGCTCCTATTATTTTTAGCGTGATAAAATATAGCCTATAACCATCCTCGATAAATGGGCTATCTAACACTGAAAGAATCATCAAAGTCTGTTGCGTAGTTTTAAAGATTAAAGGGAACAAAGGGACATGAGGGAAAAAAAGCGACTTTGTTTTATAATAAGTATAGATGTAATTCATAGTTTGTTGAAATTTATCCTTAAAAGTCGTTAAAAAGCATGAACAGTTTACAGCGCTTTAAAGCGTTTAGCAGCGGCTTGCAGCGACGTAGGGAGTTAGAGGCGCCAATCACTGCTTTTTGCCACAATAGACAATCTGTGTACTCTATTTTTGCCATGTAAGTTATGGCTGGTTTACACGTATTAAGTAGATAAGTAGTCAACCAAATTTTAACTTATGACTTTATAATTACTTCACTAAATTTTGAACATGCTACTTGCTACTAAATTTGTGTTTACATGCAATTGATAACTTAAAATTAAGTAAAAATTTAGTTAACTACTTATCCACTTAATATGTGTAAACCAGCCATTAGAGTTCATTTGAGTACAGTACCCGGCAATAAATATTGCACATCGACCTTTGGAAAGTGACACTCGGCTAATTTCGGTTTTGTAGAGCGTTATCTCTTACGCACGAAATACAAAAAGTCCGGTATATATTAGGAGCTGTTAAAACAATTATGGTTTGCTTCTTTTGACAATTTTATTATTCTTTGTATAAAATACACCAAATTTTCTATAAGTTGTGGCTTTATATTCGGGTATAATAAAATAAAAAAGGGTGTTTAAATTATGTTTACGTATTTAAAATTCTTTTGGAAAATTACAGCTGTAGCAAATTTAGGGGTGTTAACAACTCTAGACAATGATGTTTTAATAAAGATGGCGTATGTTCATACAAATTGGTCCTCAGATTTTGTTCCTATACGACCTCTATATGACATAATATACGTGCTTACCGCTGTCATATCTATAGGTAACCATAGTTACAACAATGAATGCGACAGATAATACGTAACGAATGGTATAGAAAAGGATAACTATATGTTTTGACAGGCGCATCGGCGCGTCGATAATTTTGGAAAATATCCAAACAAAAAATTAATTTCTAGATGTTTTCATGTACTTTCGTGTGGTACGTAACTGCTTCATCCTTTTTTACTTTAGTATCAAAATTTTTACATTTTCTGAAAACGCAGCTTGGCATTTTAAGTCAAAAACTTCACAACTCGTCACTCACTCGCTGCCAACATTCAACTAATTCAAATTACACTAATTAGGTTGAATTGGCCGCTAAAACTGTACACGCTAGTGCGATATCTACCTTTTTTTATAATATTATATCATAGACTCTAGATATATATTTTGAACTGGACGCGACTGCACTCTATTGAATTTGAACAAGGACTGACATAATGTCAAATAGGTGTGTGCTACAAATATAATGCTCTATGAAACCGAAATTAGCCGAATGTCTCTTCCCAAAGGTCGATGTGCAATATTTATTGCCGGGTATTGTAAATACTCTTTTGCTTATGAAATAAAGCCGATTCACGATAAAGCGATCTCATTCTATTTGTGAATTATCTAGATTTACAATCGAAATTGCAACTTATGAAGCCTATTATATTATCGTAACAATTAGTTGTTAAATCTAAATAATAACTATATATTTGTAACAATTTGTTGTTATTACGATATTATTGTTTTCTTATACTTTTGTACAATTTAGAAAGATTGTCTTGAATGGAGGGTTTTACATTATGTTTTATCATTTATAAATTTTTTTTTTTTTTCCTTCTTGGCAACTTGACACAATTTTGCGTATGTTGTGCCACAGACGAGTAAAAGGTAAGGAACTAGCGGAAGGAATAATAGAAACGGAATTTGGAATAAGTTAATTAATATAGTTTAAAACTCTATATATAAATCAATTACAATAAAATACAAAATCAAATATTAATGTTATTTAAATATAAGTAATTACTTATACAAATATATACATTTTTATCATTATAATGAAGTAGAATATTTACAGAAGTAGGAAATGGGATAGGAATCAATGATAAGCTATGATATAAATGGGAATGATCATGGAGAGGACAGGATAAAATAACATGGTTTAAATCATCAATTTCGCCACACTCGCATAAATTATCACGTCGAACGCCAATTCTCATAAGGTGTGTAGGAATGCACAAATGACCTAGTCTCATTCGAATAATCGACGTTGTTACGTTTTTAGAAAGATGAATTTTAGCAAACCAAGGCTTAGTTGGGATCACGGGTTGAATTTTTTGATAATGAACTGCTTTTGTTTGACTGCTCAGTCTCCATGACTCATCCCACGCTTCTACGAGAGAGTTCCTGGCAAGAGCAACCAAATCATGAGTGTAGTTATGAAAAGGAAATACATCTCCACAGAATATAGCGTCTTTTGCCATTTTATCAGCTAATTCATTGCCTATAATGCCACAATGGCTAGGTATCCATACAAAAGTAACAGAGTAGCCTTTTAATTTACATCTATATAAAAGATTACGTATCTGAATAATAATAGGAAAACTGTTTTTTAATTTAAAAGGGAATTTATTTAGGGTTTGCAAAGCGCTTAAGGAGTCTGAGAATATTAGAGCCTTCTCTTGAGAAGGCTCTACTCGGTAGACTTGTCTACCGAGTAGAATGTACTCGATAGCCTTGAAAAGACCATAACACTCCCCAGTAAAAACAGAGGATTCAGGGGGAAATTTAACTTTTTGCACAATATTATATTGTAAATGGTAGATCCCTACTCCTACATGACTGTCTGCAGAATTCTTTGATGCATCAGTGTATAAATGATGCCATCCTTGCCAATTGTTATTAGTTATGTATTTAAATATATTACTAGCAAAATATTTATCAGACTTCTTGATACCGATATCATAACGAACATCGGGCATAAGAATTAGAGCTTCGTATGAAGATTCAAATAAAGGAAAAGATGGGGAGCGAAAAGTAGGAGCGTCTAAAGTCAAAAATTTACGATAGCTATGAATGAGTGGGGGCTTAGATTTGTGAAGCCAGTATTTACTATTATCGTAACAAAGTTGAGATAGAGTATTAATTTTAGGAATTAAAGGATGATTTAGAAATTGGTAGCAGCGAAGGAAGAATTTATCTGCAAGATATTGTCGTCGGAGTTGAAGAGGAGGTTCACAACACTCCAACTGAAGAGCGTTTATCGGAGATGATTTCATAGCACCACAGATTATGCGTAAAGCTTTGGCTTGTATTTTATCAATTTTTTGTAATCCACTCAAGTTACATGGCTCTAAAAGAAAAGTCCCATAATCTAATATGCTTCTTATCATTGCATTATAAATTAATTTCATTGTAAAAGGGTGGGATCCCCACCAAACACCGGAAAGACTTTTTAACATGTTTAGGTTTCGCTCACATTTTGAATAGATGTATTTAAAATGCGCGTTACCATTCAATTTTGAATCTAAATATAATCCTAAAAATTTTACATTTTCTTTTACAGGAATTAGAATCCCATCATAAAAAACTGTAACAGGCGGAGGCATACGCAGCCGTGAAAATAAAACCACAGAGCTTTTATCAACCGATAACTCTAAGCCATTCTTGTCCATCCAGATTTTTAATTTCTTTAAGACATTTGTCAAATCCCTACAAGCATCACGTATAGAGTTAGAAATTATATAAATAGTCTTATCGTCTGAGTATTGTAACAGTTTTATTATATTATTTAAGTCTAAACATTTTTCTAAGTCAGCAGTGTATAAGTCGTACAATAGAGGACTTAAAACAAATCCTTGCGGAATACCTTTACGGACAACTCTCGTTTGTGTACAGTCATCTAAATTTAAACTTATAATTCTTTCCAACAGTAGATTTATGATAAAATTTACTAAAATTATTGGCACACCCAAAAGAATTAACTTTTCCTTAAGTATAGATAAATTTACATTATCATATGCAGAATTTATGTCCAGAAAACATGCAACGACAAATTTATTATCTGTTAATGAAATGCGAATGTCTGTGGTCAGTATGGCAATGTTGTCTATGGTCCCTCTACCTTTCCGAAATCCGAATTGTGAATTTGACAGGAGGTTATGTTTTTCGACAAACCATTCTAACCTATTTTTGGCTAAATGTTCAGCAATTTTTAATAGTACTGAAGACAATATAATGGGACGATACGATGTGGCGGAGGATGGTGGTTTGTTTGGTTTTAATATGGGTATCACTTTTTGCATCCGCCATGAAGTTGGTATATTCCCTGTTAATAGAATTTCATTAACTAATTCAGGTAATACTGTAAAATTTCGTCGGTTGCATGTTGAAAGAAACTATAAGGAATACCATCCAGTCCAGGAGAAGAGTCTTTTAAATTTTTTACTACCCCTTTAAGTTCTTCCAGAGTAAAAAGAGAGTTTAAGTCCTCGAAATTTTCATTTAGCATTGGAGATGGAGATAGACAGGAAACTGAAGGAGGAGCTAAGTTATCAAGAAAATTACTAGACAGAGATTCAGGAATGGGAAAGAAGAAAGGTTTAAATGCTGACCTATATCGTCTTATATTATTCCACACTGTGGTAGGGTGTACGTTCGGATTTAGAGATAGACAAAATTTTCTCCAGCTTGTTACCTTTTTTGTCCTGAATAGTTTTTTTGTTTCCTTAACGCAATCAAGGTAATGCTGATAGTTAATTATATTTGGGTTTCTATTATACCGTTTTTCACATTCTTTTCTGTTCCTAATAGCAACTGTGCACTCTTGATCCCACCAAGGTGGAGATGGTGGATGATTAGATGATAAATTCTTTTTTGGAAAAGTGTCATCAGCTGCTTTTATGAATGCCTTGGCCAAAACCTCGGCACAAATAGATGTATTTCCTGAATTTATGTCAGGGAGGAATGGCAACTGATTTGAAAGTAAAATTTTAAAATTATCCCAATCCGAATTATTGTTTAAATGGTATTTTTTTGAGGATTGATTATGATTAGACGATTTATTACTGTTTCTGCCTGGAAATGAAATAATGATGGGAAAATGGTCACTACCGTGACTTGAGTCTAAAACATTCCAGTGAAAAGCAGATGAAAGATTAGGTGAACAAATGGATAAATCTGGAGCACTGCATCCTTCATGAGGAGCAGTACGACGGGTTGGCTGGCCGGAATTAAGAATGCACAGTTGGTGATAATCTACCAAGTCCAGCAATACATTCCCCCATGAGTTGTCTTTATGACTACCCCATGCTTGATGTTGAGCATTTAAATCTCCAAGTATTACTATTGGTTTGGGTAATGAACTGATCAGATTATTAATGTCAGAAAAAATGCTATATGATGGATGGGGTATATACAATGAAACAAAACATATGTTATTTACAGATGCAGCAATGATTGAGAAATCTGAGTGATGTGGAGGGAGAGAAATATGATGAAATGATTGATGATGTTTGATGAGCAAAGCTGTACCACTATGCCCATCAGATCTATCTTCCCTAAGACAGGTATATCCGGAAATCTTAAAGAGAGATTCCGGTTTTAGCCATGTCTCTTGTAAGGCAAGAATAGATGGTTTATATTTATTAATTAGATATAAGATTTCATGTTTTTTGCTAATTGCGCTTCGGCAATTCCACTGTATTATGTGGTCCATTATTGGATGTATTGTTACTATTTGTTTCTGTATTCAATAAAGCTACGTTGGACGGTGAAAAAGTGGATAGCAATGTTATTAATTTGTTTAAGGCTAGAATGGTTTCTTGGATAGAGTTAACATCAAAATTAGGCGTAGGATAGGCTGAACCATTATTACCTAATGGAGGATTATAATTCTTTATTAAAGTGTTATGAGCTTGTCTATCATACCCATACTCCTGTCTATGAGGAGATTTAGGTTGTTTAAAAACTGTTTTTTTGTATGACTTTTGACCTAAACTACTATTATTTCTAATGTTGTTATTTACAAAGCTTGATTTTTGTATATTTACAGGTGTTGACAGAGTATTGGAGGATATAAGTACATCTGAATATAATTTAGAGACAGTTGGATGGAGTTTGGAGGCTTCAGAATACGACAGGCAATTATGAGCCATTGACTCTTTTATGGACTTTTGTCTTTGATACTAAGGACACTTTTTGTCTGTAGCATTATGTGAACCACGGCAAATACAGCAGTACACAGAATCCTCCTCTACTGAGCAGTTTTCTCCAGCATGACCTTGACCACACCTATAACACCTAGGTGTGGATCGACATTGGGTTTTACATGACCATACCTGCAGCAGTTATAACATTGTATGGTAGGGAATATATAAAGATCTACAGGCAGAGCATTGTAACACATAAACACCCTCTTGGGTAATACTTGTCCATCAAAAGTTATTACGACAGACTCAGTATTATTAAATTGAGTAGTACCATTGACAACAGTTTTTTTCTTTAACCTTCTTATTTTTAAAATCTCCCCGCAACCAAAGGGAACTGTTATATTATTAATAATGTCCTCAGCGGACCAATCAGCGGGAATCCCTCTGACTAGGCCTATTCTGCTAACTTGGAAAGACGGTATAAAAACTTTATATTGATCTGCACTTAATTGTTGGCTATTTATAAAGTTGTTAGCATCCGAATACACAGAAAATGAAATAGATAGTCTATTTCTAGCGATCTTTTTTATGCTACCATCAATTATATTTTGTATATTATTTTTCTTTAAATAATGACCAAAAACAATCGGATGAAAATTAACGTTTTCATTAGGAGATTTTATTACTTTCTGTATGTGAACTACATATGGAGTTGAGTCAGTGTCTTTATACATTAACCTACTTACCCTTGAATCAACTAAGCCTTGGTTTTTCGCGGTATTGTCAATCTGTGTCTCATCTATTATATTATTGTCTTTACAAGCTGTGTTGTTTTCAGAATCGCTAGAACACATGCAATTAACATCTTTTTTAGCTTTTCTTGGGTCACTTTTATTTTTTTTCATGCATTTCCTACAGCGCCTTTTAGATAAAGCTGGACGTTTACGTGCGTTTGTTGAGTATGAAGCATCTCTATCCATACTCGATTCATTTGAAATGGTCACATAATGACCAACGGGGGGACCAGGTCCCCCCGGGTCGGGCTCCTCCATGGTATTCTTATAAACTACGAAATAAAAGAAGACTTACCTAAATAAAACTTAACTACACTACTAATGAGAGAAAATATGACTAAAAATAAACTATTTAATTAACTATTTACATATAAAAAATAATTTTAAAATTTTAAGAAAAAATACCGCGACCGCCTTATTCAAGTTCCCGCGCTTTTTTCCATTTATAAATTGTCAAAAAAATATTGGCGTTCGAAATTCAAAATTAATTATTCCTGTACGAATTGGTGTTTTTTTTTTTCATTGAGGTTTAATTTTATGCACAAAAGATTGTGTAAAGTGCCAAAAATTTAAAAATATTTTTTTATAAGAAATGAATTTACACTTTTACTAATCTATTTAATTTATAATAATATATACATATTATCATATTATCAATAACAGGCTTTGTCTTGAATGATATAATAATCATAATACTTACTTACATAATAATTTTCAGTAAGTATTAATAATTAATATACGTCATGGTGAGGTGTTTACAGTGTTGCCAGAATTAGTTTACCCTGTGTTTTAGGCGAAATCTAGGGTTCTCCGTATCCGCTGCAGTTTCGCCCCTGGCGGGTCCGGCGGCCCAGCAACAAGCGGAGGAGGAGGCACCGGTGGGTTTTAGTGGGTAAACCTGGGTGCTCTTCCTTACCGCAGCACCTGGGGAGTCCCACATATCCCGGTGGCCTTTCCCCCGGGCTGCCGGGAATGCGTAATGTATTTCCCACTGTTAAAAAAAGGGGTTCTCCGTATGTTCTCCGTATGACGCAGATGTGTGCGGTGCGATGTAGGAAGGGATGTTCATGTTTCGAAAAAATGTTAAATAATACTTGCTGTCCCGGCAAAAGTTCTTTTGCCATATAAAATACTAGCTGTCCCGGCAAACGTTTGTTTGCCATATTATATTAAGTATATCGCCCGTATTATTTTATTGAATTAGTGACTAAAATATAAGTATGTCACCATGGCAACGTCCATCGCTATCCCGTGACCCGCGTCGCATAAACAATGGTCGCTCTTTATAGACAAATAATTAGCAATAAATTAAAATTGCGACTATAATTTGAGATTTAAACTATCCTATCTCTCAAGTTGGATCGAACTGCACATGGTGTGCGAATTTTATTATAATCGGTTAAGTGGTTTAGGAGTCCATTGAGGACAAACATTGTGACACGAGATTTATATATATATTAAGATTTTAGTGAGGTGATTAATTATAAGTATGGCAGTTGGCACCATGGCAACGTTCGTCGCTAGCCCGTCGCAATGGTCATCAACACTCTCGAGTTGTAGTAATTTACTATTATTTATTCAACAAATGCACTCATCAATATAAAAAGTAGCCAGTAGCCCAGAGACCAGACATACTATTTTCTTAGTCTATGCAGTAGCCGATTCTCAGACCTACTGAATATGCATAATACTTATAAAAATCAGTGAAGCCGTTTCGGAGGAGTACGGTTTATAACTAACATACACAAGTGACAAAACTAAGTGATAATACTTTAGGGTGTATACGTGTTCCTTGTAGAGAGACGCATTTTTTTTTCACTTTTGTATGGGCAAGCGTCACCAGTTTCCTGATACATATTTCGCAATGTAATATCTGAAATATGCCTTATTTATAAGCTTTTTGAATGTATATAATTTGAAATAAACAAATTATTAAATTATTATTAAATTGAGACGAGGCGGGGAGGCGGGGAGCTCGAGTCCGTCGCTGCTACAGTACTGCAAAACGTTGCGGTGCCGCACTCACCGTGTGGCCGGTAGTCCGCCGAGATGGCCTCCGGTGCAACACCGCACCATGTAAGGTGACATGGCTGCTAAATTCGTTTATCGCGAGAGAACCGTACATATTTCTGACATAAAAAGGGCACTGTATATTCGTATGGATGTTTTATCTTTTGCCAGTGGTGTTAGATTATTATCTGTCATGGTTATATTATGAGGGTAATAAAGGGACACAAATTGCGCACGTTCTACAGGGTGCAATTAAACCTTCCTGCCAAAAATTTTCCAGGGCTCAGGTATCATTAGGAGAGTCCATTTAACCAAAAACAATTGGGTATTAATTTTTTTTCAACGACATATTTTATCCCATTTAAAATCGTTGCAGAATGGTCACTCGCGGTGCGGGGGAATGAGAGGGGGTGACGCGGGATGAGGCGCGCGTGGGAGCACATCACGCGAGTGTTTTTTAGGATAACTTTCGGAAGCTATTTCTCAACATTTTAGTACTGGGTGACTATAAAAGAAAAAATACGTGTATTTTTATTTTTAACAAGGTTCAATATATCAAAATTTGGCAGGATGGTTTAATTGCACCCTGTATAAAATACTCCTGCGTCTTGGTTTCAATAAAATCGGCATCTGCACTCTGCAGTTTTTAATCAACAAGTTCTACAAATAAAATTAGTGTTATACTACGAATAATAAAAACTAAGGAAGAGTAACTCCGTCGAAAAACATGCTCCAAAATACTTGTCAAAAAAGTGTACCTTAGGTTCACTTTTCATACATTTGCAATATTTAGGTGGCCTTGAGCGGCATAAAGGTTGACGTTACATGACAGTTCGAATGGAACCAAATTTAAAACTGTATTAGTATGGGAGTTACGTTTCCTTAGGTTTTATTATTCGTAGGTGTTATAGGTATTGACAACAACTTGTCTGACTATATAACAAAAAGATGCATTACTCAACTTAATTCCAAACGCGTACAACCCATACACAGTACTTTTACTGGCAATATTATAGTAACAATATGTTACCGAAAAAAGGTCATACATTTCACGAGGCCAAGTCCATTCCTACCGATGGCCAGCAAAAAGCATTAACCATAAATCTGCCAATAATCCTGGCAAATAAATAGTTTATGATGCTGTATGAGGCCGCGTTTGGCACCGTTCCTCGCTGTAAAGGATTATTCATGAGCAGAACCGTGAATTATGCATACTTTGAGGCAACGCCAAGGTAATACAGTCGAAGATTTCCATACATCTTTGATGGCACATTTGCACCTAGTTTGACAAACCAATAGGATTATTAAAATATGTATCTTGTTGTAAATAAATTGGAATAATTACGCGTGTTATAAACTCTCTAAGTTAAGATTATAATATTCCATTGGGACACCCTGGGGGCCCAATCAGTCGCCACTATCAAAGAAATGTACTCAAATAGAGCGCAACCAAAAGGACAAAATGTGGGTAACTCTCTATAGAGCAGTCTCTGTAGCAATCAGCATCATGGTCGTCTCGCTAAAGTATAGCTAACTCCATAATATCGTGATCTAGGGTGTCCGTGGCCTAGTGAGTAGACCTTTGGCTGGCACTGGTTAGGTTCGGTCCGGAGTGGAGGCGTGTGCAAATGAGACATTAGATCTCAAGTAACACGGACCTTCTGAAAGAAAACATCGTAAAAAACCAGCACCTTCTTGGTCCCAGACGGAATGTTCATTCCTCTAGAATACTCTAGAGTATGCTGACTTTTTTGTGAGCTTAGTCAGGGCACGTGACTTATTCAATAATTCGAAAGATAGATGGATAGTAGACCGCTGGTGCGGTGTAGGAGGGCAGTTCTTTTTTTCTACCGTGAGACAAAAATGTATATTGTATGCTTTGCTGTTTTGTTTCGGTTTCTGCCGGCACTTCCGGATCCGTTTTTGTAATAACAACATCAGTAAACTACAACTAGAAGGGCTTTATCAGCATAATACTGGGTGTCTACAGTCATCTGAATTAATTAATTTCTTCACTTAGCGTGAATTTATATCATAAACAGAATTAGACATAAAGTAGCATATGCCCAAAAATAGTAGTCCCATAATTTTACCCTATTTTTGCACGTGTCGCATTAACGTTACGGGAAAAAAGGGGATATCTTATAAATATTTCATAATCATGTCGATATGGCTCATGTGACTTATTAAATATTGCTCCCCGAGGCCCTGTTGAGGGTTATAGGTTATACTAGATGACGCCCGCAACTCTGTTGCGCCAAAATTCGTTTATCGCGCGGGAACCGTACATTTTTCCGAGATAAGAAGTATCCTATGTCCAATATTATATAGATGTAGTATAAAATTTAATTGATTGTAGTGTTAGTTTTTGGTGAAAATTCATATATATATAGTGCACTTTTTCCACTATATTAAGAAATAGTAATAATTTTTATAATAGTAATAATTCTTAATATAGTGGAAAAAGTGCACGAAAATTGTGTTTTATTAGTGTTCAGTTACGTAGTAGTTTAAGCTACTCCAGAACAAGACGTGGCAACATTTTAGATTTCCATATCCAAAGGATAAAACCTTCTTAATATTATGATATTGAGGGCCAGCTTCACCACTTCCTAATAAAGTGCCGGATAGTCTATCCACAACTTATTTGACAGATTCTCCATACTCTATCTTTCAAGTTAAGGCGACGCCTTGATAATTTGGCTGTAGCGATGCCGATTTTTCTCAGCAATGACTAAAGCTAAGAAACTAAAGTTCATTGTCAGTATTCATCATGTCTTTGTCTTTGAATTGCCCATAGCATAACACGATTGGACAACTTTTATAACACAGAATTATCAATCGAAAAGACCTCTGTAAAAAAAGGGATTCCTATTTTTCCAACAGAGGAGAGTGATTTAAGGTTCCAAAATTTGTACATAAATTGGTTGAAGCATACACTTTAATATGTGCATAGCTTATATGAAATGTATTAATGGTTTTTAAATTACGCGACAAAAACCATTTTTTTGCTTATGCCCTTTCCATTTTTTGCTGTTCCATTGCTTGTTTTCTATGAGAGGCCGGCCCGGCCTCTCATAGAAAACAAGCAATCTAAAACATATCCAACACGGTTTCTTACTTTAACGCGGCGTCACCTTAAGTGGTGGATGGCCTATCCAAGACTCATCAGGAAGTGGTGAAACAGGCCCTGAGACTTGGGTATCTGCCGGTTTCTCTGTCTGTCATCATAATAATATTATTATGTACTACTACCAGGTGCATTTAATCGATTCATATCACTTACTGTATTCAGTACGCGAGCAGAGCTGAGGGCAAGAGCCCCCGGGTACGCCTAAAGGCAATATTATTCCAATATAATTCTGAAGGGTTTTGTTTCCTAAGCCATCACGTTTTAGGTCACGTACTTTAATACCACATCAATATTATGTCGTCCTTTGTCAAACATTGATGAAAAAATGTCAGTAAACGTCCTTACTGTGTTTAGGGAGCGGTGAAAGTAAGGTTTATATATATTTTATTGATGTGACGGGAAAAAAGTTTATATTGTTTAAGTGAGATGCTCTTTTGAGGGCCGTACATGGGCCGTAGAATAAATATTTTCAGTGCCTTGTTTAGTTTCTTACTTACTTTTATCATGTTACTTTGCTGAGTTTATCTTCTTTTTATTCTTACTTTACCTACGAATAATAAAACCTAAGGAAACGTAACTCCCATACTAATACAGTTTTAAATTTGGTTCCATTCGAACTGTCATTTAACGTCAGCCTTTATACCGCTCAAGGTCACCTAAATATTGCAAATGTATGAAAAGTGAACCTAAGGTACACTTTTTTGACAAGAATTTTGGAGCATGTTTTTTGACGGAGTTACTCTTCCTTAGTTTTTATTATTCGTAGTACTTTACTAATAAAATGTGTCTCACAGTGAATTAGACAATAATTTGTCCGTCTAGTTTCTTGTCAACTTATCAAATAAGGACGGTTTTTTTTTGTTTTGCTGCAAAGGCAGCGTGTCCATTGCGTACAATTAATAATTCCAGTAAGTACATAATATTTAAATTAGTAACCTTAAACATATTATCATGATGTAATATGTTTAACGTTAACGTTGAAGGTTTTTTACATAGCATATTAAATTTAAAGTACCTAATTTAAATCAATCTCCCTAATAAGCACAGAAACATGTTTTACGTGGACGCCACATGAAATTGTATTTTTCTTCTATATCAAAATATTTTATATCGTTAATGTTTATTAAAATGTAAATAATCTAACATAATAATAATATTATTATGTATTGCCATAATGTACACGAGCTAGTTCCTATAAAAAGTTGAAACCAAAAAAAATATTAAATGAAATGCTGTTCTCAAACTGTCATTTCAATATAATATATTTTGTAGCTGATATAATAAATAACGATATTTTATCACGGTCGTATCAACAAACTTTCCGATACACTTTTTCGGATTAATAAATCAACAGAGTGAGTGTGCGTTTTCGTTTCGTCCAGTCATTTGATTGCAGTGACTAGGAGCTTCGAGTTTTTACGATTACAATACAATTTTTGTAGAAAATTTTCACTACCTTTTTTTTTCAAATTTTCACAAGGCAATCTACATTCTCAAGAAACCTTTAAAACTGATTTCATCAAAAAACATCAAAAATATCAGTAAGATCGAGCGGTGGGATCTTAGGCTATAAAGGCCGACCAAGGAACACATATAGAAATAAAAAAATGCTTTTCGTTCACGCGTTCACGCAACATCCAATTTGATGGAGTGCTTTGATGGAATGCTGGATAAATTTTGTCACTTATTTTAAGTTTGTATTTTTATATTCAATTCATAAATAAATATTTTTATATTCCATTCTAAATTCAGGTATAAATACACAAATAGCATCTTGCTTCTTTCATTTTCATGCGAAAATCTTTTTACTATGCTCATTTTTACTCACGCATAATTTATTATTATGCTATGAGTTGCCTGAGAAAACGAGATAGCTATTCGTGTGTGAAAAAGGTAAGTAGCGATAGGTCATTGGCCAAATCCTAAAGTGAACGCTGGCTGTGTGTGTATCTCTATACTGTACTTGGCGAAAAATCGCGGTAGCGGTCATTGACTCCCTGTCAAAAAAAAATTATTTTCATTGTCAATCGTGGTTTGTATAGAAAATGACAAGTTTTTGACGGGGAGTCAATGACCGCTACCATCACCGTTTCCCCGAGTACAGTATAGTCACTTGAAAAGGTTTATATTTTTGTGTGAAAGTTGTTGTGATTTTTGTGTTTGTTGTTATGTTTAGGCATACTTTTAATTTTCCAGTGAAAAAGTAACATGCAATAAATACTAGTCAAAATCAATAGTTTTTTTTAAATAATTCTCACAAAACACAATGAATTATGAAAAGTTTTGTAATTAATTAATTAAAATATCACAATATTTTTAACATAATGTACATATTTTTAATACTGAGTGGGCCAAAGCTACAAGTGGGAAAATTAAAAAGTACCCACGATTAACATAAATTACAATAATAATTATGCGGAATGTTTGTCCATAATTATAATCATTTAATATTGCTTTACTGTACTCGGCGCAACATGGCGGTAGCGGTCATTGACTTCCTGTCAAAAACTTGTCATTTTGTATATAAACCGTGATTGACAATGAACTGTCAGATGTTGTCAATCGCGGCTTTGTATAGAAAATAACAAGTTTTTGACAGGGTGTCAATGACCGCTACCGCCATGTTTCGCCGAGTACAGTATAGATGCGCACGGATTTCCTCTTCCGCTAGGTCAGATGTTCTTGAACTTTTTTCGGACTCCTTTTATGAAGTAATATGACGGACCACCAAAGAAAGATGGACACTGATGTCTTATGACATTTCTAAAAACAATTTATGTATCACTAGCGGAACCCCTAGGGCTTCGCGTAGCATACTTTGAGAATGGCTGGCCGAAAAGACGAAAGAATTTGTTTGTCTACCTGCGTCACTTTGACGTCATAAACGCTTAACCGCTTTAATTGAAATTTAATACACACGTATTTAATTGTTTGTAACCTAAGAAAGGACATAAGCTTTTTATATTCGACACAACATTATCGCCGCAACCAGTCGCCTTAACATTGCACTTCATTGGCAATCGCGGCTTATAAAGAAAATGAGTCCAAGTTTTTAACAGGGAGTCAATAACCGCTACCGCCACGTTTCACCGAGTACAGTATAGTATTATACAACCCGAGGTAAAAAGGTAGCTGTAAGCACTTTGCCGTAGTGCCCAAGTCGTGCAAGTTGACAGGCCAACCGCAAATTGAGCCGAGCGCCGTCGACCACTTTGTTAGCCGAGACTACAGTGGCCGACATACTTTATATTGTCTTTAAGAATTTATAATAACTTCCTAAGAGTTTAATGGCATAGGGAAAAATTATAGACAAGTAAAAAGCTTGATAACTAGCTAAAAGCCGAGCTTTGGTGGCCGAAGGCCGAAGGAAGGTTTGGTGGCCGTGGTGGAGCCGAGGTGTGACTACGCCAGCCCTCACGGCTGGCGTAGTCACACCTTGACTGACTGGTGATAACACATCGACATATAAATACAAATCACTATGCTAAATCATAAATCTATAGGGGTGATAGTTTTTCCGTAAAGTGTATTACAAAAATATGTAAACATTGTGGGATATACTAGGGATCGCTTCGCTCGCCCTGAATAGTAGAAGAAAAGTTTTGCAACCTAACATTTCCTAAGAATACATTACTCAGCTATTTTATTCACACCCGCTGCATTATTTCACCGCTAGTGAAAAGATGTTGCTTATTTTTTTTTTAATTTTAAGGACGTTCACTACGGAGATTCCGTTATTGACCGCATTTAAAACCTTATAAACTCATAATCTGAAAGCTACAAAGTTATAATAAAAATACAGCAATAATCTTCAGTATATTGACATTCGTTTCCCCGTTTAAAAATTTCTATTTTTGTTTATTATACTCATGATATCAGCTTCCAAAGTAATA
Organism: Lysandra bellargus; assembly: GCA_905333045.1. Taxonomy (NCBI): domain Eukaryota; kingdom Metazoa; phylum Arthropoda; class Insecta; order Lepidoptera; family Lycaenidae; genus Lysandra; species Lysandra bellargus. The sequence continues at coordinate 6,951,225 of HG995335.1, read as the reverse complement.
CCAATTTATTAAAATTCAAGCATACATTCAGCATCTCCTTAGCATTTACAAATTACTTTTATTTGAAGTTGACGCCAATAGATCGACAATATCATAAACTACATATTCCCCGTTTTAAATTTTTTTAGGACAATTTTGAACTAAGATAAGTAAAAATAATAGGGTTTTGGCGCGATCTCGGCAACGCGGCAATTGTATGGCCAAGGTCGTTTGCTCGGGGGACGGCCTTAATAGCATATGTCGGCCTTGTCGGGTATAAAATTTTATAATATTATAATCCGCCACTCAATGTTTTTTGGAGAATTCTAGAAAAATTCCGAATTTGAAAACTACGTACAGCTCGGCAGAAAGAGATTCTAATTCCAAAGAGTTCCACTAAAGCCAATTTGTAATGAATTCAATATTAATATTTCGCTGGATTATGTTTGTATTAAAACATTTTTTTTTTTTTAAATAATACAAAGGACAAAGTATAAAGACGATCGATTAACCTCTCAACTCCCATACGGCACCCGGGTTCCGCGCCATTTGTACTGCACCATTATGGTTGTGATTTTAGTTTCAGCTGCCACGGTCCCTTTTTCACCATTCTATAACACGACTAAATAGCGTTAACGCTATTTAGTCGTGTTATAGAATGTATAATAACACTGTAATAACAGTGTATAGTTCCATCACACATCGCGTCTTATGGTGAACATCATCATAAATAATTAGGTAAGGATAAATTGCTACAACCAACTAAGTTATAAATTATAGTGTGTTTCCCGCTTACCTAACCCACACCGTAAATACATACAGTAGACCATCTTCACAAACCGTCTGAGTCAAACTCGCGTACGAGTTTTCAGGTACTACCAAGAAGCCAAAAACTTACACCCGTATCATTAGTCGTTACCTCGAGATCTTCTTGACTTGACTTTTAAGTCGTTTTATGGTACAAGTTGGAAGCCGGCTACATGAAGTTGCAGCAGACGACATGTCGTCGCGACACGCAGCGGGCGACATGAAGCAACCGCAGACGGCGTTTCACAGCGACACTAGGTACTGGCTTCCATGTATTTCTATGAATAAGTGTCGCTAGGTTCGTGTCGCTAGCTGCGGAGGGTATTTCATAGAAATACATACAAACCAGTACCTAGTGTCGCTGTGAAACGTCGTCTGCGGTTGCTTCATGTCACCCGCTGCCAACTGGCACCTTAATACTCAGAAATTATGACGTCTAGTTATACAGATGATACAATTTTTGAAGAATTTAGGTTCAGTTGAGTGGAGGGAATCTAAAGGATGCGACTTAAAAAATAAAGTGCCATGTGACACACGCCTATGACTTGTGCCTGTGTTGGCACATTAGATTATAAGGCCACGGTTAAGCTACCCTACTGTAGTATACTTACATTGTGCTTACAGCAGGGCCCCCTGAATATGTCATTTATAATTTATACCACATTAAAACAGGTCACAGGGCTTAACTTTAAGGGTCCGCTTAACTTCGAATTTATGTCGGATCTTCAAAATGATTAATGGAACAAGACTGTTCTTTTAAAAGAGACAACTTTTGTTAATTATCTTGCAATTATAATATTTTGTTGTATATTCAATTTAGGGATTTTCACACTGGCACAGTACCGCGCGTCGTGATAATACTAAAAAACTAAAAGCATACATCATTTTGTACGCAAAAAAAAACTACGGATCTTGACTGACTTAGTCATAACTAAGCATTTTTTCCTGTTCTACTAACGTTTAGGTAATTTAAAATAATAAGGCCCGCAGCATTACGTTCCCAATGCCCTGTAAATTATGCATATTGTTTTAACCAGTAAATTATCACTGGTTATTATGAGAATAGGCACAATTAATTTCTGCCTAGATTAATTTTTTCAGATTACGTACATGGGGGTACATAACCTGTAGCCTATAGGGCCTCTATGGACGCTGCCACCCCCTTAGACGCTGCCGTCCCTAGGCCGTGGCTTATAACGGCCTATCTATAAATCTGGGGCTGGTTTTAATTTTTAGCACTGAAGTAAGGCGTGATCTTAGGCTCAAGTTTTGTAGAAGGAGGGGGTCATGGATAAAAATGACTACAATACCAATGTTGAGAAGATTTACCTAGTAATAATTATCAATAATTTAAGGGGGGCAAGTCCCCTTTGTGTGTGACGATAATAATAATATTCTGTATGAATTTCACGTTTTTAACGATATTGCGACTACAGGTGTGATTATTTTTAACAAAAAATTAAAACCGACTTCCAAGGTATAAACAATATTAATAGCATCCTTATAATATGAACTAAAAAGTATTAAATAATTTTTCCTATCTAATAGGTATGTAGTGCCTTTTCCCGAATTCGGCTAAACCTCAACTATTTCTGAACTCAATCTTCATCATTTTGAAGTCGGTACCAGATATAGCTGAATCTTTATTTCTTTGACAGGTTTCTGGCACCGACTTCAAAATTATGAAGATTGAGTACAGAAATAGTTGAGGTTTAGCCGAATTCGGGAAAAGGCACTACATATTAGATAGGAAAAAAATATTTAATACTTTTTAGTTCATATTATAAGGATGCTATTAATATTGTTTTTACCTTGGAAGTCGGTTTTAATTTTTTGTTAAAAATAATAATTTCACTCTTTTTAGTTACCTAGTAGTTCAAATTGTATAAAAAAATAGTTTCATATTGTCTTCACTAGATGTCACTGAGGCGCTCAGGTGTCGCGATATCGCTTGTACGTAGAAGTTTTATATAGGTAGTTGTAACTCGTAACAGATATCTTTCGGTTGTGTTGTTGAAAGTTTGTAAGCAACTGATAACTCAACAGTGAGCTTGTTGTGAGCAATAAGCATTGAATTGACAACATAAATCATAATATTGAGTGGTAATTGATCTCGTATAATTGTTAATAAGTTGACCTCCGTCATAGTCCGCGAATTTATAAGTGGTCGTCGGTGGTACTGCGTATATTCTACGTATCTTATTACAATTTGTTAAGACTGTTAAGAGTCATACGGCATACCCCAAGGCCCAAATATCAGGTAGATAGATACTGTGCACAACAGACAATAAATAGTGCATATAGAACAATAGTGAATGGACTATATCGCAGAAAAGTGTATGGACAATAATTGTGCGTGGAGATTATAGTGAAATAGTGCTCCAATGACCGTATAAAGACAATTTTGTGTAAAAATGTATAGAGACACTAGTGCCTTGCAATTTAATGGGTCTTCAACCTATGTGGTAGTGCCGAATTCCGTAACGGAAAAGTAAGGGAGATAGTGTACATCTCGGGCGGACTATCCTTGTCCCAGACAAGGAAGTACCGCTCGAGAGGGACAGCCAGAGACGACCGTTATATCGGGGGGCGGCGAGGTAGTATAAATATAGGAGAAATAGATTTTCGTGTTTATTTCAGTTACGGAGGTCGGCACGAACATGTTTTGTATGTAAAATCATAGCATAAGGAATTGTACAAATGAAACCAATGTATATTTTGTGAAATAATGTAATTTTAATGGTATTTCAATAAATATTTCTTCCAAGGGGGTGAGGTATAGAGTGTTCTAGAAGCGAGGTACCAAGACCGATATAAATATGGGTCGGCCGCCATACTACGGCACTCGCTCTACAACGTTACCCAGCTTCGGAACTACTTGTGTGCTTGACTCCTGGAACAAAGTGAAAAGTATTGTTTTAATTTCATCTCCATCATCCAGTACCTTCATCATCATCACCCTCATCACCCGAAGATCACTGACCCGGGCGATCTAAGGGGAATTAGAGCAAGCTGGTCCCCCACAGATACATTTAAACAATACATTTAAAAAATCTAAGTGAACACGTGCTGAAAAATGCTCGCGGTGCGGCATGTCGCATGCCCTGACATTCCGGTTAGAACTTGAATATGATGTTTACGCGCTGCGACGCCGTTGCCTCTGCGGCGCCGACCGCCGTGTATATTAAACAGCCTATAATTGGTGTTGTTATGTATATAATTATTATTATTGTATCCATACCTATGCCTTGTACTATTATCTATTTTGTGCCATGAGACATTGGTGACCTTAACACGATGTGGTAATGATGATGATGACGATGATGATGATGATGATGATGAATTTGAATTGCATGGTAGCATATGCTTTCTGTTCTTAAAACAACACCGAAACTCCCAAACGTGTATCTATAAAGAGTCAGGAGTTCTCTCAGCATCTTCGAAACCATGGTATACCTTGACCCAATATTTGACTTTTTGGTAGCATATTCTTAGTACACTTCACATAAAACCAAAATCACCATATGTTTCCATATAAATTTCGAGGAGTCCCCTCGATTACTCCTGGATCTCATCATCAGGTCACCACTTTTGTGAACATGGTACCAAATTGGGGTGAAACCTAATACAACAAAACAAAAATTTCGAAAATCGGTTCACAAACGGCGGAGTAATCGTTGAACATACAAAAAAAATATATCCACAGCCGAACATATAACCTCCTCGTTTTTCGGAAGTCGGTTAAAAATACATAAAATTTCATTTCGATCAGTTCTAATTACACAACAGTAAAAACTACAATGTAAATGTTACTTTAATTTTATTTTAATTACTATGACTGACGTTGCGTGTTGGGTCAAAAGTTTTGATTATGTCAACAAAGGCTACATTTTACCCGATTACGGCGAAACGAAAAAGGAAGAGTGATGATTTTGGCTATGTATGTAGCTAGTGGTAGCTAAACTACTACAACAATTTTAACAAACTAAGAGTTAATAGATGAATATTAAATGCGAAAGAGTGTATGTCTGCTACCTCTTCACGCCTAAACCGCTAAACCGATTTTGTTGAAATTTTGTTTGTAGATACTTTGAGTCCCAGGAAATGACTTATATGATACTTTTTATTCCGGTGATATACGGTTCCAGCGATGTAAACGAATTTTGGCGCAACGGAGTTGCGGGCGTCATTTCAAGTCGTTTAAGCTACGTTTTACTTAATAACAAGTTACAACAGAAAGACAAATATTACTTTAAGACTATCTGACTAGAGACGGACAAAAGTTTTTGCGTGTAGCAAATGCATAAAAACAAGGCCTTTGCGGATAATTTATATACAGTATTTTCAGAGCAAAGTAACCACTCCTCAAAAACTGTAGTGCCTGGGATAAGGTTTAAAGGTCCGTATGGTTGTCCAAGCGCATACGGCATTCTCGCAACATAGTCGGCCTCATAAACATAATATGATGCAGAAGACCAACAAAGAGTGCGAGAGAGAAGAAAATCCTGGAACTATAACAAGATAAAAAGAGAGAGACAGTCTAATGAAAACTGTAACCACTTTCATATTTTGACAGGTCGTCCACAAGTCGTCACTCGTTTTTATGCCCTTTCGGTATTTGCAATTGTTTAAATCCTTTATTATTATCGACAAATATTATTACATAATATAACAATAGTAACTTGTTCTGTGAGTGATTGCAGTGTAAATATAGGAGTAATCCTGAAAAATATACATTTCACAGGTAATTAATCTTCAGGTCCTAATTGCTACGATGTGTTTATTTTAGTTCTCTATTTCAAATAAAATATTGTTAATCCTCCCCTTTACTTTCATATTTTGCTTATCTAAAGGTACTATCGTTCTTAAATTACACAATTTTTGAAGAAAAATTTTTCATCAAAATTGTTTACTTATATATACGCTAGGGCTTGAATCAAATTTATCGATATTCCTATCGGTATTTAACAAGAACATAAAACTAATCTAAAAATGTACCCCCCAATGTACCCCCTTACCCCCCGTAAGGGTATTATGATATGTATTTAATTTAAGAATAAATAATATACTATGTTTGTCGTTTACTTTCAACTTTATATTTGCATTTCTATTAATGTAAGGGCTGATTTGTCAGATAGTTTTTACCTGAATAATAAGTAACTTTAAAATGTGTATATTATTTACCCTTAGAAGAACCTCATGTTATAACATATCCAACGATTGAAAAATCACCCCAAACGAAAATGTGTATCTACTTTTCAATCGTCACCTTTTTTCTGCCAAATAAAATACATGATACCTATTTTGAATTACGAAATCCGTCAAAGTTGCATATTATAAATTATTTCTCATAGAAACGTAGGTAAAATAACTCGGACAATACTATCAATAGTAAAATATACATCACTAGCACACGCACACATTGACAGATCAAAAATTGTCACGCATTTTCGGGTTGTCAGGTGGTCTATACGACAGTATATATTATAAGTCTACGGTCGGCCTAGTCCAGAGGAAAGAACTAGTCAATACGTCTGGGACCAACTATATGCGAGTTTCCTCACGATGTTTTCCTTCACTGTACGAGCGTCCGTATTAAATGTACTTGTGATCAGAAAATACACGCCTCCACCCGGGATCGAACCTGCACCCTCTTGGAGTGCGAACCAAAGGTCTACCCATTAGGCCACGGACGCGGAGCAAATGCATAACGAATTTTTAAATGCAGAAATAAAATTCAAACATCTTGGAATATACCCGCTTAATAGCTTCCAAGTTCCAAGAAGTCTGTCGGATTAAATCTCTGCCCCGCCTTAATTGTTGAGTAGCCACAATCAGTGGCGTACCTACTAAGTAAGGTGGGGCTGTGCCTCGGGCGTCCCAAGATCAGGGTACCTCTGCCTGACTTACAAAGTGCAAACTGAAGATGTTTTGTAGGATGTAGATTTTAAGGTATCTTTCATAGGCTAGTAATACTTAAATGCTTTGTACTTAGTTATTCTTTGTTATATTATAAAAATATTAAATTGATATTATTGTCTATGTTAGTTTTCATGTATATAGTATAAAGTGTATAATATCTCAAGTTAATTGGCCCGGGAAACCAAATTTCTAAGTACATCGATAATCAGGATGGCGATAGACATTAGTTGGGGAGGGACTTTATGTTTTGTCCCAAGGTCCTAGGTTACCTAGCTACGCCACTGGCCACAATAGCTGGTCTAGAATTTAATTTTATGAATTCGTTTGTATTTGCCAGTAATGAATAGGTTTTTCGGTCATTACGGTTGCAATTCACTACTGTTTTCGGTTGTATCGGCATAATGAGTGGGTTTTTTAACCGACTTCCAAAAAAAGGAGGAGGTTATAAGTTCGGATGTGGATTTTTTTATTTTATTTTATTTGTGTATGTTCAACGATTACTCCGCCGTTTGTGAACCGATTTTCAAATTTTTTCTTTTGTTGCATAGGGTTCAACTCCAATTTGGTACCATGTTCACAAAAGTGGTGACCTGATGATGGGATCCATGAGTAATCGAGGGAACTCTTCAAAATTTATATGGAAACATATAGTGATTTTGATTTTATGTGAAGGATCTTAGGTATATGCTACCAAAAAGTAAGATTTTACACCAAGGCATGCTATGGTTCCGAAGATACTTAGAGAACTCCGGATTCCTTATAGATACAAGTTTGGGACTTTCGGCGATGTTTTAAGAACTGAAAGCATATGCTACTATGCAAATTACATTCACCATCATCATCATCATCATCATCATCATCATCATCATCATCATAATTATCAGTACCATCACACGATGCATCGTTATGAGTTACGACCCTATTATTGCTACTTTTCACAGTATTTTCGATCGAGACTCCAGTTTGTCGAGTGATTTTGAAAATTGTATCAATGTTGTTACAAAGTAAATGATTTAAACTTGTTGTGGTTACCAAGTTGGTAATTTGATCTAGGAAACTCCTTGATTGGGACAAAATATATAGTTATATTATTGTAGCTTAAAGTAGTTAAAGCATAATATTTTATTACGTTGAGCTGATGAGTTTACATGCGGAAGTTTACTAGGATTATAAGTTTTCATATGAAAGTTTGGGGATTTCATCCTTGTTTTAAGAACTGAAAGTATGCTATTATGCAAATTCTGTTCATGATAATTCAGTAATAATATTATAGTAAACTAGCTGTCCCGGCAAACGTTGCTTTGCCATAATAATATAAAGTATTTCGAGCGTTAGCTTTGCCATAATAATATAAGTATTTCATAATATTAAATTATTACAACTCGAGACTGACGGTGACCATTATTTGTGCGACGGGACGGGACAGGACGTTACCATGGTAACATACTTATTTAGTCACTTCAATAAAATATAATTATTTTATTGAAGTGACTAAATAAGTATGTTACCATGGTAACGTCCCGTCCCGTCGCACAAATAATGGTCACCGTCAGTCTCGAGTTGTAATAATTTAATATTATGAATTCAACAAATGCACTTATCAATATAAAAAGTACCCAGTAGCCGATTCTCAGACCCACTGAATATGCATATAAAATTTGGTTAAAATCAGTAAAGCCGTTTCGGAGGAGTTCCTGGACTAACATTGTGACACGAGAATTTTATATATAAGATAAGTAATAAATAACGACGTGTTATAGTAGCCATTTCATGACAGGTCTGTATATTTATAGTAGGGTATGGCTCATGGCTTTTGAGACATAGCATAAAACTTTTTTGAAAACTGCCTGAGTATAGTAGTTGTGATAGTTTCATACCTAAATCCTATATATCTACAACTGACAGCTTATGTTTACCGATAAATAACTAAAAAGAGTGAAATTATTATTTTTAACAAAAAATTAAAACCGACTTCCAAGGTAAAAACAATAATTAGTATCAATATGAACTAAAAAGTGTTAAATAATTCTTACTCTTTAATAGTGCCTCTTTCAGAATTCGTCTGAATCTCAACTACTTCTGTACATACTATAGCTTCATTACTTTGAAGTCGGTACCAGTCCCAAAAGTTTCATATATTCAGACATTGACTGATTAACTCACGATTAAATTAGCTGGTACCGACTTCAAAATAATGAAGCTATAGTATGTACAGAAGTAGTTGAGATTTAGACGAATTCTAAAAGAGGCACTATTAAAGAGTAAGAATTATTTAACACTTTTTAGTTCATATTAATACTTATTGTTTTTACCTTGGAAGTCGGTTTTAATTTTTTGTTCAATAAGTAAATTAGTTTAACTGTTACCTGAAATTGTTTCGTGTTTCGTTTTTATAGCTTTTATTTCTTGATTTCCTGTCATTGAGAAAAGTTTCAATTATTGTATAATTTTATATGTTTTATATACGAAGTTCTTAAAAAAGAAGATTCTGAAATACTACATAATATAATATACACAACTAAATGACGCCTGTAACTACGTTGCGCCAAAATTCATTTATCGCGTGAAACCGTACATTTTTCCAGGATAAAAAGTATATCTTGTCCTTTCCCGGGACTCAAAGTGTCTCCATACCGAATTGCAGCAAAATCGGTTCAGCGGTTTGGGCGTGAAGAGGTAATAGACAGACAGACACACTTTCGCATTTAGAATAGTAGTATGGAATTATGGATATTATAAATATTATATTGTATTATGTATAGCTTAGTCCAATTTAGTAATCTACACATTGGATTAAACTATTCTTGGCAATACCTCAAGCCTTTAAAAAGCAGTTCATTTGTAACTGACCGAAACGATACATCGCAAGTTCGTGGCCGCCCTCTGGTAATTTATTTTGAAGTCGATTAAGTCACTTCTTAACTTCATTAAGTCAGTGACCACAAGTTCCAAACTGATTCAAAGTAAAATTTCTTTCTTTTTATCTGGAACTTTAGTTTCTCATTGGCTTTCAATGAAAGCTCCGAGACAAGTATCTTAAGAGCCCGGGTAACCCTCGAAATTCTCATACATTCGTAATACCAAAATCATTTTGTCATACGAAAATATTTAACATGTTCGAGTTATTTTTCAGTATAAAATAGTAATTACCTAGGTTCCTGAACAAAAATTAACTTCAAAATATTTAAACACTAAAAATTTTTTTTTTGTGTATAAATTTTTTTTACTAAATTTAGTACTAAATATTTAAACACTAAAAAATAGAGTAAAACACTCAAAAATTTATAAATAATTAGTAAATTTACTACAAAATATTTTAATACTAAAAAATATTTTTTAGATTTGAAATATTTTGTAGTAAATTTACTATTTATTTATATATTTTTTAGTGTTTTACTCTATTTTTTAGTGTTTAAATATTTAGTACTAAATTTAGTAAAAAAAATTTATACACAAAAAAAAATTTTTTAGTGTTTAAATATTTTGAAGTTAATTTTTGTTCAGGAACCTAGGTAATTACTATTTTATACTGAAAAGTAACTCAAACATGTTAAATATTTTCGTATGACAAAATGATTTTGGTATTACGAATGTATGAGAATTTCGAGGGTTACCCGAGCTCTTAAGATTTAAAAGATATTAAAGGTATTAAGGCGTTGAAAGTTTCACTTAATACTAACAGTTTTCTTAAGAGAAAAGCGGCGGGAATTAACAGGTATTGCTGCTTTAAAATATAATATTCTACTTTTACTCGGGTATAATATTTTATCCAAATGTAATCTAGGTGGTTTTTGAGTAAATTCAATTCAAATTTAACAAATCTTAAACTTTATAATCTGTTATCTGTATAAATAAATTATTATTATTATTATTATTAACAGCCGTTAGTATCCCACTGCTGGGAAAAGGCCTCCCCTGCCTCTTTCCACGTGTCTATATTCTTCGTTGTATTTGACCACTCTTTATCTGCAGCGCGGCGTTTAGCTCGTCGCGCCACCTTTTCTTGGGTCTGCCCCTGTTTCGCCGACCGTTTGGTAGCCACTCCGTAAGTAGACGGTGCATGCGGGCGATGTGTACTGCCCAGTTCCATTTTAAGCCAGCCGCTGTCTTGCCCATGTTCAGAAGCCTCGTTTTGGAGCGCAGAGTAGTGTTTCGGATACGATCCGTCCTTTTGATACCCTTGATGCTGCGCTCCATAGCTCGTTGACAAACAAATAAATAAAAAAAAATATTAGTCTGAACCGATTTGGCTAATGTTAGTCCTGAACTATTTGTGGAAGTCTATGGAAGGTTTATATTAATTAGGACGATAATGATGTGTTGTTCACCAGGTCATCTAGCTTTTGCTAATAAAATAAACCATGAACAAATCGCCAGCCATGGACACTCGACGCTTCACCAGGAGCTTCATTATGTCCTTTAGTTATGCTCAAACTCACTTATCAAAATGCATTATAATTGTTTCACACCAGTTTTTTTTTTTTTGAGGCCAATGGTATTAAGAATAAGTTTTACGATTTCGTTAGAAAGAATAAGGAATAAAATGTTGATATCACTTATAATACACAGAATGTAACAAAACTAACACCCGTATTCACAAACAATACTTCCCTAAGTTAGCTACCATTGCTATGCGAAGTAAGGGATTTCTCAGTGCGTTCCTTTTGACAAGCCTTTCAATTCATAAACAATACTCAAACGATACTTCGCTATGCGTACGCATAGCGTCGTATAGAGCTTTCTGATTGGTCCGTTTTTGTTGCGTAGTTCACTTCGTTGAAATGACACTTCATTTGACATCTGTTATTCCATTGTTATTTATTTTCGAAACCCTTCCCTGTACCTGACCATATTCTGTGAAAGAAACAAATATTGTATATGTGACCTAATTTGTTTATATTTACTAAATAAATAAAAATAATAGCTAAGATAATAATTATGCTGATCATTATCAATGGGCTGTACCGTGTACGCAATAAACAGTCGAATATAAAAATTCATTCTTCCTACCAATTAATAAATACCTTACCTGAAGGCTGAAAACTACCAGAAGAATAAATTCTTAAAGCCACGCATGACACTGGAAGACCTGAGCAGTTAATTTGTCCATGATACCATTGATTTATTTATCTAATTCCTCTTCGCTGCTATAATCCATAACTTTTTGACGTGAGCTCGACACTATACGTTGCGTAATATAGCTAGCTGGCTACTTTATCTGTGCGTTCCTTTGCAAGGACGCATAGTGATGAACGCCACTCAAGTATTGTCTATGAATAGGCTTTTGGGATTATGCGTCCGCTCGTACTGTGAGACCTCATAGTAATAATGTTTGTGAATACGGGTGTAAGTGATAAGTGATAACTGATAATACTTTAGGGTGTGTAATGTGTTCCATAGCGATTTTTTTTTATTTGTATCTATGTATGTATATTCTTGATTTGTATGAGCAAGCACTTCAGCGTCATGAATTTTCCCATACAAGAGTTGAAAAAAGTTACTCTTTCAGCGCTGCTACTTTCACAGCGAACTCTATAAGCCATACAGATCAAAAAGTATTATCGCTAAGTTTTGATAAACTCTGTATAGACAGCTTAAGTTTTTTATTGCATTTTGTATTTTTCTTTTTCAAAGTATGTTGTGTAAAATAAAAGTATTCTTATTGATATAACCGGCCTCGCAAGTTTAAAAAGAAGATAATAATGATGATAATGACGCAATAATGAAGACAGGGACAAAATGGCCCACTATTTTTCGTCTTCGTGTTGAGGACCGAAATAATTTACCGAAGCCATTTCCTGGGCTTATCTACGATCGTACGAAAAAACTTAAATTAAATGAGCTATCGCGATGAAATGCAATCGTGAACATTTTCACTTAGCCTTTTGAGGGCTTCAAGCTAAGAGGCACTTATATTCTTTTCTTGATTTTCTTATTTAGTAGTAGCCTGAGATTTTAGAAATCCCTAACATCAAAAAGAGTTTAAAAATACCTAAATCGAGGAAGTCCTAACTGCAAAAAACATCGAAAATTTGGCGAAATGTAAACATCTGCATTTAAAATATAATTAAAAAAGAAAAACTATACAATCTCGGCATTCATAATTATTAGTGTCCGACCGAAACTGATTTTTCAGCCGAAACCGAAACCGAAACTGAACTTTCGGCCTTACTCTCAGTTTCGGCCAAAACCGAAACCGAAACCGAAACTTGGTAAAACATTCAAAATTACGATTATTTACTAAAATTTATTGATTTTTTAACATAAATTACAACTTTTTAAACTGAAGAAAAAGTACCACATTGATTTTTTTACTTTTTGCGACATTTCTTAAAATAAATATTATTAATCTTAGACTCGAATTATATGTTCCCCAGAAACTTTTTTGTATTCCGTTTTTTATACCATTCCAAGTAGGTGCGATTTCACCAAAGAAATTGAACGCGCTTAGCGCACACTAAACCGGTTCTAAACGTATAAACACTCAATTGCATTTCACCAACATAAACTAAACTCATTCACAGGTTGGGTAGTTTATGTATCGTTTCTTACTTTTTTGTTGATAAAATAACGTAACTAGACTCCAAAATTATAATACGTCACACATCACATCGCGTGACGTTACATACACTTAGATTTATTAATCGTGATTAAGAGAAGATTATGAAATCCATTTGAAACAAAACGAGATATACATCCCCGTAGGATCGCGTTTAATGAGAACTAAGTTTTAAAAAACAAAGTTGTGTGATTGGTTAAATCCTCCCTTAGACATTAACGACATACTACTGAAAACACAATCAATTGCAGTATATTATTTTCATGGGAAACATGGACACGACCGCGGTCGAAGTTCAAAACGAAGTTACTAAGCAAACTTGCAGTTGACGTCACATTTTTTGCTCCAGAAGGCGTTTTGCCACTAAACCTGAAAATTATTCTGAGGGCCGCAAGAGTGAAGCTAACGGGGAAGTGGGCTAGATAAGATTCTAGCAGGGTAGGAACGGTCTAAGAGATTAAGTGTTCATAGTTAAAAGTTAATTTTAAATATTTACATAAAACGCGTGGTAAAAGGGAGTAAGGCGAGATGATTTACTAGATAAATCTCGCAAGATATATCCTAATACTAGATGACGCCGGCAACTCTGTTGCGCCAAAACTCGTTTACCGCGCGGGAACCGTACATTTTTTCGGAACAAAAAGTATCCTATATCCTTTCCCGGGACTCAAAGTATCTCCATGCTAAATTTCAGCAAAATCGGTTCAGGGGTTTGGACGTGAAGAGGTAACAGACAGACAGACACACTTTCGCATTTATAATATTAGTATGGATATCCTATAATCGTGAGATCAATACAGAGTCAAACAAAATTCTTAAGTAAATAAAGTTCACACACAATATAATCAATTTATCATAGCATTTAAATCGTTTGTTTTTTGTTATTGTTAAAATAGCACCTAATTTGCCAATAGCATATTAAATAAGCCTGCGTTTGTCGTAGAAATAAAATTCAATAATCCATACTAATATTATAAATGCGAAAGTGTGTGTCTGTCTGTCTGTCTGTCTGTCTGTTACCTCTTCACGTCTAAGCCGCTGAACCGATTTTGCTAAAATTTGGTATGGAGATACTTTGAGTCTCGAGAAAGGACATAGGATACTTTTTATCCCGGAAAAATGTACGGTTTGTGCACAATAAACTTTTATGATTTGTGCGTAAAGTATTCAATCGATTTTAATGAAATTTGGTATGGGGATATTTTAAGTACCGAGAAAATACATAGGATACTTTTTGTCCCGGAAAAATGTACGGTTTCCGCACAATAAACTTTTATGATTTGCGCGTAAACTATTCAATCAATTTGGGTGAAATTTGGTATGGAGATATTATAAGTACCAAGAAAGGACATAAAATGTTTTTTGTTCCGGAAAAATGTACGGTTTCCGCACAATAAACTTTTATGATGTGTGCGTAAACAATTCAATCGATTTTAATGAAATTTGGTATAGAGATACTTTAAGTACCGGGAAAGGACATAGAATACTTTTTGTCCCGGAAAAATGTACGGTTTCCGCACAATAAACTTTTATGATTTGTGCGTAAACTATTCGATCGATTTTAATAAAATTTGGTACGGAGATACTTTAAGTACCGGGAAAGGACATAGAATACTTTTTGTCCCGGAAAAATGTACGGTTTCCGCACAATAAACTTTTATGATTTGTACGTAAGCTATTCAATCGATTTTGATGAAATTTGTTATGGAGATATTTTAAGTACCAAGAAAGGATATAGGATACTTTTTGTCTCGGAAGAATGTACGGTTTCCGCACCATAAACTTTTATGATTTGCGCGTAAACTATTAAATCGATTTTGATGAAATTTGGTAAGGAGATACTTTGAGCCTTGAGGAAGGATAAGGGATATTTTTTGTCTCGGAAAAATGTACAGTTTCCGCACAATAAACTTTTATGATTTGCGAGAAAACTATTCGATCGATTTTGATGAAATTTGGTACGGAGATACTTTAAGTCTTGCAAAAGGACATAGAATACTTTTTGTCTCCGAAAAATGTACGGTTCCCGCACAATAAATTTTTATGATTTGCGCGTTACCTATTCAATCGATTTTGATGAAAGGAGTATGGGCACATTTGGGCTATCGGCGGCCACTGATGAAATTAGTGTCAAATGAAAGTACTGATATTTAGAAACAACATTTGCTTTGGACGTATTTGTATTGTGTTCCATTTAGTTTAGAAAATAACTGAATGCAAAATAACGCGGTGATCGCATAGAACAATATTGCTTAATAATTATTATTTGTTATATTTTGTGTTTACCTAATACCAATTCATAAGTCTAAGCTTCCAAATCAATCAAAACGATAAAACCAGTTTGTGCTGCTGCGCACACGTCTCGGTCTGTAGTCTGGTATCTCGGTTGGGTTAGGTTAGGTATAGGTTAGGTTAGGTTAGGTTAGGTATAGGTTAGGTTAGGTTAGGTTTAGGTTAGGTTAGGTTTAGGTTAGGTTTTTGTTCGTGTTTGTTAGATCCGGGACATTCCTCCTTTATACGGCTGAAGGCGAACCGCAGGTGGTTTTAGTGAGTAGGAGTCTCATATACCCCCGGGGTGCTTCAGAACTGAGGCACATTCCCAACCCGTGATGTATTTCCGCTGCGCATAAAAAAAAGATTAGGTTAGGTTTAGGTTAGGTGAGGTTACCAGCAGCGGAATTAGGTGCTATTATTAAACCCGAGTAAGTACGGTACTAATAAACATAGCTGGTCCTCCTTATAAAAACCTTACCTTCCCGCTTTTGCTCTAAACATAAGCTAATATACTTATTAAATTATGCATAATATCATTTTGAAAAATAAAAATGATTTTTATCTACTTTTAAAGTATATTATTTCGGCGATGAGATTTCTACACTGTAATTGTAGGACTCCTAAGTATGAATATATGTTAGAATTGTTCTTGGCCGCGGATAGCCCAGGCTCCATACAAATTAGCCCATACTCCTTTGATATGAAGATATTATGAGTCCAGAGAAAGGACATAGGATACTTTTTGTTTCGGAAAAATGTACGGTTTCCGCACAATGAATTTTGTGACCATAGAATGGACCAAGGAACCATAAAAAGGCAAAAATTATCCATTTCCGCTATTATACTATGTTAACGCGGACGAAGTCGCGGGCAACAGCTAGTATATAATAATTTCAATAAGTTTAGACATTTAAATGAAAATAAAACGAAGTGCTAATTTTTGATTTGGGACTAATCTGGAACACATAATCTCAAAACACGATTAAATATTATATGACGCGAACTGAGCCGGGGCCTCGCTGGCAAGCAAGCACAAGTTAGCTGCGAAGTTTACCGAACGACGCATGAGTTTCGGCGGGGCCGAAAGTTTCGGCTATATTTTGGCCGAAACCGAAACTAAGGCCGAAACTAGATTTTTTGGCCGAAACTAGCCGAAACCGAAACCGAAAGTTCGGTCGGTCACTAATAATTATTAATGATTATTAATATTATTATTGAATAATTTTGCAAAAGTACGTGGATGCTACATTTTTCCAAACTCGTTTTAATTTTATTTGGATGTCTCATTTTTTTTCTTTCTTCCTTTCTTATTCAGTCGATCGCCAATTCCTGGAAATCTTTTGTTATCGCGGCCCATATGGGCATTACGGGGCTTGATGGGTTAAAATACATCCATACTAATATTATAAATGCGAAAGTGTGTCTGTCTGTCCGTCCGTCTGTCTGTCTGTCTGTCTGTCTGTTTGTCTGTCTGTTACCTCTTCACGCCCTAACCTGCTGAACCGATTGTGCTGAAATTTGGCATGGAGATACTTTGAGTCCCGGGAAAGGACATAGGATACTTTTTGTCCCGTCAAAATGTACGGCTTTGGCGCAACGGAATTGCGGGCGTCATCTAGTTTTAAATATACTTTTATAGCACTTTATCTTATTTTAGTACCTACATGAAAAAAGTCCACATTAGGACCAAACTCTTTTCAATAGGGTATCCACTACGTATTTGGTGTAGGACAAAAGGTTTTTCGAATACGTTTGCGTTAAAGTAAAGTCGAACAAAGCGGTGCTCCTCAATGGCACAATAGCACTTCACTGACATTTGAAGAAACGATTTTGCCCACATTTTGCCCCGTCACACAATGTAGTGATAGTTTAAAAAAGATTTCGGTACTACACAGTATAAATACAGTAGATCTCTTGACCGGATCTGCCCGTATCGGGACACGTAATAATAATAATCGTAATTTCAGATAACTTCAGAGGATTACGCGCGTAAGACCTGTCTGTGACTCAAGAATTTTATTCAAGCATATGGCTTAAGTACCCCGCAAACGATCAAATTGCTTGTCAAATTTTACGTGTTTGTCAAACAGTTTGATAGTGTACAGCTTTGTTTGAAGCGTTTGTTAAACAAACTACGTGTTTGACCTGTTTGAAGAACTCTACGCAAATCCAAATTGATTTGCGTAGAGTTTGACAAACGTGTTTGAACATGTTCCGCTGCATTTGTCAAGCAGGATCTCACCAACAACACAAAGCCGAGAGGTGGGATCGACTTCTTAGCGAACTCGAACCGTCTTACACGGCCTACTGGCCGCTAGCGAAGTCCCTCAAAAAAGATACGGAGAGCGACATGCCTCCACTAAACAGACCAAATCGTCCTCCTGCACTGGAAGATATTGACAAAGCCGAATGCTTGGCCAACACCATAGAAAATCAGTGCCGACCTAGTACTCTCCCGACTGACCCCGATCATGTTAATCTAGTCAATACCGAGGTAGAAAGCCGACTCATGGCCCCACCATCAGAGCCCCTCAGGCCGGTGGATGCGGAGGAAATCAAAGATATTATTAAAGATTTGAATTCCAGAAAGGCCCCAGGCCTCGACGGTATCTCAAATAAAACCCTTAAATTACTACCTTCCACTATAATTGAATTACTCGTGAACATCTTTAACGCCCTTTTACTAGGATGTTCATTCCCAGATATTTGGAAAGTAGCTATAATAATAGGTATCCACAAACCGGGTAAACTCCGGACGGAACCAAGTAGTTACAGACCAATTAGTTTAATTAGTTGCCTCGGTAAAATTTACGAAAGAGTTATACTACGACGCCTAAAAGACGTCATAGTTGATAAAAAACTCTTACCTGATGAACAATTCGCATTCCGCGAATTCCACAACTGTCCCGCTCAGGTACACCGCCTGACGGAGTACATATTAGAACAAAAGAACAATAGGAAACCAACTTGCGCTGTTTTCTTTGATGTCGCAAAAGCATTCGACAAAATTTGGCACAATGGGCTAATTTATAAACTTTTTAAACTCGGCATTCCCGATAGTCTTGTTATAATAATAAGTAGCTACCTCAAAAACCGTAAATTTCGTTTTAGAGTTGAAGGCATTCTGTCTTCACTTAGAGATCTAGAAGCTGGAGTACCGCAGGGCTCGGTTCTCTCCCCGACCCTCTACAATCTCTACACGTCCGATTTGCCCACCCACCCTCGAGTACAAAAAGCGCTTTTCGCGGATGACACGGCCCTTTTCTTTGCTCATCGCCAAATAGCTTTCGCGTCCAAAAAACTCCAAGAAGCAGTTACCGAACTCGGTAAATGGTTCGCTAAATGGAGAATAGAACTAAACCCCGACAAAAGTCACGCTATATTATTTAACGGACTAAAACGTAAGAAAATGCAACCTATTAGTCTGCACGGAAAATTAATTCCCGAAGTCACGGCTGTCAAATACTTAGGAGTAGTACTAAACAAGTCGATGTCATTCACGAACCATATATCGAATACCGTACGTAAAGCGAAATTTGTGTTATACAAATTATATCCTTTACTCAACGCGAGTAGCAAAATGTCCTTAAGACATAAGCTCACCTTATACAAAACATGTATAAGAACGATACTCACTTATGCGTGCGTCTCTTTCGCACACATAAGTGACAATCAGATGAACCAATTGCAACGAGTTCAAAACCGTTTTTTGCGCATGGCAACAGGTGCCCCCCGTTACATGCGAAACATCGACTTGCATAGAGACTGCGAGCTTATCACTATCAAAGCCTATATCAAAGAACTCTCAGAGAGATTCTTTGAGAAAGGCAAAGTACATCCCAATCCGCTCATTCGTAAGGCTGTGGACTATGAACATGACGCACGGACATTCCGATACCCCTTCAGGCGGCCTAAGCATATCTTAGCCGACCCTGTAGACCCCATCACAGAATACGTAACGTACTGTGTACAGTTACGTAAACACAAATCACACTCACCCGCGTGGTTAGTACTGCACCGGGGACGACGCCGGCGCCTTCCCCGAGGACTTAACACGACCCGAACGACAAACAGACAGACCGACCGAAATCCGGTGCCGAGCTCGATCCCGGGTTCGAGTTCGCATGCGGATAGCATAGGAACACACCCAAATCATGACCGCGACCGCGACATTGTCGTAGAGAGCTCTACCAATTACTTTGACATTAGAACATACACGCGTATGTCACCCCAACCGGACTCGGAAGGGGAGAGGGACGACCTTCTTTTATGCAATAACATTAATAACTTGAGCTCATCTACCGCGATAACTCGTACGCAGCTAGTTTGTGCTAACGCGCGCGAGCAGCCTCACTCGTCAGAGAGTGAGTAAGGGGTCGGACCCCTTAAGAGCAGGGGGGATCCGTGTCCCCACGTCAGATGAAAATAGCTTATTTTCGTAGCTCTCCCCAATATTGCCCGATTAGAATGTCACACGTGTGACTTTAGGGGAGGGGGCCAGGCCTCCTCATTGTTTATCTCCAAACCAACTAGCAACAGACTAGTTATAGCCACGATTAAACTACCATGGTCTTAACCAGACCAGTAGCTTAGACCCTTTCGAAAAAAAAAAAAAAAAAAAAAAAAAAAAAGGATCTCATGATCTCAAACCGATTCTAGCTAATTTTTTGACAAACTTGTTTGATGCGCGTTTGATCGTCTGCGCTACTGTTTGATGAAAACGTAAATTACATCAAACATGTTCGTCAAACAAATTTGATCGTTTGCGGGGTACTCTACACTGCTGTATGATACCATGTATTTTGTTGAAATATTCAAAAAATAATGTCAGAAATTTAATGATGACTCTACCTAACTTTACGCTCTAGTCTCAAACTTCTATGGGCGTGCTAAAAGGTTTTCAAGGTTATTTCAAATAATATGTAACTTTTATATTTAGAATTTCATACACTATTCTGCCACATGTTGTATATTCCCACATTGCAAAATCCGTTCATATTTTTGCAGATAGGTCCAGTAATTGTGGAACAAAAGGGGTGCGGCCATTTTGACGTAATGATATATCGAGTGACCAAAACCCAAAAAAAAAGCACCCAAACACATATTATCCATTTATTATTTGTTATTACTATTTCTCGCAAACGATAGATTGTGTAGACTATAAAATTATAATGTTTTTAGTTCTGCAGTTATTCTAGTTCTGAGCTAATACAAATATTTATATTACATAATATATTTTAAACGCTTTGCAATGTATTATCCTTGTCATTGCGTATTGAAAAAAGTTAAAACTTTACTATGACGATTGGGGTAAATAATATTTTTATAATATTTTCTTTTGTCTCATAGTGATCCATAAAGCATTATAAAAATATTTGCAAGCTCATAAAATCAATCACTTCAAAACCTCGGCCCAAAATATCGTATAACATTTTACATATTAGAAACAAAAAAACGAAAGCTCTGAAACATGAAATAAAAAGACAGTAACAATATTGAAACGGATACCCAAATGTTTGCCTGTGTCAATAATATCCCGTATTATTTGAATATGAACGGTTTTGTGTTTGTACTGCGACGATCCCTTATTACAAGCCAAGCTAAATATAGGATCGTATATATTGGGGTTTTTGTCTCAGAATACAGATTTGGACGTCTTGACTAAATATAGGTTTAGGAAAATCGAACACAAACGGCGTTGTATTGTAAGAGATTGTATATTAATCCCAAGGGGTGTATGTTGGATCTATTTTATTTTAAAATGGATTACGGCAACGCCAAAACGTACGATTTTGGCAGTGTAGAGGTAAACTACGATAACATGGAGCGCCCCTCCAAATTACTCTTTCAGTGTGTGTAGTCACATCCTTATGAAAGAGTTTGTAATATTACGTAGTCATCGTTACGTATGTCGTGTCAAACCAGTTATGATCCCAGAACTTCTATGCTTGCAGTTCCATGTATAAAAGTTTGACAATATGATATAATATAATATAATATAGTATAAGTATGATATAATATAGTATAATATATATAAGGTCACCGCAGATACACAATTTCAAGTTGGCCGACTATCGTATTTAAACTAGATTACTTACGTAATATCGCAATTTAATTGGGCAACTTTTAAATTTTAGGTAATCGGAAAGGAATCTAATTTAGTTGCAAAAATGTGCGAGCTCTCATAAGTCGCTATAGATATAATTGGAATACTGTGCGACTTAGTTGACCAACTTAAAATTGTAAGTCTGCGGTCGCTCTAAATGTCTCGTTTCAGTTATTCAGACGAAGCCAACGAGCCATATTCAAATATAGCTTAAGCTTCAAAGTATAATATTATGTCGGAAAATGTCAATAGTTCACCAATCGTCCAATTTAAATCCGGCTTTAATGCCCCCAGGCATACGGCCACCCACTACACGCCTACATGTACACCTACAACCTACATTGCCCACAATATTATATTGCAATACCCAGATGCCGCCTGTAATAATAGTTTTATATAGATTTCCAAGGATAGAATTCGATTCTTATCATATTTTGATACCGAATGAAATACCTTATGAAATTTCAAAGTCACTATATACTTCGCTTAAATTAGGTCTTTACGTGGGGAATGAGTACGTTTTTATTGATAAAATTACTCTATTGCCTGGGTTCCTAATCTTTTTCAGCCTGCGGCGCACTATACAAGTCAATATTATGCCACGGCGCCTTATTTTACCTAGCTATTACAAAAAGCTGATACTTAAATAAACACCTTTAATGATTATAGTTTAGGTTAAACAGGTAAATATTAAATATATATATATATATATATATATATATATATATATATATATATATGTATTTGCCTGCTTTGTATAATTCATATTATAATTTTATTTTGTTTATAATATTTTTGGTTATGGATAATTATGGATCGACTCACGGCGCCCCTCCTGCCTTTCCACGGCGCACAGTTTGGGAACCCCTGCTCTATTGTATAAATCCATTCAATAAATTAATGTGTGCCTATTCAATACAAAATTTAATTGTAATCATAATTATTGTAATTAGATAAAAAATAAACAGACAGCCAGCCATGACTTTCAAATTAGTTAATTATAATAAAAATCATGCATTTTTTAAATGTTTAGTGATTTCATAAGTAACGCAAAATATGTTGTTTATTATAAATCGTAACTAAACATTATACTATTATTATAATCAAGGTCATAGTATTTTAAGGCTATAAAGACTATAAGGCTATAGTTATTCTTCTTCAATTATTATAAATGTTACGCTCAAAGACCGAAATCGCTCAATGAGCGAAAAAATAGCTCACAACGCGTTGTGGTCACAGTGAAACAGCCACGACGCGAATTTCGCGTCGTGGCTCTAATGAAAACGGCCACGACGCGTTCTGGCAATCACAAAAAGGCCATAACGCGAAATTCGTGTCGTGGCTGATATGCTATTCATTGTTCTGGTTTTGTTCTTGATTGATTAATCATCCATAGGTATGGAAGATTATATTTGAATTACCACGTGTATTACAAAATATTTTTTCTTTTACTAAATCACTGCATAACGTGCTTGTCATTATATTATTTATAAAATATCCATAGTTCCATACTATCCGTACTAATATTATCTGTATGTCTGTCTTTCGCAACGTGTTGTTGTTTGTTGTTTTTTTTTTTTTTTAAATACATGTATAAGTAAAGTAATCTGATCTCAATAAATAATAAAGTTATAGTTTTATTTTAATTAATATAATTTAAATATAATACTACTAGTTGATGTCCGCTACTACGTTGCGTCAGACAGACAGAGTGACAGACATTAATAATAATTATTAGTACGGATGATATAAAACTATGGATATTTTATAAATAATAATGTTAAACACGTTATGCAGTGATTTAGTAAAAGAAAAATTATTTTGTAGTACGCGTGGTAATTCAAATATAATCTTCCATACCTATGGATGATTAATCAATCAAAAACAAATCAAGAAAAACGAATAGCATATCAGCCACGACACGAATTTCGCGTTATGGCCTTTTTGTGATTGCCAGAACGCGTCGTGGCCGTTTTCATTAGAGCCACGACGCGAAATTCGCGTCGTGGCTGTTTCACTGTGACCACAACGCGTTGTGAGCTATTTTTTCGCTCACTGAGCGATTTCGATCTTTGAGCGTAACATAAACAATATCATTCATATAATCATATCACATAATATGTCTATGAAATTATTATTAAAATGTTTTAAACCCATATCCGATACATTCCAATTACAAAATGAAAAGGAATTCAGATTTACAATCGAGAAATCTCGTTAAAATTTACAACAAAATAATAATGTACGATGTAATAAATGATAACATTTTTTCTCCCCCACAGAATCGAATAAAACACTCAACGAATTTTAATTCACCTTATTTCCTTTGCAGATGCTAAATAAATTTGGAATGGAACTGTGAAAATGGACGAAAAGAAACCGAATGAGATTTACCACATTTACGAGATAAGGTGATTCGGTCCGAAATGAAACGGAAGTATAACGGAAGTGTGGAGTAACAATGAACGAAGTAACGAACGGTTCCGAAACTAATTTCACGGATTTAGAGTTCGCGAACGCTAGTGACGTGAATGGTACGGTGGTCGGTGATGTTGAGTTGAACAACTGGTGGGCGTTCATAGCTTTGATCCTCGTGGTGTGTACGGCCGCGGGTAACGTGCTGGTGTGCCTCGCGATATACCTGGAGAGGCGGCTGCAGAATGTCACCAACTATTTCCTGATGTCACTAGCGATCACTGATCTGCTGGTATCGATACTGGTGATGCCGCTGGGAATCCTGACGCTTCATAGAGGTGAGATCTTTACTGATTTATCATAAAAGATAAACTGTGTCTGACTATTTCCAAAAGCTACATAATGCTTCAACTCCAAAGCGGTCACATGCGGCCGCGATAACAATAGATAAGCTATTGTATCTGGTTTCTCCACGATCGAGGTATGGATTTCAGTAGGTATAGCATTACATATACATAATACTAGATGATGCCCGCAACTCCGTTGCGCCAAAATTAGTTTATCTCGCGGGAACAGTACATTTTTCCGGGATAAAAAGTATCCTATGTCCTTTCCCGGGACTCAAGGTATCTCCATGCCAAATTTCAGCAAAATCGGTTTAGCGGTTTGGGCGTGAAGAGGTGACAGACAGACAGACAGACAGACAGACACACTTTCGCATTTTCAATATTAGTATGGATTTAGAAAAATCACCCTTCTCGTGTCACTGCATCTTCGGAGACGTACTAATAATGAAAAAAAAATTCATCCGTTTGAAGTCTTAGAGGCTACTTCACCACTCACTGATAAGTGCCGGATAGGCTATCCACAATTTATCTGACAGATACTTCACATAAGGCACTCTATCAGCTGTCAGATAATTAGTAATTGTGGATAGCCTATCCGGCACTTATCAGTAAGTGGTGAAACAGGCCCTTATTATTTTTGTGACCATTGGAATATTCTATGCTAATTTTATGACACAGAAGTTTTAGTACCTATTTCAACACTACCTAATTCGCTACCATTTTGATTAAAGTTAGTTCTTTTAGCATGCGCTCTATAATTTCGTATTCAAATCCAAAACCGCCATTTCTCAAGAAATACGGTAATACAGTCGTCAATCCACAAAATGCAATAGGAATGTTCGGTATCATGCAACCTTTTTGAATAAATTATACCTCAGAGTGAAGTAACTTGAAAAGCCGGGCTGAACACTGAATTGTATATTAAGATTATTATTTTTAACAAAAAATTAAAACCGACTTCCAAGGTAAAAACAATAATAACATTAATATGAACTAAAAAATATTAAATAATTTTTACTATCTAATGGTGCCTTTTTCCGAATTCGGCTAAACCTCAACTATTTCTGTATTCAATCTTCATTATTTTGAAGTCGGTACCAGATAGCTGAATCTTCAGTCCTCTGACAGAATATTTGAAACTTTTGGAACTGGCACCGACTTCAAAATTATGAAGATTGAATACAGAAATAGTTGAGGTTTAGCCGAATTCGGAAAAAGGCACCATTAGATAGTAAAAATTATTTAATACTTTTTAGTTCATATTAATGTTATTATTGTTTTTACCTTGGAAGTCGGTTTTAATTTTTTGTTAAAAATAATAATAATTTCACTCTTTTTAGTTACACTAGTAGGTAAACCTTCGCGTATATTTTACGTATCATATTACAATTTGTCAAGAGTCACAACTCACACTCACAAAATCATATACTTATTATCAGTGAAGTGAACATATTGTGCTAAGTAATTTAACAATTTTAATGCTTCAAGCCCCAAGCGGTCACCGGCGATTGAGATAACAATAGAAAGGCTATTGTGTCTCGTTTTTCCACGATCGAAGGATCTATCAGATAAAAAATTGTATAAACTTGCATAGGATGTAGCGTAGCTACTCATAATATTTAATATTATCATAATTATTGACAGCTCTGTTCTTGTAAAGCGCTTATTCCACTTATCCTAGCTAGAAAGTCCTAGCTAGGATCCTAGCTTTCTAAATGTTATTCCACTTGACTAAATTTTTTCCGATTTAGGATCCTAGCTAGGATCCTAGCTTCTAAATGTTATTCCACTTGACTAAATTTTTTAGGACCCTAGCTAGGACTTCCTAGCTAGGATAAGTGGAATAAGCGCGTAATCAAGAATTCAAATCGATACTTAGTGCGCCATCTATCGATTAATAAGTATAACTGATTAAAAAGACACTTAATGACTTTGTTTTGTGTAAATGCTCTTTTTAAAATAACTTTATTTTATTTCTATTTGTCTATTTAAATTTTATAAAGTAATTAGTAAAGTATTCGATCTGTTGTCTGCCGCCACGCGCCACGCGGCGCGGCGGCGCGGCGACGCCGTCGCCTCTGCGGCGCCGACCGCCATGTATTAAACAAACAGGTGTTGTTATACAGTACATAATTATTATTATTAGTACATCCATACCTATGCCTTGTACTATTATTAATTCTGTGCCATGAGACATTGGTGACCTTAATGATGATGATGACGATGATGATGATGATGATGATTATGATGATGAATATGAATTGCATAGTAGCATATGCTTTCTGTTCTTAAAACAACGCCGAAACTCCCGAACGTATATCTATAAGGAGTCAGGAGTTCTCTCAGCATCTTCGAAACCATGGTATACTTTGACCCAATATTTAACTTTTTGGTAGCATATTCTTAGTACACTTCACATAAAACCAAAATCACCATATGTTTCCATATAAATTTCGAGGAGTTCCCTCGATTACTCATGGATCCCATCATCAGGTCACCACTTTTGTGAACATGGTACCAAATTGGAGTGAAACCTAATACAACAAAACAAAAATTTCGAAAATCGGTTCACAAACGGCGGAGTAATCGTTGAACATACAAAAATAAAAAAAAAAATAAAAAAAAAAAATATCCACAGCCGAACATATAACCTCCTCGTTTTTTGGAAGTCGGTTAAAAACATCTCTCTATTACGATTCGCTGGATCTGAATACAAAGGAATGTTTATTCAGGTGTAGATAGAAGAGATATAGATCATTAAATCCTCAAATGGATTGTCATTCGTATTCTACGTGTTTTCAACCGACTTCCAAAAAACGAGGAGGTTATATGTTCGACTGTGGATTTTTTTTTTTTTTTTTTTTTTATGTTCAACGATTACTCCGCCGTTTGTGAACCGATTTTCGAAATTTTTGTTTTGTTGTATTAGGTTTCACTCCAATTTGGTACCATGTTCACAAAAGTGGTGACCTGATGATGGGATCCATGAGTAATCGAGGGAACTCCTCGAAATTTATATGGAAACATATGGTGATTTTGGTTTTATGAGAAGCATCCTAAGCATATGCTACCAAAACGCAAGATTTTGCACCGAGGTATACCATGGTTCCGAAGATACTAAGAGAACTCCGGATTCCTTATAGATACAAGTTTGGGGGTTTAGGCGCTGTTTTAAGAACTGAAAGCATATGCTACTATGCAAATTACATTCATCATCATCATCATCATTACCACATTAGGGTCACCGATGTCACCAAAATTGAACAAAACAAATTCATCCTTAAGTCCAGAGCATAAGGCACACATTTGACATTACTTCTGAGAAGTAAGCTGCTTCGATAATTAATATAAATAACATGCATGTCTCACAACAACACATGAAACAACCTAATTTCAACCTTTTGCATTGCGCTTAGCGTTCATAGTACATTAACTGTCTGGCGTCTCGCTTGCTATAATCTGCTAGGGCTGTCAAGCGAGCGGCGCGGCGCGCGCGTTGCCAGGTACCAGACCGGGCGGCGTATTTACAAAGGCTTATACCGTTTGAGTCACGAGCCAGACTCTAATAGATGAGCTTTTGTTTATTTATCTAAGATAGTTTTATAATTATATTTTGTACTCTCAACAAGTGTGTAGTTATGTACATACCTGTTTCTTACCTATTAATTAAAGTTTGTTAGTTAATTAAGTAGTATTTTTTGTCACTTAAGAGCCCGTATTCTCTTTTCTACTGCTCTCTTCACACTCACGCCCGTCTTTCATGTGCCAGGTGAAAAAGGACGATCGCCAAGTTAGCGGGCAGATAGAGGTTTTCTGTTTTTAAACGGTTTTTTATATTAAAGTGGTAAAAAGTAATTCCAACATTTTATAGACGACTTTCTTAACAGTGAATTGTATTTTTTTCATACCGTTAAGACGTCAATACAATTCATAAAAAGGTGATATTCTAAACCTTTTACAGCAAAAATCACAAAACTGTCGCGGGTTTGAGTTGGATTATTTAAAGATACTTAAAAAAAATAAAAAATCTAGCTCCAACACTATATTATAATTGAAATGATCTTACATGTTGTGCATTAAAACTTATAGAAATACTGTATTTTAACTGTTAAATCACGTCTGTAAAATCAGCGAAATCGACAAATTTCGTATACGGACCCTTAAATACAGAATAGAAACGAGTAAGTAATTTCATTACTGTAACATTAAAATAATAAGTAATAACAATTTTCATATAACTATCCACCTACATATTTTTAAAGTTAACAATGACGATGTATTTACCATATCGGTATCAAATTGAATAGCATAATATGTTGCTGCAACGTTAGAAACAATTTAGCTAATCTCTTTCTAGGCGATTTCGGTCATTTTCTGTACTAAAACAGATAAGTGTTTTGTCAAGTTTTTGTCTAACAAAAGCTAAGCCAGTTCAGTTTGCGCTTTCACTCTAATGATATAGCCTTTGTAAATTCGCGACCGGGCGCGCACTAGCGGCCGAGCCGCAGCGGCGCGCGGCGACGGCCATCGAGATAGATAATATATTAATATTATACCTTAGTATGCAACCGCCATAGACGGTAGACCTCGCGCACCTGGGATCCAATTCCCAGAACATGAGAAAAGTTCATCTTCGAATAAAATACCGAATAATGAGATTTTTACGAGCGTAACACAGTTTGTCTATTTTCAAAACTTCACACTCAAAATTTTTCGTGCAAAGATCGCTCGAGTCGAACGAGTGGGGCCGGTTATTAATAGATGTCCGAATTCGTATAACACCACAATGTGGCCGCTTGGGAGTTGAAGCGTTCGAGACCGGTCTCTGCACGATACTTATGATTTGTTGCTAATAGTTTGTATCCTTCGATCGTGGATTCTTGGAAATATATTGTTATTCTATTGTGTCTCGCTCACCGGTGAGCTTGTAATAAGATACGTAAAATAATATAATACAGGTGTATTATTCTACGTACCATCGAGGAAATTGATTCCTATGCAATAATTGATAGACCAACTTTATTTGGTCGAATATGTCAATTCAATGTTAATTGTGATCTGTCGGCTGGGTTTGACGTAACGCAACCAAACTGCTCCCCGATCTGCATAGGAATCAACTTCTTTGATAGTACATAGTACGCGATAGTTTACTACTTACTAGGTAACTAAAAACTAAAAAGAGTGAAATTATTATTTTTAACAAAAAATTAAAACCGACTTCCAAGGTAAAAACAATAACATCCTTATAATATGAACTAAAAAGTATTAAATAATTTTTCCTATCGAATAGTGCCTTTTTCCGAATTCGGCAAAAACTCAACTATTTCTGTACTCAATCCTTCATAATTTTGAAGTCGGTGCCAGTTACAAATGTTTCAAATATTTTGGCAGACTGAAGATTCAGCTATATCTGGTACCGACTTCAAAATGATGAAGGATTGAGTACAGAAATAGTAGAGTTTTTGCCGAATTCGGAAAAAGGCACTATTCGATAGGAAAAATTATTTAATACTTTTTAGTTCATATTATAAGGATGTTATTGTTTTTACCTTGGAAGTCGGTTTTAATTTTAAGCATTGTCCTGTAAATTTCCAGCTTTCAGCTTCCTGTTGATTAAGTTTTGAAATCTTTTTGTAGATTTTCGGACACAGGGCTTTTTTGGGCCACTTCTTTTAATATGTTGTAGCCAGTTCACGTTATAGAAAGGATGAGTTATAGAAATTATTTTAGAACGTAATGAAAATATGTCCATTGTCCACCCCTTAACATTGGACCATTTCTTATATTATATAAAATTCTCACGTCACAATGTTAGTTACCGTACTCCTCTGATTCGGCTTTACTAATTTTTACCAAATTTTATATGCATAATATTCAGTAGGTTTGAGAATCGGCTACTGGCTACTTTTTATATTGATAAGTGCATTTGTTGAATATACAGGGTGCAATTAAACCTTCCTGCCTTTCCAGGGCTTAAGTATCATTAGTAGAGTCCATTTAACCAACAAAAATTGGGAGTTATTTTTTTTAAGACATAATATTTTATCCCATTTAAAATCGTTGCAGAACGGTCACTCGCGGCGCGGGGGAATGAGAGGGGGTGATGCGGGGGAGGCGTGCGCGCGGGGGCACGTCACGCGCGGGCGACGCGCCGTGTCCATTAACTGTAATGATTTTTAGGATAACTTTCGGAATCTTTTTGTCAACATTTTAGTACTGAGTTATTATAAAAGTAAAAATACATGTGTTTTAATTTTTAACAAGGATAAACGTATCAAATTTGGCAGGAAGGTTTAATTGCACCCTGTATAATAGTAAATTATTACAACTCGAGACTGACGGCGACCATTGTTTGTGCGACGGGATAGCGATGGACGTTAAAATGGTGCCATATTTATTTAGTCACTTCAACAAAATATTATCGGTGAAATCTATACATACCTATACCTATTAACAATGATGTTTTAATACCTATTAAGTATAAAACAAAGTCGCTTTTTTCCCTCATGTCCCTTTTGTTCCCTTTAATCTTTAAAACTACTCAACGGTGATGAATCTTTCAGTGTTAGATAGCCCATTTATTACTATTATATTTTATCACGCTAAGACTAATAGGAGCGCAGAAATAGAGGAAATTGTGGAAAAACGGGGAAAATTATTTGAAAGGGCTAACTTGAACGCGCTAATCTCAGGAACTACTGGTCCGATTTGAAAAATTATTTCAGTGTTAGATAGCCCATTTATTAAGGAAGGCTATAGGCTATATTTTATCACGCTAAGACTAATTATTATAGGAAAAAACGGGAGAAATTATTTGAAAGGGCTTATCTCGCGAACTACTGGAGCAATTTTTATGTTATCTGGCACAGATAACAAGTAGACTACGTGAAGGATCATAGGCTATCGATTTTAATCATTTTCCAGTTGCTATATATTTTATATAATGCGTGCGTGCGACGCCGGGGCGGGTCGCTAGTACTTTATATGGCAAAACTATGTTTGCCAGGACAGCTAGTAATATTATAACCAAATAAGGTAAAACATAATATAAACATGTAGGGGCGAAGCCCTACGACGTTGTGAGCTAAGGGGAAGAAGGGATATAATGAAGGAAATACCTGGTGATTGAGATGCTGGCGGCTGCGCTGAGACGAATTGAGCTGAGGCGGTTACGACACTGTCACCTTGGTCTATAATCACTATCACTGAGCTGAGTTCATGAGGATAAATCACGGATAGTTATTGGATTAATCGCGAAGTTTGGGCCGATCGGCTAACCGAGAGGAGATTTTCGTATTTTTAACGAACGCGCGCCGGTCACGGTTCAAAGCGGAATGTGTCACTTCACAGTGTCGCGTATGACAGTTGACAGCGCAGAGTGCAGACTCACGCGCTGCAGTGCTGCCAACGTCGCGCTAGAGTTTGGTGCGAACAAAACAAATAACCAAAATATAAGAAATGCATATATAGGCTTTATACGCATACCATATTTGGTTACTAAATTCTATGAATTTAGCTGTTTTCTGTTTTGAAAGTTATGTAACTTCCGAAACAGACTTAAATATCTCGTAAAAATTTTACATTAAAGTCCACCGAGAAAACTCTGGTAATCCGCCATTTTTCTTAAAAGTTATTCCCTAATTGTCACAAAGTGGAAAGCTAATTACTAACTTTGAAAGTAATTATAGCAAGATGAAAGTAATTACTACTTATAGTAAGAGAAGAAAATAATCTTAAGATTATGATGGAATGAGAAACTACAGAAAAAATATAAGTTTGAATTGATATGTCAGTCAATTTAGCTGGTAAAGTACAATGGAAATAAAGTTAGTATGTCTCTTCCAAAAATTAGAAATGGGCTTATCTCATATCTTTAATTCTTGTATATTCCTATATATAATTGGAATCTCGGAATCGGCTCCAACGATTTTCTTGAAATTATACGATTTTATTGTATATAGGGGATTTTGGGGGCGATAAATCGATCTAGCTAGGAATCATTTATAGAAAATGTCATTTTTAGGGTTCCGTAGTCAACAAGGAACCCTTATAGTTTCGGTCTGTCCGTCCGTTTGTCCGTCTGTCCGTCTGTCTGTCTGTCAGCAGTTTTGCTCAGAGACTATAGGACCTACAAAGCTATAATTTGGCATGAATACATATATTAATGATGCCGACAAAATGGTATATAAAATATAAAAAAAATATTTTTTTATGGTACCACCCCTACACATCAAGCGGGGTTGAACTTTTTTTTCACGCCCATCCTATCGTGTGTGTGTGTCGTTGGATAGGTTTTTTAAAAATATTATGAGTATTCATAGATCATTTTCCGATTTAGGGATCCATTTGTGAAATATTAAGTTTTAAAGTAGAAAATGTGTAATCTATTATATTTATCATGTTATTATTGTATTGATGTACCATATCGTCGAAGCCGCAACATTGCTTAAGTTGTTACGTGTACGGTAAAATAACACTTAATTATTGATAATAATTTAATAACAAATAACAGGTGTACGACTGCCTCGGTCAGGCTTCGTTCACGGTATGCTGCGCGCGCGTCCCTTATCTCGTCGCTATGTAGGTCAGTCGCCAGCCGGGCGCCACCTGTTTTAATCTATGACGTGACGTCATATTACAGATGGGATGAAAGGGAATTCTTATATTATACAGTACTTACACTATTTTATTTTTACACTATAAAATGTATATATATGCATAATATGCCTATTAAATATGTACATGTTCTTTCACATCATTTTTAGGTTTATCTAGGTACTTATTTATTTTTTATAATGTAAGTATTTATAAAGTTTTTTTTACTTACTATCTTATTGTTCACTTTGCGCTGGCGCCAATATGCATCTGTCGAGCGATTGGCAACAAGGCCCCACAGAACACCAGGGATCGCGGTGTAGGTAAGTACTATACTGTGATCATCACCTGAGTGGGGTCCTTTTCGGTGGAATACGCATTACACTGCATTGTAGTTTGCTATCTTTACCCAAATATACACCTACCTACAGTATATTATGTCCATCTGGCACTTATTTGTTAATGTTCCTTTTTTATATTATTTTTGTTTTTTATTTTATGCTTATTGTCTTTTTTGTGAAATGTTTATTGTAATGTGGTGTAATGTGTTTGTACTGAATAAATGTTTATTATTATTATTATTATTATTATTATTATTAAAATATCGTTAGGGTCCAGCGTCCCCCCCTTCTACCAGCTAAACGGTTGCTTCTAGAAATGTGAAAAAATTCACGGGAGTAGGAAATAGGAAATATGCTGAATTTTAAAGGAATACTATCATGGATAAGAAGACTTTATAAGTTATTGAGTAATAGTCGATCAACTAAAAAAAAATGTATTCGGCGAAGTATAAAGGAACTTTTCATTCAAATTTCTTTGAAAGAACTGAGATGATGTTGTTACTAGTGTAAAACATGTAATAAATGTACATTCATTGACCATACAAAATTTTTCAAAAACTAGTGGAAAGTACTACGGAACTCTATATTGCGCGTGGCCCGACACGCACTTGGCCGGTTTATTCGTGTTTTATCGAATACCGAGCAAAGCTCGGTGAAATAGCTAGTGTGTGTAATTATAAAAAATAATTTAAAAGTAAAATAAAAACACGTTTGAAAAAATTTTGTCGCAGGCAAAGGATAGTTCGTCCCACGAGAAAAGTGTAACTTTTTGAGATACAAATTAGTGTCAATCAAATGTCATTTGTTTTAATAATTTTTTGCGTCAAAACGGAGCAAACCTCTTTCGCCTTTATGATATTATTGATAAGACTAAAAGTTCCGTACGACACCGTCCGTTTTTTTGCCGCAAAAACTAGTCTTTTTCCATGGTCTTCTCTTTTTCTGTGCCGAATAACTTCACAATCGGTCAAGTTCGAGAGATTAGCGCATTCAACCCTATTCCCTTCCCTACCCTCCCCTATTCCCTTCCCTTCCCATCCCTACCCTCCCCTATTACCTTATTCCCTCTTAAAAGGCTGGCAACGCACCTGCAGCTCTTCTGATGCTGCGAGTGTCCATGGGCGACGGAAGTTGCTTTCCATCAGTTGACCCGTTTGCTCGTTTGCCCCCTTATGTCATTAAAAAAAAATCAAACAAACTCTTCTCATAAAAAAATACGTGTGGCACTCGGGAACTGCCGCGGTTAAGCATAAAATTGCATTTTTTATTAACTTAAGCAATTATAATTCATATACGTCTAGTCGCACGCACACAAACACCGTGCCGAAGTCAGCTACTCCACACCGGAATCAGTGTGTTACGTTTTTTCCGTTTCGAAATTTCTTGATTCGGTCGCCGCGCTCAAAGCCCACGATATAAGCTAAGCAATAGCTTAAAAATGTATACAAAGATAAGCATATATTTTTTATTCAACCTTCACTTAGTCTGGTTTAACTGGTTCATCATTCGAACATAATCAGCGATTACATCTTTTTTCATTAACGTGTTACTCGGAAAAGGTGTTCCGTGCGCCGTGACGGGGAACAAATTAAGTTAATTAATAAATTTGTCAGCCCAAATCCATACCACCATAAACACGCATGTACAGCAGTACACGCACAGTGGGCAAAGACATTAGGATCGGTCTGGACTGGAGACGAGTGAACATGTCTGTTATAGCGCCTCTACGCGATGGGCCATCGTGATGGTCCACTAAGATGGGCCAGCGTGTAGACCACATTCTGTGCCCAAACGCGGTCGAGAGAGAACGTCATTTCATTCAAAATGACGAGTACTTGGTCTCATAATAAAGTTATAAAATTTTGAAAAATACCGCAGCGGCTTATGCTTCCACGTTCATCTTTAAAGACGTTTAGATCAGAACTGTACGTATCCATCGTGTAGATGCGTAGATGCGTTGCAACCATTGTATAGCCATGTCATGGGCCATTTGATGGGCCAGCGATGGTCCATCGTGTAGAGGAGCTATTAAAGCCTATACCTATATACGAGGAGGCTGATTGAACTGTTCAAATTTATCGCAGGCCAACCTGACCGGATTCGTTTCGTGCATTCTCTCGTGTGTGACGTCAAGTCTCAATAAGTACTGCCTGATTATGTCGTCCTTCACGGGCGTTTTCACGGAGCCGTTAATCCAGGAGTGCTCTCGCTTTTAAAAGCATTTTGTATGTATATTGTAAGTTTTCAAAAAAACTTTACAGCTTACTTGACAGACTTTTTCTACAAGACAAATATAAAACGCGACACTGAAAGCTCATTTATTACCAAAACTTTAATTTTTTTTCAGGCACCTAAACCTTGCCTGATGATAACAAAATGTGTTTAAGAGCTTCCTTTACTTTCTTTTCCTTCAACGCTACATTTCTTTATTGCGCTATAACCTAATTACTTATTTCTTCAAAACGTAATTTTACCTTTAAAGCAACTTTTTGTAAGCGATTCTAATTCTAAGTAAAAGCTTTAGGATTTGGTAAATTAGAAATTACGCAATAAGCTTTATTAGATTAAAGCCTCTCCCGAGTTACCTGGATCTAAATGAAGTTACGCGATTTCGGAATGTCCTCAAAGTTCAAACATTAATAGCAAGTTTGATTACGTGAGCCTATTATAAGTTATATTTGTTTCAATACGAAATTAGTAATAGACCTGGATCCCAAAAGGATAAGACATAACTTACTTTCTGATGGATGAAAC
The DNA here is from genome assembly GCA_905333045.1 of Lysandra bellargus. Lineage (NCBI taxonomy): Eukaryota > Metazoa > Arthropoda > Insecta > Lepidoptera > Lycaenidae > Lysandra > Lysandra bellargus. The sequence goes on along the minus strand of HG995335.1, from coordinate 6,915,126 downwards.
CATAGGTTCTTGGTAGTGCCTCGTGTACTTAGAATACCTACGAATTTGTATAGCTCTAAGTCTGACACCTGGTCAGTACCAGGTACCAAAGTGGACAAAAAATTGGTCTTACTTTACTTATTTTCTGATGGCTAATATTTATATATAATTTGTAGATTATTGTTCTGAACAAGTATCATGTAGTGTAAGACACTTTTCAATGACCAAAACTATTATCACGTTTTGAAATTAACTTTGTTGCTATTTTTTTTTCAAAGGCATTAATTTTTATTTTATAAATTAATATAACACCTTAGAAAACAAAACGATATTGCAAGAATTTGTTTTCTACTAGCTGTTGCCCGCGACTTTGTCCGTGTCAACATACTGCATAGTATGACAAAGATGGATAATTTTCCCCTCTTTCCTTACCCAAAGGGTAAAAACGGGACCCGATAACAAAGATATTTCAGTTTGTCCGTCTGTCTGTCTGTCAATATCCAGACTGTATCTCCCCTTTGTAACATGTAGTGAATATTATTAAAGTATGGATACAAATAAGTATTTTTTGGTCATAAACCTAGTCAAGTGCCTACCTGTTAGACCCATATCCCAAAGCGATAACAAATATGACATGTCACAATATGGATGAAACCTTAGGTACTTAGTAGTTCCATAAGTACTTAGAATACCTTCGAATTTGTGAAGCTCTACATGGAGCTATACTCACTCTCACTCACTCACTCATAATGTGTAAAAATGTCTGTCTGTCTGTTTGTAACCTCTTCACGCCCAAACCGCTTAAATGATTTTGCTGAAATTTGGTACAGATAAACTTTGAGCCCTGGGGTTAAAGTATACTTATAAGTTTTTAGATTAAGGCGACGCCTTGATAATTTGGCTGTAGGCTGTAGTGATATCGATTTTTCTCAGCAATGACTAAAGCTAAGAAATTAAAGTTAATTGTCAGTATTCATCGTGTCTTTGTCTTTGAATTGCCCATAGCATAACACGATTGGTCAACTTTTATAACACAGAATAATCAATCAAAATTACTTTTGTAAAAAACGGATTCCTATTTTGTGAACAGAGGAGAGTAATTTAAGCTTCCAATTTTTTTACATATATTGGTTCAAGCATACACTTTAATTTGCCCATTGCTTATATGAAATGTATTTATAGTTTTTAAATTACGCGACAAAAACCATTTTGTCCCTTACGCACTTTCCATTTTTTGCTGTTCCATTGCTTGTTTACTATGAGAGACCGGCCCGGCCGCAATACAAAACAAGCAATCTAAAACGTATCCAACACGGTTTTTTACTTTAACGCGGTGTTACCTTTGCTGATGACGACAAGGATGATGACTGAAACAGGCAGTGTCGTGATTGGATGAACGATGAAAATTACAATGATTTTGTTGATGATTACGATAAATAAATAACCGACAAATACTTGCAGTTAATTATTATAATCATAGTGAAATATATTCTTTTATCTGATATCTTTTCTACAAAAAATAAAATAAAATGCCTTATAAAACGAAATAGCTCCAAATAGCTTTACTTTTATATAAAACTTCAATATTTATTAATTACGAGATAACACCCGCAACTTCGTTTCGCAAAATTCCGGGATAAAAAGTATTATATTTCCTAAGAAGTAGAGTATATCCATGCCAAATTTCAGCAAAATTGGTTAAGCGGTTTGTGCGTGAAGAGGTTACAGACAGACAGACAGACATTTTTACACATTATGAGTGAGCGAGTGAGTGAGAGTGAGTATAGCTTCATAATATAGAGCTTCACAAATTAGAAGGTATTCTAAATGCATGAGGAACTACTGAGAACCTAAGGTTTCATCCATATTGTGATATGTCATAATATTATATGTTATCGCTCTGGGATCTGGGTCTAACAGGTAGGCACTTGACTAGGTATATGACCAAAAAATACTCAATTGTATCCATACTTTAATAATATTCACTACATGTTACAAAGGGGAGGTACAGTCTGGATATGGACAGACAGACAGACGGACAGACTGAAATGTATTTGTTATCGGGTCCCGTTTTTACCCTTTGGGTAAGGAAAGAGGGGAAAATTATCCATCTTTGTCATACTATGCAGTATGCTGACACGGACAAAGTCGCGGGCAACAGCTAGTAGAAAATAAATTCTTGCAATATCGTATTGTTTTCTAAGGTGTTATATTAATTAATAAAATAAAAATTAACGCCTTTGAAAAAATATATTGCAACAAAGTTATTTTTAAAACGTCTGATAATAGTTTTGGTCATTGAAAAGTGTCTTACACTACATGATACTAGTTCAGAACAATAATCTACAAATTATAATATATAAATATTAGCCATCAGAAAGTAAGTAAAGTAAGACTCATTTTTTGTCCACTTTGGTACCTGGTACCTGACCAGGTGTCACACTTAGAGCTACACAAATTCGCAGGTATTCTAAGTACACGAGGCACTACCAAGAACCTTTGGTATCATCCATCAGAAAGTAAGTTATGTCTTATCCTTTTGGGATCCAGGTCTATAATCTTTAGTTCGGTTTGGCCTATAATACATTTTGGGAGTTTTAAATTATGTTTAAGCTTTAAAAAAATGGAAATATAACCACAGGTGGTGTATGTAAATAGTAAATACGTTAATACCTAAATTATTATAATAGACAGTCGACAGATCACGGAGTACATTAAATTTACTTATTCCGACAAGATAATGTTAATTTGTGAACTGTCTATGAATCAATTTCTTCGATGGTACAAAGCATGACAATTCATACTAATACTAATATTATTATGCGAATGTGTCTGTATATCTTATATCTTTAAACGAGCAATTCTTGTATATAATTGGAATCTCGGAATCGGCTCCAACGATTTTCATGAAATTTAGTATATAGGGGGTCTCAGGGGCGATAAATCGATCTAGCTAGGAATTATTATTAGAAAATGTCATTTTATTCGTGTTTTATCGAATACCGAGCAAAGCTCGGTCAAATAGCTAGTTACACCTAAAGCGCTATACGGATTGAATACATTTACTGGGACTGCTTAGAGGATAGTTTTATCACAGCAAAATTTTTCAGTTCTCGCATCACATCAACATCACAATAATATAATATCTATGGACGCTTCACGCCACGTCAGTCTGACCTCGTGGTAAGTACCTGAAGGACTTGTGTTACAGGTACCAGACAACGGAAATATATTTAATACTCTTATACTATACATATATTTAAGATTTTTATTATATGATACACATATTTAATACACATCCATGACCCAGGAACTTTGAAAACTTTTTGTTCCGTCGGCGGGATTCGAACCCGCGACCCCCGGCTTGAGCTACCAAACAGCCCACCAACTGAGCCACAGAGGTCGTCAAACGTAATATGTTCATGATATTATGATGTGGGAATTGAAAATAATTGATTATCTTATTTCTCTATGACGTAATAACGTAATAGTTATATCTTAAAAATTCTCTTTTAAACCGTAATAAACAAAGCCATAAAGAATTGTAATCTATCAATAGCTATGTCCACACTATGCGCTTTCGTCTTCAATTTTCGTCACCTTCTTTCATTCAACTTTCGTTTTGGCGCATTCAATAATTGAACGCGTCAACGAACGCAACACCAACATTGTCATTTTTGTTTTTTGGTTACGGTCAGAGGGCATGCGTCGCGGGCATGCCTCACGTTCACTGTTGACTGCGCTATAACGCATGCCCTTGACGAACAGAAAAAGGCACAGTGTGGACAAAGCTGTAGATTGGTAGGAAGATGGCGGACTTACGTATTTTGTTCGGGTTGTGTCAAGTCCAGCGGACAGGGCTGGACTTTTAAAGATGCTCCCTCACCGCGTATATTCACGTGTAATGTGCAACATTTTAGGTTGAACTACATTACAATACTACCTCCCTGACTGACGAGCATTCGCGTGTAATGGAACATTCTAGATTGGACTTTAAGAATTCCATAGCAAGCCGACTTCACTGTCACGTAGCATTGATGTTACAAGTCGTATCAAGATAATATTACTTAATGTATCATTACAAGGTGCGCAGTCGGTTCTCCTCTCTCACTGATGTAATGCTCGACTCTGTAACGTTAAATTACAAGCGAATGCTCCCGAAGAGGGAGCACCTTAGGGGGCGTCCACAAATTACGTGAGGTGTTTAGTGGGGGGGGAGGGGTCAAGTCAAATCTCATTTAATCTCTCGTTGGGGAGAGGGGGGTCTCGGCAAATCTCACGTAATTTTTTCTCAACAAAATGATACTACATATTTTGGTCCATTTCATCCAGATTATACGTATGCTTTTAGATTTAATCGTAAGCGTAATTTTACTAATCATTATACGATTAAGATCATTCACCAATTCGTTCGAAAGAAAATCTACTGACTGTCAAACTAAACGTTTACGTAAGAAACCCACATTTTGAAAATCTCATGTGAGATTTGGGGGGGTTGAATGAAATCTCACCAGGATGGAAGGGGGGGGGGGGAGGGGTTCAAAAAATAAAAAAAACACCTCACGTAATTTGTGGACTTAAGACTAACATTGACATGACTTAACATTTAACGTTTACATCTGCCTACGAATCAATTTCCCTAATGGTACTTCGAATTACCCTGAAAAATCAAGGAGTAAAAAAGAAATCGTAGCAAAACACCATTTTAAAATTCCTCACTTGTAACTTCAGAAATCGCGAAAAGCGAATTAGTCTGTAGCACCCCAAGACATTTGGAAGCCGTAGCACGTACACAAATTATAAAAAATCCCTTCTCGATTAAATGAAGGCAATATAAAATTCGCTAAAATGTTTTCCCGAACACCTTAATAGAAATTTCCTTAATGCATTTAAAAGTCGACGATTAAATATCAGAGCAGAGAGGATAATTCGAACAACTTTAAAGGTACAATTCCGTGCGTCGCGACAGTCGTGAGCCGCGCGCGGCCTACGACTGTTGTCGGCCGCTCGCGACAATAGTTCGCGCGTTGTCGGTCGAACGCGTCTGTCGCGGGCCTCGGAAGAGGTGCCATACGTTTTCATACAATGACTATTGTTGCTAGCGGCCGACGACAGTCGTAGGCCGCGCGCGGCTTACGACTATCGCGATGCGTGGAATTATACCTTTAAGGTGGCTTTCGGAACTTTGCGCGAGCGACCACGATCGACAAAAATTCAATCAAAATGTCACTTTATGACATAGGCTATAGGTTTCATTTTACTCTACGCCACTAGCTTTTACGCCGTCAGTAGGAAATTATACCTTAGTGTATGTAATAAAGTAGCATTTTATTTGAATTTTTATCGGTCGCGGTCGCTCGCGGCATAGATCCAAAAGCCACCTTATGTATATGGTGAGAGCGGACATCGCATGCCGATTTGACTGGACTCGGCACGGGAATGGTCAGGTCAATGGTTAATTTCCTTTATTGGCATCTCATTATAATGGGTAATTATACAAATTACCCATTATAAACACATACTTTACCTGTAAAGTTTCGCTAGCTCGAACCGGTGCCAAGAGTTAAACTTTTATGTGAATCACGCTAACTTATATTGAATTAATAATAATTGGTTTAGTACTAGTTTTTAAGATTCACGCGAATAATAATATTATAGTTTTGAGCTCTCATAAATTTTGTCGCAGAGCAGGTTTATCTTAATATTTCGGCTAGTTTTCCTCACGGTTGCTTTAAAATAGCCAAAACGTCAAGAATAAAAGTGTTCCGTGCAAAATCCGTAACATCTAAAGACCATGAGCTAACGCTAGGTATCAGCTTGTCTTTTCATATCTTTGTGTCATTCTGCACGTTATTTACTCTCGCAGTAAAGCCTTCTAGAGCAGGAGCCGGCGTCGTTTATCATCCCTACCGCGTTGTGGCTTAATTTGATTCTTTAATACGCTCCTACACTTTGGGTTATATTTACAATGATTATATTTCGGTCGAAAGCATAATTTTCATTCGTTTTCATGGTTATATTATGATTAATTTTCTTCGCATGAAAAATGAATAACGATTAATTTACCTAATTTTGGTCCTCAGTTTTATTACAAAATGAAGCCATTTAATTACGATTAACCTTCAATTTAATAAAGAATCTGACAGATAATGTATGGGGCTTATGTCAAAATTTTGAATTAATTACAATTAAGTACCTATAATAATTAATGTTCCACTTTGAGTGCGGCAGAAAGTCTCCTAATTTGCCATTATTCTCTTGCAATATTGTAAATATGTTTGGTTCGTTCATTTGAATTAAGGTTTTGATAGTACTCAGCGAAATTTTTCAAAATTGGGTACAGATATTAAGTAACTTAGTTTACAGGCCATACCCAGGGTTTCCCCTGCGCTTCAAAAAAAAAGCCTACAGGCCAAAATTAAGTAAAGATCTCGATCAATCCTTCTCCATACAAAAGGGGAACAAAAGTTTAGCTCTCACGAGGTAAAATTTTTAAATATTCAACAAGTTTCGTCGAAAAATACCGAACCAGATGCTCGCTTTTCCGATTGATGGATGTAGTGACATTCCGAATGAAAATACTTTTCACTTCCGTTTTGTGGTTTATGGACAGTATTGGACGTATACGTTTTTGAACCGATTTCCGTCGAGTAATAAACAACGGGTTTGGTGTGTTGGCAGAGGTTAAAACGCACACAGCATTTTCGTCACGCGGTAGAAAAAAGAACAATATAACTTACTCTCTTTAGTCCTAATAATAGTAAGTTAGCTTCTACTCTTTATGCGCGAATACCTGAAAAAAATCCAATGTTTTTTTTAATATAAAATAAGGGGGAAAACGAGTAAACGGGTCACCTGATGGAATGCAACTACCGTTGCTCACGCAACATGAGAAGAGCTGCAGTTGCGTTAGCAGTTTCATTTTAATATTTAATTTGCAATTCGGAGTTAAATATTATAATTTATGTTTGGATCAGATTTTTTTAATGATTAATATCGTAAGTAATTATTTTATTATGAACGGTGATACTTAGTAGTAACGTTATTTGGTTGAATTGTCAGTCCCAGGCTAACATTGACTTCACATAATCCGACTAAATAAGTGTAGATCCGTCGTGTGCTTGTGAATCAATTCCTCTGATAATAAATACATCACTAGTATATTTATCAGAGGATTTGGTGAAATTTCAACTTAATAACTTTAATACACGGCTCAAAATTAGTTTTCCAGATCTCTCAGGACATCAAATATGCATTACATTGAGTCAATTCTCATTACACAATATAATATAAAGGTTAATTTGGGGTATAATTAGAAAAAAATACGTTACCAAGTAAAGGATAAATACCAAAACAATGTTATTGTAGGATGTATGCCCAATTTCATGCTTTTCCATGTTTTCACTAGGTACAGTGGCTCTGCCGAATTTACATAACATTAACCGCTACAAAATTCGTAAGACTCTGAAAAGCACTTGAAACAGTTTTAATAATTGAATGCAACATTAGTACAGCCTTACTCCTTACACGATCCAGTCTGTTTACTATAAAACTAGCTGTCCCGGCAAATGTTGTTTTGCCATATAAATTATTTCGCCCATATTATTTTATTGAAGTGACTAAATAAGTATGGCAACATGGCAACGTCCATCGCTATCCCGTCGCACAAACAATGTCTCGAGTCTCGAGTTGTAATAATTTACTATATTTTAACAAATGCACTTATCAATATATAAGGTACCCAGTAGCCGATTCTCAGACCTACTGAATATGCGTAATATAAAATTTGGTAAAAATCAATAAAGCCGTTTCGGATGAGTACCTACGGTAACTAACATTGTGACATGAAAATATTATATAAGTATTAAGATTAAACCAACGCATTTTCTTTCTAAATAATAATATGACGCCCACAACTCTGTTTCTCTAGAATTCGTTTATTGCACGGGAACTGTACATTTTCCGGGATGAAAATTATCATTTTTTCCCAGGACACCAAGTATCTGTACTTTCGTATTTATAACAAAAGCAATTAGAATTGATATACCATCCATACTTAAATACAGTACTAATATTTAAGTATGGATGGTACATCAATTCTAACTGGTCAAGACTCCAAAAGCTTTCATTTTGGAAAAATGTGCGGTTCAGCTGACACTTGAAACAGATTGTACGAAAACACGAAAGTAACTTAAATTATTTCTTAAAAATGTTCAACAAAACTTCAGAAACCCAACCTTTTTGCATCGAACGCGCTCAAACTTAGCCAAATGTTAAGACGAACTTAAAAGTTAAAAAGTATTCTTGAAGTTTGCCTTTGAATGTTTAATATTACTTGATATGACATCTGTTGCGGTCACAACTCTCTTAATTGCCTTCTTATTGCTGCGTGACTTGAAAATTCATGAAAAAATCCCCTAAACATAAAAAGTTGGGGACGTGATTTTTTCGAAACGTTCTTTTTCAATATTAGGAATCGCTTTGTGATTCAGAATGTCGACGTTACTACGAGTTTAATGCTGTATAATTAGTTTTAATAGCCTCAATGTTTTTAAATTTTCTTTCATATTTAGAAAAGATACTTTAATTAAGGTACAGATTACAAATTATGATCTCTTTGAATAATTCTTTCTAATTTCTACTTTTGTTTCAAAATGATGATAAGTTTATTACCTGAAATATTTTAAAGAAAATAAGCTCTTTTTCTAGTCAAATTTATGACAAGTTTGTCAGCTCCTTTTGTTATTGATTTACATCCATTATAATATCGTCTGCTTACTGGTCAAACATGATAAGTGCACATTTTGCCAAAATGAGATATTGAGTTTTGAAAGTTCAGATTGATTTTTTAGTATAATTTAATTTAAATATATATATTTTTTAAATGTCAATTAATAGATAAAATATTCAACTTTCTTTGTGTGTATCTGAAGTTATAGTACTTTTAGAAAATGTTGTTAAAACTTAGTAATAAATGACCAAGGGTATGCACTTAACTGATTTTACCTGTAATTGAAAAAAATTGAAATAAAACCTTTATTTGCCACTAAATTTAAGTAATTTTAATGAAAATGTGAAGTTATTGGTAATATTCGAATATTAACTATTAAAATAATATGCATATAGAATGAATTTAGGGAATAATCGAAGAAAGCTCTGTATTTACTTGATTTTACCTGTAAGATTTAAAAGAAACTATGTACTTATTATAAAATTATTCATACAGTTAAGTTTAAATCCTTTAAAGTGTTTGTGAAATAAAAAAACAACTTCCAAGTATCTGAATAGACAACATTTATTACCGTGTCGTTAACAAAACTAAAAAGGTAAGTAATAATGGTAAGTAGGTACAACATTATGAGTTTTTTATTCTTCTGCAGACTCTTCATCAACTGCGGGTTCTGGCAGTCTCTCAGGCTTATCAATATCAAATAGAGATGAAAACCAACCATGGTATTCCTCAGGGATAACACCTTTCTGACACAACGTCATGAGGTCGCTTTTCTTCTGTTTAGTTATGGGCAAGGTCTTAGAATAAAGCTGTTTAAGCTGTACTTGGGGTGGGAACTCATGCAATTGTTCATTGTTTTTACGCCTTTTTGGTCTGTTACTTGACTTGTTTGCAACCTGTGCATTGCCTGAAATATCTATAAAAAGAAATTCGTCTGACATGTCATAAGAAAAAAATACTTTTGAAGGTTCTGACTTCAGGTATCTCATCTTCTTTATTTTTAGCCACTTGACCTGTTGTCCGTTACAGTCTTTCGACTTATTGTTCATCGTATCTTCAGCTAATTTTTTGAGGTCATAAAAATCGTTGTATTTTAACTCTTTCGTTTGATACGGTAATTTTGTGTATTTAACGCCATCAACATTAACTGTTTTAGTAGCTCGAGCTCGTTTAAAAATGGAAATGAAATCAGGCATGCAGAAAATTTCTACGTTCTTTTTGGCAGTCTCGATACTACTGTGCATACTATCTACTTCCATGTAGCTATGACCGGATTCTAAAAACTTGTGATCAATTTGTTTCAAGTGTTCTATGTTTTTAACGGCGAAAAGCAATAAGGCTGTAACAAATTGATTTCTATTCTGCCCTCCGCATGTGTCAGAGTAAAAGCACACTTCAGATACCTCATGTGACACTTGTTTTGACAAGAAGTGATATAATATACTCCCGATTTCAGAGCTTCCACGTTTACCATTTATTTCAGACCAAGTAAAACAATAAGCGTTATTCGGTAGAGCAGCTTCATACATACACAAGTTGTAAACGCACAACTTTCGGCTGTAGTACAACTGGCCCACTAGGCCGCTTGGAATCTGTAATACTGCTTGAAGATCAAAGGTAAGACAGTTAAAATCTTTCTGTTGTGAGGCTCTTTCCTTGTCCCTCTTTTTTTCAGCGCTGCAAGTTTCTTTCCGTGCCATATGCTCATCATACTCTTTCTTGATTTTAAGTTGTTCTTCAGGTGTAGCTTTCTTGTATTTTGAACACGTCAGACACTGGTCTTTTTTTTGCACAAAAAAGCTATAGTTGTAATTGTTACAAAAAATTCTTCTGTACGTTATCTCTGAAACTGGAGTGACGCTTTGTTCATTGCATTTAGTCTTATACAGCTGATACATTTTCGTAATAGACAAAGAAGCGTCTAGGTACAAACGTTTTGATTTTCGATTTTCGTATGTAATGTGGCTCCATAGTAGGAAAAGACTCAATATGCCTCTTGACAAAATTGACATCTGCTTCATTCGTTTTGTTCGGAGGTGCTTTTCTTCCCCGTAAATCTTCACCATCGAACAATCCACATTGGTTCCTTTTTCCAATGGCACTATTAATGACGCTAGGGGAAATTGCTAAAGTGTAGCAAAAATATTTCTGACATACTTGGTATCTGGATCCTTCATGATAGAAGAAACATTTTGTTGTAAATTTCCGTTGTTTTTTATTACTAGCCTTTACTACGAGAACTCTTTTTGGCGGCTCAACCTGTATATTGCTTAATAAGAAATTCTTCTTTTCAACGTAACTTAAATTCCAATAGTGTCGGCATAACATTTCTCTTGCTTCTTTTGGTAAGCTACATTTATAAAAACATTTGCTGCAGTCGATGTTCTTCGGAACCTTCGCTTTCCTCTCCTGGTTTTTAAGTTTATAAGGTAAACCATCAGAACGCCTTTTTTTGGCCACATTTATTTTCCAGTTACATGGATCAGCTTTCTTCCAGCGTTGTCTAGCTTTAGAAGCATCGAACACATTTTTAAACAGTAGGTCCAAAATACTAAGAGCAATATCCCGTGAATCTAAGCCCACGTCTCTTTGTATTACGTCATCGTCTTCATCGTCTTCATTCCAATCACTCAGCAACCTCAAAAAGCTGTTGTCTTGGACAGTACTGGAACTGGCGGCTGGTCCACCCATTAAATCATTCAGTTTGATTAGATCTGTGTCTGGACGATAGTGTGGATCTTTATCAGAATCGTCGCTATCGAACATTCGTTCCATCTCTTTTCTAAAATCAACATCATCCTCACTCAAAACAAAAGTGGAAATAGATGAACAAGGCATATCAACGTCGTCGAAATCTAAAACAAAAAAGTTAACGTATAAGCAAGGTAGCTAGTACCTCTTAGTTTTAGGCCTATATTGTTATACTTCTGTAAGCAAACCTACAAGCATAGACTTGCTTTAAGTTAAAAACATCTATTATAATACATCATTCGTAAATTTTCTTAATTAAATACTACTACCTACTTAATTCATTCACAACATTTGACTGGAGAAGAAATCGGCTAATAAGCCACAAGTATTTAGTATTCCTACTATATATTCCGAATAAATAGGTATTTATTCTATTGTAATATTAAAAAAATATTTAAATATTACCTACCCTACGTATTTTATGCGCATTAGCAAAAAATAAGCTCAAAATTAAATAATTCGGTGGAATATTACCTACCTTGAGTTACCGGAGCTTTATTCACCATCTTTTGCCTCTAAAATTCATGTTTTCAGGTTCAAATAAAGTCGAAATCACTATAATTAACTATAAAGTTTTTAATTCCCGCAAGCGCGTACGCACGTGTCACTGCAGATTACCTATAATAAACACGGAAGCTAAGTCAAGTTCCTACAGGTCAAAAGTTTTAAATGCATTTATTACACTTAGCAATACATCTATTTGCAGGAAATGCGTGTTTTGAAGTACTGGGAAAGAATGATATGTGCATATATCATATTTTACCAGTAAATAATAAATACTTTTTTCTATAATGGAGTTTTAAAATAATATGTTAAATATATTTATATATCTTTACCTGTAACTTTAACCGAAGAATATGAAATAAATGATTTTATAATATTTGACCTTATCACAAACTTCATACTTAAATAAATACCCAACTTCAAATAAAATAAAATAAAATTACATATCTTTTCTCACTTGTATCTGTTCAGCTCGAATTCAGTAATAAGTTTATTTACTTTTGTTGAATAGAATTATTTTAGATTATATTGCCATTTAGCGTATTTTTAATTTCAGATTCTATGCGTTATAACAGTCCTAGCACTTATTTGATTTTACCAGTAGATAGAGCGTCAAAAATTACGTATATCTGCATTTATAACTCATTTTTGACAAAATTTGCACTTATCATGTTTGACCAGTAAGCAGACGATATTATAAAATGAATCGCTAAATATGTGTGTGTAAGCCGTGGTGTAAGCGAACGGCTGAAGTGATTTCGCATTTTTTTAGAATATTCCTTTAAGTACGAGAATGGCTGTGACGGGGAGGAAAATAAAAAATAAAAAAATTGATTTATTAAGAATAATTTCTAATGACGTAACCTCATCGCCACGCCCACTAGTCTATACTAATATTGTAAAGCTGTAAAGTTTTTTTTTTTATTTGTTTGTACGCGCTAATCTTAGGAGCTATTAGTTCAATTTGAAAAAATCTTTCAGTGTTAGATAGCTTATTTATCGAGAAAGGCTTTAGGCTGTTATCACGCTAAGGCTAACAAGACCGAAGAAACAGAGGAAAATGTGGAAAAAATCAAGAAAAATTATTTGAAAGCGCTTATCTCACGAACTACTGAAGCAAATTTTATATTATTTGGCACAGATATAGAGAGGACCACGTGAAGGGACATAGGCCATTTTTTAAAAATGTGCGGTTTCCATGAAATTCCTATTTTTACGCGGACGAAGCTGCGCGGAACTTCTAGTGTTAAATAAAGATATTTTTTCTGAAAAAACTTTTTAAAGCTCCTCCGCACAGGGGTTTTAACCGCGCTGTATTCATTCTTTTACCCAAGCATAATGGAAGTAGCCACAAGACAGTAAAAATATGTTTGAATAAAATTCTGTATTTTTTCTTTTAGCCATTATTAAAGTTATAACTGTAGCAAAACATACATGAAAATTAATAACAAAACAGTAAATATGGAGTCAAGATACATCCATCCATATCCATCCATACTAATATTATAAATGCGAAAGTGTGTCTGTCTGTTACCTCTTTACGCTGAAACCGCTCAACCGATTTTGCTGAAATTTGACATGAAGATACTTTGAGTCTGTGTCTGTCTGTCTGTCCGTCTGTCTGTCTGTCTGTCTGTCTGTCTGTCTGTCTGTCTGTCTGTCTGTCTGTCTGTCTGTCTGTTTGTAACCTCTTCACGCTCAATCCGCTGAACCGATTTTGCTGAAATTCGGCATGAAGATACTTTGAGTCCCGGGAAAGTATACAGGATACTTTTTATCCCGGAAAAATGTACGGTTCCCACGCGATAAACGAGTTTTGGCGCAACGGAGTTGCGGGCGTCATCTAGTTGTTTTATAAAAGTAGGTATGTAGATGATGTTTTGTCACTATCACGTATTCGTGACCTAAACCGAATTAGACGAAAACCTGGACGAAACTTGCGATTTTCCTGAAATTTGGTATTAAGATGCTATTGAGTCTCGGGAAAGGACAAAGGATACTATGTACCCTGGAAAAATCCGGTTCCCGCGCCATAATTGGCTTTTGGCGCAACGGAATTGCGGGCGTCATCTGGTACAGGAGTAATCTCATGACATGATGAAGAGCACGTGGAAATCGAAGCTATTAAGGGTACCTGCGTGACGTCACCTGACCTGAAACCTTCGATTCAGTCTGACCGAGTGACAAATGACGTGTCGCCTTTGTCTCCGATTCCAATCCACTCAATAGCGTATTTCATTGCGATTAACTCGATATACTAGCTATAGACCCTTTATGGTCAGTATTGTACCTTCAGATTTCACTGCGATTAATTCAACGCCTACTCAACAGCTAGCTATAGCTGACCTTTAATTATAAACTAGACGTTCCGTGCGGCTTCGCCCGCGTATATTAGATATTTCACTGACAAATTAGTCCACAAAAAATAGCCTATGATCCTTTATGTGGTCTACTTCTTATCTGTGCCAAATAACAGAAAAATTTCTCCAGTAGTTCGTGAGATAAGCCCTTTCAAATATATTTCCTCCTGTTTTTTCCACATTTTCCTCTATTTCTTCGCTCCTGTTAGTTGTAGCATGATAAAATATAGCCTATAGCCTTCCTCGATAAATGGGCTATCTAACAGTGAAATATTTTTTTTAAATCGGACCAGTAGTTCCTGAGATTAGCGCGTTCAAACAAACAAACTAACAAACTCTTCCGCTTTATGATATTAATAAGTATAGATAGATAATGTACATTTTTCCAAAAGTATCCTAAGTCTTTTCCCGCGACTAAAAGTATATCCATACCAAATTTCAGCAAAATTAGAGACACAATGTCGCATTTATAATATTAGTATGGAAGTATGGATTCTAGCGTTAATATTAATCTGAGGGCCCGTGGCCTAGTGGGAAGACCGTAAGACCGTTGGTTCATACTCCATCGTGAGGAAACCTGTACATGGTTGGTCCCAGACGTATTGACCTGTTCATTCCTCTGGACTAGGCCGACTATGTCGCGAGAATGCCGTAATGTACTTGGACAACGATACATTTAAAATCTTGTACATCCGGCACTACAGTGTTTGAAGAGTGATTACTTTGCTCTGAAAATACCGTATAAATCATCCACAAAGATCTTTTTTTAAATTAATCTACAAAATAATAGGTCACTAATCCTTCTCCCAAAATATGGATACGAGTCCAAGAGTCCGCAAAACCCGTGCAAATCTGTGGTAATTACGGAATCCCAGAAATCACTGGGTGTATTTCGGTAATGGAACGCAATCCGACACTAATGATCACCAAACATTGGGATCGTTCGGTAAACAGTGTTGTTACCAAATTAACATACTATTGGCAAAAATGGAATCTTGAAGGTGCGGCTAAGTTTTTTTTCTAGCTCTAAAGGACCATTATTTAGCACCAATATTCTATGAAAAAAAAAAAACATTTATAGATGACGGACTCAAATATTAATATTATGTAAGGCCACATTTCAGGTCATCGTTAGTCGTGATTTGTTGGCTGGGCGACATAACCCGCCAAAATTAAGGAGTACGCCAACTGCGTATGAATTTTTTATTTACATTTTTTAGGACAATAAAAAATATGAAGACCTATACGAGGCTAAGTTCCAAAATTAAATCAATATACCGGCCAGTTTTTACGACGCCTAAAATCGATACCATAAGGTAGACTAGTTCTGAAATATAGGCCAGTACAATGACGCATATCAAGACTTTCTTCGGATTTCATTACAATACGTCACACCTGTCTCATTAGCGGCACGCCAGTGCAATATGGCATTGTATAATAATCATAATAATAACTCCCACGCCGGTTTCGGTGACAGTGGCTGGTTTCATTGAAACCAGGTCAGTTACGCAGGAGTAATTTTATAGTGTCCAAGTATGTGCGCAGTACACAAGAGCACTCTCTATTATTTTACTCACATAACCCAGTGGGACGAAAGACCGACGCGACTGGCGAGAGATCAGGCACAGGACCGACTTTTTACATGCCTATCCAACGCATGGATCATCTTGTCCGACAATCAGGTGATCTGCCTGCATTATCCTAACCAAACTGAGAAATAACAAGTTTTCAACGCGGGATTCGAACCCACCACCCCCGAGTCAAGAGCCACGCTCTAAGCCACTGGACCACGGAGGCGTATACATGACGTCGTGAGTACTGGCTAGTACACTGGGTTTTATTTCGGAACTTAAGCATGAAAACTAGATGTTTTCAGTACAAACCTTGTTTAAATTCAAAGTGCTCAATTACAGCATTGGTATCCCAAATTTGAATATCTAGGTTATGTTTGCATTCATAAGTTTGATAACAAAGTTGTTAATTATTCAAAGAGTTGCTGGCGCACCGCACTTTTACACGTACAACTAGTTTCAAGTGCGGTTTTCTCTAAATAACAGTTATTTACTGGCGCTGCTTTTGATCAATAAAACTTTATAAGCAGGTTTATTATTACTATAAATTATAATTTTAGGAACAAACTAACCGATTTCCTTTATCAATCTGCCACAGTAGTTCTAGAAACCCAGAAACCGTAGAAAGAAACCTTTCTAGTTTTTATAGCGGCCACCCTAAGCGTGCTGAGGTGAGGAGATTTTCATACATCCTTATAATATATTGTTATGAAAAGATTATTAAGTTCAATACACTTTTTACCGACATCCTAATGCCTTGTAATCAAAAGATTATTTAGTTAAATAAACCTATTACCGTCATAGTAGGTACAAAAAGTGTGTACCACGTAAAAATATTATATTATTATAGCATCTGTCTATTACGGCAACATCACTAATTGATGTCTCATTTGTTAAATTCGGACCAGTTTAGCCGATCCACTTTAAGTGGCGACTAACCCTAATTTGTCGATTTTATAATTCACTTTTTTACTTCAACATAAGCCCCGAATTGTATCATTTTTTAAACATAGATACTACATTATATTTCCGAGGATCCGACCTAGCGAAAACACGATACTTATTTTAAAATTTTCTCGATACAAAAAAATCACAAAGATGCATCTAACTTTCACGATTTTTTCATATATTGCCGTAACCGTGCATTAAACTAAGTTAATATTTTACTACATTCTATAAAATTATATCGTTGAGAAACTGATCAAGCGGATTTTTAAAATGTTGAATATTTAAAAAATCGAGTTATTGAGAAAAAACTAATTTGGCGACGAATCCGCGTCGTCCTTTTTCACCTGACATAATATGAAAGACGGGCGTGAGTGTGAAGACAGGACGATGTTTAATTTTTTGCGTTAGTCGCCCACATAAAAAAAAAATATCTCACTACCCTTCCTTTTGGATTTTCTGTAGTCGGGTAGCAAAAGAAGAACAGGTCAAGAAAAAATAATATTATTTTTAAAAAGATAAAACCGACTTCAAAATTGTACGTAATTGAGAATTAAACTTCCTTGCAGCATTCTGTATTCCCTAAACGATTTTGAGTTGCAAAGATGTCTATTAATTAGACTAATTTCCTACAATACATCTATTTTCGTTTAAAAATAATCTTCAAATTTCGTATTTTTAAGAGGTCATTTCGAAAATTAAATGTATCGAGGCAAAATACATTAATCGTGTTTCTAGTTCTTCTCAAACCTAGATAAGGCTATGAAGATATGTATATCTCATTACCAGATTTGTAACATTTCTGAGGGCCCTGTAGTATTACGTCAAAAAGGACAGTTTTTTCAAAATATTTTCTTCCTTCTTCTTCTTTTGGCTCCCCGTTTAAAGTATTGACTATATAAGATTTAATAAAAAACAACAATCCATTTTCAATTTGACAACAGACTTTAACCATAAATAAAAGAGTATAATTAGTAATGTGTATAGGCTTGTCATTCAAAATATCGTAGTGTGCACATTGTAGTGTCTGTAATGTTTTATTTATTAAAATAAGGTCTGATAAAATCATAATTTTAAAACAATAATATTGTCTCGATGCCCTCCATCTCCATATAAACTATAACTGTGCAAAATTTCACGCACCTACGTTTCCGCAGTTTTCGTAAGAAGGGGTCCAAAATTTATCGCTCGCGTATTAATGTAATAATATAGATCACATACATGTGCGTCGAATTGATGACATCATTTTAAAGTCGGTTAAAAAGTATAATATTATTTACAAACCTAAGCTTTTCCCGGCGGGCTGTAGTTGTACCGGGTGCATGCGATCAATGTCGGAGCCGCGACCTTGCTCTGAAAGGATCGCGAGACGCCGGCATTTAGCGTTTGCCGGCTATTTCAAAATCCGAATCGGGGAAATAACTCTTAGCCTGATGTTAAAATAGGTTTTTATTGTATGATGCATCGTAGATCGTGAACGATAAATGATTTGAACTAGTATTTGGGTTCATAAATGATGATGATGAATCCATCTTATCTCGGACACCTAAGTGCTAGTGTAGAAAAAAACCGGTTTCTCTCCGGGAGTTAGGATAGTAATTGCATTGTCATTCATTTAGTACATATTTTTTATAACTAAAGGGACAAGTAGTATAGACAAGATTTCTCCCATCTATCGAAACTTTAAAAATAATTCAAGTGTAGTCAAGAATCTAAAGGGGTATCTAAACTAGATCAGTAGAGAGGAAAAAAGTTGGGCAAGAGGAAAGCCACTTAAAAGACGCTTATCTCGACGATGCACGGACTTTATTATGATACTTCGACATAAGGGCAGCTGACCACATGTCCACGT
The DNA here is from genome assembly GCA_905333045.1 of Lysandra bellargus. Classification (NCBI taxonomy): domain Eukaryota; kingdom Metazoa; phylum Arthropoda; class Insecta; order Lepidoptera; family Lycaenidae; genus Lysandra; species Lysandra bellargus. Next base: position 6,896,433 of record HG995335.1, on the reverse strand, counting down.
TATGACGTCGTCAACGTGGAACGGTGCGGTAACGTGGTACGGTAACATTGTCGTGACATGAAAATGTACGTCAACGTAACGTAAAAATGCACGTCACGATGTACGCAATATTGTACGTCACCGTGCCTTGTAAAACTGCTACATTCTTCATTACTTATCTGGATATGGACTGCACAATACGTATTCTGCTACTGCTATTGTAAGGAAGACGGAAAGAGAGGTGTAAGAAAAAAAGACGTAAAATGTTGCTACACCGTGACGTGCATTTTCGCGTTACGTTGACGTAAATTTTCACGTCACGTGCCACGTTACCGCACCGTTCCACGTTGACGACGCGACGTCGTGACGTGGAGATGTGACAGGCCGTAAGTTATGTGCATAAAGTTAGAACAAAAGTCGCGTACTTTTTTGTACATGAGAATCCATACTAATATTATAGGCCGAAGTGTGTCTGTCTGTTACCTCTTCACGCCCAATTCTGCACCGATTTTGGTGAAAGGTATGAAGACACTTTGAGTCCCATGAAAGGACATAGAATGCTTTTTATCCCGGTTTGTTTGCAGCTGGTTTGTTTGTTCTAACTTAAAAAAAAAAAAACATTTTCAACATAGGAATCAAACAACGACCTCCAGGTCAGAGTCACGTTCTAAAAAAGTATTTAGGACTCAATTTGAAGTGGGTCAATTGCAATCTGTCAATTTAAATGCATCTACCCGTCGCGTTGCGGTCTGAATTGACCATTACGTGTTATTTAAGTATAGACTAACATATTTGCGTATTACTTACAGTCAACACCTATATTTTTATAATCTACAAATGCTATTTATTTATTTATCACTATAAAAGACCTGACCTTCGATATCAGGCATAAAATCGATAGCTCTGTGTATTGTTAGAATATTTCAATACCACAATAGAAGTTTTGTTAAGAAAAACATATTGCCATATCAATAGTACTATTGGTATGGCAATATAAAAGCCTAATGGGTATATTAGGCTATTAGTTTTTTTTTTTTGTAATATTTTGTACGAGTAATGCACGTGGACTGAAAGACAAAGCATAAAAAATAATACGTGTGGCACTCGGGGACTGCCGTGGTAAAGCTATTTGCATAGCAATTTTTGTCAACATACGAAATTATATTTCGCATACGTCCGTCGCACGCACACAAACACCGTGCCGGAGTGTGGCACGCCGCCGACGAGTGGGGTGTGTAAGGTTTTTCGTTACGGAATTTCTGGATTCGGTTGCCGCGCTCAAAGTCTGCTATAAACCATTTGCTCAAATTCTTGTGTCCACTGGGTTACTTTATACAATAGGGATGTTGTCAAAGATTAGCAGATTTTTTAAATAAAATTAAGATATAACAGTAAAAAATAAGCATTTCCCAAATTTCAGCTTTGTGACTTATGTATTTTTTTTGTTTTGAACCTATATAAATAGCTTATTGTTATCAGTTACCTATTCGATATTATTAAAAATCATAATTCAAGGATGGAATTTAATTGGATGTATAGCAATCCTGAATACTTGCAATCCAGACAAATATTCCCATCTGCCACGATAAAGCTAAGACCTTGGGGGAAAAAATACCCCTAAAAAGTCACAAGCTTACAATTTTAAAATCCTTATCCATACTAATATTATATATGCGAAAATGTATATTCTGTCTGCCTGTCTGTTACCTCTTCACGCCCAAACCGCTGAACCGAATTTGCTGAAAGGTATGGAGATACTTAGAGTTCCAGGAAAGGCCATAGGATACTTTTTAACCCGGAAAAACGTACGTTTCCTATGCAATAAACGAATTCTGGTACGAAGGAGTTGCGGAACTAATCTGGTAATGTTATAAGTGAAAATAGTAATTTTCCTATTTGGTAAAAGATGGCCCCGTGGGAGTTTCTCACGCCGGTTATTCTCGTCGGGCTAGCTCCCGAACCGGTGGTAGGCACCATAGTCTCGAAGTTCAGAAACGATTTTGTAAAAAATTTACTCTTAATAAAATTATTTCATTTGATATACTTTCTATTGCAGGGTACTTCCCCCTCCCCGCGGTGTACTGCCTGACCTGGGTGTGCCTGGACGTGCTGCTGTGTACCGCCTCCATCATGCATCTGTGCACCATCAGCGTTGACAGGTAACAATGTACCTTTTCATTGTAAGATTAAGGTTGTAAGCGCTTGCATAGTAGACTAAAGCGCAACACATAATATGTCGCCGGGCCGGCGACATATGTCGGCAACTTTTTGTCGGCGGCCTAGTTGGCGGCATGAGATGAGAAATTTAATTGGCAGTCAGTGATTGGTCAGTGATTGCCGCGTGTGTATCGCCGGGCAACTGAGCGCAGGCAACCCAAGCCGCCAACATGTCGGCGGGTAACACGCGCGGGCGCATATAGCCGACATCATTCTTTTCATACAGGCCGCCGGGTTGTGTCGCCGACATAATATGTCGCCGGCCCGGCGGGCTCAGTGTGTTTATCGCTCACAATAATGCTTTAAGTCAATGACTTGAGATCTTTACTTTAAGTTTACCCAAAACAGCTTTATTTTGATTATTTTCTAAGAAGGGTGGCTGCGTTTCCACCAGAGATGTGTCGCGAGGAATGTGTTTTCGAGAACCAATAGAATCGCTTCATTGACGTGACCTCGCTCAGCGCAGCGATTCTATTGGATCTTAAAAATACATAATATTTCCTCCTTATTCCGTAAAGAAACACTTTTTACCAATGAAATCCATAATATTATAATATACCCACAGTTATTGTAAACCGTAAAGTGTGTCGTTAATTTTGTCTACCTATCTGTCTGTTATTTCCTTAAGAATTTAGATACTGCTAACCAATCATCAAAAGGAATATTATAATAGTTTTCGTCTAAAATTTGTTGTAAATATCTGGTTTATTATAATATAACTATTTTACAGCAAAATAAATAATATTTGGGAGAAATGGGACAATTCGAATGTTGGTGTTCTACTCACGTCCACTAAACGGTACGCGATTTATTTTCGGCGAAAAACATGTTGACGTGACATTAAAATGTGTGCGTTGTATTATAAATTTATAACGTGTATTTTCAGCTTGGTAGTAACCCTAGTTACAGACAGCGTTCAGACTTTTGCTCAAATAACTATTTATTAAATACAAACCCTTACTGTCATCCACCAAAACACTAAGTTCCCTCCTTCTTTGCTTGGTATTGGGTATTTTTTTTTTCTATTATAGCCCCTATCTGGGACCTCTTGTTCCCCCTTCAGGAAGAAGGGACAATTGTTTACTATTTTAGGATTGTTACATATTTGTTAAATTTTTAATAATTATTTACATTTATTTTTATCGCTATACTTTATTTAACATTTTTATATTAAGTATATGCATTATTACAATTTTATTATTTCTATATATATTATAAACTTCATTTTACATAGTTAATAGAATCAGGCGTTACTTTGCGGAAATCCATAGCTTAAAATTTAGTTTGTTATTATTTTTAGCAATATTCCGCGAAAAAAACTTCCACCTTTAAGTAAATGAGTGAGTGCACGCATAGGCATGCGTACAGCACCTCCCTCCTCCCACACTGCCTATGCGTACACTCGCATGCAAGAACTTGCAAACACCACCACCACACAAGCAATAATGTTGGCAAATCCGTGCAAGGCCCCTCACCACCATGCAGGTTGAAAACCTCGACGCGCGTTTCGCTCCAACACCGGAGCATCCTCAGGATGTGGACTCTACGAACAACGTCCGTTAAGTCTTAACGGACGGTGGTGAGGGGCCTTGCACGGATTTGCCAACATTATTGCTTGTGTGGTGGTGGTGTTTGCAAGTTCTTGCATGCGAGTGTACGCATAGGCAGTGTGGGAGGAGGGAGGTGATGTACGCATGCCTATGCGTGCACTCACTCATTTACTTAAAGGTGGAAGTTTTTTTCGCGGAATATTGCTAAAAATAATAACAAACTAAATTTTAATTCATTTTACATGTCAAATTAGTCAACTTTCGTATTTATATAACATTTGTTATCATTTAGTTTAACAGTTTTTACTAACATATAATAATTATTTACATTTATTTTTATCGCTATACTTTATTTAACATTTTTTATATTATATGCGTTATTACAATTTTATTATTTCTATATATATTATAGGCTTCATTTTACATATCAAATTAGTCAACTTTCGTATTTATATAACATTTGTTATCATTTAATTTAACAGTTTTATACTAACATTTTCTTTCACCACTATTGGTGGTATTGGGTATTGGGCTTGGTATGCACCTGAATTATCATACAATCAGAAAGTTTAAGAAGCTCACCGGTTACAAATAAAATGTAGGCATCTTCTGGGATTTTTGGAAAAAATTAAAAAACTTTGTTAATTGCATCAAATAAGTTTGAGAACTACAGTGCAGGGGGGGGGGGGGGCTAAAATAGTAACGTTTTGCAATTCCTCCAGAAAATGAATTGTCAAAACTGTCCAACTGACAAATGTCAAATTAGTACAAATTGTGCAAATATTATTAGACATATGAATTGCAAGCAGAGTGATTTTTTAAAAACGAATCTTAAAAGACATTGGGCAGATTGGGACCACCCTCCAATAGCAAAAAGGCACATATCACTGGACAGGTCTCCTCAATAGGAACAACAATCACTATGACCACCTTGCTGTAAGAACTGTCCATTTCGAGTAATGAGACTTTTTATCGCTTAAGAAAAATATTATATTCTAAACTTAAGAAATACACTTGCTGACACGAAAACTGACACGCAAATAATTTAAGACATCATGAATGACGATGAAAACACAATGTATTCAAGAATATGACGTGTTTTTCTTGGACCGTGGGTTTGGGGATGGGTTGGAGTCTATCGAAGCTTGCGGTTATGAGTGGTTCGCACCACCATCTAAAGACCGTGGAGAGACACAGCTTGCTACAGAACGGTCAAGTGAAGTATAGTCTACTAGCGACCCACCCCGGCTTCGCACGGGTATAAAATATTATATAATATGTAAAATGTATAGCCTATGTCACTCACTAAAAAAATAATTGTTTAAATCGATTCAGTAGGTACTTTTGATTTATATATTATATTCATTAGTCATTACTATCCGTGGCCCGCATTGGTCGGTACCGCCGCAAAAGCTACGTCCTGCAATTTTTAAATCTGTAATATCTTCGAAAATATTCTGCATTTAAATCATATGCTGTAAAGGGCCAGATACATATTAAATCAATAATGTATTAAAGTATTTAATTGGATAAGGATTAACGCTGTATTGGTTAAAATCGCTTCGAAAATTAACCATTACTTGTAGTCAAAAGTAAATGACAAAAAAATGTTAATGTAGGATATCCATAAGAAATAGACATAATATACCATAGCGAAAAAAAATTAATTATTTACGACATCACAATATTACAAACCCCAAAAATAACAGTATTTCTCCACTATTTAATGAATATGCTCCATAAGAGCACCGGTGATCGCGACAATAATATAATACAATAGCATTTCCAAGGATCCGCGATCGAAGGATTAAAGAAAGCCGCATCAAAAAAAGTGACTTTGTTTTATAATATTATGTAGTGACAGTATGCCGCTGGGTAGTGGAAGTGGTGGTCCGCCTTAAAGAGATTTAAAGCTGCTATGGCAAAAATATTTTAATAGAGCGCTGCCTTATGTGTTAGTCAATTTTTAAATAGCTGCAGCAGCTATTATAAATCACTTTCACAGACGCTCAAGGTCATATACGCCACAAAATGGATGCAACAAACATCCTCTACAATTATTATGTAAAAAGCAAGTGCATAAATAACAGGAGGGCAGACTTTCAGAGAATAGAAGCTAATAAAATATCTTGGGTAATCAAGTAGCTTGGCTAGCCGTAGGTAAACATAACCTTTATATCTGAACTTACAAGTCTCATAACTCGGAACGGACAGCTGTAATAACAAATGTATCTTAGCAATTGTTGTTCCAAATCAAGAGACCTATCCGATGACCCATATTTCAATGCCATTGGTAGATGGTCCCAGGCTCCATACATTTTTGCCCATCATCTTTAGATTTATTTTTTTTAAAATCACTCTGTTTGCAATTCAAATGTCTAGTAATTTGCACAATTTGTACTAATTAGACATTTGTCAGTTTGACAGTTTTGTCAATTCATTTTCTGGAGGAATTGCAAAACGTTACCATTTTAGCCCCGCCGATTTTCATTTCAAGACACAGACATAGATTAAACAACGGGGAAGGATCTAGGCTACTTTTATCGCGTGAACATGTAAGATTAGTGATGAGCAAAATTGGTCTTGGTCTTGCAGTCTTGGTCTTGGTCTTGCAAAAAATGCAAGACCAAGACCAAGACTACCCTAAGACTAGCAAGACCAAGACCAAGACTAGGTGTGCAAGAACAAGACCAAGACCAAGACCGACTGTGCAAGAGTCTTGCTCCATGCAAGACTCTTGCTAAAAAAAAGACGGGTTGCACTCCGGGAGTGCCGGCAGAAGTGAAAACTTGATTATTAACGTTGTGCATTTTTTAACCCATTTTTTATGAAAATCGATTATTAAAAACTCGATTTCTTTAATTAATCGAAACCCTTACAATCGATTAAATTTTTAACCCATTTTTTATGAAGATCGATTTTTAAAAAATCGATTTTTTAAATTAATCGAAACCCTTACAATCAATTCGAGTTCGAGTTCGACACAAAACACTACTCTCCAACCGTCTTACGGTTTTTCCAAGGTTTTTCGATTAGCACGAGAATCTGACGCGAGTTTCACAGTTTTTACCCATCCCACAAAAGTGTTCAACGCCGCTAAAGAAGTTTTCACTTCAAAAATTTTACTTAAGGCGCTATATCGAAAGTAATTTTAGCGCAAGGGCAATTTTATACTTAATTTGTATGACTATAAAGTCGTGAATACGCTGCTGCCAGAAGCTATCGGCTCGCTCGGAAAACATGCGAAAAAACGTAATTATAATCATTTAAAAAATAACTAGGAGCATTTCAGCAAAATGCTTCTACACGATTTTGAGTTGCAAAGGTGTCTATCAATTAGACAAATTTTCTACAATACATCTATTTTCGTTTAAAAATAATCTTCAAATTTCGTATTTTTAAGAGGTCACTTCGAAAATTAAATGTACCAAGGCAAAATACATTAATCGTGTTTCTAGTTCTCAAACCTTTATCTAGGTTATGAAGATATGTATATCTCATTACCAGATTTTTGTAACATTTCTGAGAGTCCTATAGTATTACGTCAAAAAGGACAGTTTTTTCAATATAGCACCTTAATTGCAGTGACTAAAATATGAGATAAAATATTTATAACAATTGATCTACTTAACATGAATTTCAAATTCTTGTGATACAGCCTGGAAACAGGCATTATGTAACCATGCATTTAAACTTAAAAATTTGGGAAGATACGTGGCGGCCGAAAAGGAAGATCTCCCAACTGAGAGAGAATCCGAAAATCTGGCCAAGTGCGAGTTGCACTCGCCCATGAAGGGTTCCGCAGCAGCAAAATGGTTTATTTTATGAAATTAAAAGGTTTTTGATTTATCGTATCGTTTTTTGCCATTTGGCTAGGGAACCCTAAAAATACTTTAGAAGAAATCCGAGGGAAAGTTAAAGAGAAAATGTACGGTTTTTTGTCGCAACGGAGTTGCGGGCATCATCTAGTTGTACATAAAACTGAACATTTTCCCCAAAATTTCCCAGAATCTGTCCGTATTCCCATTTACATTTTCTATTCATTGGTTTGCGTTGAAATTGTCTGTGCGATATAACGAGACCCGTATTGTTAAAACCGTAATGTATTTACAACATTAACTCTAAACACACTGGATTTAAACTACAATTTAGATAAAGATTTTGAGTACATTGAATTAAATTACAATTTGAATTTTAGTCTAGTTTAGAGTGTATGAATTTTTTATAACATTAAGTTCTGGTGTTGCGATGTGCGTATTCAAAACAACCTCTGCCGGGGTCAGCTAATAAAATTCATTAAAGAATAAAGATTTATTTTACGACCATTCAAAATCTGGCAGATTGGTTACACAAATATGAAACTACAGAACGGATTACGATAAGAATAGACTGTGTGAACTGAATGTGAATAGTGGTCGGACCGAAAGAGGATTATGATGTTGTTACGAGAATATATAGGCAAGTGGATTCAGCACGGACGAAACTACTCACAAAACGTGCATAGAACAAAGTATACAAATACATAATATAAGGCAAATACACAGTAGAATAACTTAGCCAGCATTTGATTTGAAGGACCCAGCAGTAATAATTCTCAACACAGTCAGACTGATCGCAGGCTAACCTAACCGGACTCATTTTATCCTTGATTGTGTACGAGTCCAATCATCGACATGATGTGCCTTCCCGTATATTATTTATATTATTCATTATAAACACACGAGAACTACATAAACAATCGAGTTGTCGCTAGCGAGTATGTATGGCTCATGGTACGGTTTTTATTGAAAACTATTCGACACACGTTTGCTCGCTATCGAGTACGGTAAAATCGTATACGTTTTCGATAGCAACTCATGGTAGCGCTACTGTACTGACCATCTTCATACTAGACTGCCGTATCGGTAGTTTTTGGGTGATTTTTGTATGTTTGGTACTATAAATAGCACTTTACTAATCATGACGTAAACATGCACGTAAAGTCACAAAATAATGTTTTCTGCCGGGCTAGCACGGCCACCAGTAGAAATGCGAAAGTATAGACAAACTGTGGAAATAAACTTGAGGTGAAGTTCCAATCTTTTTTTGTTCCGAAAAATTCAATTAAAATGCCACTTTATGACAGACTATAGTCCTAAAAATTCAAATAATATCCTACTTTATGACATATATTATAGTCTGTCATAAAGTGGCATTTTAATTGAATTTTTGTCGGTCGCGATTAGCCGCGGTAAAGATCGGAACGGCACCTTAAGTTTATGTCCACAGTTTGTCCATACTTTCGCATTTCTACTGGTGACCATGCTAGCCCGTCAGGAAACATTATTTTGTGACTTTACGTGCATGTTAACATGATTAGTAAGTGCTATTTATAGTACCAAACATACAAAAATCACCCAAAAACTACCGATACGGCAGTCTAGTATGAAGATGGGCAGTGCATGGTGTAATAAAGGCCGGCATCGCACCTAGCTCTTATCTGATGTTGCGAGTGTCCATAGGCGACGGTAGTTGCTTTCCATCAGGTGACCTGTTTACTCGTTCGCCCCTAATTTTCTAAAAAAATACCAATCCGACCGATATTATACTTCGCGATTATTATTAGAATGGTTACGCGCGCGCGGTGTGACTTGATGCTGGTTTGCTATTTAAAGTTATCTGAAATCATGCTAATGCGTCTGTATACCCGATTTGGACAGTCCAGTAAGAATTTGGTCTACTGTATATTATAATTTTACTAAAATAAAAATGGATAGCGGTTGTTAACAACAGCTGCAGCATTGAACCACGACCGCCATTTTGTTAAAAGGTCAAATAAATATTGGCCTGAACAATAAAAGGTCATATAATAATTGCCACCTGTTGAAAGCAGTAAAATAATTTCATTCGTTACCAAAATTAACAACCATATTTCTTTGCTATTATAGGTAGTTTACAAATAGTATGACCTCTACTACAAAGTACATGTAGGTACTTTGTAGTAGAGGTCATACTTCTAGTTTTGCACATATTTTGAATGTGTTAGATCTTTGTAATTTAAAATATTGTGTTCACTAATATTTTTAATTACATAAAATTATAAATGTCAGAATAATTAACGTGAGTAAAATCTAAAAAGCACGCTTCCGTCGCTGCACTGGCACTGGCACTTGATCGCATCGCTTACACGCGTCTAGTGGTCAATTCTACTTTTTTGTGGTGACTACACGTTTGCATTCTCAAAAAATTAGTATTTCACAAAAATGAAGGAAATTGAAAACATTGTCTAAAAATCTTTGCGCGTAATTACTAGACGAGCTGACAAATATGATCAGAATATAACCACTTTTTAGATAACGTTTTTGATATGTTGATCGTTGAATAAACAAAACGCGTGGTAACTGTATGATTAAGCGCCAGCGACTGGCGTTCACTGGCACGTAGTGTTTATACAGATCCAGTGCCACTGGCACGGGATGCGCGGCGTACGGGGGGCGTTCACTGGATCGAAAAATAGGCAGTCGGTCTATTTCGATCCAGTGCTGGATACTGGATGCTGGACTGGATTGAAACATGTTTACATTGATACAGTGCTGATCCAGCGACGGAATCCAGTGATGCTGGCGCCAGCACTGTATCAATGTAAATCAGCCTTAACAAATAATAATGAATGACCTTAGCTTTAAGATATAATATAAGTACGTAAAAAACAAAAAAGTATAATTTAATGAAGTCTTTTTAAGCTTATTTAAAAGATAGAAGGCCACAAGGGAAATATACAGACCGATGTAGCCAGAGAAATATTGTGTGGGTTCAAATCAAATAACATTATGTATAATCTTTTCAAGGGCAAAATATTTTCTAATAACTCTCAAGTTGTTGAGGCGAAATTTTTCTCTTTTTTCTCGTTTATTTTCATATAACTTCACAAACGAAGGATTTGTTACATGATTTTATAAAGTACAAGTCTCAAAAATTGAACTAATTTAGTTACTAATTTTATATTGAGTAAACAAACTTTTTAAGCAATTTGTAAATAGCTGCCTGAGGTTAAAATATAAAGATAACTTGAAAAGGTAATTAATGATGCTTTGCTGTAAATAATTTTATTGAAGATCGTACAAGAATTACATTTTTTATTATTTTAAAGTTATTTGATATTACTTATGAACAAAAAATCAAAATTTCAATACAACCCCGAAACGAAAATTCATATTAAAATAATTATAAATCCGAAGCGTGTCTGTGTCTTTGTTACTTATTCACGTCCAAACCACTATGACTTTTGACCGATACCGATTTTGATGAAATTTGGCATGTAGATACTTCGAGTCCCGGGAAAGGAGATAGGATACTTTTCATCCCGAAAAAATGTACGGTTCCCACGCGATTAACGAATTTCTGTGCAACGGAGTTGCGGGCGTCATCTAGTTTGTATAATACTAAATGACGCTCGCAACTCCGTTGCGCCAAAACTCGTTTATCGCGCGGAGACCGTACATTTTTTCAGAACGGTCAAAAGGTCTCCTATGTCCTTTCCTGGGACTCAAAGTATCTCCATGCCAAATTTCAGCAAAATCGGTTCAGTTCAGTAAAAAGGTAACAGACAGACAAACTTTCGCATTTATAATATTAGTAAGTATGGAAGTATGGATTCGCGGCTTACTTACCCGCATAACCTATGCGGAACTAAGCAGCTCAATAGTTTATTTACAAATTAACTTAACCACTTTTTGGTGACCTTGGTTTTTTTTTATAAAAAAATGTGTTATGTTCTAGGTACCTGTCACTGCGGTACCCGATGCGGTTCGGTCGGAACAAGACGAGGAAGAGGGTGACCATCAAAATAGCCTTCGTGTGGATACTGTCCACAGCGATGAGCCTGCCCCTGAGCCTTATGTACTCGAAGGTAAATTCGTAATTCTTATTTATCTTATCTTGTCATTTTCTATACAAAGCCACGATTGACAATATCTGAAACTTCATTGTCTATCGCGGTTTATATAGAAAACTAGTGACCCGCCCCGGCGTCGCACGGGTATAAAATATATAGCCACTGAAAAAATGATCAAAATCGATAGCCTATGATCCTTCACGTGGTCTACTTCTTATCTGTGCCAAATAACATAAAAATTGCTCCAGTAGTTCGCGAGATAAGCCCTTTCAAATAATTTCCCCCGTTTTTTTCACATTCTCCTATTAGTCTTAGCGTGATAAAATATAGCCTATAGCCTTTTTCAATAAATGGGCTATCTAACACTGAAATATGTTTTCAAATCGGACCAGTAGCTCCTGAGATTAGCGCGTTCAAGTTAGCCCTTTCAAATAATTTTCCCCATCTTTTCCACATTTTCCTCTATTTCTTCGCTCCTATTAGTCTTAACGTGATAAAATATAGCCTATAACCATCCTCGATAAATGGGCTATCTAACACTGAAAGAATCATCAAAATCTGTTGCGTAGTTAAAGGGGAACAAAGGGACATGAGGGAAAAAAAAGCGACTTTGTTTTATAATAAGTATAGATGACAAGTTTTGACAGGGCGTCAAAGACCGCTACCGCCATGTTTCGCCGAGTACAGTAGCATAATATGGGAGATCAACGTAAATAATTATATATGTATTTCAAACCCAATCGGCAGATCACATACACATTGACTTGACATAACCCACCCAAATATAATAAGCATAATGTGCATCATCATCGTTACATGCCATAAGCTTATAAGCCCTTGTAATATTTTTATCGGACGCACGGGTACAATTCCCTGAGGCGCCATCGCAAAGGGCCTTCGCAAGTGGATATTTTCCTCAACATTTTTAAATAAATATTCTTTCCAAACAAGGAAGTCAAAGGGAGTTATTAAAAGTAAATCTAAAAATAAATCCTTCAGTTATTTCAAATCAGGAATAAAAATAAAAACTTTTTTTAATTTTAAACAACTTTAGAAAAAAGCATTTTTTCTGAAGTTTTCTGTTTAACAAGCAGAGAAAAAGTGATAAGGCTTTGTTTCTATTAAGTTGTTATCATCCTTCTTCCGTGGAATAACTACAACTCATTTCTAAAATCTTGAGAAAATCTAGTATCCATACTTCCATACTAATCTTATCTTATATCTTTAAACGAGCAATTCTTGTGTATAAATATATAATTGGAATCTCGGAATCGGCTCCATCGATTTTCATGAAATTTAGTATATAGGGGGTTTCGGGGGCGATAAATCGATCTAGCTAGGAATCATTTTTGAAAAATGTCATTTTATTCGTCAAATAGCTAGTATTATTATAAATGCGAAAATGTGTCTGTCTGTCTGTCTGTTATCTCTTCACACCCAAATGCTGAACCGACTTTGCTGAAATTTGGTATGGAGATACTTTGAGTTCCGGGAAAAGACATAGGATACTTCTTAACCCGGAAAAATGTACAGTTCCCTTCGCGATAAACGAGTTTTGGCGCAAGGGAGTTGCGGGGATCATCTAGTGGCACATAGTTGGTTTTAGTAGGGGAGGATGCTCACCTATATATATGTCGCAGGGAAAAGAGGATATCAGGGATTTCACGATATCCCTAGGGATATCACGAACTCGCGGTACATGCCGAATATTCTTGTTTGTTACGTCTTCTTACTAAAAATATCTAGTGATATGTCATTTCACTAAACTAAAACTCGTGGAACGTCAGAAAAGCGGACACCGCCGAATAAAAATCAAGCCACGCATTTCTCTCGCTTGCTCTAGTATACACACGGGTACTTTGATAGGATCATCTAACATCTGAATCTGACAAGTAAGATGTTAGATGATCCATGCGTCGGATGGGCATGTAAAAAGTCGGTCCTGCGCCTGATCTCTCGCCGGTCGTGTCAGTCTTCCGTCCCACCGGGTTATGCGAGTAAAGGAATATAGAGATTGCTCTTGTGTACTGCGCACACACTTGGGCACTATAAAATTACTCTTGGCCTGGTTTCAATTAAACCGACCACCGTCACCAAAACCAGAGTGGGAGTTATTATTATTATTATCACACGTGTAATGCAACTATAGCAGATCTCAGGGGGCATCACCATATCTCTGAATCATATAGTTGAAACCAACTGAGGGTTCTTCAACAGATACTTCAGACCTTTGATTTTTAACGTCATATGAAGCGGCCGATCAAGTTGATTATTTTTTGTAAAGGTGGCATGTCGATCTCTAGTTTAGTTAGGCTCTTGTACAGGCACAGGTACTACAGGTACTCCAGCTCTTCGATTATCCTAGTTTTTACGGTTCCGTACCCAAAGGGTTAGTCTGTCTGTCTGTCTCCAGGCTAGACGAGCCGTGCCAGCTCGAGCGACGCATTTGTTTCACTCCCACTAGTGCCCGTGTCACGTGTGGGAACTAGAGAGAGCGAGAGAAATAAGTGGCTCGATTTTTATTCGGCGGTATCCGCGTTTCTGACATTTCACTAGATTTAGTTTAGTGAAATGACATATCACTAGATATTTTTAGTAAGAAGACGTAAGAAACAAGAATATTCGGCATCTACCGGGAGTTCGTGATATCCCTAGGGATATCGTGAAATCCCTGATATCCTCTTTTCCCTGCGACATATATAATATTAACCTATAGGGGAGGTCACCCGAGCTTCATGGAGACCTAGTAGGTTTTTTTTTACATTAGGTAAAACTGATAAATAACATTAAGAGTGTTTTTTTTATTTCAGCGGTGGGTTCAGTTTCAAATATATTCAGAAAATTGCTTATTTATGTCAGTTATTAATATATTTTAGGCAACAAAGACTAAGTCGATTAGTTTAGCGCAAAATAAAATATCTGCGAAGCTTAGTTAGGAAAATATAAAGCTTTATTTTTTTATATTTTAAAATGTCCCTACAGGCTTACCTAACCTTTGAATCGTCAGTGCTTTATATGGAAGCTTCTTTGGGGTATACAAAACATCCCCTATCTTAATCTGACAGATCCGATGACATTTCAATATTTAAAAAAAAATAAACCAGCACGTGAGAAATCTGATTTCTATACCATGATAACTAGGCACGTGTTGGAAGCCTATACAAGCTTAATCTGACACGCTCGAGCTTGTCCCGAAATCCCGTCTTCTCCTCCCCAACTATTTAATATTAATCAAAAATATGTCCAAAATAGATATTATAGAATACTAGCTGTCCCGGTGAACTTCGTGCCACTTTAAAACCTTCCCTGGACTTCTACGAATATTTTAAGACTAAAATCAGCCCAATCCGTTCAGCCGTTTTCGAGTTTTAGCGCAACTAACACATTTGAAAATCCATTTTTATATATAAGAAAGAAGATGTCCGAAACAGATAATCGCCAAATTCCTAAAGATAACAAAGTAAGAAAATAATAAAAAGAAGTAGGTAAGAGGGTCTAGAAAGGGCTTATTCAATCAATAAGGTTTCAAAGCCTTCTGTCATTCAGCCCACGAGCATCATCAAGTTATTGGATGAACATAACTAGGCGTGTTACTAAATCCAATTTGTGCACGACCTTACACGAAGGGCATTCTTTGCGAAAATATTGGTGCTCACGCTTTCCTGAGTACTTGGGCGATTGGGCCCAAGGTTCTTGGGCCCAGTGGGCCCAATGGCTAGATATGAATCTTAACATTTTTTCAAGTTTTTTATTCAAATCTACAACTTTTTGCTAGCCCTATGGACTTGGGACCAACCGCTAGATGAAAAAATGTTAAAAATTCATATCTGGTCTTTGGGTCCACTGGGCGAAAAACCTTGGGCCCAATCGCCTAAGTACTCGTTTTCAAGAGCTAAAGAATTGTGGGATAGTACCCTCCCAAACACGGTTCCGGGTTCAAAGGAGTGCTTATTTTAATACATAATATTTTCTTAAATGTTATTAAAAAGATGTCAATAGAATATCGGCAGAAGATTGGTAATATAGTACGTTTTAAGAGTTTATTTTAAAACGGACCTTAAAAGTGCCAAGCAATGGACTGATTTAGTCTGGCTATAGAATACAGTAAAGAATGTAATTATTATACTGACATACGTGACGTAGCTTGGGCAAAGAACTTCTAATGTAGACCGGCCGGTCGTGGAGGGAGTCTTGTGTTTGTTAGATCCGGGACATCCCTCCTTTATACGGCTGATGGCCAACCGCAGGTGGTTTTAGTGGGTAGGCCCGGCGATCTTGCCGGCCGTCCCACATACCCCCGGGCCCCGGGGTGCTTCAGGTTAACTGAGACACATCCCCAACCCTTTATGGGTGATAAAGGGTTTCCACTGCGTATATAAAAAAAACTTGGGCAAAAAAATAATTGTATGACCGATACGAGTTTGGCCCGATTTAATTACTAGGTGTAAAAACCTGTGTTTGCACTGTGCATTTTGTGGAACCTTTTTTTTGGTACAGTTACTCTTCCGGTGTGTATATTATTCGTAAAACTATGGTGTATAATATGCATTTTCAAGAATCAAACTAAAACAACTTATTGGTACACGTGATTTCATGTTTTATTCTTGAAAATGTAGATGATGACTTATGATTCCTAGTAGGTACAGCCATTATTAGTTCTAGTATATTCTATTAGCTTCAAGGTTTTAATGGTTTGAAGCATAATTGCTCAATATTCGATATTAATTGGTCCAATCAATAACTAATTAGATTATAATTAGTTATTGTACATAATAGTCTAAGTACCTACATAATATAAACTTAAATAAAAAATAATTTAACAATGATTTAAATTAGAATAAAAAAATAAAAATATCTACAACGCCTAGATATTATATCCATGCTTTATTTTATAAATGCAGAAATGTATTTCTTTTTCATTATCTTATATATAAAATTCTCGTGTCACAATGTTAGTCCACGAACTCCTCCGAAACGGCTTTACTGATTTTTACCAAATTTTATATGCATATTCAGTAGGTCTGAGAATCGGCTACTCGGTACTTTATTTATTTATTTATTTATTTAATATTAGAGAACCAACAGCTTAGAATTTAACTTAAATAGCTAACGAATAGAAAAAACAAAAAGCCAATGACAGGTTTTCACCTATAGCTTTAATGTAATGACTAACAAGGAAACGTGATTTTTTAACACTAAGAAACAGAAATATGTGTACTTAATTTAAAAGTTAAATAATGATATAAACCTAAAATTTTTCAAGGAAGTTAAATTTACAAAGAACATGATGCTTAAGAAAATATAAGATTTACAAATCAATGAAGTCAAGGTTGAGTTTATCTCTCGCATTCTTGGTCCGCAATGTATGAGGATCAAAATAGAATTTCTTGCAAATATTGTTAAATTCAATGCTAGCTAACACTAAGCAGGTGTTACGCCTATACAATTGTAGCATGGGATAGCCAGTGGTGGATTAAATCTACGTGGTCCGGTTGGTACATAGAAGTTAACCTTACTAAGAAGATCCGGACAGTCAATTTCATTGTTAATTAATTTTAATATAAATATAAAATCAGAAATGTACCGGCGATTACACAGAGTTGAAATATGGAATTTCTTACAAAGCGCAGGGTAATTATTAGAATTGTAATATATTTTCAGTCTGTAGCATAGATATCGGATAAATCGCCTTTGTATGTTCTCGATCTGTGTAATATATTTCTCGTAGCACGGGTTCCATACCTGACAGGCATATTCTAAATGGGGTCTGACGTAGGTACAATAAAGAATTTTAAGGGTTTTTGCGTTCTTGAAGGGGGAGCTAAGTCTCATTATAAAACCCAGTGCTTTTGAGGCCTTCGCAATTATATGGTCAACATGTGTATCAAACATCAGCTTAGTGTCATGGTAAAACACCTAGGTCACATACAGTATTTGTTCTACGTATTGCGAAGTCCTTGAGATAATAGGTAGTCGGGAAGATTTTTTAGAGGCATTTTTGGGGGTTGAGATCTAAACGATTATTATTACAGTACTGGTCCAGACGGAGTAAATCAGCTTGTAAAACTTCAGCATCTTTAACGGAAGAAATAGGATATAGATAAGTGCATTTGTTGAATAAATAATAGTAAATTATTACAACTCGAGACTGACGGCGACCATTGTTTGTGCGACGGGATAGCGATCGACGTTGCCATGGTGACATACTTATTTAATCACTTCAATAAAATAATGTGGCAAATATATTATGGCAAAGCAACGTTTGACGGGACAGCTCATTATATATTTCTGTTGTTAGCATTTAAAGCCACTGAACAGATACTTTAAGATTTGTCTCTCAAACGCGAACGAATGCATTAACTCTAGCCAAAAAAAATCAAAGAACACTCAGGATTTGCGAGTAGATATTATGATTAAATTTTAGTACAAGTCATACAAATACGATTGAGACACAGAGTACTTTTTAACCGACTTCCAAAAAACGAGGAGGTTATATGTTCGGCTGTGGATATTTTTTTTTTTTTTTTTTTTTTTTTTTGTATGTTCAACGATTACTCCGCCGTTTGTGAACCGATTTTCGAAATTTTTGTTTTGTTGTATTAGGTTTCACTCCAATTTGGTACCATGTTCACAAAAGTGGTGACCTGATGATGGGATCCATGAGTAATCGAGGGAACTCCTCGAAATTTATATGGAATCATATGGTGATTTTGGTTTTATGTGAAGTGTACTAAGAATATGCTACCAAAAAGTCAAATATTGGGTCAAAGTATACCATGGTTTCGAAGATGCTGAGAGAACTCCTGACTCCTTATAGATACACGTTCGGGAGTTTCGGCGTTGTTTTAAGAACAGAAAGCATATGCTACTATGCAATTCATATTCATCATCATAATCATCATCATCATCATCATCAATCATCACCAATGTCTCATGGCACAGAATTAATAATAGTACAAGGCATAGGTATGGGTATACTAATAATAATAATTATGTACTGTATAACAACACCTGTTTGTTTAATACATGGCGGTCGGCGCCGCAGAGGCGACGGCGTCGCCGCGCCGCCGCGCCGCCGCGCCGCGTGGCGCGTGGCGGCAGACAACAGATCGAATACTTTACTAATTACTTTATAAAATTTAAATACACAAATAGAATTAAAATAAAGTTATTTTAAAAAGAGCATTTACACAAAACAAAGTCATTAAGTGTCTTTTTAATCAGTTATACTTATTAATCGATAGATGGCGCACTAAGTATCGATTTGAATTCTTGATTAAGCGCTTATTCCACTTATCCTAGCTAGGAAGTCCTAGCTAGGGTCCTAAAAAATTTAGTCAAGTGGAATAACATTTAGAAGCTAGGATCCTAGCTAGGACCCTAAATCGGAAAAAATTTAGTCAAGTGGAATGACATTTAGAAAGCTAGGATCCTAGCTAGGACTTCCTAGCTAGGATAAGTGGAATAAGCGCTTTACAAGAACAGAGCTGTCAATAATTATGATAATATTAAATATTATGAGTAGCTACGCTACATCCTATGCAAGTTTATACAATTTTTTATCTGATAGATCCTTCGATCGTGGAAAAACGAGACACAATAGCCTTTCTACTGTTATCTCAATCGCCGGTGACCGCTTGGGGCTTGAAGCATTAAAATTGTTAAATTACTTAGCACAATCTGTTCACTTCACTGATAATATATGATTTTGTGAGTGTGAGTTGTGACTCTTGACAAATTGTAATAAGATACGTAAAATATACGCGAAGGTTTACCTACTAGTGTAACTAAAAAGAGTGAAATTATTATTATTTTTAACAAAAAATTAAAACCGACTTCCAAGGTAAAAACAATAATAACATTAATATGAACTAAAAAGTATTAAATAATTTTTACTATCTAATGGTGCCTTTTTCCGAATTCGGCTAAACCTCAACTATTTCTGTATTCAATCTTCATAATTTTGAAGTCGGTGCCAGTTCCAAAAGTTTCAAATATTCTGTCAGAGGACTGAAGATTCAGCTATCTGGTACCGACTTCAAAATAATGAAGATTGAGTACAGAAATAGTTGAGGTTTAGCCGAATTCGGAAAAAGGCACCATTAGATAGTAAAAATTATTTAATACTTTTTAGTTCATATTAATGTTATTATTGTTTTTACCTTGGAAGTCGGTTTTAATTTTTTGTTAAAAATAATAATTATTTATAATATTATGTAGATGTGTTATCATCGGTCAGCCAAGGTTTGGTTACTATTAAAATATAAAAAAAAAAAAAAAACTGGCTTAAAGATTATTACCAAGCAGATAAACGACGCGAGCCTTCACAAAGCTCGGTTTTTAGCTAGTTATAATCGATAGTTATAATTTTCTAATAAATATTAAAATATATGTACTTTATAGGTAAGAAACCCAATAAGCTGTATTTGATGAGATAGGCGACGAACAAAGGTCTCAATTCTCAGTATTCGATCTATTGTCGAACTCATTCAATAGGCCTAATACCAATAAATAATAGAGCCTATTAAATTTCGGGTTAGCAGTCTATTACGTTGCTAATTTGATTAGAAGATCAAAGATAATAACTAACTTGTAATATTCGGATTAAATAATCTCCAACTTACCGTCGCACTTGAAGAATTTAAATGATTAAGTACCTAATTATCATTAAAATAAAGTTAATCATCCAAATCATCTTTAAATTAAAGTTGATCACCCAATTAATATTCTCGCACATTACGTGAGTTTAACCGCCGCGATCATAATATTAATGTTGAAATCAAGACATTTGATGGTTACTTAAATTTAATTAATAATTTGTCAGAAAACTTAAGAATATTATGTAGTAATGTGCGGGAATATTGTTTGGGTGCAATTGTTGTATAACCAATGCAAAGCAAGTTTAAAATGTGTACAAAATATATTATGTTATTTTGTACAAATTCTAATCTTGCTTTTTAATTTAAATTAAAATACATATTATATTGTGTCAGAATACAGTTAATTATCGCCAAAAATAAATAAATCGTACAAAACTGTTTTCCTCAAAAATGCGTTAAACATCAAATGCATTTTTAAAAAACCTTCCTTGTTATTTATTTATATTCCTTGACAAGGGTACGATTTCTTATTTATAAAGCAGCTAGTCGTTTACTTGTTGACGTCAATAGGCTTATTTTTAACTACTCTATTTCATTTCAAGGTGTTTTGAATTATTTAACAAGGCGTCTTTAAAATATCCCCTTTATGTAAAGTATAGATTTATTTCAATGTATTGATTTGAACGCGTTATTAATTTTTTTCAATTTTGAGCCTTAAAATTTTTAAACATTTGATTTTATATCGATAATAATTATCTCGACCTCCAACCAGTTGGGTTGGATGCGAGTAGCAGGAGATCGGTCATCTTGGCGTTCATTGAGAGAGGCCTATGTCCAGCAGTGAACGAATATAGGCTGATATGAAATAATTATTTATAACTGTTCTTTAGTGAAATAGACTTTAATTAAACAAAATATCTTTAGTGTCGGTTTGTCGTTTAAGATTTTTAAGCTATTGCATTACTTTAATCGCAGGTTTTGAGCGCGGCGATCAAATAAGACATTCCGTAACGAAAATAACCCCCCCCCCCCCTGCCGTCCCCACTCCGACCAGCACAGCGTGCAGCGTGGCGGTGCGGCGTTGACAGCCATCTTCGTTTCATTTCGGCGAATTTCGGCATGGTGTTTGTGAGCGTGCGACTAGACGCATGCGTGTAAATTAGCTATTGCCATGCAATTGCTTTACCGCGGCTGCAGTGCCACACGTATTTTTATTTACTGAAGAACCTGAGACAGTGGGAAGAAAAAGCATAACGATCAGCGATTTCCAAAATAGAAAGAGTCAGAGAGGAGACGGCATATTAATATTAGAGTTGAGAAATAATGGTAAATTTTTATATGTCCTGAGTACTCTAAAATTGTATAACACCATCTGTCTTAGTAAACCTATCCTTCCAATGAAATATTTTATCGCGTCAAACGACTTTCTTCTTGTAAATCCCTTGTTTTTTCACTTTTAGTTTTTATTAACCTCACTCGAAAGTCTGGAAATTTAACTACTTTTTTACTACCGTCATAATAATAATATGTATTCTGTGCTACCGTGTCCATTTCAAAGGTCCCAACTGTTGTCTAAATCCAGACTTTCATTATACTTTACGACATTGTTAAACTTTATCTTCCAAAAATTTTGTCGCTAAGAAAACTTACAAACACTGCTCTGGATCTTGGACTATTATAGAAATCGATTTATCGTCACGTGCAGGACCTACGTTATTTGGTCGCATTCAAGTTAGTCGTGATCTAATAAGTCCAAGCTAGACCCAAGCCGACAACATTACATAGGTCTCCCATCTGCCTTTTAATATTATTATTATTATTGATTTCTCTGAAAATACGCTAAGGTAGGTACCGTTCCTATCTTTGACTATGTCATATTATAGTGGCATTTAATTTGAATTTTTGTCGGTCGCTGTTAGCCGCGTCAAAGATCGTAAAGTCACTTTTGTACAAACAACTTTTGTATTCTAGAAAAGCATTAACTGTATGTATTCACCTACGTATTCACTGACTATGACAAAACTAAGAAAAAAGTGTATTAATAATAATATTATTATATAAAATAATAGCTGATCCGGTAAATTTTGTTTTGCCATTTGCTGATAATATTGACCAAATTAATTGTCTAATATCCCCTTGCTCAAAGCCTATACAAACCTCTTAGGGCCTATTTTATCACTTTCTGATAAGTTCCGCATAGGCTTTCCACAACTTATCTTACAGATAAGTATTGAGTATCTGCCCGGTACTTATCAGAAACTGGTGAAACAGCCCTTCAATTTTTGTTTCAGGACAAACAGTCAGTGCTCATCGGGGGCTCCTGCCAGATCCCCGACCCGCTGTACAAGGCGATCGGCTCCGTGATCTCCTTCTACATCCCCCTGGGTGTGATGCTGCTGACGTACGCGCTGACAGTGCAACTGCTGGCGCGACAGAGGAAGGGCCTCGGCCAGGGATGGGCTGCGGGTTGGCTCGGTGGGGTTCCTATCGGTATTATGGTCTTCCTAGTTATTTATCTTTCTGCTCCTTGCATGTTACCGAAATACCATACTATAGGACTATAAATATTTTACTGTAGTTTTCACAAGTTGTAAGTTTCTTGAATAAAATTAATAAATTAATACATTGGGGTACCAATGTACTATCAGAGAAGTTGATTCCTAGGCAGTTGGGGGGCCTAATTAATTCGGTCGCGTTAAGTCAAACCCAGCCGACAGACCACAATTAACATTGAATTGACATGATCCGACCAAATGACATTGGTCTGTCAACTGCCTAGGAATCAATTTCCACGATGGTACAAAGTGTAACAAATCTAAGCTACATAGGGTGTGTCTCTTATATAAAGTTCGGTGTGAAAGTAGCAGCGCTACTTTTACAGTGAACTCTATATTAAGGGACAAATACGTTGTTTTGTTACACCTCGTATATTATAATATTATTATTATGGTATATCCAGTTACTGTCTGTGTGTGATCCGAGTAAGACAATCAACTGAATCGTTTCAGCCTTTAGGGCTTTTCATAATTTATTTTGTTAAAGCATTATTATCTACTATTATAGTTATGGGTGAGGCCGCCAATTTTTGCTGATATGACGCAGAAAATTTTTGGGAGAGAAAGAAAATCTACACTGCTTGTGACGTTGGAGCACCTAAATTGTAGGGAATTTATTTCTCTACGCTATCATAGCGTTGAGAAATATGCCGTTGGAGCACCAAAATGATAGCGTAGAGGCTATCATAGCGTAGAGAAAATCAAACTTATCTCTGTTAATAATACACAATGCGGTTTGTATTATAGCCCCAAACATGGCCCTTTTAACTACTCACATGATGCATTGATCGTTTTATGTGAAATTAGTAATACTTACATTTGTGTCATAAAAAAACTTCCTTTGAAAAAACTGTGTACACAGCCCGAATGAGGTTCAAATGTGAACTGTCGAGAAATGGCGAATATTACGAGATTACTTAATACGTAAAAACTCAGCGTTGCCACTTCCCGATTTTACCTTCCCTAACACCCGACGATAACAATAAATCGGTATTATTGATGACGTTTAAAATGTGGGGTAGAATTGATGTTTCTAACGATTCATTTGATTTGAAAAAGTTTATAATGAAAGTTATCTTAAAATACTATAAGAATTAGATGAGGTAATAGCCATTTATATAAATATTCATAACATATCAGATTTATCTTCAAATCTGTCATACTTACTGCTACAGCGACAATTAAAGTGCACCTCTTCCACGGCGGATTGTATATTTTAAGCTATTTTCTTACCTTTTTTATGTTTAATTGTAAATATATTTTTAGACTATTATTGAAACTCAAATAATTCTAATGCATGCTTGAGCACTTTGTTTTGTTCGTTAGAATCAGTTTTCGAGCTTAAGATAAACACAATACTTTTTAAAATACAAAGGGCGGAGAAAAATAATTGCAAAATCAGCAAAAATTGGCGGCCTCACCCTTATATTGATTCAGTTACTCTTCCATAGAATGGTATTTCTATGATGTTACCTTATGTTACCTTTTAAGGCACAGTTGGAAGCCAGCTACATGAAGCGGCAGCATGACGTGTCGTCGCGACCATGGAGCTATGTATGTATTAGCTCCGTGGTCGCGACACTACTGGTTTGTATGTATTTCTATGAAATACCCTTCGCAGTTAGCGACACGAAGCTAGCGACACTTTCACAGAAATACGTAGACACAGTAGCGTCGCGACGACACGTCGTCTGCTGCCGCTTCATATCGCCTGCTGCCAACCGGCACCTTTATACTGACGTAGTTTCCTAGTAGGAAATTCCTACAGTATTCTCCAATTGCCATTCCATGTTACCAGTATACAAGGTGTAACAAAAGTAAGTGATAATACTTTAGGGTTTGTACGTGTTCCTTGTAAAGAGTTCACTGTGAAAGTAGCAGAGCTGAAAGACCAAATTTTTTTCACTTTTGTATGGCGTAGCGTCCCAGCGTCACGAGTTTCTTCATACAAAAGTAAAAAAATTTTTTGGTCTTTCAGCGCTGCTACTTTCACAGTGAACTCTCTACAAGGAAGACATAAACAGCCTAAGTATTATCATTTATCACTAAGTTTTGTCACACCTTGTATAAAGTTTTCTCACAAATTAGCAGCTTACTTTAAATTAAACGAACTTTCAGAAGGGGCTGGACTTAGCTGATGACATTAAGGACATTGAAATAGTTCTATCCATAAGTCGACTTTATAAGCACCATAGGGGACGGTACCATAAAGAAAGGAGTGGGAATAGATCCATAGGGTCACATAAACGTCAAGGTTCAACTTTGACCTTGTTTAGGACAACCTTTAGACCCGATAATAGAAGCGAAATGTATAAAGGCGATCCGACTTATGATTATCATATTCCGACTCGACGCCAGCACAACAGTTTGGTATTGAATTCTTAGCTTTATATACTGCGACATAGGAGTTAATTTACTAACTTGCGAACAACTAGAGCCATTTGGCTGTCCACGCGGGAGTTGACTAGCGTCTCACAGACAGACGCGGCCTACGGTGGCGGTGGTGGTGGCGGTCAGTTGGATGATTTGAGAGTTCTAGGAACGACACAGACACACGCGGCCACGCGGCCAAGCCAGCCAACTGACCACCACCGCCACCGCCACCGCAGGCCGCGTCTGTCTGAGAGACGCTTTACTCTGTCCTTACAATGTCATGTCATTGAATAATTCTAAGCTTTATGTACTGCGACATAGAAGGTAATTTAACTTGCGAACAACTAGAGCCAACTGGCTGTCCATGCGGTATGAGTAGACTTTAGTCTTATACCCGAAAAATACTATGCCATTGACTTCTCAGCATTATGTACTATCAGAGAAGTTGATTCCTAGGCAGATGGGGGACCTACGTAGTTTGGTCGCGCTACGTCAAACCCAGCTGACAGATGACAATTAACATTAAATTGACATAATCCGACCAAATGACGTTGGTCTGTCAACTGCCTAGGAATCAATTTCCTCCACGGTAATGTGAACCTTATAGCTATGGTCATAAAGTGGCATTTTATTTGAATGTTTGTCGGTGACGTTCCGGTGACGGCGGCAATGGACAAACGGCCTTACGGATAGTAAAACGGTAGTTAAATTAAGTGACGACATGTCCTTGTCAAGTTCCCCAGCGGTGATAGTGACAAAATATATGGAGGACTTCTAATTCCAATTAGTATTTCAATGCCTATACGCGGCCCTTGGGAATATAGAAACGCCTTTTTAGTCCAGTGGTTTATTAAACTTGACTGGACTCGGAGGTTGTGGGTTCAATTTCCACATAGAAAATAATATGTTACTTTTGAGGTTCAATGGGCTAATGCAGGCTGATCGCCCGATTGTTTAAAAAGAATGATAATTGGCTGCTGTTTAGCATTGGTGATAGTAGGGGAGGTCGCGCTCAGTTTAAAAAGTCATTTCATACCGAGCGAAAATCGTTACAATAATAGTATTCCACTAATACATAGCAGCTTTGATCGTCAGCCACTTCATAATGGGTGGAATAAAAATTGCGAGGATCTCAAAGTTGTTGTTGGGAATCGTATTGAATTGACATTAAAAAGCTCCCAATTCGCACCTAATAAAGGTTCATATCTAGATTATACACGTTTAGGTTCGGTAGGTGTTATTTTAGTTTTAGTATATAACAACAGATGGCGCTTTTAAAGTAGAATGTATATAATTCTTCTTCACAAATATCATAACTTTAATCGTTGACTGACGGTTTTTCCACCATCGTATTAGCGACTGACGGTTTTCTTTATTATTTACAAAGTAGAAATATTCACCTGTATAAATTTTGTACGATATAAAATGACTTTATATTCAAAAAAATTTTACATGTTCAGTAACGCGACTGACGTTGAATCCCCCGTCTGCAATACGGCTGACGGTGATTTTTTGGTTAAACATGACCTTAATAATCATCCATCAAAGTTTCATTCATAAAATCACTTTTCGCAACTATTTTTTTTACAACTTTGAAATACTCTCAGTTAACATTCCAAAAAAAAAAAAAAAAAAAAAAAGATAAATATGAGTGTAGTACACAATATGAAAAATTATTCCAAGTTTGTAAGATATTACCAATAGACAAAAAGACTGAGTACCTAATAGAATTACAGTATTATTATGATAACAAATATAAGGAAACAGTAGATAATAAATACAATACTAGACAAGTAAGAGAGCAAAGACTGAAAAAACCAAAAATATATAACTATTATGGGGAGAGGACGAATAAATACATAGTTCCTAAAATATTTAATAATTTAGATGTGTTAAGAATTGAAGAAAAGTTGCCACCACCTTTAATTAAGAAAAAGTTAAAGACTGTACTAATTACTTAATAATATAAGTTAAGTTTGTTATGGGTAGTATAATTTAGTGTTAGAATATTAGCTTAAAACATACTAAGTATTTTACTTTCTATTTTTTATTTTCATGTTCTGTAATTTAAAGTTTAGAAGATAAGTTTTGTTAACGCATAGTTTATTAAGTATATTTTAGCATAAAATTGTAAACTTTATTGATGAGCGCATCTCGCCGTCAAACAATTAGTTTGGCGAGATTTAAAATGTAACCATAATACTGTTACGTGCTAGGGTTCGTTGGATTCGGAGAGAAAGACCTGGTGACTCTCTTGAAGACTTTATTCACAAACACTAGCTCACACAAATCACTAAGTCCAAACACTAAGCACTAGATCCAAATCACTGAGCACTATCACTGTCCTAGGTCGTAGCCGAGTCGTTAGTTCACTATCACAATCACTATTGACCACTTGTCTCACTTTGAAGTCGCCTTGATGATCGCTCGGATCGAACTGAGTTGACTGCCGGCTTGTTTACCTTTTATATGGCCCGCGTCGAATTCTGGAGCGTTCTATTTTGGATTGTTTACGTAAACACGCAATCACATAAACAAGGGTCGGGCTTTTCTAGAAGGTACGCGCAACTGTCGCGCGCAGGTAAACAACTGCCCGTATTCGTAACACGTAAACAACTGCCCGTATCCGTAATACTACTCCCCTCTTAGAGATGCTCGTCCCGAGCATCGTTGTTACTGCCATGATAACGCGCCAAACGGTCTATGTGTACCACTTTGAATGTGCCTCTTGGTGGCTTTTGAATCCTGTAAGTCACATCATTCAATCGGGTAACCACTTTATATGGGCCGTCCCACTTGGTCTGCAACTTTGGAGATTTCCCTTTTCGGCGAGTTGGGTTATGCAGCCATACCAGTGACCCTTCTTCGAAGCCGCTCGTGTTCGCTTTCCGGTCGTATCTGGTCTTCATGTTCTCACTTGACTGTAACCCATTTTCCCGAACCATGGCGTGTATGTAGTGCATCTTTTCCCTTAAATCGCAGACATAGTCTTGTACGGTCTTTGGTTCCCCCGGTGACGCTCCTGTCAAGAGGTCTATTGGTATTCGTAGTTCTCTACCGTAATTGACAAATGCCGGGGTAGCTTTTATGCTCTCATGCTCGGCGGTACGGTACGAGAGAAGGAAGAGTGGTATATACTTGTCCCAATCCTTTTGTCTATCATCTACCAATTTCGCCAAATGCCTCTCTAGAGTCTGGTTAAATCTCTCAACCATTCCATCAGACTGTGGATGGTACGCGGTGGTCCTCGTCTTATGCATTCCCAAAATTCTGCACACTTCTTGGAAAACCTGCGATTCGAAGTTCCTGCCCTGATCGGAATGGATTTCGAGAGGCACACCAAAGCGAGATATCACTTCTTCGACTAGCTTAGAAGCAACTGTTGTAGCTTCCTGGTTTGGTATGGCGAACACTTCGGGCCATTTGGTGAAGTAGTCCATGACGACCATAAAGTACTTGTTTTCGTTAACTTTAATGTCACTTCATTAGATTCCTGCTTAACACAGTGTTTGCAGTCTTCTGAACACGGCCTTCGTGAAAGTGCGTCGGCAATCCCATGCGCCTTTCCGCTGCGGTGTTCCGTCTTGAAGTCGTACTCCTGGAGTTGTTCAATCCATCGAGCTACTTGGCCTTCTGGGTTCTTGAATTGCAGTAGCCACTTCAAGGCTGCGTGATCAGTTCGCAGTAAAAACTGTCTGCCGATGAGATATTTGCTGAAATGTTGTAGCGTCTTTACAACAGCCAAGAGTTCTCTTCTTGTCACACAGTAGTTTCTCTCTGGCTTAGATAAAGATTTGCTGAAATATGCAATTACAACTTCTCTTTCACCCTGCTTTTGAGATAACACCCCTCCAATGGCCGTGTTGCTTGCGTCCGTGTCGACTATAAACTGGCCTTCAGGTTGTGGATACCCCAGGATTGGTGTTTCACACAGACGTTTCTTCAGTTTCTGAAAAGAATCTTCAGAAGTCTCGTCCCACATAAACTGTCGTTTATCTTCTGTCAGCCGATGTAAAGGCTTGGCTATCTCTGAGAATCCCTTAACAAAACGCCTGTAGTAGGAGCACAGGCCGAGAAATGCCCGCACTTCAGTTTTGTTTTTAGGGGTTGGCCAATTTTGAACTGCTTCCAGTTTCTCCGGGTCCGTCTGGATTCCATCACTGGAGATGACATGGCCGAGATAGTTGACCTTACTCCTGAATAAACGACACTTTTTCGGATTCAACTTTAACTTGGCCCCCTCTATTTTGGCGAAAACTCGTTCTAAGTTTCGCAAATGGTCCTCGAAGTCGCGGCCAACAATGATGACGTCGTCCAAGTAGACTAAGCAAGCCTCTCCAACTAAGCCTGCCAGTACACACTCCATGAGTCGCTCAAATGTGGCAGGTGCGTTGCACAATCCAAAGGGCATGACGTTAAACTTCCATAGACCTTTACCGGTGGAAAAAGCTGTCTTCTCCTTGTCTTTTGGGTGAATTTCCACCTGCCAGTATCCAGATTTCAGGTCCAGGGTCGAGAACCATTTCATGCCACTCAAGGTATCCAGAGTGTCGTCGATTCGAGGTAATGGATAGCTGTCCTTCTTAGTGACATCATTGAGACGCCTGTAGTCCACACAGAATCTTGTGCTGCCATCTTTCTTCTTCACTAATACAACAGGTGAGCACCACGGACTTCCAGACGGTTCAATAATCTTATGCCTTCTCATGTCCTCCAAAAGGCCTTCAACTTCTTTTTCCTTTGCAATGGGTATCCGTCTTGCTCGTTGACGAATTGGGTTCTCGTTTCCGGTATCTATCCTGTGCTGGACCAGCGACGTTCTTCCAAGGTCACCTTCCTGACTGGAGAAGATATTCGCGTGGCGTTGTAAAAACTTCTTAGCTTTCATGCTCTGCGAATAAGTCAGATTACTCTTGCAGTCATCGAGTAGCTCAGTCACTATTCCATAGTTGCTGCCGTTGGCTGAGTCTGAGCCTGTGATCGAACTACACTTTCTCATCCAGACAACTTCCTCGCACTTTCCAATGACGTCACCTTTGTTCAAGCAGATCTCGTGATCACCCAGATTCAAAACCCTGACCACAGCGTTACTGCTTCCACTAACAAGGGTTCTCGCCGTCATCAGTTTCCGCGCTGATGTCTTGGTAGGTATGTCTTCGATCAACACGCATCTGTTTGACTTCTTCTTTCCAGCTGGCGGTAGTTTTACGAGCACTCTAGCTTCCGCTCGTCCAGGTATAATGACTTCCTTTACACATGCGACTTTCCCGCAGGCGCCTCCAAGGATGAAAATTTCTTCTTCGCCACACTTGAAAACTCCGTCAGCGACATTAATTCTGCAGTTATGCTTCTTCATGAAATCCAAACCCAAGATGCAATCATCCATAATTTCAGCCACGATAACGTCATGGGGGTATGAGGATCCCCCTACATTAATCGTTACTGACATTTCTCCCAGGACGGGTATTGGCTGACCGGAGGCAGTAAGGAGCCGACAGTTAATTCTCCTCTTGTGTCTTCTTGTGGCTTTTACCAGATTTGGGTTAACTATCGTTCTAGAGGCTCCTGTATCTAGAGTCATTTTGCAATCCGTCCTGTTAATAGTCCCCTGAATCACAAGACTATTCCCGCTGCATGCTTGGGAGATAACAGTTATCGGGGCTTCCTCCGCGTCAGCCAGTACTCGCCCCTCAGTCCTGGCTTTTATTCGTTTCCCTGATCCCGGGCAGGGGATGAAGCTCCTTTCTTCAGCTCCTCTATTTGTTTCATGCGTTCCTCGAGACTTTTCATCCTTGCCAGATGGGTCTCCTTCTGCGGGCAGTTGAGCTGAATATGGCCCCTCTCACCGCACTTATAGCACATGGCTCCATAATTTCTCTTCGTAGGAGCCTTAACCTCCCTGACTTCCTCGGGGACCTCGCGGATCTTATAGGTCTGCCGTATGTCACGCCGAACAGCCTCGACCTCTAAAGCATGCGCCAACGCTTCCTTTAGCGAGGTGTGGTGGCGTAGCCTTACTGCAGCTCTGACCTCCAGATCCCTGATTCCGTCGACAAATGCTTGTACAATATTCGTGTCGACCATTTTGGAATCGGCTCCTGGGTGTGCCTTCTTGACGAGTTTTTCAATTTCCAACGCCCATTGCTGTAGTCCCTCTCCTGAGCGTTGGACTCTGTCGCGAAGTTGAGCACGGAACACGTGCTCCAGGTGTCGCTCCCCGTATCTGGATTCAAGGGCCTCCATCAGGTCTTGGAACCCCTTCCCTGTATGTGCTTCTAGGACCGACAAAGCTTGCCCTCTGAGCGCAACAGTGAGAGCGGTCAGGCATTGTTCGTCAGTCCATCCGTTGGCAGAAGCAACCGTCTGGAATTGCTGACGATAAGCGTTCCATGAAGTAGTACCGTCGTATGGTGGCACTTTAACTCTTGGTCCTTGTACCACTTGCACCACTCCGGTAGTTCCACTAGACACCGCCACTCCTGTGGTTTCCAGGCGCACTACTTTCTTCTGAAGTTCAGTGAGGCCGGTTTTCACATTTTCTACATCCAATCCTAACCCCGTAACTCGTTCGTCCATTATGTCGACATCTTTTCGGAGCTTAACCACCGTGTCACTTACATCCTTTATAGCTCCAAGTGCTTTTTCTTGGAGGACTTTTTGTTGCTCTTGTGACTCCTGCAAGGCGCAGAGCTTGCGTTCTTGCAACTCTTGCAAAGCGCCAAGCTTGCGATCATGTGACTCTTGTAAAGCGCCGAGCTTACGGTCTTGTGCTTCCATCATTGCCCTTTGAGAATCTTGCAAAGCGCCGAGAATCTTGCGGTCTTGGGCCTCTTGCAAAGCCTGAATTAACTCAATTATGCTTTCCAATTGAGGAGCCATTTGAGGGGCCGTAGAAACTACGGGCGTGGCAGGATGGACGTAGCTAGTCGACGGGGCCTGAGTGGGCGTGGCCTGGTGGGCGGAGCCAGTGGGCGTGGCCATGTCCAGAGTGGGCGGGGCCTGGGGGGCGTGGTCAGTGGGCGGACCCCGGTGGGCGGAACCAGTGGGCGTGGCTTCACCCGAAGTGGGTGGAGCCTGGGGGGCGTGGTCAGTGGGCGGAGCCTGGTGGGCGGGACCAGCGGGTGGGGCCTGCCCCGCAGTGGGCGGAGCTTGGTCCCCAGTGGGTGTGGCCTCCGCAGCTCCACCTCCAACTCCTCTCTCGGAGTCAATGGCAGCAGCTCGCTGCGCCCTTGTCCTGATACTCCCCTTGAAGTCCTCTCTCGGAGTCAATGGCATCTCCAAATCTCACTTCCGACACCAGTTGTTACGTGCTAGGGTTCGTTGGATTCGGAGAGAAAGACCTGGTGACTCTCTTGAAGACTTTATTCACAAACACTAGCTCACACAAATCACTAAGTCCAAACACTAAGCACTAGATCCAAATCACTGAGCACTATCACTGTCCTAGGTCGTAGCCGAGTCGTTAGTTCACTATCACAATCACTATTGATCACTTGTCTCACTTTGAAGTCGCCTTGATGATCGCTCGGATCGAACTGAGTTGACTGCCGGCTTGTTTACCTTTTATATGGCCCGCGTCGAATTCTGGAGCGTTCTATTTTGGATTGTTTACGTAAACACGCAATCACATAAACAAGGGTCGGGCTTTTCTAGAAGGTACGCGCAACTGTCGCGCGCAGGTAAACAACTGCCCGTATTCGTAACACGTAAACAACTGCCCGTATCCGTAATAATACGTAGTTTTTAATGAATAAATAAAATTAAAAAAAAAAAAAAACCACGGGTGCGGCGACTGACGCTGATTATATTGATTGATAAATATTAAGCTACCGCTGGACAAAAATTTGGTCGGTATGGAATGACTTAGCGAACGCTAGCACTACCTCCCCTACCATGATCCATTCCACATAAAATCGGTTTTTGAGTAATTAATAATGCAGTTTTATTCTTTAGAACATAAGGTTTACGACAGTGAAATCCATTTTTTTGAAAACCCACTGTAGCATATTCTAGAGTACAAAAATAGCATTTATGTACTATGTTTCTAAAATGATTTGCGCTTAAACCGCTGAACCCATTTTGATATCTCATACCCATTTTGAATCAATTAAAATGACATTAGATACTTATTGTCCCGGAAAATGTACGGTTTCCGCGCAGTCAACAAGAATGAATTTAGCTTATGATATCGATAATCGATATTGAGTATAATATGTAGATATTACGTAAGTAGTCGTGTGCGTACAAGACAAAAAAACGAGGAATACGGCTTTTGCTGAACCAAAGATTTCCTTTGGTAGGATTGATCTTTATATCCCTAAGATGGGTTTACCATGTGGAGCCACCTGAATATCTCTTGCTGGTGGGGGGGGGGGGGGGGGGGGGGGGGGTTTAGCTTTAACAAGGTATGAGGTCAAAAACTGCGTGGGATTTAGGTATATAGTCGAGTTTGGTATCATTTTCGATTGAATCGAATGTTTAAATGCCAGTTTTGGAATAATATTTGGATAAAAGATAGTAAAAATAAAAAAAAAAAAAAAATTCAGAATATATGATTTTCAACCAACGAAAACGCTGTTGACAGGTCTTAATTAATATAAGGAGGCTGATAGCCGCATTATTCTGCATGCCAAAGGATGAATGGAGCAATAAACATATTAATAATACTAGACGTTCCATGCGGCTTCGTCCGCGTAAATCTGAAATTTCACGGAAACCGTATATTTTTCACAAATTTATAACCCATGTCTCACGTAGTCTACTATATATTCGCGTCAAATAACATAAAAATTGCTCCAGTAGTCTGTAAGATATTAGCCCTTTCAAATAATTTTCCCCGTTTTTTACATTTTCCTCTGTGTCTTTGCTCTTATTGGTCTTAGCGTGATAAAATATAGCTTACAGCCTTCCTCGATAAATAGGCTATCAAACACTGAAACAGAAACAGTAGTTCGTGAAATAAGCCCTTTCAAATAATTTTCCCCGTTTTTTCCACATTTTCATTTATTTCTTCGCCTATATTAGTCTTAGCGTAATAAAATATAGCCTTGATAAATGGGCTATCTAACACTGAAATAACTTTTCAAATCGGACGAGTAATTACTGACTCATACTAAGATTAGCGCGTTTAAATAATGCTTCTTCTTCTTCTTCTTTTTGCGTTGTTTAACATCTTTATCGTTCAAATATGAGTCCTAAAATGAATTAAGCATTCTTAGGTCATCCGAATATGGTACCGAACTTAGAATATTACCATAATTAATGCCTCTATACAGATTGAGACTCTATTTTCCTCCAGAGCAGAAGCTGCTAAAATTTTAAAAAAATTACATCAAAAATCGCGGTGGCTCCACATCTTAAATCCATCCTTGGGCCATAAGGACCAATCCTACCAAAGGAAATCTTTGGTTCAGCAATAGCCGTATAATTTACCGTACACACGCAACTAAAGGTTTTGGAGAAGGACATAGTATATCTTTTATCATGGAAAATGTTCGGTTTTCACGCAATAAACTTTATTAATATGCGTTTAAGCTGCTGAACTGATTTTGATTAAATTTAGTTAATGTAGAAATAATTAGTTTATCAAGTGCAGAGTTGGGCAAAAGTAATTAGTAATTTTAATCAGATTACAAATTAATCAGATTGATGTAGTAATTGTGCATCTTCAAATTACCTGTAACTTGATTCATAATAATATGTATAAAATGTATTCTAATTTTAGTTTGCAATTAGATTAATAATTTAATTAGACTAACGAGTATTTCAATAAGTATGCCCAATGTCCAATGCTGGTAATTATAATAAAATATAAAAATACTCCCACACCGGTTTCGGTGGCGGTGGCCGGTTTCAATAAAACCAGGCAGGAGTAATTTTATAGTGCCCAAGTGTGTGCGCAATACACAAGAGCACTCTGGTTTAAATGAAAACAGGCCAGTTACGCAGGAGTAATTTTATAGTGCCCAAGTGTGTGCGCAATTCACAAGGGCACTCTGGTTTCAATGAAAACAGACCAGTTACGCATGAGTAATTTTATAGTGCCCAAGTGTGTGCGCAATACACAAGAGCACTTTGGTTTCAATAAAAACAGGCCAGTTAAGGAGAAATTTTATAGTGTCCAAGTGTGTTCGCAATACACAAAAGCACTCTGCGGGAAGGGCAGAAGAAGCGGGAGCTCTCTGTCCTTTCCCGAGACATAACGTATCTGCATACCAAATATCATCAAAATCCATGTAGCGGTATAAGCAGAAATCATTTTATTTAACGTCTGGGAACCGTACATTTTTCCGAGATAAAAAAGGTCCTATGGCCTTTTCCGGGACTCAAAGTATCTCCATACTAAGTTTCATTAAAATCCGTTTAGCGGTTTAGGCGCAAAATAGGAAATTTTATAACGCGGCAACCGTACATTTTTCAAGACAATAATTATCTTATGTCCTTTCACGAGAGTCAAAGTATGTGCACACCAATTTTCATCAAAATCGGTTCAGTGGTTTAGGCGCATATCATTTTTGTTTATTACTCTGGTACCGTACTTTTTTCCCGGATGTAAAGTATCCTATGTCCTTTTCCGAGAAATAACGTATCTGTATACCAAATATCATCGAAGTCCACGTAGCGGTATAAGCAGAAATCATTTTTGTTTAATGCCTGGGAACCGTACATTTTTTCGGAATAAAAAGGACCCTATGTCCTTTCCCGAGACTCAAAGTATCTCCATACCAAATTTAAGAAGAATCGGTTCAGCGGTTTGGGCGTGACGAGGTAATTTTATAACATTTTGTTAAAATAAGCACATAAATTTGTATTGAAATAACAAATTAGAATATTGCATTTATGTGAAATATCACAAAGGACATTAATGCTATAGCAATATTGCATTAACAATTTTTATACGTTTTCTCTTAAAACTGAATGTAAAATTAAAATATTTTTTCATAATCATAATCTACGCATTTCAACAAAAAAAGATACCGCACAATAATATTTTTTTTGCTTAAAATAAGCAGAAAATAAAGATTATTCCAAAAAAACTTAAAACGCCGATTACTCAAAACTAGTCCGATGTGGGATGGAACACGAACGTTTAACAGCATCCAATTAATCCATACGTCGGATGTATATGTAAAAAGTTGATCCTGCGCCTAATCTTTCGCCAGTCGTGTCGGTCCGTCCTACAGGGTTATAAGAGTAAAAACAGAAAGAGCTCTTGTATACTGTGCTCACACTTGGGCACTATAAGCGAAGCTGACCTGTTTCAATAAACCAGTCACAGGCTATAATAATAACTCCCACACCGGTTTCGGTGACGGTGGCCGGTATCATTGAAACCAGGCTTGTTACCCAGGAGTAATTTTATAGTGCCTAAGTGTGTGCGTAATACACAAGAGCACTCTCTATTCCTTTTACTTCTCATAATCTAGTGAGATGGAAGACTGACACGACTGGCGAGAGATCAGGCGCTGGACCGACCTTTTACATGCCCATCCGACGCATGGATCATCTAACTTGTCAGTCAATCAGGTGATCAGCCTGCATTGTCCTAACCAAACAAAAACGAAATAACAATATATTTCCAACGCGGGAATCGAACCCACGACCTCCGAGTCAAGAGCCACGCTCTTAACCATTGGACCACGCAGGCTATATCAGACTACTAGGTAACTTATTTTCGGTTGTTAATTAATTATGTACTTATGCTATAATTACAGTCACTAAAACCGGTGTAGGAAGCATTATCATTATAAATACAATTTCAAGCTTCAAATATAATTAAAAAAATGTCCTCACTCCTCATTAGTCGCTAAATCTGACTCATCGCAGCGCTTACCATTACCAGCCATCAGTTAAGCCGATTGCGCGCAATTTGTCTCAAACCAATTAAGTGATCGCGTTACATACATTTTTGAATACAAGTTCTGTTTGTGAACTTTGTTTATTGTATTATTCGTTATTTTCTATTACGGCGCTTTTCCCGTCATGCGTGTTAAGGTGCTCCCTCACCGGGAGCATTCGCTTGTAATGTAACGTTACATTTGTCCATACTTCTATCCATTCTAATATCCATACTAATATTATAATAAATATGAAAATGTGTCTGTCTGTCTATCTGTCTGTCTGTCTGTCTGTTACCTCTTCACGCCCAAACCATTCAAGCGATTTAGCTGTGTATGGAGATACTTTGAGTCCTGGAAAAGGAATTATCCCTGAAAAATGTACGGTTCCCGCGTGATAAACGAATTTCCGCGCAATGGAGTTGCGGGCGTCATCTAGTTTAAACATAAAACTTTTCACAAAACTTCAATATTTCACAAACATAAATACTGAAACAAAGAATAAAAATACAACTATAAAATAAATTAATTAATATATATAAACACTATTTGTAAATAAAAAATTAAATCTAAATCGGAGGCTGCGGGCAAAGTACCAATTAGGCTGGCAGCATTACCTCGCTGAATGGCCAAACTAATACGTTGGCCGAGGTAAGCGCCAGCCCTGGGGTCATTTGATTTGGGGATCAGTCTTTTGGAGACATCTTAATAGAGGGCTTTTGCGTCTGGCCCCCACGGACCCAAGGTTTCAACAGCAAAAGGCAGAAATATGAAGTCTTCGCCTAGACACTCATATTTCCGCCTCTTGCTGGTTTCCGCGTGAGCGGCGGCCGCTCCCGCCTCTTTCGAGGTGTCCGTTAAGTGCGACGCCGCCAGCGTGTCCACGCAGGTGGCGTCCCAAACCAAAGGCCTGCCCCGGCTCCATGGAATGAGCGTCATTCCATCAGGTCTCCTGCCAAGCAAGAGACCTGCGGATGACGTCATTTATGGAGGCATGGCGGGACTGGCGGCCGGCACTCCGGCGGCAAGACAGTCCGTGATGCCCCTGGCGGTCCACTGAGGTGCCGCAATGGCAGCGATGGGCTTCGGTGATTTCGGCACCTATACGCAAACCGACTGAAACGTTGAAGGTGTTATTGTCTAAAAGTGTGGCTATATTAGATGATGGGATTGCCTGGAGCCAATACCCCGATTCTGGCTCAGCGGACGCCAAGAGACGCGCACGGTCTACGGCGGACGAGCAATTTAAAAGGTCGAGTTTAGCCAAATTTAGTAGTGGTTCATCCCAATTTTTTTGGATGTTGGCATTGACTGGGATTTCCGCCGTACAGTTTTCACGCCATGTTTTTATAGCTTCTGTTAAAGAGTCAATACCAACGCTGCCTAATGAATTTGTGACGATTTTTTTAAAAAGTGAATTGATGCTATGGGCTGATGATAGGAACGCCGGCAGAGACACACTAGTCACCGTTCTAATACCCAGGCCTCCGAACCGGATGGGTAGAGTAGCTTGAACCCAAGAGGTATCGGAGATTCGGCAGTTAAGAACGTTGACTAGTGTGTTTCTGAGGGTCTGGTCTAGTTGAGACAGTGAATCTGAATACTCCCATAAAGGACAGCACCTTAGAGCATATGTCAATTTGGGCACAAACAGACAGAAACGAATAATTTGATATGCCATATGTGACTTTATTGTTATGAGCTTGTCGGATGATTGTAAAAATTTGTTGTTTTGTTCCGAAACATAGGTGTTAAAGCCGTCGCTAAAAATAGGAGCACCGAGTAAGCGGAGAGACTCTTTACTAAGAATTTTGATGTTAGGGGCCAATTATTAAATTTTGATATCGTATCAGGTGATTGAACGACGGGATTATCATTATTAATAAAAAGCTCGCATTTAGAGAAATTAAGTTCCAAATCAATTGATTGGAATTTCTCTATTAGGACTTGTAAATCAAGTAGGACTGTGGCTGCGTCTCTACCGAGGGTCCCATCATCTAAGTACCAAATGTTAAATTCTGAAGATAGAGATGTGATGATCGAATGTATAGTGAGGCTAAAAATAGCTGGGCCTAAAGGATCGCCTTGCTGGCAACCGGTAGAGGAAAGTAAAAGATCGCTCCTGTATAGGAGTGATGAATCCGTACCATAGCATTGTAAGATGTATTCTTGGATTTCTGGCACGTGTTTTTGAACTTCTCTCAGTAGAGCACTTCTAGAGATAGAATTAAATGCATTTTTTACGTCAACTTTAAGGACTACTTGCTCCGTTTTAGCTTTTAAATATGTACGGAGGGCGTGGACGGCAGCCTCACAGCCACCCTTACTACCAAAACCGAGTTGAACAGGTTGAAAGTGTCCGTCAGCTGACGCGAAATATATTTACAGCAGATTTTGGAAGCAATTCTTCGGTAGGTGCAGCCGACAGCTATACGGCGGATACCACTGTCTTTTTTTTAAGGCACACAAATTGGCGCCATATAAGATATTTGTGACATTATGGGGAACCTTGCCAGACAGCATGACGTTAATTAAGTCTGTCAGATCTGCTAGAAGTGCTCTGGTGGAGTCTCCCGGAGTACTGATTAGGTCCTCCAAGACTTAGGCCATCGTACCCACTGGCCGATCCTGTCCTGAAGGACATAATGGCGTGCTTTATGTCTTTTACCGATGCCTGTACCGGTTCTACAGCGGTGCTGGATGGTAGTGGTATGGAAGTGGACTCTCCGCCATAAACACCCCTCACTTCCTCCACCCACCAGGGTGGAGGAAGTGAGGGGTGTTTATGGCGGAGAGCTTCAAGGGTATATTCATCGTACGGTGCTATTGTATCATTGGAGAAAAGCAGGTTGGCAGCGCCTTTAAGGTCTCCGTCACTGATCTTTGATTCGATTTACTTAACTTCAATTATTATGAAACAAAATGCAATATTTTAGTCTGTCACGAAAATAATATTTTGAAACGAAAATCCCCACGTAAGCTGTAATATTTTTTGTAAAACTGTGTCGTCAACAAAACCACCAAAGCTGATAAACAAACCGAGCATTGTGTGCAGGTTGCGAGACTGTTTCTCATAATGTATGCACATTTATATTTTTTGAAACTGGAACATGATAGACGTGATAAATATTCAGTTTCCGGTTGAAAGGTAAGAGAGATTTACTGCAATCGTTTAAAAAATCAAGCTTGGGAGTGAGTGGCACTAGCCTAATGTAAAGTAATTGACTTACCTCTTACTAAAGGATAGGTTAGGTTAGGCAGTTGGTAAAATCTAGCGGCAGCCAGACTTTCGTCATTTTATAAAAAAATAAACACTATAATAGAGGTATGAACGACCAGCAACCCTGGAGTTTGGCTTAGGGTTACTTTAGAAGGTATCAAGTTATGAAAGTCTACCTAATTTTCGTTTATTCATAAAGCTTAGTTTTTGCCTCCTGAAATATTTTAAGGATTTATTTTAATTCTAAAGAAAATACAAGTTAAACTAGTTATTTAGAAAACATTAAAATGCGTTCGTCTTACGACGATATTAACGCTTGTAAAAACTTTATGAAGGTTTTGTATAGTTGTCCCATCTAAAAAGTGGTTAGTATTAGTTTAGTATAGAGTTTGAAATCGGCGATACAAGGTCCATTGGTAACAGAGCCCTGCAAACTGAAAATGTTTCGTTTAGTTTTCGTTTGGAAATCGAGCGATGTCAAAATCAAAACCCCTTGAAGCTAAAAAGTATGTCTTTGCTTGGAATCTATATTCAATGCTATTCACATTTTTCAGTTTTGTTACGACAAAAAAAATCAGGGTTTCATATTATTATTTGATCAAAATCTCAATTTTTTTTAAATAAGGGGGCAAACGAGCCAACGGGTGGAAAGCAACTATCGTCGCCAATGGACACTCGCAACATATGAGCTGCAGATGCGTTGCCGGCCTTTTAAAAGGGAATACGCTCTCGTCTTGAAGGTTTGCAGGTGTTCATTCCATATTTTTACACTGCGCGGCAGAAAGTTACGCAAAAACACACGGTGGAAGACTGCTTTTTATACACTGACTGACTTTTATACAAGACTGACAGATAAACAGATAGAATTCCACATGTTTTATTAGTATTATTTACAACAGTTTCTTTTGAACTATTATTATTTTTAACAAAAAATTAAAACCGACTTCCAAGGTAAAAACAATATTAATAGCATCCTTATAATATGAACTAAAAAGTATTAAATAATTTTTCCTATCTAATATGTAGTGCCTTTTCCCGAATTCGGCTAAACTTCAACTATTTCTGTACTCATTCTTTATCATTTTGAAGTCGGTACCAGATATAGCTGAATCTTTATTTCTTTGACAGAAAATTTGAAACTTTTGGAACTGGCACCGACTTCAAAATTATGAAGATTGAGTACAGAAATAGTTGAAGTTTAGCCGAATTCGGGAAAAGGCACTACATATTAGATAGGAAAAATTATTTAATACTTTTTAGTTCATATTATAAGGATGCTATTAATATTGTTTTTACCTTGGAAGTCGGTTTTAATTTTTTGTTAAAAATAATAATTTCACTCTTTTTAGTTACCTAGTAGGTAAACTGTTAGTGCCAATTCAAATTGTATAAAAAATAGTTTCATATTGTCTTCACTAGATGTCACTGAGACGCTCCTGTGTCGCGCTATCGCTTGTACGTAGAAGTTTTATATAGGTAGTTGTAACTCGTAATAGATTTTCGTTGTGTTGTTGAAAGTTTGTAAGCAACTGACGTCTGACAACTCAACAGTGAGCTTGGTGTGAGCAGTGAGCATTGAATTGACAACATAAATCATAATATTGAGTGGTAATTGATCTCGTATAATTGTTATTAAAGGTGAACGCAGATTTGGCCGCACCGCACGCACCGCAGTCGCCGCATTCGCAATTCTTCATATTATTATGAAGTTGCGAAGACTGCGGCGCGGGTAGGTAGGTATGCGAGCTTGCCTATAACTTCATATAAAGAATTTCGAATGCGGCGACTGCGGTGCGTACAGTGCGGCCAAATCTGCGTTCACCTTAAGTTGACCTCCGTCATAGTCCGCGAATTTATAAGTGGTCGTCGGTGGTACTGCGTATATTCTACGTATCTTATTACAATTTGTTAAGACTGATATGAGTCATACGGCATACCCCAAGGCCCAAATATCAGGTAGATAAGATTTTGAAATTGAATTCTGACAGTTTTCTTTGCATGTGCCAAATATAAACAACTAAATTTGTAGGTTACGACCCTAGCGACGACTTTTGTCATAATACGTCAAACTTAAAAAAATTACATCAGTTCTAAGTCGGCATACTCTATCATTCTGTCTACTCTGGCGGCATGCCGCATGCCCTGACATTCCAGTTAGAACTTGAATACGATGTTTACGTACGCGTCGCCGCGCGCCGCCGCGCGCCGCGCGGCGACGCCGTTGCCTCTGCGGCGCCGACCGCCGTGTATATTAAACAGCCTATAGTAATTGGTGTTGTTATGTACATAATTATTATTATTGTATCCATACCTATGCCTTGTACTATTATCTATTTTGTGCCATGAGACATTGGTGACCTTAACACGACGTGGTAATGATGATGATGACGATGATGATGATGATGAATTTGAATTGCATGGTAGCATATGCTTTCTGTTCTTAAAACAACGCCGAAACTCCCAAACGTGTATCTATAAAGAGTCAGGAGTTCTCTCAGCATCTTCGAAACCATGGTATACCTTGACCCAATATTTGACTTTTTGGTAGCATATTCTTAGTACACTTCACATAAAACCAAAATCACCATATGTTTCCATATAAATTTCGAGGAGTTCCCTCGATTACTCCTGGATCCCATCATCAGGTCACCACTTTTGTGAACATGGTACCAAATTGGAGTGAAACCTAATACAACAAAACAAAAATTTCGAAAATCGGTTCACAAACGGCGGAGTAATCGTTGAACATACAAAAAAAAAAAAAAAAAAAAAAAAAAAAAAAAAAAAAAAAAAAAAAAAAAAAAAATATCCACAGCCGAACATATAACCTCCTCGTTTTTTGGAAGTCGGTTAAAAATTGTAAGTCATAGTCTTAATATTATAATCAACCTTGCTTACCATACCTTTTTATTACAAGCAGCTACTGTAAACAACAAAACACCCGCCAAAACTAATTATTATAAACGTTTATTAAACTACAGGTCAAAATAATTGTTTACTCAAACTCGCTGCCTTGAGCCGAAGACTGTTATTACCGAGCTGCCACTCCACTATAAACTCTATTAAACTGTAATAGAGCACACTTTGCGTTGCTTTTGAGGTATTATACCGCAAAATTAAATTGATATTTCCTAAGGCCTTCGGTGAAGCAATCCATTAGAAGCTTTTGTATTTGTCTTGTAACTATCGTTGAGTTTTCTATCATCGAGGAATTGAGAAATATCGCTTTAGATCAATTTTATTATCAACGTAACATAACAATGCACGTCTTTTTTCTTCTCTTTCTCTGTTTTCAACAACAGCAAAAGCAGAATACGTATTGTGCGATCCACATCTAGATCAGTAGTGAAGAATGTAGGGATGGCGACGTACATCTTGCTATATCGTGACGTGCGTTTTATGTTACGTTAACATAAATTTGTACGTCACGTCAGCGTACCGTGCCACGTTACCGCATCGTTCCACGTTGACGACGTCGTGACGTGGGGATGTGGACAGGCCC
Organism: Lysandra bellargus; assembly: GCA_905333045.1. NCBI lineage: Eukaryota > Metazoa > Arthropoda > Insecta > Lepidoptera > Lycaenidae > Lysandra > Lysandra bellargus. The sequence continues at coordinate 6,852,727 of HG995335.1, read as the reverse complement.
TAACTATTCACGTTCACAGAACGCCGTTGCACCTGGAAGCGGTTCCTCAGCCCCCGAGGCGGGACCCCGCAGCACTCCGCCGCCTCCACGGAGACTGAACTACCCATAGACACCAGAGATTTGTGGATACAGGACTCCAGGTAATATTTGTATAATGTACATAATATTTTCTTGAGTGTAAAGGTGATCCCTCTTCGGGAGCATTCGCTTGTAATGTAACGTTACAGAGTCGAGCATTACATCAGTGAGAAAGGAGAGCCGAGCATTACAATGCGCACCTTGTAATGATACAGTGTGTAACATCTTGATTCAATTTGTCTGTCATTATGGAATCGACTAGCTATAGAATGCTCAAAGTTGAATCTGTAATGTTATATTACACGTGAATGCTCGCGGTGAGGGAGCACCATAACGGATGAAATATCAGTAGACGGGTCTAAAATGCCCACTTTGAGTGTTTCAAATTATTATCTTTCATGGTCTGTTTCATTTCTTATTTTGAAAACAATACCATGAAGGAGTAAGCGCAAAGCATAAATGTCAGTTTTCTATCCAAGGGATCTATCAGACAGAGAGCGTTCACGCGATCAAGCATTCACGCGGTCAAGTGTTCACACGGTCAAGCGTTCAAGCGGTCAGTTTTGCGTCCTTTGTGTTGTATTACGTTACATAGACATACTCACACAGAAATTATTCTGACCGCGTTAGAATTCCTCCTGTGCGACAGTATAAAGAACGCAGAACTGACCGCCTGAACTTGAGACCGCGTGACCGCTCTCTGTCTGCGGCAGACTGGCACAATTAGTGGTTGTTACCTCTATGTAAAGTCACCACATGGGTGTTTTATAGCATACTACAAGCCTACGAGGATTTGATTAATGACATTGTCAAGGATATGATAATTTTTTATATATATTTTACTCCATCAAATGCATTTTTTTTTCATTAACAAAATTACACTCTAAGTATATCTAAGGGTCAATTCAGATCGCAACGCAACGCGTAGATGCATTTCTAAATTTGTTTGGATTTGACAGAATATGTGCAATACAAGCCATCTCGCGAAATTGAAATCTGTCAATTCAGTACAAATTTAAAAATGCACCTACACATCGCGTTTTGGTCTGAATTGACCCTAAATTGTCTAATCACAGGGGATAAAGAAATCACAGTAAGGGAATGATTTAGGTTGGATAGTGGAAATATTTAAGTAGTTTACTCATAATATATTCCCCTTATTATCCCTCAACAAAACTAACTTGTGTATATGGACTATAATAATAAACAGGGTGCAATTAAACCTTCCTGCCAAATTTTGATATATTGATCCTTGTCCTACTAATATTATAAAGGTGAAAGTTTGTGAGGATGTATGTATAGATGTTTGTTATTCTTTCACGCAAAAACTACTGAACGGATTTTAATGGAACTTTACAATAATATAGCTTATACATCAGAATAACACATAGGCTACAATTTTAACCGACTTTCAAAATGAAGGAGATGTTATGATCGTTTATATTTATGTTTAACGATTACTCCGCCGTTTGAGAACCGATTTTCAAATTTTTTCTTTTGGTGTATAGGGTATTATCCCCATTTAGTACCATTTTCACAAAAGTGGTGACCTGATGAAAGGATCCATTAGTAATCGAGGGAACTCCTCAAAATTTATATGGAAACATGTGGTGACTTCAGTTTCGTGAAAAGTATTCGAAGCATATGCTACCTACAAATAAGATTTTTCACCAAAGTATATCATGGTTCAGAAGGTGCTGAGGGAACTCCTGATTCTTTATAGATACGAGTTTGAGAATTTCGGTATTGTTTTAAGAACGAAAAGCAGATACTACTATGCATGTTACATTTATTATAATTGGCTGCTGTTTAGCATTCGTGATCCATTCCACATAAAATCGGATTTTGAGTTAATAATGCAGTTTTATTCTTTAGAACACAAGGCTTACGACAGTGAAATCCATTTTTTTGAAAACCCACTGTAGCATATTCTAGAGTACAAAAATGGTTAATGCTTATTCCTCTAAGTGAGGTTTTGTATACAGCATTTATGTACTATGTTTCTTAAATGATTTGCACTTAAACCGCTGAACCGATTTTGATATAATTTTGTATGCAGATACTTTGAATCAATTAAAATGACATTAGATACTTTTTGTCCCGGAAAATGTACGGTTTCCGCGCAGTCAACAAAAATGAATTTGGCTTATGATATCGATATTGAGTACATGTAGATATTACGTAAGGTTTTGGAGAAGGACATAGTATATTTTTTATCATGGGAAATGTTCGGTTTTCATGCAATAAACATTATTAATTTGCGTTTAAGCTGCTCAACCGATTTTGATTAAATTTAGTTAATTTAGAAATAATTAGTTTATCACGTGCAGAGTTGGGCAAAATGTAATTAGTAATTTTAATCAGATTACAAATTAATCAGATTGATGAAGTAATTGTGCATCTTCAAATTACCCGTAAGTTGATTAATAATAATAATATGTATAAAATGTATTCTAATTTTAGTTTGCAATTAGATTAATAATTTAATTGGACTAACAAGAATTTCAATAATTATGCCCAATGTCCAATGCTGGTAATTATAATCCATACTAATATTATAAATGCGAAAGTGTGTCTGTCTGTCTGTCTGTCTATCTGTCTGTCTGTTATCTCTTCACGCTCAAAGCGCTGAACCGATTTTGTTAAAATTTGGTATATAGATACTTTGAGTCCCGAGAAAGGACATAGGATACTTTTTATTCCGGAAAAATGTACGGTTCCCTCGCGATAAACGAATTTTGGCGCAACGGAGTTGCGGGCGTCATCTAGTAAAATATAAAAATACTCCCATACAGGTTTCGGTGGCGGTGGCCGGTTTCAATAAAACCAGGCCGGTCACGCAGGAGTAATATCATAGTGCCCAAGTGTGTGCGCAATACACAAAAGCACTCTGATTTAAACGAAAACGGGCCAGTCACGCAGGAGTAATTTTATAGTGCCCAATTGTGTGCGCAATTCACAAGAGTACTCTGGTTTCAATGAAAACAGACCAGTTACGCAGGAGTAATTTTATAGTGCCCAAGTGTGTGCGCAATACACAAGAGCACTCTGGTTTCAATAAAAACAGGCCAGTTAAGGAGGAGTAATTTTATAGTGCTCAAGTGTATGCGCAATACACAAGAGCACTCTGGTTTCAATAAAAACAGGCCAGTTAAGAAGGAGTAATTTTATAGTGCCCAAGTGTGTGCGCAATACACAAGAGCACTCTGTCGGAAGTGCGGGAAGGGCAGAAGAAGCGGGAACTCTCTGTCCTTTCCCGAGACAACACGTATCTGCATACCAAATATCATCGAAATCCATTGTAGCGGTATAAGCAGAAATCATTTTATTTAACGCCTGGGAACCGTACATTTTTCCGAGATAAAGAGATAAATTCCTTTGGCCTTTTCCGGGACTCAAAGTATCTCAATACTAAGTTTCATCAAAATCGGTTCAGCGGTATAGGCGCAAAATAGAAAATTCTATAACGCGGTAACCGTACGTTTTTCAAGGCAGTAATTATCTTATGTCCTTTCACGAGAGTCAAAGTATGTGCACACCAATTTTCATCAAAATCGGTTCAGTGGTTTAGGCGCAAATCATTTTTGTTTATCATACGGGTACCGTACACCTTTTTCCCGGGTGTAAAGTATCCTATGTCCTTTCCCGAGACAATATAACGTATATCTGCATACCAAATATTATTAAAATCCATGTAGCGGTATAAGCAGAAATCATTTTATTTAATGTCTGGGAACCGTAATTTTTTCCGTGATAAAAAGGGTTTTATAGCCTTTTCCGAGACTCAAAGTATCTCCATACGAAGTTTCATAAAAATCGAATCAGCGCCTTAGGCGCAAAATAAGAAACTTTATAATGAGGTAACCGTACATTTTTCAAGATAATTATAATTGTCTTATGTCCTTCCACGAGAGTCAAAGTATGTGCACACCGATTTTCATCAAAATCGGTTCAGCGGCTTAGGCGCAAATCATTTTTGTTTATTACACTGGTACCGTACCTTTTTCCCGGATTTAAAGTAAGTATCCTATGTCCTTTCCCGAGACGACGTATCTGTATACCAAATATCATCGAAATCCACGTAGCGGTATAGGCAGAAATAATGTTTGTTTAATGCCTGGGAATCGTACATTTTTTCGGAATAAAAAGGACCCTATGGACATAGGGACTCAAAGTATAACCATACCAAATTTTAGAAGAATCGGTTCAGCGGTTTGGGCGTGACGAGGTAATTTTATAACACTTTGTTAAAATAAGCACTTAAATTAATTGTGTTGAAAGAACAAATCAGAATATTGCATTTATATGAAATATCACAAAGGACATTAATGCTATGTAATAAGCCCCATAGCAATATTGCATTAACCATTTTTATACGTTTTCTCTTAAAACTGAATGTAAAATTAAAATGTTTTTTCATAATCATAATCTACGCATTTCAACAAAAAAAAAAGATACCGCGCAATAACATTTTTTTGCATAAAATAAGCAGAAAATAAAGATTATTCCAAAAAAACTTAAAACGCCGATTACTCCAAACTAGTCCGATGTGGGATGGAACACGAACGTTTAACAGCATCCAATTATCATCATCACTACCATAGTATACCATGCATCGTCCCATGATTATGGCCGTATTATTGGTACGTTTCATAGTCTTTTAGATCGAGACTCGAGTTTGTCAAGCGATTAAAAAAATCTATACTAATATTATAAATCTGAAGAGTTTGTTTGTTTGTTCGCTCGAACGCGCTAATCTCAGGAACTACTGGTCCGATAAAAAAAAATCATTGTTAGATAGCTCATTTATCGAGGAAGGCTATAATATATTATCACTCTAAGACCAATAAGACCGAAGAAATAGAGGAAAATGTGGAAAAAACCGGGAAAATTGTCAGAAATGGTCTCAAAAACTACTGAAGCATTTTTCATATTATTTGGCACAGATATAGAGAAGACCACGTGAAGGGACATTTAAGCTTTTTTTGCAGGAAAATGTACGGTTTCGTAAAATTCCTAATTTACGCAGGCGAAGCCGCGTGGGACATCTAGTTAAAAAAGTACACGTATTTTTTCTTTTATAGTCACTCAGTACTAAAATGTTGAGAAATAGCGTCCGAAAGTTATCCTAAAAAACACTACCATTAAGTGTAGGCGCACACGATGCGACAGCTCGACGACTAAACGCAACGACAGGCTACGGCCGACAATTTTCATATATTTTCTTCGAAGTTCCAACACTTGACGTCAGAGTCGCAAAGTCGCAACGACAGACGTGCAACTTGGATCGAGACTGACGCGCGACTGTGGTCGTGTGTACTAGTTGTTCTCATATCAGTAGCGTAAAAACTGACCAAATATTCGGTTGCGTTATGAAGCAACGAGCGTTCAAACGTGACTTAATATTGTGACCAAAAAAAAAATATGATCAGGTAAATGGCTGAAAATTACAAATCGTAAGCTGTCAGTACGTACTAGCTTATTGGCACCAAAACTGACCAAATATTTGGTTGCAATTCATAGTTATCGGCGACCTATGTCTGAACGTTTAATCTTTTGAACGCTCGTTGCTTCATAACGCAACCGAATATTTGATCAGTTCTTATTACGCTACTGATATGAGAACAACTAGTACTTACCTAATATAACTTACTCAGCCATTTACCTTATCATTTTTTTTTTGGTCATGACAACTGGGTTTTCAGGCGCCCTATACAGAGAACGCAACTACTTTACGCAGGCAGACCGACATATTTGGCATCAGAGAGTTGCTCTTTATCTTGTCAATCTAAAATAAGTCATTTTGGATATCGTTACCAAAAATGTCGTGACCTCCTAATCTATATAGACACGATGCGTCGGCCGCGTGTGACGTACACCCGCGCGCGCGCCTCATCCCGCGTCACCTCCGAGCCGCGAACGACCATTCTGCAACGATTTTAAATGGGATAAAAAATGTCATGGAAAAAAAATAACCCCCAAATTTTTTTGGTTAAATGGACTCTCATAATGATACCTGAGCCCTATAAAAAATTTGGCAGGAAGGTTTAATTGTACCCTGTATACTTCTGTGTGTAAAGGGCGGCGAACATGATGTTTGCCCGGACTGCGGCTAAATAGCTAGATCGACCCTGTCTATACCGACACTGGAGGTATATGCGAAATTGGATTCGTGCACGACACTCTCAACCTGGGCTTTGGCGGGTAAACCGACATGAACCAATTAGACATAATCCATTAGATTTCGGCACACGTGTGCCGATTAAGGCGGCTTTCCGATTCTTGCCGCGACCACGACCAACAATTCAAATAAAATGCCACTTTATGACACAGGTTTCAGATCTGCGGTCGTGTATCACGCGTTTCCCGTTATAGTTCCACCTTCAGGAGCAGGAACACCGTTGAGGTTTGGTGGGTAGTCCCGGTGCGGATACTACGTCCGTCCCGGGGAGTCCCACATACCTCGGTGGTCCTCCCCAGGCCCCGGGGATGCGCAAAGGCATTCCCCCAACGCATAAAATAAGGCTATATAACATTTCACTACTACAAAGCACCGGCGGCATGGGTCGCTAGACCAATTTCGGTTAAAAATGAAACTTATGACCTAGATCATAAAGTGGCATTTTTATATAATTTTTGTCGGTCGCGGTCGCTTGCCGCGTGGGTCGGTCGGGTACCTTTACATACATTTTCTTGTAGTAAAAGCAATTTGCTAATGGTCTTGACTTCTTTAGGAATTGACTTTACACAAGAGGTAATATGCGGTTATTTTATCAACTTATGCAATTATAATTCGCATTCGCCTAGTCGTACGCGTACAAATACCGTGCCGAAGCCTGGCAATGCTGTGCCGGTCGGAATAGGGTGTGTTAGGTTTTTTCGTTACGGGATTTCAAGATTCGGTCGCCGCGCTCAAAGCCCGCGTTAAAAGCTATGCAAAAGCTTAAAAATTGTTTTAACTTTTATAATATGAAATAGAAGATAATATTATGTTTTGAAAAAAGTAAACTATTTACTGTTCTATTTTTATGTTCCTTATCGACAGTAAGTACTTATTTGCTCCCGGTAAAAAGAAAACTGACACCTATCGACAACTATTAAAGCTGTAGCGAAAAACTATACTGTAGTCTGTATTAGATTTTACGTAAACTTTAGCCCTCGCAGAAAATCATAAAAAGTCATTTTTTATCATTCGGCGATAATGTGTGATGAAATGGTGCTTAAATTTCGCATCCCTAATTTTATACTTCAAGTTTCATCAAAATTCGCTGAGTGTATGAACATGTTTCATTAATTATAAATACAATGAAAATGCATGAAAGTGTACATTATTATTCTGAATACATAATATTATAAACCTGCTTTTTAATTTTAGATGCGCGCTTGAATTTCGTATTCAAATAATTTGTAGAAATCAACTACGATAACATGGCGCGCCCTTCCAAATGACTGTTTCAATGTGTGTAGTCACATCCTAATGAAAGATTTTGTATGTAGTAAGTATTAAACCAATCACTGCAGTACACGACGTAATATTTCAGTTAATGTCACTTATTACCAAGATTTGTTGGTCAACTAATCATAACTAGCCTACCGCGCAAGACAACGTACTTCAAACGTTTTGACAACGCACTTCAAAGTTCAAACGTTTTGAATTTTGGAGGGGCGCGCCATGTTATCCTAGTTTATCTCTAATATTCTAAACGTGTGTGTGCTTTTAGAACTAATGTTCGTGGTTTTTAGATGGTGTTTAACATTTACCAAGCATTTTGTTAATCTTTTATTCCCGTATAGAAACCAAAACTTTTATTTATAATATTATATAATGTAGACAGGATACACTTTTATAAATAACAAAGTGTGCGAAACCGATTTTAATGAAATTTGGTTTGAGCCAAATGGGCATAGGATACTTTTTATTCACTATATGGGCCTGTATTCACTTTGATTAGTACGAGTGCAAGTGATTAGTGCAGGTGATTAGTGGTTGGGAGAAAATAAAGGACTTGCACTAATCAGTCGTTGTTCACACTTGCCTTCTCCTGATTACTAATCACCTGCACTAATAACCTGCACTTATTACTAATCAAAGTGAATACAGGCCTTAACATCTAGCTATTAGTTAATGAACACGTAATTTGAATATATTCCTTGCCGTGTCTAGTTGTTTCTACTTTCTATGTCTCGTTTTTACAGCGTGTTCTCGTGTGAGTAGGTACAATGTATTATAAAGTCAAATTATTATGCGCCATAAAGTTTATGGCGCTAATTTTGCCGTTAATAGCCTTTAACGTTTTATAATGGCAGTATACCGTATCTGTCGCAAGATATTCTATTAAGTAAAAAGCAAAATCGAGTAAACTAAATTATCGAAATTAAAAAGTTAAAGAGTTAGAAAAAAAATCTTTTTTTTAAGTAGGTACCTGTGTTTCTGTCGTTAACGCGGCTTAGTTTAATTAAGAAAAGTTTGCTTTTTAGGGTTCCGTATTTTGGTTTTCTTTTAATGATTTCTTATAATTGTACCATCAAAGAAATTGATTCAAAGCATATGGCGGACCTGCGACTTTTGGTTGAGTTGTGTCAATTTAACGTTTAAGGGTCAATTCAGACCGCAACGCAACGCGTAGATGCATTAATTCTAAATTTGTACAGAATTAACAGATTTCTTGACGTCTTGCAAATTTGACAAATCCATACTTTAGGCATCCATTAGACGGTAGGTTTTGCTGTCAGTTTTACCACAGTCATGACTGTGACTGTTGGATAACCTACCGTGTAAGAGCGTGACTGACGGTTGCATGAAGCTGATTGATGAAAATTTGGATATTTTGATTTTTGCTTCATGCAACCATCAATCACGAATTTTGAGTGAGTTTTGTCACATCTGACAAAATTGGATTTTTTTTTTACAAAAAACAAATTATTTGAAAATTTTGGCTTTGACTGACATAAAACTGAAGAGAACTGAGTGACCGTCTAATAACATTCGTCAGTCCATCAGTCACCATCAGTGAAACATAATTCATGACTGACGGAATTGACTGATGCTTGCATGCCCGTGTAATGGATGCCTTAGAAATGCATCTACGCGCCGCGTTGCGGTCTGAATTGACCCTAAATCGAAATTCGTTTTCGTGCTCTCGCGACTGACATAACGCGACCAAATTTTTTTTTATGAAATAAGGGGGCAAACGAGCAAACGGGTCACCTGATGGAAAGCAACCTCCGTCGCCAATGGACACTCGCAGCCTCAGAGGAACAGTGCGTTGCCGGCCTTTTAAGAGGGAATAGGGTATTAGGGGAGGGTAGGGATGGGAAGGGAAGGAAATAGGGGAGGGAAGGGAAGGGAATAGGGTAGGGGAATGGATATTCAATTGATCCTAACACTTTTTTACGAATGAATTTTTAGTCTATCAAAAATTCCATATACAGAGAATATAAATTTATTAAAAAATTTTCCTACTGCCAAACGAAAATTGAATTTCCTATTTTCATATAGTGGAAATAATACTTTTGAGCTAAGTTGCTTTTACACTGAGGCCATTAATTTATTTTCTATCTTTTCGCAATTAAAAATAACTTATTATTATTTAAAATGTTCTATACAAATTCCTTGTAAAGTTATCTTTACAATATAATTTATATACCCTTAAAGCTATGCCTGTAACTTTCTATTGTTTCTGATATTTGTTTTAGACAACTTTGCTTTAAGTATAAAAGAAGCAGGTGTTCAAAGAGCTACCTTCTCCTTGCTGAAAAGTTCTTTGTTTTTTAATAGCTCCTCATCAAACTTTTTCACAGCAATAAATATTAAATATACTAGGTACACTTTTCATGCACTTGTTTCAATTTAATAATATAAATCACTAAACTTTGTTTTGAATATTGATTATATTTTTTTAATTCCTGGAGAGTACAAAATATATTATACTTCTCCGAAAGAAGAAATATGTCATAATAAATATAATTATTATACCACTTGTTCAAATTTGGATTCACACCACGTCCGTCTGGCCCACTGGCCCCATAGTAAATACCTAAAGGACTTGTGTTACGGGCATCCAAGAACGTAAGTAAATAATTTTATTCTAAATACATAATAATTAAGATTTTTATTATAAAATGTAAATTTATTACACATCCATCCATACCAAGGAACTTTGAACAACTTTGTTTGTCGGCGGGATTCGAACCCACGACCCCCGGCTTGAGCACCATTCGTCCGACCACTGAGCCACAGAGGTCGTAAGAAATATGCCCGTTCACACACACAATCGAGCCGTACAGCGGGGCTAAGATGGTCACTTTGTTGAATCATGATATGAATCATAATATGATTCAATTCTTTAAATTCGCAAAATGCAACTCTGCTTGCAATTCATTTCTGTATTTTTGTACTGATTTAACATTCGTCAGTTTGACAGTTTTGACAATTCATTTGCTGAATTGATTGAGAGAAATTGCTAAGTGTGACCATTTTAGCCCCGCAGATTGTTAGCAATGCTTTGCATTGATTTGTATCTAGCAAGGGCTTTCAATTTGCATTGCATCGTCCAAAACTAGCATTTTGAAAATGTTTGGGTATAAATCCAGTACGGAGCTTACAATTCCGACGCAGTACGTAGGTTTAGTATAGGAAACTCTTGAAAATACACATTTTACTTTACAGGCAGGTTTGAGGGTAGAGCTATCTCTCGCAGAGGTGACGTAAATTGGCCACCAAGATCGTGTGATTTGACTCCGCTAGATTTTTTCTTGTGGGGTTTTCTGAAGTCGCAGGTCTATGCCAATAAGCCACAATCGACCTTTGCCCTAACGCAAGCCATCGCTCAGATTCAGCCGGATCTATGTAGCAGAATCATTAAAAATTGAACCTCTCGGATTCGTGCCACCATACCAAGCCGTGGTATAATTAATGGGCCTTTCAAATAAAAAATAAATATCGTTAATATCTCACACACATCTTGTTTTATTCAATTTTAACATCGTTGTTGAATGTCCCTTTAACTTCAAAATCCAATACTAATAAAAACGTGTAGCATCTGTGGACTGTCGCGGTAAAACTATTGCATAGCATTTTAACTACGAATAATAAAACCTAAGGAAATGTAACTCCCATACTAATACAGTTTTAAATTTGGTTTCATTCGAACTGTCATGTAACGTCAGCCTTTATACCGTTTATATAAAGGTCACCTAAATATTGCAAATGTATGAAAAGTGAACCTAAGGTACACTTTTTTGACAAGTATTTTGGAGCATGTTTTTTGACGGAGTTACTCTTCCTTAGTTTTTATTATTCGTAGCATTTTAACAACTTATGCAATTATAATTCGCAAACGTTTAGTCGCACGCACACAAACACCGTGTTGAAGTCTGGCAAAGCCGCTGTGACGGTAGGAGTGGGGTGTCTTAGGTTTTTTCTTTGCGGAATTTCTTAAAATGAAGAGCTGTCCTGACTCAAAAAATCAAACATCGTCCGTCTCTCTTCACACTCACGCCCGTCTTTCATATGCCAGGTGAAAAAGGACGACGCGAAATCATCGCAAAGTTAGTTTTACTTGAATAAAAGACGAACTATAATGATTATGAAAAAAGTATTTTGAGCAAATTTAGGTTTTATCAATGCGTTTTTAGATATTAAAAAAAATTAAAGAAAAGACAGCAAACTTCGAAGATCCAAACAAAAATGTGTCTAAAACAAGGTTTTTTATAAAAAAGAAACTATCGAACATTTTTTCAGTAATCGTGTTTTCGTCTTGAGCATTTAATCTTCATGAACTGAAGTTACTTGTGTCAAAAAATCAGTTTTCTAGAGCTTACAGATTTTGAGATCTAGGTTTAAGTATGTAGGCAAGTTAGGGTCAGGTGCGCTCTGAATATCGAAATATGGATGCAACAGTGTAATAAAATGAAATACTATATCATAGAAATTTTCAATTAAGTTTTATTTTAATTGAATTGCTATTAATTAAGATGCAAGCGTTGAGTGGCATTCATAATGTATACTGTTCACACTCACGTATGCAAAATGTCATCAATGAAATTAGCGAAATTGGCTCGAAGCATACATTAAAGGTCAATGCTGAAGTGTCTGTGGGCGATGTAATCAGGTAATGGCACATGCAGACCTCCAAGTATTATTTTTGTAGCTTAAAAGCCCTTATGGATCACTAGATGATGCTCGCATCTCTGTTGCACCGTTCTTCCGAACCTTACATTTTTCCGGTATAAAAAATATCCTATGTCCTTTCCCAGGACTTAAAATATATACATACCAAATGTTAGCCAAATCAGATCAACGGTCTGGACGTGAAGAGGTAACAGACAGACTGGCACACTTTCGCATTTATAATATTAGTATGGATGTTGTTTAGAACCTTTTTACTAGTTCATCTCGGATTGGTTCCAAATCCATACTATACTAATATTATAAATGCGAAAGTGTGTCTGTCTAGACAGACAGACACAGACAGACGTCTGTCTGTCTGTCTGTCTGTTACCTCTTCACGCTCAAACCGCTGAACCGATTTTGCTGAAATTCGGCATGGAGGTACTTTGAGTCCCGAGAAAGGACATAGGATAGTTTTTATCCCGGAAAAATGTACGGTTCTGGCGCTATAAATGAATTTTGGCGCAACGGAGTTGCGGGCGTCATCTAGTATTAAAATAAAAGATAATGACTTTTTTCGCCTAGTTGATTTGTATTGTCGCTCTTTACAAATTATTATAATAGTCTGTAATAATATGTAAGTCACTAAGCTCTTTGATGTAAACGTTTAATATACAGTTAAAAGTTAATATGGTCTAGTTATTTGGCTCCTAATACAACAAGCGGACTCCCAAACAGCTGATGTTGTTGTTCACATTTCATATTTCCCAACGGCCGTGGTCACAGGTAACAGATGACCTGCTTGCTTAAATTACTCGAAACTACCAGAAGAGTTGTCACTAATATCAGAGTAAACAGAACCACTATAGACATAACTACAGAACTAACGAGTAGGCCGACCCAGAACAGATCTCGAAAATACGTTTGACGTAAGTAGCATTTGTGTCATATCGGCCGGCGCGCGCCGTACTAATGCGTTACTAAGCATCGTGAAACATGTTGAAATTGACAGTCACGCCTCACACGCGTATATTTGCCTGCTTGTTTGAAGTCGAGGTACTATAGGTCTACCAGAATCTGATGGCTTTTGACAGCAGATTTTCAAAAAAAAATCCTTGATCATTGGATCTATAAGGAAAAAAAAAGGATCAAAATTTTTTATTCCAATTACCTCGTTATCGCTAGGGTCAATTTACTTCCATCTTGCCATCAGATTCTGGTAGACCTATACTTTGTTCTGTCTACGCTGCTAATATTATTACTTGTCGATCTACGTTCACCCTTTGTCGATTTAGTTCAGATTTGGTATCTGTCTTTCAAAATTGAGTGACAGGTACACCACATCCACACACCCGTGACAATGTCATTAGTTCCAAAATATCCTTGTAGGTGTGCTTGTCATTATAATAATATTATGGTCAATAAACAATGGATCGTCGCTCATAGATATTATGTCTAACAATATTTAATAGCGTTTTATATGTGTTTACATTTACTTTGTGTGTCTTACCTGCCTGTGTGTCCAAAGATTCAAATGTGACCAAAATAGAAGATTTTTTCAGATTTTCATAAAAAAAAAACTAGTACAATTTGAATCTTCTATGTGCAATTGTAAACAGGCTATGGATTAATATTTACTGTCACACTCAGAGACATTTATAAATAATGGGTAAACTTCAATTTAATGAAGTGTTTGACAGATAATCTATGGAGGCTTATGTCAAAATCATTATTTGATTGCAGCTAAGTAGAGATCAACTACGATAACAAGGCGCGCCCCACCAAATGACTGTTTCAATGTATGTAGTCACATCCTAATGAAAGATTTTGTATGTAGTAAGTATTCAATCAATCACAGCTGTACACGTAATATTCCATTTAATGTCACTTATTGCCAAGATTTGTTGGTCAACTAATCATAACTAGCCTACCGCGCAAGACAACGTACTTCAAATGTTTTGAATTTTGGAGGGGCGCGCTAAGTTATCGTAGTGGATATCTAATTAACATTCGTTTCTAAACGCGGCAGTTAGTTCCTATAATATATTTTTCGTACACTTTTTTCCTAAAAATAAAAATATTTACTACGCGTGCACGACAATCCATATTTGTGTCCTTGTCAAGTGGTTTTTCAATACAGTAACATAGATTACGTTGTTTAGTTCGCTTATGTCAAGTCAGTGTAAGGGTCAATTCAGACCGCAACGCGACGAAGCGAGGCGTGGCGCGGCGCGGCATAAATTTGTATGGATTTGACAAATTTCAATTGCGTGAGACGTCTTGCGAATCTGTCAAATCCATAAATTTAGAAATGTATCTACACGTCGCGTTGCGGTCAGAATCGACCCTTAGTCATCTGTCAGCCGGGTTTGAAATAAGCTTATCAAAGTACTTATGGTTGTATACTTAAATACTATGATTGCATGTAATATACACTTGATTCATGGACCTACGTAATTAAGTTGCGCTATGTCAAGCTCAGCCGACTGATCAAAACTTACATTGAATTGATATTACCCAACCGAATAACATAGGTTTGCCTATGAATTAATCTCTTCGAATCACCAGCTGAAATAAATTTCTCCGTGCAAATCCCCTCGTGAAGTTCATCATGTCGAAGGGAAACCCAAATCCGTAGCCCGTTTGCACTATGTCCGTCCGCATCTATGTGCATAATATAGCTTATGTGTAACGTAGCCTATGTGTACACAGCGAGCCCGCGCCGTCCGCCATGAGTGCACTGCATCATTTCGGTGCTGAGATGTTGCGACTCTCCCGCGGCTTGGAGGCTTCAGCGTCCAAACCGTCTTACAAAGGGTACATGTTTGCATTGCTTACTGTGTTGTTGATATATAGTTAATTAGGGTAAGTTCGGATACGGGGTAAGTCCGAATAATTTAAGTTAACTTTAAATTAAACTACAGTTACGGTAAGGTACTACAGTTTGCGGTTGCAGTACTGTATGGCATATGCCCATAGCGCCAGGAAAAAAAACACTGTCTAGTTTAGTTGAATTATCCGGACTTACCCTGTGTCCGAACTCACCCCGAATAAACCTTACATACTATGGCTAGGATGTCGCTTTTAGTCACAAACTGGGATTTAACATAGCCAAAATAATTTAAGAGTGAAAATCAGCTAAAAGAGACAAATTTTGTTGATGATCGACATCGATTGGGCTCGTTTTGTAAGCGATACATCTCTAGTAGTTGCGTGTGTACGGTGAATTATATTTATATATAATTATATTATATTATATTATATTAATGAACCAAAGATTTCCTTTGGTAGGATTGGTCCTTATAGTCCAAGGATGGATTTAAGATATGGAGCCACCGCGATTTTTGATGTTAGTTTTTTTTAATTTTAGCAGCTTCTGCTCAGGAGGAAAATAGAGTCTCAATCTGCATAGAGGCATTAATTATGGTACTATTCCAAGTTCGGTACCATATTCGGATGACTTAAGAATGCTAAATTCATTTTAGGACTCATATTTGCACGATAAAGATGTTAAACAACGTAAAAAGAAGAAGAAGAAGAAGCATTATTTAAACGCGCTAATCTTAGTATGAGTCAGTAATTACTGGTCCGATTTGAAAAATTATTTCAATGTTAGATAGCCCATTTATTGAGGAAGGCTATAGGCTAAATTTTATTACGATAAGACTAATATAAGCGAAGAAATAGAGGAAAATGTGAAAAAACGGAAGAAATTATTTGAAAGGGCCTATTTCACGATTTTTTCAGCAATTTTTCTGTTATTTGGCACAGATAAAAAGTAGGAACGTGAAGAGTCATAGGCTATTTATTGTGGACTAATTTGTCTGTGAAATATCTAATTTACGCGGGCGAAGCAGCACGGAACGTCTAGTAATATTATAAAGCTGAAGAGTTTGTTTTTTTGAACGCACTAATCATAGGAACTACTCATCCGATTTAAAAGAATCTTTCAGTGTTTGATAGCCTATTTATCGAGGAAGGCTATAGCCTATATTTATCACGCTAAGACCAATAGGAACAAAGATACAGAGGAATATGTGAAAATAAAGCTGAAGAGTTTGTTTGTTAGTTTGTTTGTTTGAACGCGCTAATCTCAAGAACTACTGGTCCGATTAGAAAAAATCTTTCAGTGTTTGATGGCCTATTTATTGAGGAAGGCTATAAGCTATATTTTATCACGTTAAAACCAATAAACGCAAAGATACAGGATACATGTGAAAAAACGGGAAAAATTATTTGAAAGGGCTAATATTTCACAGACTACTGGAGCAATTTTTATGTTATTTGACACGAATATATAGTAGACTACGTGAGATATGGGTTATTAATTTGTGAAAAATATACGGTTTCGGTGAAATTTCAGATTTACGCGGACGAAGCCGCGCGGTACGTCTAGTAATATTAATATGTTTATTGCTCCATTCATCACCATGTCTTTGGCATGCAGAATAATGCAGCTATCAGCCTCCTTATATTAATTAAGCCCTTTCAACAGCGTTTTCGTTGGTTGAAAATCATATATTCTAATTTTTTTATTTTATTTTTACTATATTTTATCTAAATATTATTCAAAAACTGGCATTTAAACATTCGATTCAATCGAAAATGATACCAAACTCGCCTATATACCTAAATCCCACGCAGATATTGACCTCATACCTTGTTAAAGCTAAACCCCCCCCCCTTCCCCACCTGCATGAAATATTCAGGTGGCTCCACATCGTAAACCCATCTTAGGGATATAAAGATCAATCCTACCAAAGGAAATCTTTGGTTCAGCAAAAGCCGTATTCCTCGTTTTTTTGTCTTGTACGCACACGACTATAGATATAGTATGTCAATCGTAATACATATTATTGTGTCCGTCCAAATATGTTGTGTCTCTGTTTGTTGTAATGATCATGAGTTTTGTCGCTATTCTTCATTTAAAAGATTATATTTTATTACATACTAGCTGGTGCCCGCGACTTCGTCCGCGTTAGCATAGTAGATCGAGCCCCAAGTATTATTTTTCAAAAGTATTCCATGTACAGAATTGACTTTCCTACGATTTTATTATATGATGATTATATTGACTTATTTTTTTCCTAAAAAGGAGAAATAAGACACAATACAAACGCCACGACACAATTTCGTTATAAGCAACAGAACCATGAGGGGGGGGGGGGGTTAAATGACACTCGAAAACCGTATGTTTAATTTAGTTTGACACTTCGTTCTTAAAAAAGTATAATCAAACGACACTCGAAATCGGTGAAGATAAGATAGATAAAAGCTCGTAGTAAGGCAAGGAGTGTACAAAGTGTAAAAGACAAATTTGTAGGAAATTTTATGAGCTTTCATTATGTACTGATTTTTTTTTCTGACTTTATCCCGGACATACATACAGACAAACAGACAAAAATTCTAAAAACTATATTTTTGGCTTCCGTATCGATTGTAGATCACGTCCCAAGTATTATTTTTCAAAAATAATCAATGTACAGAATTGACTTTCTTACGATTTTATTATATGTATAGATCTTTTGATTCCGGTAAAAGTTTATTGTTCATGATTCATGAATAATATTTTTGGTGGTATTTTTTAATAAATTGATGCCTATTTGGACAATTTCAAACGTTAAATCGTGAACCAACAATTTAATATCCGAAAGAAACATGATCGCATAATCCAATCGACTGAAATAGTCCAAAATTAGCATAACAGCCACTTGTATATTGAATTACCTCGGAATTGTAAACTACATATAATTCCACGCTCCCGACAATTAATATTGTGAGCACATCTGAACTAATTTATCGTGCCCGCCATGTATTCATAAAGTTTATACATATTTTGTGTGCTTTTGGCTTAACCGTCGTTTAGCATGTTGCAATTTAGGTGTAGAATAGTAATTATCGTCTGACAAAACGACAGTTACTTAGGCTTTTAGGTTAGGCTACTTGACCTATATTCAATTTCATTGAACAAATGCATATTTCTAGTAGAACTTGGCCTAGGAAATCGTATTTCACCCTTATCATCAAATAAAAACTTATGATTGATAAATAAAGTCGATTTGAAAATATGATTTTATGAAAATAGGATTTGTACTGACGAAAACGCTTTTGCGGTACTTCCGATTTGGATGTGACGTCATCCTCATAGTAATTTAATATCTTTTATTTATCGCGCTCGTTATATGTAAGTTTATTTGTACATAAATATTAAGAATAAGCCTAGAAAGATTTGTAAAATACATTTTCTTAAATAATTCAAATAAAACATCAGTTTTATATATTATCTCCATTTATTGCAGACAGGAAATGAAATGGCCAAAACTTTTCTCCAAAAGTTTTCAACATTACAAATGATTTCTAATTTCTTATTTAATTATTTTATAATTTTTGGGCACTTTTAGACTCGTACATTTAGCACATTAAAAATTTTTCAATAAAGAGAGTTTAAAATACAAAACGTATGACGTCACACTATGGCGGACAGTGTTTTCGGCGCCATTTAAAAGGCATGTTTTTCAATCAACATTTTTATGGGTTTCTACTGTGTAAAATATTAAAATATTAGTTTTTTTTGTGAAAATGAATGATTAAGAAGCGATTAGCATGAAGAAAAAAAATTGGTCAAGTAGCCTATTAAAAAGAGGTTTTGTTTTTAGATTAAAAAGGTTTACGATTTTGTTGATACTTGGGAATACTGTGCATCGTAATAATTGATAAGCTTATAAGGTGCCAAAATGTGGTTTTTCAATACTTCAAAACAAAGAGAAGTCGTGTTAAATAATAGAGCAAATAAAAACACCAAAAACTAATATCAGTCTTGTTTACAGGACGAACGTCTCTGAGCGTGGTGGGATGCTCACGCCAGGTTCCATGAGTGTCTCCTCCAGCTCACCATCATCCATGCATCAGGATAAGCGAAGAATGTCAACTGCAGACCCCAGTCCACTCAACAGGCCAAGAAGTGCGTCAGACGACGAAAGCAATGACGGCCTACTAGCTCCCGTCACACTGACGGCCAAGTCCCGAAGCTCGGAGGACGGTCTCCTGCTGCCTCCGCCATGTACGTGCCCCTATTTTGGATCAGACTCGACACCACCCAAACGAACCACAGAAGTCATCATAGTACCTGGAGGAGACATAAACGGGTGTAACGGGTACACTAGAAACGGTAACATGAAGGATGAACCTTCAACGCCATTCTTTAGGAGATCCAGCCGCGGCGCTTCCTCGATAGTGACATGGGAGGAAGCGAGAAGGTTTAGACGTGGTTCCAGCTTCGGTGCCAGAACTGCATTATCAACACCTTCTAGAACTATCCGTAGACAGAGATCGATCAACAATCGCCAGCAGACTTCTGTGAATCCGAGTCCTCAGAGGCAGACTCCAAGGACTCACCACTCGAGAAACTCCAGCGTGATCTCTCGAAATTCGTCACGCCACGGAAGAATTCTTCGACTGGAGCAGAAAGCGACGAAAGTGTTGGGCGTCGTGTTTTTTACGTTTGTCGTGCTCTGGGCGCCATTTTTCATTCTCAACATGGTGCCTGCGATCTGTCCAGAATGTGAGCGCAGGATCCCCGGCTGGGTTTTCGATTGCGTGCTGTGGTTGGGCTACGCAAGCTCCATGGTCAACCCGATCTTCTACACCATATTCAACAAAGTATTCAGGCAGGCCTTCAAGAAGGTGCTGCTGTGTCAATACTTCAAGGCGAAGAGATAGCCGGCACCCTGGGAGCGCGTGAGGCCGGCGTCAGACCCTGGCCTCACGGCGCTCTCAGTCAATAGGAACGTCCGATCGCAATTCGTCTAACCTTCTTAGTATGCAGTGTTCCCTCAGTGGGGAGGTTTTCTAATTTATTTTTGTAAAGCGTTGAGATCCTTCCAATTTTAGCAGCGAATGCTTATCTTTATTTCGCTTTAATGTCTATTAAGCGATATCGATGATTTTTCAAATCGCCATCATCAAAGATAGGATCAGCTTAGATGGCAACTTGAGTTTGTTGTTAAGGAATTTGATCAGTCACCCAAAAATTCTATCGAATTACTTTAACGGATAAAGCTTTAAAACTTTTAACTCTTGTTATATTTATTTTATAAAAAGTATATTTAATTGGAATCATCAATAAATATCGTATATAAAACTTTAATCCACTTTTTACGAATACAAATAGTAGCTATTTTCGGCCATAATTAAGTTTCTCTCTTATTTTAGACGTTTTCCGTGTGAATTGACATCAAAACGTGAGTGATTGACCTCATTTCGATGTTATTAAAGGTGACTTTTCGACCCCTGCGGCAAATGACTGCGACCGACAAAAATTTTAATAAAATGACACTCTCATATCTAAGGTTTTACTTGCTCCACGCCACCACAAAACAGCGGCGGCATGAACCGCTAGAACAATGTTGGTAGAAAAAGAAACCTATAGCCTAGTAGAGTGGCATTAATTTATTGGAATTTTTGTCCATCGCGAGAATTGAAAAGCCACCTTTACGTTCGCCTGCGACTCCGCTCGCCATAATATTGTACAATGCGTCATTAGTGCGTGTTTTCTTAGCTTTAAGTCCCCCAAACATGCAATGCTATGAAAAATAGCTATAATCGACTGATATTGACGGTTCAGTTCAGACTGACATCATAATATCCAATCATAATAATTTTGCTGTTGGTAAATTGAGTTTTTGAATATTCTTATTTCTTTTTTATTTTTTATTTCAAAGAAATGTTTTAACCTCAAGTTATATTAAATTTTTGAAATATCACTTTTATGCAATATAACGTATAAAACATTTTACAAATAATACGCAATATTAGGTAATATAGATGCCATTATGATGTACTAGTCAAGTGTAAGAGTCGCGATTGATTATGAATTACTAGACTAGTTAGTAAGTCGGTAAGTGAACATAAAGTAGTACAATTCTTTTTTGTTTGCCGCATTCAGAGGCGAATACTATATAATTAACTGTAATTAAACGAAGACTAAGACATATAAGGGTGCCTAAAATCTTCACTTAATTACAGTTAAGTAATTAATATTTGTCTCTGAGTGCCAGTAAGTCACTTTTTGTCGAAACGTGACGTGACGTGGTGCTGCACTCGTTATATTTTAAATGATTCTTCATTTGCTACACATTAATCAATTAAACATTGCGTTGCATCACATTATTAATTAACACTCAGCCGACCCCTAGATGTTCAACTGTATTGTGCAGTATCACTATTCGATTTTATTGAACAGTTTATTTGACAGTTAGATTGAAGGTGCGCGATGTTCATTATCAACCCTAGACGGTCAATTATATTACGCAATATAATATACGCACATTGACAATAAAATTGCTCGTCTAGGGGCCCGCTCACACGTAATATTTATTTACACTTTATTGCACACAAAACAATTATTATTAAAAGTAACATATTAGAAGAAAGACGACACAACACGTACTGCTTATCTCTAAAAGAAATTTCTTCCAGCAGTCCTAAGTAGAGAAATTTGAACAAAAACATCAGATAGGGCGTGCACAGATAATAATTAATATTGATGAATACTCTTTAAAGGTTACTTCTTTTTATAAAAAATTCACTCGACTACAACCAAAAATATCTAATATTAATTTTGACAGCCTCAGAATATGTTTGTGTATGTAAGCTTTAGTATAACTATTGATCTGATTTATTTACGTATGACTACGTTATCATAGGACGGATAAAATAATATTATAACAGCTATCATAGTACGGGCTATATCATTTGTATTCACGGTCTATAAAAACATAGTTACACCTTTTAACATCATAATACTAAAGGTTAATGCTATCAACAAACATAAATTGACCTTCCTTTAAAAGCAGCGGCGATGCCAGTAAAGTTCAGTTTATCCTGGCTTTACGACGACGGCCACGTTTTTCAGTTCACTTACACGGTAATCCCACTGCCACTACAATTTTATTTCAGTTCCATAACATTTTTAACGCTCGATGAAGCCGGTTCACTTCGTTATTGCAGCTACAGCTCAATATCATGAGTACTTGATTGCAATAACATTTTCGATGAATACATTTTATACGCTGCTCAAATTCTGGAAGCGATGCATAATCCTTGTGATTCATTTGGGAGCGGGTCAAAATTTAAGCAGACGTGAAAGTTTTTAATGTACAGTCGATAATGCTACGTTATTAGCTATTTTATTGTAGCTTGTAGCATGTTACGACGTGCTACGATACTTCAAATTTCCGTAGCACTGCTACGTACTTTTGTAGAACTGCTACGCTCGTTCGTAGCACCGCTACGTACTTTTGTGGAAGTACAGAGTAGAGATGAACTACGATAACATGGCGCGCCCCTCCAAAACTCAAAACGTTTTGAAGTGCGTTGTCAAAACGTTTGAAGTGCGTTGTCTTGCGCGGTCGGCTAGTTATGATTAGTTAACCAACAAATCTTGGTAATAAGTGACATTAACTGAAATATTACGTGTACTGTCACTGGTTGAATACTTACTACATACAAACTCTTTCATTAGGATGCGACTACACACATTGAAACAGTCATTTGGAGGGGCGCGCCATGTTATCGTAGCTGATCTCTACAGAGCTACGCGTGTTTGTAGCAATTGTAGCAATGCAGCTTCGTAGTAACACGCGTAGCAGCACGTCGTCGTGCTACAATACTTCATAATTCCGTAGCACTGCCACGTACTTACGTAGTGCCAAGCGTAAATAAAGTGTGGAGCATAATATTATTACGCTTGCTACGTACGAAACAGAACTACACTGTTAGAACTTATGAGCAGTTATACTACTAACGCTTTCGGAAGAATATTATATTTATTTTAATATAACAAATCAAATATTTATTGAAACTCAACCCTATAGAATGAATTACATACATTACATAGTAAAAATATTAAGTTAATGTAGTCCATAGACATTCATTTGCATTTATACAAAATGTTAGCCTCTGTCAGAAGTAAAGTATAAGGGTCTACACAGACGGACCGCATTTCAACTGCAATCCAACCGCAAATTGCAGTTCAAGTGCAGTTTGAATGCAGTTGACACGACTGCAATACGACTGCAATAGAACTGCAAGCCAAACGCGCAGTCGGATTGCAGTTCAGTTGCAGTTGGCGTGCAGTCGTGTGAACTGTTTGGTTTGCAGTTCTATTGCAGTCGTGTCAACTGCATTCAAACTCCACTTGAACTGCAATTTGTGGTTGGATTTCAGTTAAATGCGCTCCGTCTGTGTAGACCCCAAGAGTAGATTCACACGGCACGTTTTTGTATTCCTTTGTCGATAGCTTGTAGTGGATTTGTTCGTACTACTTGTTGCAGTACAATCGATGTGTGAATGCTTCTACATACATTGTATGCGCCACTGCGTATTCGTTAAGACGTATAGGTACAGGTGTGAACCTGGCCTAAGAATCCATTATTTATTATTAATATTGAATTATGATCACACACATTATGTCATAAGTTAGACATTAGTGTAGAAAAATGTTTCATAAACACAATTTTAAGACTGTGCAAGTTTCGTTATTTTATTTTGAAATATAATAAAATCTAATCGTAGATCTAATCATTAAGATGTAAAATAAGACAAAGTATTATATGGTAATGAAATGATTAATAGTTGAAGGCCTATAAATAACTTATTAGACTAACAAATTGATGTATATGAGAGCTGGATCTCGCCTTAACTTTCTACTGAATGTTTTAGCTGTACTGAATGTTCGTTCCTTTTTTTGTACTATAAAATCTTTATGTAATGTAAATACTATGAATAAAATAATTTATGTAATAATTTTGTTTATCTTAGATAGTTTTTCCTACAGCCCCTAAGATTTTACTATCTTCTGACAAGTGCTATATTTAGTTATTTTATTGCTTAGCTGTCTAGCTACCGCGGTTCTTTAGATATAGCCTGGAGACAGACGTAGTCTTAAGTACGCTGTTAACGATCAAATTTGTTTGATAAACATGTTTGATGTAAATTACGTTTTCATCAAACAGCAGCGCAGACGATCAAACGTGCATCAAACAAGTTTATCAAACGATTAGCTAGAATCGGTTGGATATCATGAGATCTTGTTTGACAAATACAGCGGAACACGTTCAAACACGTTTGTCAAACGCTACGCCAATCCAAATTATCTCCAAACAGCTCAAACACGTATATTGTTTGACAAACGCTTCAAACAAAGTGTACAGCTTTGTTTGAAGCTATCAAATTGTTTCACAAACACGTAAAATTTGACAAACAATTTGATCGTTTGCAGGGTACTTTAGTGTTTAAACACACCATGCCGAAGTTCCACGCTGGAAGTTCGGCGTGATTACGTCAGCAATTTCAAACGCATACAATATAACGCGACGTAATTTCGGCATAGTGTGTCATCGGTTAAAATACATTGCAGGCGGAATCATACCGAACTTCCGCCGCTGAACTTTGGCATGGTGTGTTTAGAGTTTTAGACACTTAGTAATAAGGTATGTTTTTACCCTGTGCATGTGGGTACGGAACCCTAAAAATAAGACTACATAATAATGTACTTACTATTATTTTCATATTGTTCATTTCATTTTCGAATGCATTAATATTAATCATGTTGAAAGTACAATACACTTTTTGTTTGATATGTGAAACAATTCGAGCGTCGTCAACAAAAATATTTTATGTATTCATAGTATTCAGTTCGCGAATCTTTGTGAATGTACAATCGCCCTTAAAAACACTTATTTGTTCTGTAAATATTGTACATACAATATTTACAGAACAAATAAGTGTTTTTACGAGGGCGGCACTGAAAATTTCGGGAATCAAGGAGGTGACACAACAGTACTATTTAAAAATGTGTTTATTGCTTTTCGAAGTATTCTCCGCGAAATTTGACATATTTTACCATACGATGGAACCAATCATTGATGCAACCATTCTATTCGGAAGTTGGGGGCTCCAAAATGACCGTTTTGTAGGCGTCCACAGCTTCTTCAGGTGATGAAAATCTCTGACCACGCAATTTATTCTTTATTTTAGGGAAAGTATAGAAATCATTAGGGCTTAAGTCGGGGCTGTACGGCGGATGGTCTAATAATTCTATGTTTTCTTGCTCTAAAAACTCTTTTGTTCTGTGCGCGGTGTGAGAACTCGCATTGTCGTGATGGAGGATGATGCGGCGGTTGCAGTTCTCTTTACGGAGTTCAGATACGACCTGTGGCAAACAAATGCTAGCATACCATTCTGCATTAACCGTTCTTTGTCCCTCAAGAGAAATAGTCGCAATATGGCCGGTTTTGGAGACAAATGTGGCCACCATTTTTTTTGCAACACTCCGTGAACGAACAATTTTTGTTGGCTTTAACTCATTTTCGAACACCCAAACTCGTTACTGGTTTTTAGTTTCGGGTTCGTACGCATATATCCAGGATTCTTCACCTGATACGATGTTGTATACAGCATTTGAGGATCCTGCGTGGAATCTTTCGAGAGTTCTGACGCACCAAGTAACGCGAGCCGCTTTTTGCTCTTCACAGAGCAAATGCGGTATCCATCGGGAAAACAACTTTCTTAAGCCTAATTGTTCATGCAATATTATTTGTATTTGACTCATGCCAATGTCTAAAGTTGCCTGAATTTCGTGGTATGTCACATGTCGATCATCCTCAACCAGCTTACGCACAGCATCAACGTTTTCTTGGGTGACTGCAGTTTTTGGACGACCTTGACGGGGATCATCACTAAGCCTGACACGTCCACGTTGAAATTCAGCAAACCAGCGATAAATTGTAGTTTTGGATGGGGCTTCATCACCAAATGCAGAAATCATCCGATCAACACACTGTTTTTGTGTCAAACCACTTCGAAAGTCATAATAAATCATCGCTCTAGAATTTTCTCGAGTCAATTCCATTTTCTCAACGACTAAACAAGTTTGACAAGACCTTTTGACAAGACCGAGAATCTTTTTTTAAATAAATAAATGGTATTCGATTTTTAAAACCAAGGAGTTTTCAATTAAAAAGATTTTAATATGACAGGAATAGTGGAAGTATTCCATTCCCGATATTTTTAGTGCAGCCTATGTACTAAATAATACAAAAGTATTCAATTTTTTATATTGAACTAACAGATCAAGCAAGGTGGTTTTTGAAGATTTATAATTTTCTTAGTTTTTTTTTTTATATTTAAATATGTAATTTAACCATTTTAAGGTGTATTTATTTTATTACACTTCCAATTAATAAGTAGTTTTTTGTTGAATTTATGGTCTTATAACAATTCTATAACTGAAAACATTAAGAACACGTGACATTATAAAGTGTCACTGAAAAATGTACTGACGCCCACTAGCTCAGTTAACTGTACTAAGCTATAATTAATACTATCTTTAATTTTGGCAGTGTAATTATACTGTTAAAACCTACGAATAAAAAATTAAGGAAGAGTAACTCCGTCAAAAAACATGCTCCAAAATACTTGTCAAAAAAGTGTACCTTAGGTTCACTTTTCATACATTTGCAA
Source organism: Lysandra bellargus (assembly GCA_905333045.1). NCBI lineage: Eukaryota > Metazoa > Arthropoda > Insecta > Lepidoptera > Lycaenidae > Lysandra > Lysandra bellargus. Next base: position 6,826,014 of record HG995335.1, on the reverse strand, counting down.
TATTTAGGTGACCTTGAGCGGTATAAAGGCTGGCGTTACATGACAGTTCGAATGGAACCAAATTTAAAACGGTAATAGTATGGGAGTTACATTTCCTTAGTATGTATTATTTGTAGGTTAAAACTATACCTGACAGAATGAATCAAAATGTATAGTAATCCTTGGGTCAGGTAGGGCTCACCAGCCGACCCTTGTAACACCCCAATTATACACTAGATTCGTTCATATTAAGTGGGATGATATACTATTATATATTGATGTGAAAGTAGCTTGTATACTTTCACATTATTTGTAGTATAACGATTTATGTAATATATAATAAAAAGTATTAAGGGATTTAAGTACGGTAAATAGATTTTTTTTCAATTTTCAAGTCAGTAGCATAGCAATATAATAATACATAATAGCAATAATCCATACTATTATTATAAATGCAAAAGTGTGTCTATTTGTATATTTGTCCATTATCTTTTTCACTCCCAAACCGCTGAACCGATTTTGCTGGGTATAGAATACTTTGAGTCCCGGGAAAGGACATAAAATACTTCTTATCCCGGAAAAATGTACGATTCCCGTGCGATATACGAATTTTAGCGCAATGAAGTTGCATACGTCATCTAGTAAGATTATAAATACTACATACAGCGAGTTACACTTCAGACCATTTAGCCAAAACATTTTCGTTTTCGCTTCGTTATCAAATCGAGGATCAAAATGTAATGTATGACACAAGCGTTCGTTAATATGACGTTGACGTTTTACTCGTCGTACGTCAATTCCATACGTTTAGATCGGCGTTTCTACAAAGACATGATGAAGAAAAGATCTCACCCCCCAAAAATGCCAACAGAAGTAAAAACGAAATAGAAGAAACGGGCATTTTCACCGCACCCTACAGTAGAAAAAAGAGGATAATATTCTCCTCCCGTACGTCTTAGGAATGATTGATTATGTCGTGTTTTAACGCATTTTTAACAATATTAAACATATTTAAAACTTCAAAAGTCCCACATAAATAAATCGTTTCTTCGTCGAAATTATTTAGGTGTGAAAATATGCGGTTTCGGAAAATGTGTTTTCTATATGGTACATTATTCTCTCTACACTATTCTTTCTTCTAATCTGTATAGGTACAGTATTTTGTTTTAAAATATTATATTCTACTATGCTTCACTGTTATTCAAAATAATTATAACTTCCATAGTACCTACAAACTGTAGAGCTTATACAACTCGTGCGAGTAAATAAAACTAGCTTTTTCATTTACAGCTTAAGGTACTTTTACTACTAACACTAAACTCATTTCATGAAATAATTGCATACTTATTGAATGCTAGCTGACTCACGCGGTTTCACCCCGCGTAAATAATATTATGGCTGGTTTACACGTATTAAGTTGATAAGTAGTTACCAAAATTTTAGCTTAATTTTAAGTTATTGTATGTAAACACAAAATTTAGTAGCAAGTAGTAAGTTAAAATTTACTTAAGTACTAAACATGGGAATTAGAATTTTGACTATTTTTTGTTAAGTTGGCAGGCGGGGCTTGTCACTTGACACATTTCGGGCAGGCACTTCAAATTAAATTTAAATTTAGTTACTACTTATCTACTTAATACGTGTAAACCAGCCATAACTTGTTTAAAAACTAGCCGGCCCGACGAATGTCGTCCTGTCATATCAGCTACGAATAACAAAACTACAGGAAACGTAACTCCCATACTTCAACCGTTATAAATTTGGCTCCTTTTCGAACACTAAAATATGACAATTCAGATTCTCGCCAAGGTCGTTTCCCAGGTAACGTATCATAATATTGCGCGCTGGGCGACAGCCTGCGCGGTTATTGTCACTGTCACAGTTATGAAACAAAGCCGTGGACAATAATTGTCAAAAGCGGATATACACCAAACATATCTACTATCACGAAGAAAGGAGTACATAATTATTATTTTAAAATCAAACATTTTCCTCTGATCCTTAAGTCATCGATAATAATAATAATAATAATAATAATAACAATATATAATAATTTTGAACAAACCTTGTACGACTCGGACGAATTTAAAACTATCCAGAGCACCTAGACAAGACGTTTTCAGATTGCAAAAATATATGTGCTAAATTGTTACAGAATTATTACAGAATTGAAATAAAAAACTTACGGTACAAATGCAGATTATCGTAATCTCTTTAATTTTCGGTCATTACTCATACAAAATATATCATGACTATTAAAGTGTATGCTACATAAACGAGTAATCTGGCTCGGCATCCAATTCGGTTCGTTTCTTACTAAACGAAGTACGAACGGCATTATAAAAATAAGATACTCCATACTGATGTTAGTCAGACCCTCGTTTATGAATTATGATTAAATTGTTACATCTTGCATAACACTGTCCATGGCGACTTTGTAAAAATTTTGTAATTATATTATTTTTTGATTATTGCATTTTTACAATAACATGTAAACTTAATAAGACAAACACAAAGAGACCAGCTTAATTTTACGCAAATACCCTGACATCCAACTTAAATAAACCATCTTTTTGGGCATGTTTTTGGGTCGGAAAAAATACAAGAACTTTACCTAAGCATAATTTTAAAAAATTTACTTACTGATGAAACTTGAAAGGTTATTCCTGTATTAAAAGTCGTATCTGTATGACTTCTACACCATTTCACAGGGCATTTAGGCATTTTAACAACGAAAATTTTGTAAAAAGCTACGTAAAAAGTAAGTAAACAAATTGTAAAATGAGTTTGACAATAATTATCATGTCAACCTAGTTGAATGTCACTCGTGTATATATACACGAAAAATGTGTACCGAACACATGCATAAAGTATACATGTATTCGGGTCACATTTTGTAGCCTTTTGGTGCATTTTTTTTGACGGAGTTACTCTTCCAGTAGTTTAAAGTTCACTGCATATCAGTTATAAAGTTTAAATTGTCAAACGCTGTGAGGTAACGTCATCAAAAGTAATTCTCAAATTTTCAAGGTAATTATTTAAAATTTTCCCTCCGTAGTAACCTTTCTCCGATAATAACAAATACAACAAATATAATCAGCGAAATCGGTTTAGCTATTCTCCAGATTAGCGCTTACACAAACATCTGGCGGCTAATTTTTATTCATAAGGGCCAATCCACACGTATGACGTACCACAACCACACGACAACCACAACCACTCCACAACCACACCACGTGGTCGAGCGTATATTTCGTATTGTAAATGTACTGGACCATTCACACGTACCACATTTTGCAGTCGTTGTCCACCACTTGTCAGACAACTTATCAGGCGCAACCACGGTAGACCACATCGCAACCATATCGCAACCACGTCGCAACCACATCTCAACCACAACGTTGCGTCGATGCAACGACAATGCGCGAACACCGCCCGCGCTCTTTCCCTCCCTCCGTTTCATTGACTTTCGTACGTAACCACATCGCAACCACATCGCAACTACTGGCGACATGGCAACTGCGTCGGTATTTTGTCGGTATAACGTAAACACTGCTCGACGACATTTTGTCGTTGCGATGTCGTGTGGTTGTTGTACGTGTGGGTTGGCCCTAAGATAAAAGTACGACCACTTAAATTATACCTACTGTAAACTTTCCTTTATTACTCTCTCTGTTGAAAAACTTCTACAAAATGATAATTAAAGCTAGCGAGTACTTAAAATATCTCATTTTTCTAAGCTAATATTACAAGGCCAGTATTTGTACTTTCGCCGAAATGTATTATAATTTATTCTATTCTTACACTCTGCGGCGCGCGAAATAAAATTGTTAAAAAAAGAATTAAGATTCAAGATACGAACGATTTTAAGGGCTCGGTATATTATGAGGTTAACATAATATTGTTGGCACAATATTATGTGTATGTGTGTATGTTATGTATCCATACTAATATTGTAAATGTTAAAGTGTGTCCGTCTGTTGCGTCTTTACGCCCACACATAAGTACCCCGCAAACGATCAAATTGTCTAATTTTACGTGTTTGTCAAACAGTTTGATAGTGTACAACTTTGTTTGAAGCGTTTGTCAAACAAACTACCTGTTAGGATAAAATTTGGATTTGCGTAGCGTTTGACAAACGTGTTTTAACGAGTTCCACTGTGTTTGTCAAACAAAATCTCATGATCTCAAACCGATTCTAGCTAATTGTTTGACAAACTTGTTTGATGCACGTTTGATCGTCTGCACTGCTGTTTGATAAAAACGTAAATTACATCAAACATGTTTGTCAAACAAATTCGATCGTTTTCGGGATACTTTACACTTACACGCCCCACGTTGCGTCTCAGAAGACATAGGATATTTTTTATCCCGAAAAAATTTACGGTTCCCGAGTGATTAACGATAACACAACGCAGTTGCGGGTGTCTTTTTTTATGAAATAAATGGTCAAACGAGCAAACGGGTCACCTGATGGAAAGCAACTAACTAACAGAACTCTTTTTAGGGTTCTGCTGTTAGGTATCACAAGGAACCCTTATAGTTTCGGTCTGTCCGTCCGTCTGTCTGTCCGTCTGTCTGTCTGTCCGTCTGTCTGTCTGTCCGTCTGTCTGTCTGTCCGCGGTTTCGCTCAAAGACTATAGGACCTACAAAGCTGTAATTTGGCATGAATGCACATATTAGTGCGACCGCACACCGGAGACACGACTGTAGTTAGACAGTCTTGTCTCACTTAGACAAGTCAGTCTTACGACACAATTATAACAGTTGTGTCTATCATGTGGCGCACACCAAGTCAAAACTGTCTTGACTACGATGACGCAACGCATACAATTGTATAATATTAAACAGTAGAGAACGCCCGGACAGAGTAGACAGAATTATAGAGTATGCCGACTTAGAAGTTAGAAATTTCAAAATTTGACGTATATGACGAAAATCGCTAGGGTTGTTAATTGTCACTACGAACTTAAAAGTTAAAACTATGACATATTACAGGCATTAGGGTTTCCTATTACTGTATTTCTCTGGGATGTTAAACATGTTAAACACGTTAAAAACGGGTTGTGAAACACGTCAATTTGAAATAATTTATATTTACAACTTAGGTATTACAAATAACAAGTTGTATAAAATTAAAACCGAATTCAAAACTACTGAACCAATTTTGATGAAACTTACCTAAATTGAACAATACCTATGTCAACAAAGTCAACAAAACAAAAATAGAATTACTTACTTAAATCGGACTTGTAGCTCGGAAGATATACGAACACAAACATTAAAATATACATACACTTTTAAAAGTTCCTACATTTGTTCACATGCTGATGAAATATACTGATAATATACGAAAACTAGGCAGTTCTAGAAATGTTATACATACGTAAGGCTCAAATTGAAATCTTTTTTTTTTAAGTTGGTTAAAAAAATCACATAAAATGTTTTATAACGTTACTGAAAAACATATTTTGCGTCTATTGCGAGCAGTTCTTAAAGATTTTAAAGATATAAGTAGATAGAAAAGTTCTCATTCGGATAAAAATAACTTTAAAAATGAACGGGAAAGACTCGACGGGAAAGATAGTACTTGGATCGCTAGACGTGTTTCTCTTTTTGGTCGTATTATTGTTTATGTTTTAGCACATGTGATTAAAATTGTCAGAATCTAATTTTTAAATCTATAAGTATTTAAAAATAAATTATATCAGCCAGTGCGAGGCACATTCCGTTCATAATCTTAGTGAAACCTGACGAATTTGACATAATATATTGAAACCTGTCCGTCTCTTTGCAGTCGAAGTCCAGAGCTCGGAAACGGTACTTTTTAACCAGGTTAAAACACTCTTCGCGGTTGTGTATCCCGCATATCCCGTGGCTCTACCTAAAGCGGAAAGTAGGAACACTCGTTAGGGTTTTAGTGGGTATGCCCGCGCGCGGCCTTCACCGCCCTGGGGAGTCCCACATACCCCGGTAGCCATCTCCAGACCGCCGGGGATGCGTAATTGCATTTCCCCAACGATAAAAAAAGGTTAAAACACTCTATACAGGTTTTTGGATAAGTGCTCGTTCGGAGCGAAATAGAGATGCGAGCGGTATTGCTTCAGAAATTAACCTGGTTAATTTCTCGCGGAAAGTAACTCTTGGAACTGGTATTGTTTTAACCAGTTTAAAACGCTCTATAACCAGGTTTTTGGATAAGTGTTCGTTCGGAGCGAAATAGAGATGCGAGTGGTATTGCTTCTGAAATTAACCTGGTTAATTTCTCGCGGAAAGTAACTCTCGGAACTGGTATTGTTTTAACCAGGTTAAAACGATCTATAACCAGGTTTTTGGATAAGTGTTCGCTCGGAGCGAAGTAGAGATGCGAGCGGTATTGCTTCTGAAATTAACCTGGTAAATTTCTCGCGGAAAGTAACTAGTACAGTGATATCTTCTATCCCTTTCTAGTGCACCATCTAATAGCCAATAGACTTTTTATGTGGGGACAATGGGTGATGGTCGTGGTGTGTGTGAGTGGGCGGGGCGAATATAACCGCGAACGGTTCTAACCGGTATTTTGAGCAGTGAGCAATTTAATTTTGCTTTTAGAACAAAACCAGAAATAATTTCGGTCCGTTCAGACCGGAATCGAAATGAAAACGCTCTTTTGGAAATGTATGGCGTTTCTAACGAACAGGATCGCGAAGATTAACCAGGTTTCCGAGCCCCGAGTCGAACTACTGGTAGTTATGTCTATTGTGGCTAGACAGTTTTGTCGTAGATGTGCGCGCTCGCATACACTTATTAGAGGGAAGCCGACTGTCGTTAGTCAGACTTGTCGCGGGGCGCATTAGACAACTTTGTCTATGAGACGTTTTGTCTCAAATGTGCGCATCTAGTGCATTTTATTATGTGATAGTCTGTCTTAAGACAGTCGTGTCTCAGGTGTGCGGTGGCTCTTAATGTTGGCGACAAAATGGTACATGAATATAAAAAATAAAAATAAAATTTGTAGTACCTTCCATACACATCAAGCGGGGATGAAAATTTTTTTTCGCGTCCACCCCATCGTGTAGGGTGTCGTTAGATAGGTTTTTTTTAAATATTATAAGTACTCATAGATCATTTTCCGATTTAGGGATCCGTTTGTGAAATATTAAGTTTTAAATGAAAATGTTTTAAAGGAAGGATTCTGACCATCCACATCCCAGATGTGGATGGTCAGAATCCTTCCTTGTTGGACCTCCTGCTGACTTCAAATCCTGACGGCATCCGTAACCACACCACTTGGTTCATCGGATCATTGCCTTGTTACGAGTTCTGTGCCACTTACGACGGTGTTAAGACAGCGTGCTGTTAAATACCGTCGTGTGTGGCACTACAAGTCAGCAGACTGGGATGGGATGCGGTCGTTTTTCGCATCCTATCCTTGGGGGCACGTGTGCTTCTCGCCGGATGATCCCGACAACACTGCCAGCTCTGTTGCCGATGTGGTGATGCAGGGGATGGAACTTTTCATTCCGTCCGTGCCAACTGGCGGCAGATTTCGTCCCTGGTTTGGTTTGCAATGTTGCAGGCTTGGGAGACTAATTGAAAGATGTATTAGTCGCGACTGATCTTTATTAACTAACTTAATTATTACTAAATCTACCTTATATAGGAGGGAGGTGTGACATACATTACACCTCCCCCGTTTTTTTGAAAAAAAAAAATTACTTACACTAGGTATATTTTTTTGTAAAGTACTTACTTAATCCTATGTACTAAATTCATAACTTACTTTACACATTTTTTTTTCTTATTATACTTACTAAAAACTACAATATTATCTTAACATTTCAACCTAATATGTAAAACCTTTTTTATATTATAAATTACAATAAATACAAATCTGTATAGTTTTATTTAATTAAAATTTGATACATTTTGTTTTACTTCAGTGATGGGTGGTTGACGGTGTAATTTTTAAATACACAAAAATATCAAACATTTAACATTTTCTCAGAGTTTTAATAAAAGTTTTTCACATGGTTACTTTGCCTTTTAATTTTTCTTACACCCTTTGAAATATAAACTTTATTCCTCATTTACCTACTCAATATTATCTTATGAACCTCTATAAAAACACTTTAATTAAAAAAAAAAATACAATTTTTCTTCAATTTACTCTCAAAAATTCGCCATAATACTCATTAATAATTTCTGAAACCTTTATATTTAAATTAATAACAATAATGTTCACTCTTTGAATATAAAAAACTATAATATAAGTAATTGTATTCTTAATTTATTTTCAATAGGTAGAGGTACATAACTCACCTTACATAACCTACTCGTTTTATGGTCATTCGTCTCATAATATTAATTATTAATTTATATTACCTTATCAATAATTTACTAATACTCTTGATTAGTGGACTGGCCAGTCACTTACATTTTAAATTATCGTTTCATATTAGGTATACCTTAATTCATTAGCTCTTAACTCTTTTTGTCATTTTTCATGCATGCATGCCTATTCATTTATTTATATTATTTTATTAACATTACTGGTACATTTTATTTTTATAATATTTTCATTTATAGTCGACTCTTTTATTTATTATAATGGTACATATTTTTTATATACTTCATGTGCGCACTTTTATTTAGTACAATACATTCATATTTTATACAACATTAAACGGGATCTTTTTTAAGACTAACCACCAAAAAAAAAAAATGTCTCCAACCAATTTACTTAAATGAAGGATTGTTCCCGCCGAGCATGCTCTAAGTACCATTTATTTTGTACCATTTTCTACCATATTTAATACCAAGGATCTTTTAAGGCTATTTGACCTCCAACTATTCTCACAGAGAAAACTCGTTTACAACGTGATCGAATGAAGGATTCCCTTGCGTATTTTTTTAATGCTCTCTGCATTTTTTTTCTCTCAATATACGTAGCATTTTAGCTATGTACCTAATGCTCTATGGCATTTTTAAACCTATTTTATACCTATGCCTAACAAAAAGACCCATTCCATAATTTTATGCAATAAATATTTAAAATATCCTTAACTATTGGGTGATCAGGCCAACAGCTACTAGACATTTTAAACATTGATGCAACCCTATCAACCTATAAACAATCCTTTTTCAGTCAAATGCCTTCTAAAAACACTAAAACCCTTATTTCCTAACTTCAAAATAACCATTTCTATACCTAAATAATAGCTTTAAGCTATTTTGCAAACCAAATATTACATTCCTAATCCTTTCTACGTATTCGTACGTTCTAATATTACGTCATATCTCGTATGAACGTAAATATTTTTAAGTAAATCCGTGTAGTCATATCCAGTCTCATTTCTTAGAAAATGTAGCCAATCAACTTACTAAAGTAGTTAAAAAGAATTTAATACATTTTCAAGAATTATTTCTCCTTGTCTCTATATTTTCATAAGTTCACTGAAAAAGTATGTTTATTTTACATAGCATAATTTACTTTTTTAACATATTGTTATCTAAGTACATCTTTTATTTTTGTTTCTCTTTCTCTACTATTTCACTTTTATTTTACATTAAGATTTACAAAGTAACCATGGAACCAATTCAAAATAATTTTAATAAAAATTTATATGTAACTTCTAAAATCTTACTGAATTTAATTGTGTCGGAATACATAGCAACAAAACATTCTATGATAATAAAAACCTTATTTCTATACGACCTATTTTATTATTATTGCATTAATTAATTATTGTACTATTCCTTTTAAAGTGCCTCTTTTATCTATTAACAAAATATATTTAAGTTATTATTGTTTCTATTTCTTTATTATTTTCTCTTTAATTACAAAACTATTCATTATTAACTTCTAAGTTCTAATTAAATAATTGAATTGATATAGGTACACAGCAACATTACTTTTTTTATTAAATCATCACCTAACTAACCAACTTATTTATTTTTATTTACGTTAATTTAATGCACCTATAATTATTATTAAAGTTATTTCAAATACGCCTCTAATGCTTTAGATTTAAAAATATAATATAATATTCATTATTCTTTAAATTTAGTTTTTTTTTTACTTATTACGTTTTTACATGAAATGTCGTTTAATTTTAATGTAATTGAATTATTGCGCTTTTTCAGTTAAGTACTTCATTTCAAATGGTCATAAACTGACAACTAAAAATAAGCAATGTAACTACGTGATTATTTATTGAAAATAAATTTAAAAAATAAACTCACACTTTCTATTTAATTTAGAAAAAAAAACTATTTAACAAGACATTATATTCAATTATATTTCATAAAATGTCAAAAATAATATTTATAAGCTTAGGTATATATTTAATTAATTTTTAAAATATTATTAAGTAGGTACGTAACTTAAATATAAATTTTGTATATAAAATTGTACACAAAGTTTACTAAATTCTGATATTAACTTTATAATTTTAATTTATGAAATTACTCATATTCAAACTGATAAGCTTTAGTAAAGGTTAATAAAATTAATTCTTAGAATAAATTATGTTGGTACTGATATTATTATTATTTAATATATTGCATATTTTGATGCACAGTTATTTGCATCTAGTTAATTACTGGAAATAAATTTCTGGAATCATATTCAAACATAAATATGGACTGCGCTTACATGACATATTTGGATGCATAAACTCATTGCATCACGTTTCTTTGTACCAAATACGATGCACGAAATGTTTTGATATTGTTATGCGAAACCAAAATATGATGATCTCTTTTGGACCACCCATATTGCAAACTGTACTGTACTTAATATAAATTTAATGTTTCATTATTGTGACACAAAAACAATACTTACAATGCATTTTTGCACATAAAACAAAATAAATTTAACATTTTACGTAACTACTAACTCGTTTGAAGTTTTTACCACTTTTACTAAACTTTGAAAAATTAAAATTACTTACACAAACGACAAATATAAATGTTACATACTACTGAATTAAAAAAATGATTAAACATGAAACTATTTTAGTTTGCAAATAGATATTTAAATATATTATTTAAGACAACACTTTTTTTTTTTACAAAACAATAAATCTCCAAAATCTTTTCATAAAAGAACCTCTTTCTAAGGCGTAATCTATACCTTTTTAAGAAATTTGATTTGTTGATTAAAATTCTTTTAACAAAATTTATATCTACTTGGTACAAACCTATGACTAAAATATATTTGACCGAACAAATAACCTACTCTTTTTGTAAAGTCGGTTAGAAAAAGTTTCTACTTACATTTCGTTGTGCGAATGCTGAGTTGGCACCGCGGACATTTGACGCTTTTCCCACAAAGGCGTTGCATATCGTGGAAACTTACCTGAGGTGTTACCTACCTGTTTTAACCAACTGCGCATAATATTCGATTAGTTATGAGTTGCTATGTATTCCTCTATTCCAAAAACAAACTTAAGAACCCTTCAACTTTTCAAAAGTAGCATCGTTCTACACAATTTCCTATTTTTAAAATACTTAATAAGTACTGTAAAAATACGATTAAACCAAAATATATTTGTACTACTCATGAATACCAGAACTTACTTCATATGAAAATTCATCGTTAACACCCTGTTTTAAATTTTTAACTTTTTCTATACAACAGCACAGTAACTATTAGATACTTATCAAATCCACATTCTAAATTAAAAATAATTATTTCCGAATACTTGTTCAATTAACATTATTTTCTTTTAATTTAATCTCATTCAAATGTTATATTAAATCGTTATTTTGCAAAAAAAAAAAAAAAAAAGAATACAAAATTTTTGCAAGTTGCAGAATAATACCATTATTTAAAATTATTTTACTCTCAAAACACTAAACATGTAAAAGTATTCAAAAAGACTTTTATTGGGTTATATCGCTAAAAACCTTATCCAAAAATGATTCTGAATAATTTGATAATGATTATTATGCTAATATGCACACAAAAAAAAATAGTAGTACCTGGGGTAAATGTCTTAAATATATTAGTTACTGCAACTATTTGAAAATGCCAATAAGACAGTTACCTATTATAAAACATATTATCAAAATATTACCAACATTAAAAATTTCGCAAAAACTAATTTATTTCATAAAGCAATCTGACTTTCTACTAATTAATTAAGTGTTAATTTTTCACTTTTCTTATTTTTACCGAAATCTTTATTCCAAAAATTTAATTTATTTTACTCAAAACTATGTTAAATCGAAATATTAGACATAAAATTGAATATATTGTTAAATGTTAAGTGAAATTCTACTACTATTATTTTTATTATGTACTTACTGTATGTTATATTTGTAATTATATTTTTCAAACGGAACATAAAATTTAAATTTAGAAAAATTTGAAACATAATTAATATACTCTTCCATTATACCGCTGTAGTTACAAAATGAATGACATATTATTTTATTTTATTTTAAAATTTTGACATGAAACAAGTACTGCTAAAATCGCATTTTTCCATCCTCTGTTCTTCTCCCGGCTGCATCCACTTCCGACACGAACATCTCCCGGCCGCCTGCTCTACATTCCTCTCATCCGACTCCAAGATCTCCCGGCTGCCTGCATATTCCACTCATCTGACACCATCAACTCCCGGCTGCCTGCTTTACATTTCCACTACAAAGATTTAAATTTTTTCTTCCACAGATTTTTAGCAACGCGAACGGCAAATATTATTCTTGCAACATTTCGATGTATTTTCTTTTAGTTTATTATTTTTTACCGAGTCTTCTTTTTTAAATTATTATTACTATTGATATTTTTATCACATTTTAACAGATTTGTATTTATTTTAGTCTCTACGGTATTTATTCATATTTTTTAATCCTGCATTATTTTAATTTAAAACTAATGGCCATTCAGTTTTTACCACTAAAATATTATGTCCACATTTATCAGTCACTGTTTAATTACACTTTTTGCATTTTTAATATATTTTGATTTTAAGTCCAATTATAAAAATTCACTTATACATCCCCTGTACCTGCTGCGCAGCGCTGCCACAAGGCAGCACTGGCAGGGTCGCCATGCAATGTTGCAGGCTTGGGAGACTAATTGAAAGATGTATTAGTCGCGACTGATCTTTATTAACTAACTTAATTATTACTAAATCTACCTTATATAGGAGGGAGGTGTGACATACATTACAGGTTCATGCCCCAAAAAAGCTTCTCGCCGGAAGCAGGAGGCTTACCGATTCTGAGCCAACGCAGTGTTAGCTCGGGATTTAAATAGCAGCACATATAAAAAGGAGTACAACCTTGCCTCTAGGTCCCTCAAGAAAGAGATTACTTGGGCAAAGCAAAAGCACGTCAATAGAATTGGCAAGAGACTTGAGCGCCTCCCCTCGGGAATGAAATGCACGGGATTCTGGTCTCTGGCCAAAGCTATTGAAGAAAATTTTTGTAAGCCAACCCTACCATCCCTACCATCCCTACACGTAGGAAATGGATCGTTGGCCCAGGACGAAAAAGACAAAGTCGATCTTCTGGGCAAGCTCTTTGCGTCAAACTCGACCCTGGATGTCGGGGGGCAGAAACCGCCGACCATACCGCGATGCACGAGCATCGCATGAGCATGTCGATATTCGGTTTCATCAGCGCTCAGTGCGTAAACCCCTACGTTCCCTTGACATCCAAAAGTCGAGTGAACCTGACGGAATCCCGCCTATTGTGTTGAAAAAGTGTGCTCCAGAGTTGGCACCGGTCTTGACGCGTCTTTTTTGGCTCTCCTATTCCACTGGCATCGTCGCGGCTTCCTTGAAGACAGCCTTGGTGCACTCGATCCCCAAAAAAGGTGATCGCTCAAATCCTTCCAACTACAGGCCAATCGCTATAACCTCTCTCATCTCGAAGATAATGGAATCCATTATCAATAGCCAGCTTCTTCGATACTTGGACGGCCAGGGATTACTAAGCGACAAACAATAAGGGTTCCGTAAGGGTCGCTCGGCTGGTGATCTCTTGGCGTACCTGCTCATCGTTGGGCTCAGGCAATTGGGTCGAAGGGAGAGGCATTGGCTGTTAGTTTGGACATTGCGAAGGCCTTTGATCGGATTTGGCATCAAGCGCTGCTATCAAAGCTTCCATCATACGGGCTGCCCGAGAAATTATGTAAGTGGGTCACTGGTTTCTTAGCAGACAGAAGCATAAAGGTCGTAGTTGACGGCGAATGCTCAGAAACTCAGTCTGTTGATGCTGGTGTCCCTCAGGGCTGTGTGCTATCGCCTACTCTATTCATACTGCATATGAATGACATGTTGCAGACCAGCGGCATTCATTGCTATGCGGATGATAGTACAGGTGATGCCGTATATACCGGCTCCCCCAATATTTCTCGGCAAAATGTCACTGAGAGTCGAAACTAACTTGTGTCTAAGGTGGAGAATTCATTGGACTTGGTATCTGAATGGGGTAGACGTAACTTGGTCCAATTCAACCCCGCCAAGACACAAGTCTGCGCGTTCACCACTAAAAAGTCACCAATGGTCGTATACGCTCGTTTCGAGGGCACATCTTTAACCATCTCCCAGCATTGAGATACTTGGCGTCAACATATCGAGCGAAGTCCAGTTCCAGTATCATTTAGAGGGTAAGGCCAAATTAGCCTCGAAGAAGCTTGGTGTTCTTAACAGAGCAAACTCAAACTCAAACTCAAACTCAACTCAAACTCAAACTCAAATTTTTTTATTCAGAATAAATTTTTGCAAATATTTTCTGAAAGTCTACATGATGCCTACCACCGGTTCGGGAACTAACCCGGCGAGAAGAACCGACGTAAGAAACTCGCAGGGGGCCCACTTTATTTACCAAAAAAAGTGAGAAAAAAATTAATCTTTTAATGTCAGAGCGAGACAGTACTTCAGTCCGTACCAACGCCTACAACTCTACAAGGCGCAGGTTCGTCCTCATATGGAATATTATTCTTATCTCTGGGCAGGGGCGCCAAAATACCAACTGCTCCCTCTGGATCGTATCCAACGATGGGCCGCTCGAATTGTTGACTGCCATAGTGTTTCAAACAGCTTGGACCCCTTGGAATTACGCCGAGATGTAGCTTCACTCTGCATCCTCTATCGGTTGTATCACGGGGAGTGCTCTGAGGAGTTGTTCGGAATCATACCACCTGCAACTTTTCGCCATCGTCCCACGCGAAAAACATACCATCCTCATCACCTTGATGAGTGGCAGTCTTCCACAGTGCGTTTTTCGCGTAACTTTCTGCCGCGCACTGTAAAACTCTGGAACGAGCTGTAGCGGTACAATTCGCCTAACATTCCTGCATCGCGATATCGAAGTTTTCTAAGCGCGTCGGTATATATACGACAGCTGAATTGTATCACGCGGGCTTCGGCCTGACCGAGCATAACACCTCGCTCGGTCGGAAGATCTTCCTTTGGCCTCCACACATTCGTCCCACATTGGTGACCCTCGACAGAACACGGCTCCTTCATCATCATCGCTCCCCGCCCCTCCGCACCGCGCCAGCCAGCATCGCCTCATCGGGTACATCGTCCACTAGCCGCAACGTACCGCGGCCTGGGCGACTCCGCATCAGCATCATCGGGCTTTCTCACTACACCGACCGGTCAGCAAGCAGAGCACATCTCTCCTGGTCAGCACGTAGCATCGGCCCCGCACGGCAGCTTATCCGACTCACTGGATCCCGTGCAGCAGCTTACAGTTCCGACTCACTGGGACTCACTGCAACAGTTCCGACTCACTGGAACTCAATGGCACTGGCGACTCAAGCGACAAGACTTCAAGATTCGACCTCCGGTCTTCGGGGGGGAGTGATGTAGCGGTACAATTCGCCTAACATTCCTGCATCGCGATATCGAAGTTTTCTAAGCGCGTCGGTATATATACGACAGCTGAATTGTATCACGCGGGCTTCGGCCTGACCGAGCATAACACCTCGCTCGGTCGGAAGATCTTCCTTTGGCCTCCACACATTTATCCCACAGAGCTGTCACCAGCATTATTTCCGGACCTATACGACCTGCAAACCTTCAAGAATATAGCGTATTCCCTCTTAAAAGGCCGGCAACGCACCTGCAGCTCTTCTGATGTTGCGAGTGTCCATGGGCGACGGTAGTTGCTTACCATCAGGTGACCCGTTTGCTCGTTTGCCCCCATACTTAATAAAAAAAAAAGTGGAAAAAATCGTTAGAGTCCAGTGTCGCCCCCTTCTACCAGCTAAACGGTTACTTCTGGAAATGTGAAAAAATTCACGGGAGTAGGAAATATGCTGAATTTAAAAGGAAAACTATCACGGCTAAGAAGACTTCATAAGTTATTGAGTAATAGTCGATCAACTAAAAAAAATGTATTCGGCAAAGTGTAAAGGAACCTTTTGTTCAAATACCTTTGAAAGTAACTGAGATGATGCTGTTAGTAGTGTAAAACAGGTTATAAATATAGATTCATTGACCATACAAACATTTTAAAAAAAACTAGCGGTATTACTGAACCCTATATTGCGCGTGGCCCGACACGAACTTGGCCAGTTTTTTGACGTCCAGTCGGCACTTATCGGCACGTTGACAATTTAATCTCATAGAAAGATGCTTGCGTAAGTACGTACAAATATATACACACAGATGTATCTCAATTTTGGTTTCGTTTGACAGCTCGAGATTGTTGCTATATTCCGCTAGGTATATTAACTTTATAAGCCCAGACCCGGGCTAATTTGGACAAGACCAGCAGATAAAAAGTGTCAAAAACAAGTTAGAGTGAAATATTTTAGAAGAAACTGGGCGTTTTTGTCAATTTATCGTCGTCGTGAAATCCCGGACGTAGATGTTGAAACATGGAAGTGGCGGCCATATTTTTTTCTCCTTAGAATTGTTAAGGTTTTTTTCATATCTGTTATTAATTTCAATCAAAAGTCATAAGAAAAGTTTATCTTATTGATATCAAAAATATTTTGTCCCTTCTTTACTACTAACTTAAAGGTGTGTTCACTCTGTTTGCTACTAAAGAGGTAAAGTTATGACTTTAAAACCATTTTTTACAATTTAAAAAACGTTGATGATTTAAAATACCTGTATATATCCAATAAATTCTAAAAGCAATTTTCATGATTAATTCGTAGATGGTGGACCTACATAATTTGGTCGGATTGTGGCAACCTCAGACGATAGCTGATATGACATAGCTCGACTAAATTACATTGGTCTGGCATTAGCCTATGAATCACTTTATATCGGTACAATTAATTACAGATTATTATTTTTTTATTTTTTAATAAGGGGGCAAACCAGCAAACGGGTTATCTGATGGAAAGCAATCTATTGTCGCCCTTGGACACTCGCAACACCACAAGATCCGTAAGTGCGTTGCCGGCCTTTTAAGAAGGAATACGCTCTCTTCTTGATTGTTTACTTGAAGTTTTAAAGATAATACTTGTCTGATCCAGCAAGCTATATACTATCGTAATCCTACCCTCGATTTGTTGGGGAAGTCAGAGGACTTCCCCAACAAATCGAGGAGGATTTTACGAGTTGGCGAATTCAATTTTTCGATCAAAACATTGTGACGTCTATAACTTAGTTTATCATCCCTTTCAGTTCAGGCAAATCTTTCTATAATGAAGTGATTTTAGCTATAATCACTATCGTCCAGGCGTCCAGAGTAAAAAATCGGCCAAGTGCGAGTTGGACTCGCGCACGAAGGTTCCGTACCACAATAGAGCAAAAAGAGGCTGAAAATTGTGTTTTTTAATAATTAAAGTACTAATACAATTGAGTATTTCGTGAATATTTCAAGTCAATAGTTTACTCCCTGGTTGCAACGGGGTTCAAAAAAACCCGTAGATTATTATTACGATTCCCAATTCAATTACATGCAAGAAACATAAATATCTATTCATCTCATTCATACAACAAAAACTCTCCAAATTACGATCTCCGCAATAGCGAGTAGACACTACATTCTCAGCTCCGCACTGACTGATGTTAACGTACGGGGTGCGAAAGGACCCATAACGCAGTGAACGTGTTAAGTGAGTCGATATCCGAAACCGCCAAAAGGCCATAAAGGGTAGCAGTGCGTAATATAATTTGATAACTTGTATGAACTTGCCTTGAGAATATAAATGGCGAATTCCGCTTGATTAAACTAAGGAAGGTCGTGCGACTATTCATAATTATGAAATAATAGACGTTGTCTGCAAATTCGTTATGAAGAAAGGAAGCCGTACATTTTTGTGAGATAAAAAGTATCCCATGTCCTTTCCTGGAACTTAAAGTAACTCCGTACCAAATTTCAGCGAAGTCAGTTCAGCGGTTTGAGTGTGAAGAGGTATAGAGGACGGAAAGAGGTATAGAGGTCGTATTCTATACGACCCTCACCCTCAAGGGCGGGAGGAGGTTGCCTGCAACTTCGTTGTAAAGAAAGGCTATCACGCGGAAATCATACATTTTTACGGGACAAAATCTAACCTACTTTGTATTTTTCGGGGAATCTAGGCATCTACATGAACATCAAAATCGATTCAACTGTTTAGGTAAGTACAGGATAACATACATACTGGCACAATTTCACTATAATGATTCTATGGCTTCGCATACTACTACGCTGCCAGCATCAAAACTGAGTTATTTAAAATCAAATGTTGGTTCCGAAACCGCAACTTCCTATTTGTATAAAACTACACACCAAAAATAGTATAAATATTTAAAAATAGATCATCGTTTTATTTGAAAATCCCGGCTAAAAATAGCGTAACACGTGCCGCGGTAAGCGATACTTGTTTGTCCCCGCTCGGTGTTGGGACAACAGAATAGTTTACTAGAAATATGAGATTTGAACATACATTTACCTTTACTAAAAACATGAGGTTTCATTACAACCATTATTACAACCCATTTTCAAAAGACTGCCGAAGGAAGGTGATTTTTGGAAATGTAACAAGTCGGGCTGTTCGTAACGCATATGCGTTTTTATTATTGCTATTTTTATAAACTTAAAACAATAAATTAAACTAATAGCAATAAACAAATAAAATTACTATCATCACACAACTTAATGTTATAAAAATTAGTTTTCGTGCATTGAGATGTATTCGTGTGATTTATTTGTTGTATTTGTCACTTCTTTACACAAAAAAACTACATAACGAATTTTGATGAAAAGTATAATTTTACTGTAAATTGGGTTTTAAATTAACACATCACTTCTTTTCCCCCCAAACAGAATTTTGTATTTAATTTGCTATCTATTTGACTAGCAATTTCCATGTTTGGCAGACAAGTCTTGTAATTGTAAACATAACGTCGCCCGACCAGTTCCCCGGGTAGGAAATGGAATTTTGGTTCGCACCAATCCATACAGAGTGGTTTAATTCGCTTCCACTCGGTACATTTCGATGCGGGATTTTGCAACATCTATTTAGCTGTTACAACTCCGTGACGAAAGGTTGGGAAAAATTTACTTTTTTCTAGCGGTAGACGTCAAGTCAAGAAAGGTCAGAGCATAGTCAATACGTTTTTTTTTTGTCGCTTCTTTATAGAATCGCTGATCAAAGACAAGACATGAGTTAAATGTCGACTTCATACTATCGAAACATTATGTCCCGACTCCCGACCCTATGAGGGTTAATGCCATAAAGTTAATATACCTATCGGGTTAATGCTGACAACAGCTGACATCAGCAATATGGGTGTTTAGTTGTTTACTCAAGGTCTTAGTTGCTGGGAGTTCAGTTAGTTGGCTTTCAGAATTCCATCGTGAAGGTTCTGCCTATTCCCATTCGTGACTTGTCAATTTAAAGTGAAATAAAAGTGTTTCTAATTAAAAATCTTATATTTTAATCTTATCCGAAAAGTGGGCTAATAAAACGTGTGGGCTAAGAGCTCAGTTTATACTGCAACACGACGAGGTAAATTGCTGCAATGTAATAACGCGTTTAGGCCGCGTTTCCACTGAAGCGGAGCGGAGAAGAGCTTAGCGGTGCCGAATTGACCAATCACCGTGCTCGAAATCTTCGCTGTCATTGCGCTGGAATAGCTCGATTGGTCAATTCGGGCACCGCTAAGCTCCTCTCCGCTCCGCTCCGCTTCAGTGGAAACGCGGCCTCAACTTCTCGGAATCAGCCTGACGCCACCATCAATATTCTCGTCGTAGAGGGCGTCGAAACAATTAGAAGCTACCAGTTCTCAGAGTTCCTGTACCTGAGCCTGTAAACAGAGCTTCCACCAAACGCAGCCCACGTCTCTGATAAGTGATACTGTGGTCCCAATGTCACCCCTAACTTAAACTTTCGATCATCATTTGAAAGTCACCTCTGTCTTAGCTATGTTAAATCCATACTAATATTATAAATGCGAAAGTATGTCTGTCTGTCTGTTACCTCTTCCGCTGAACCAATTTTGCTGAAATTTGGTATGGGTCTTTTTACTTTGAGTCCCGGGAAAGGACATAGGATACTTTTTATCCCGGAAAAGTGTACGGTTCCCGCGCGATAAACTAATTTAACATAACGGAGTTGCGGGCATGATATCTAGTTGTTTATATGTCCACTAGTAATCTGAATAAGAGTAAAATAGTTTTAGGTTCTTAAATGACAACAATTTTATATTATGTATGACTTATCATGTTTCAATGTAAACTGATGTATTGCCTATTTCTTTTAAATTCATTGACTCCTTTTTTTAGTATTTTCTGCTTTAAAAGCATAATTGTAATAAATTAAGAGATAAAATTTAATGCAAAATTAAAATATAGTAACTTGGTTTACCACACTCATTGGATAAATCAAACACAGAATAATCATCATACATGTCGGTTTTCTATGAGACACTTGTATTAAACCAGTCGATGCAGCCTAATTGTGCAAGAAAAATTGCCTTTTCTTGCACAAATGGAGTCTTAAGGGCCGGGAAAATGGTTTGAAATCAAAAAATGTAGATTTCATGTGTAGCCTGATATTTATCCCTATAGCCTGATATATAAAATTGTAAGGAAAAAATGAGTAACTGTCCTTATGTTTTTTTTATGAACTAAGGGGCAAACGAGCAAACGGGTCACCTGATGGAAAGCAACTTCCGTCGCCCAATGGACACTCGTAGCATCAGAAGAGTTGCAGGTGCGTTGCCAGCCTTTTAAGAGGGAATAGGGTAGTAGGGGAGGGTAGGGATGGGAAGGGACGGGAATAGGGGAGGGTAGGGAAGGGAATAGGGTAGGGGATCGGGCCTCCGGTAAACTCACTCACTCGGCGAAACACAGCGCAAGCGCTGTTTCACGCCAGTTTTCTGTGAGAACGTGGTATTTCTCCGGTCGAGCCGGCCCATTCGTGCCGAAGCATGGCTCTCCCACGTATAGCATGTTATGTTATAAAATGTTAGTTGTCCAGTTCTTCCATTCACGTCTTTAGTTGTGGAGCATCTTTCATTATGCAAATAAATCTTGAAATAACATCTCATTTAGGGCCTGCTTCACCACTTCCTGATAAAGTGCCGAATAATAAGCTACCCACAACTTTTTTGACAGATTCTCCATACTTCATCTGTCAATTTAAGTGGTTTATAGCCTATCTGGCACTTATCAGGAAGTGGTGAAACAGGCCCTGATAGTTTTCGGGTGTTACGTAAAAGTTTTCCACTGTCTTCTTTGGGTGCGAAGAAAACAAAAACAAAGTTTTGCCGGAATCGCATGGTTGGCTTGATACTTCGGGCGGAACAAACAAATATTGACTTTTATTGATTTATTACCTCTTAACCTTTTTTGGGCTTTCTTTATTATCTATATATATAAAATTACAAGTCCTGATTGACTGACTGACTGACTGACTGATTCATCATCGCTGAGCAAAAGCCACGAAATTTGGTGAGTAGGGTTGTTTTATTAAGTAGACACCCACTAAAGGGGTAAAATAGGAGATGGAATTTTGCATGAAACTTTGTCAATTTTAAACCAATCAGGCTGAGACTGTGTATGCATAAAGTTACTATGACGTAGGCATCCCCTCAGAAAGAAATTTAATAAATTCCATCCCTAAGGGGATGAAATAGGGGATGAAAGTTTTTAGACATTTTCTTAGACTTTCGACTGATTGAACTGAAATTATTAAAGATTTGAGCTTCTATGATGAAGACGTGCGCTTTAATAGGATATTGGTAAATTCAACCCCCATGAGGATAAAATAAGAGATGATGGAGGACGTAATTGTATTACTTTGAACCTATTGCAACGAATAAATTAAAACGAACAAATAATTGAGTATTTTGCAGTCATATATTGTCAAGTGCCTACCAGCTGTTGCCAATGTTACATAGCCTTATAATATAAATCTATACATATTATAATAAAATCGTAGGAAAGTTAATTCTATACAAAGTTATTAATTCAAAGCGAATTTACTCTGACCTAAACTAAACATATTATACTTTGTTTTCGAGTGTCATTTGATTAAGGCCATCCCCCGAGCAAACAACCTTGACCATACATTTGCCGCGTCGCCGAGATCACACCAAAACCCTATTTTTTTACTTATCTTAGTTCAAAATTGACCTGAAAAATTTAAACGTGGAATATGTAGTTTATGCTATTGTCGATCTATTGGCGTATGTTTCAAATACTTAACAGTAATTTGTAAATACTAAGGAGATGCTGAATGTAAGCTTGAATTTTAATAAATCGGTTTTTATCATTTATAACAATATGACATATTATCTTTGTGAATGGGTCCCGTTTTTACCCTTTGATTAAGGGACCTTATAAAGGAGGAAATTATCCATCTCCGTTATTAACTGCTAACGCGGACGATGTCGCGGGCAACAGCTTTTTGGGCTACTGATTAAAAATGAATGGATACGTATTTAAGCGTTTCTGGAAATTCTACCCCCAAGGGGCGAAATTATAGTTGAAAGTTTGAATGAAAGTCCTACTAGAAACATGATAGTTTATTGACGTTTGCGTTTGACGTTTGCTTAAATAAGGTCCCGTTTTTACCCTTTGTAGGAACCACAAAAAGGGGAAAACTATCCATCTTTGTTATTATACTATGTTAACGCGGACGAAGTCGCGGGTAACAGCTAGTATTATATATTATCTTATACCTTTAAACGAGCAATTCTTATTGTAACTGAAAGAATTCTTTTTAAAACATTTACCAACTGATTATTAGAGACCTAAAAGGATGTCTTGGCGCGTGAATATTTTTATTGTGATGTAGGCGTCGATGCAAATAGTTGCTACTCAAAATGACACCAGCGATAATTCATAATTCGACCACAAGCAAAATGACACTGACATATGAAACAGCTGTCTCTTAGGGGAAATTTACAATAGGGCGGCGCTAATTCTGATTTCGGCCACACGCCAATACCAGTTTGTAGGTCTGAACCAATGCGAAATTGTTTTATTTAATTATTTATTCTTTACTTAGCTTTAAGTCTTATTAATTATTTTTAGTAACTTGTGAAATTAATTTGATGTTCAAATCGACGCACTAAACTTTACATGAGACACGATAAAATTGTAATAAATACTGTTGAATATGTAGAACAAGAATAACAAGTTTTGTAGGTTCACAATAATTTGCCTACGTCACAGAATATATATTAGTTGTACCAACCTACGTATCAATTTATAGTAAAAACTTGCATTGGATATTAACCCTACAATCTTCTTAAAGGCCGGCTCACGAGCTAACAAGGTATCTGGTATCAAATTAGTCGCTATTGGGGTCAAACGGGCCCGCACCGCACTATTACGTGATCAATATGCGATCTTGATTGATTAATACGCTGAAAATTGTTTACTACCTACACAATATACGTGGTAAGTTTACCGATTGGGCCAAAAAGAGGTACCTCTTGAAAAAAACTCTTTACGCTGTATAATATGAGGGAGGTTTATATTATCAATTTATTATTGAATTCTTAACTAAGGTGGGATTTCACCAGGCATATTCAAATCTTCGTTTTATAAAACTTAGTTCTCATTGAACGGCTTCACGCGGTGACGTAATTCTAGTTTTGTTTCAAAGGCATTTCACATACTTATTTTGATCGCGATTATTAAATCTAAGTTTACTTTGGTTCGTTCAGAAGATAAAACTCGGATTTGCTGTGAACACGTTCAGTTTATGTTGGTGAAAAGCAATTCAATGCTATAATCGCATTTATAAGTTTTGAACCGATTCAGTGTGCATTGAACGCGTTCCATTTCTTTAATGAAACCGCTCCATGATGTTATATTTTTTGAGACAAATTTCATCTGTGGCGCAAAAGCGTACATTTTGTGATTTAAAAATCAATGGGCTAAGACTTAAGCTCCGAGAGCGCTAACAGAAGTGAAACCGAAAGCAGGAGAACTATCAGCGCTATAATAGACTGGATCTTCCTCTCTAGCTACTCTCTACAGTGTATTGATAAGAGTTTAACATTTTTCACCCATCCCCAAAAAGTACACAACAATTATTATTTTTTTATTTATTTATTGGAAAACAGGCAGCATTTCACACTACCAGTAAATAGAAAAGTGGCACATAATATGTTGCGTCAATGCGCGCTCATATTATTATGATCCAATAAAGTTTTCACAGATAAATATTACAGTAACATGGATCAATTTGTGATACAAGAAGTTTATGCAACGGTTGACAATCAATAATAATTGAAGACGTGAGTGGAAGAATCGAACAAGTAACATTTCGTAACATACGGACAATGCCTAATTTTTTCCCTAATTATTTTAATAAAACTTGTAACTTATCTACTTCATATCCTAGCTAATATATCTGGCTACACATATACTTCATAGTTTTTCTATTTCAAATAATTTTTCCGCAAAAAATGGGAAGTTTTTTCATGTTACTTGCTTTTCTTCTACTCACGCCTTGAATTGTAAATAACACGATGATGATTATTATACTAAATAATAATAAAATTAAAATATTATAATGGTTCAGTCACCCATATTAGTTCCTTTATATTTTGATGCATATTCGTATTCAAAAGGCATTAAAATGTATGGATGTGTTGAATTTATTCTACAGTCTATCGACCAAACATTGCAATGCATCAACTTGTGTGCCGATCTGATAAGGCTGCGAATGCACCTAGCGATTTTTAGAGTAGATTTAGCACTTTTTCTTAAAAATTTTCAAGTGATGGGTAAAAAATATTTAATTTTCTCTTCTGATGTTGCGTTCAGGCGACGTTTGTTGCTTTCCATCATGCGACTCGTTTGGTCGTTTGCCCCATTAAAAAAAATCGGGTGAGAATACGTGGCTTGACTGAAAATTTATTAAGAGCCCGGGTTACCCTCGAAATTCTCATACATACGTAATACCAAAATCATTTTCTCATACGAAAATATTTAACATGTTTGAGTTATTTTTCAGCTTAAAATAGTAATTACCTAGGTTCCTGTACAAACATTAACTTCAAAATATTTAAACACTAAAAAAAATTTTTTTGTGTATAATTTTTTTTTACTAAATTTACTACTAAATATTTAAACACTAAAAAATAGAGTAAAACACTAAAAATATATAAATAAATATTAAATTTACTACAAAATATTTCAACTCTAAAAAATATTTTTTAATATTTAAATATTTTGTAGTAAATTTACTATTTATTTATGTATTTTTTAGTGTTTTACTCTATTTTTTAGTGTTTAAATATTTAGTAGTAAATTTAGTAAAAAAAATTTATACACAAAAAAAATTTTTTTAGTGTTTAAATATTTTGAAGTTAATTTTTGTACAGGAACCTTTTTTTTTTTTTTTTGCGGTAAACCTTTGCGGACTCCCTCCGCAAAGGTTTACCGACTAAAACCCCCCCATGCCCTCATCAGCGCTACACGCGGAGGAGCGGAATCGCAACGCATTCTCACGCATCCACCGCAGCGCTTGCCGCTTCCGGCACCACATCACTGCAGCAGCCTATGCCGCCGCCTGTCTTCACCGATAGGCTCCCCGGGCATCGAGGGAGCCTTTCTCCGCGGGGCCTATAAAATTGTGGACGGTGGTCCCCCGATCAACCGCCCACAAGCCTAGGCTTCCACCTCCATGGCGGGGGCGTTTTGACTCGCCCCTGCCTCATCTGCTCCAGGCCGCTTACGCGGCCGAGCCTTGGAGGGAGCCTTGCGCTTCTTCCTCGTGCTGGGCGGCTTACTGGCTGCTGAGATGCAGCCGGTAGCCCCCAGCACGTGGTTGCTCTCCTTTCCGAGCGCGGCGCAGAAGAACGACTGGGCTCCTCCGCGCACTCGGCGGCCTTGTGCCCCGGCTTACCGCAGCGGAAACAATTCCCGCTACGGTCCACCGGGGACTGGCAGTTCGGCGCCAGGTGGCCGGTGTCTAGACATCGGTAGCACCGCGTTGGCCTCGCGGCCAGCAGCACCACCTTCGTCATGACCCAGCCTACCTGCAGCCGCCCAGAAGTTACCAACTTCTTGGCGGCAGCCGAGGGGACGTGAAGCCACACGCTCCGCGCGCCCCTAGGGCCCACCGTTATTCTACCCGACCGGATATCGGTGGCCGGGCAGCCGCCTTCTTTTGCCGCCACCTTGGTGACATCGGCGGCGGTTGCTGCGTCGTCCATACCGGAGACGAGCACATCCACCCTTTGGACAGGGCGAGCGATCTTCACCGCTTCCCTGTCGAGGACCTCCCTCAGTTTATTCGCGAGGGCGTCCGCCCTCTGCTGGGCGTCCTCCCCGGACACTTCAAGTATCCGGGCGCCTGTCCTCGCCTGCCGGAATCGAACCTTGTTCCTTCTCTGGTAGATCCCTACCTCCTCAAGGTCGATCCGGCTCGTCGCTTCCTGAAGTATGGAAGCGTACGTCACGCTCTGGTCCACCCCCTTCTCCAACGTAAGAGTTATGGCGGCGGACTTGCGCGGACGCAGCTTCTTCTTCTTTTTTCTCTTGGGGGCTGCCTTTTTGGCAGCTCCCTTTCCCTTCTTTTTCCTCCCCCGCGGCTCCACTGTGGACCACGAGGGGTCAGACGCAGACGGGGCGGGTGTTCTTGCCCTCATCTGTTTGGCCTCACGTGCAGCCATCGTCTGTTTTTTTCTCTTCTTCTCCCCCTCCTTAGGCGGCGCATTGGCGGCGGGAGCCTGTGATGGCCCCGCCACCTCCGTTGTCACCTTCTTCTTACTCTTTTTAGCCGGTGGCCTAGTTGCAGCCATCGGCGGTCCTCCCTCAGCCGGCACCTTCACGTCAGCAGCCGCTGCATCAAAAACAAGCGGCGGCCTCCGTCTGGGCTCTGGAAGGAGACGATCCTCCAGGCCGGCGAGTCGCGCATTCAGCATGTTGCCGAAGGTCTCGATGTTGGAGCGTGAGACCTCCGACAACAGCTTTTGCATCTCCTCCGTGGCGGGCTTGGAGACTTGACAACGCAGCTCCTCCAGCTCCCGGCCCATAGTGCTGATTTGCTGTTGGAGCTGCTGGTTCTGCGCTTCCAAAGCCCGTATTTCCTCATTTTGAGAGCGGTCCCTCATGTCAGAGACGGCCTCCTTTATGTTGGCGACCGCCTCATTAAGGTACTGCTTAAAAGTCCCCTTTAAGTTGGAGGATTTGCTGGCAACCATAGAAATGGTCTCCAGCGATCTCTCCACGCTTGCGCTCAGCGCCGCGCTCGTCCTCGCTGCATCTGCAGCCGGTGTGGGGCTCTTGCGAAGAGAGGCTCGCGCCTCCCTCGCCGCCCGAGCCGTCTCGGCAACTTGCTCCTCAGCAAGCAGCCGGAGGCTCTCCGCCTTTTCCCTGTTGTCGACTTTAGCTTTAGCCAAGCCGACGTACTGACTGGTCTTAGGAGGCCGGCCTCGTCCTCTCTTGGGTGGTGCTGGCGCCGTCATCTTGCTGGTGGACGGCGGCATTTCGTCTTCATCTGGGATCCTCCTCTTGAGAGGAGTCGTTCGTCCAGAGCGTACGGGCAGTCCCCAGGAGTCCAGCGACATGTTGCTGCCGGACCCTGAGTAACAGCTCTCGCTGTCGGTATTACTCCAATCACGAACCGGACGACCATAAGTGAACTCAAAGTAGTCCCGTCTTATGCCGTCCGTATCGCCCCTGGCAACTTTTTTGTCAATTAATGCTCCGAGCCGGCGCACCGCATCGGGCTGCGGCACGGAGAAATCGACGTCCTCGTCGGTAAGTGGTTCCCTGGCCGGTGCGGTTAGGTGCACCGGCTTGGGATCCGCGCGCTTCTTGGCGCTTCGTTTTTTCCTCCTCTCCTCCTTCTCCTCTTCCTTCCTCGCAGCAGTTGGCCCCTCCGTATACACGGGCCTGACACTGTCCGTAGACAGTGTGTGGGATTCTCCGGCTCCTGAAGAGCCGGGACCCACCCGGAGAATACTTTCCCTGTTGCGATCTGCCATATCTTCAAACACCGACACCCCGGGTCGCGGGCCTGTTCGTCACACTGCAGGCGCAGCCAAACACACACACAAACACTCGCACATACCGGCGTCAGCCACCCCTCCCGTGTCACCGTGAAAAGGCTCACGATGGCACGGGGGAGATGCCCAGGGACACGACGTGGACGGACCGGTATCGCCCCCTTGTACAGGAACCTAGGTAATTACTATTTCAAGCTGAAAAATAACTCAAACATGTTAAATATTTTCGTATGAGAAAATGATTTTGGTATTACGTATGTATGAGAATTTCGAGGGTAGCCCGGCCCCTTAAGAAGAGTTCATCGAAGTCATTTCCTCTCTCTTTCTTCGTCGCAGCGGAAACGTAGACCTACTGCTGTTGTGCTGTTTCACATTTTCTTTTCATACCGATACTTCCAGAGGTCAATCAGTTTCTAGGCTCTGAGATCCAGAATATCTTAATTTAAAACAATAAGTAATAATTTAATGGGAATTAAATCAAATCAAAAAAATCTTTGGTAAATACCTAATAATGGCCTAATTGAATATATTAAAAGGTATAATAATTTCTTAAATCCGCGGTCCTTTTAAGGGCGTTCCTAACGGAGATTCCGTAATTTACCGTATTTTAAGCACTATAAACTCATAATTTGAAAGCCACAAAGTTATAATAAAAATACAGCAATAATCTTCAGTATATCTACATTCCTTTCCCCGTTTTAAATTTTCTATTTTTGTTTATTATAGTCATGATATGAGCTTCCAAAGTAAAACCAATTTATTAAAATTCAAGCATACATTCAGCATCTCCTTAGGATTTACAAATTACTTTCATTTGAAACACACGCCAATAGATCGACAGTATCATAAACTACATATTCCCCTTTTTAAATTTTTTTTAGGTCAATTTTAAACTGAGATAAGTAAAAAAAATATGGTTTTGGTGCGCTCTCGGCAACGCGGCAAATGTATGGCCAAGGTCGTTTGCTCGGGGGTCGGCCTTAAATATTAAGCCCGTGCATATTATTTGCAAGTACGAATGCTATTTGAACCATTTTAAGTTCCTATACCTATGTAATTCTTGTTTTATTTTTCTTCTGGATCCCAATCATAAGAACATTGAAAGAAGTCTTTGAAAATGCGTCATTTGACGCTAGGTCAGTACAGAGCCTTACGAGAACAAATTTGTACTGAGCTGTTTGCTCCACCTTAATAAAATCCAATTTATATCACCTCCGATATATTGGATATTTCCTCTTTAAACTAAAAGCTAGACACGCTAACATTCGATACATAATCGATAATATGAAATTCAATTCCTATATTATGTTTAGCAGACCCGACAAACGTCCTTTACACACGTCTTACTAAAAAGTAAAAACTGTTTTAAATAAGCTCCAGCTTGGTTGAATAAAATCTCACGAAATTTCACCAGGGGGGAGGGGGAGGTAAAAAAATTCAAAAAAACACCTCACTTAATTTGTGGACGCCCCCACACACTAATAATTTCATCAAAATCAGCGAGCTAGACAAATATGTTGTTATTACCGGCTTGTTTATGTTACGTATTTTCCTCACGTTTTTCATCCCGTTTTCCGGTGGAAAATAATAACTTTGAATCATAATAATATGAAGGTGGCGTATATTGAATTTATATTTTCACTTGCGTGCTTTAATGTGTTTTTAGGGTTTCGTAGTCAACAAGGAACCCTTATACATAGTTTCCGTCTACTATAGGACCTATTAAGCTGTAATTTAGCATGAATGCACATATTAATGATGCTAACAAATTGGTATATGAAATCTTAAAAATAAATAAATAAATTTTTTATCGTACCTTCGCTACGTACGTGCGTGGCGGCCAAAGGAAGATCTTCCGACCGAGCGAGGTGGTATGCCCGGTCAGGCCGAAGCCCACGTGTTATATTTCAGCTGTCGTATATATACCGCCGCGCTTAGAAAACTTCGATAGCGCGATGCAGGAATGTTAGGCGAATTGTGGGTACCGCCACATCACTCCCCCCCGAAGACCGGAGGTCGAATCTTGAAGTCTTGTCGCTTGAGTCGCCAGTGCCAGTGAGTTCCAGTGAGTCGGATAGCTGCCGTGCGGGGCCGATGCTACGTGCTGACCAGGAGAGATGTGCTCTGCTTGCTGACCGGTCGGTGTAGTGAGAAAGCCCGATGATGCCGATGCGGAGTCGCCCAGGCCGCGGTACATTGCGGCTAGTGGACGAGGTACCCGATGAGGCGATGCTGGCTGGCGCGGTGCGGAGGGGCGGGGAGTGATGATGATGAAGGAGGCGTGTTCTGTCGAGGGTCACCAATGTGGGAATAATGTGTGGAGGCCAAAGGAAGATCTTCCGACCGAGCGAGGTGGTATGCTCGGTCAGGCCGGAGCCCACGTGTTATATTTCAGCTGTCGTATATATACCGCCGCGCTTAGAAAACTTCGATAGCGCGATGCAGGAATGTTAGGCGAATTGTGGGTACCGCCACAACACCAAGCAGGGATGATTTTTTTTTCTTCGCGTCCAATCCCATCGTGTAGGTAGGGTGTCGTTGGATAGTTTTTTTTTTGAAAACATTATGAGTATTCCTAGATCATTTTCCGATTTAGGGAAATATTAAGTTTTAAATTGGAAAAAATCGTTAGAGTCCAGTCCGTTTAGCTGGCCCCCTTCTACCAGCTAAACGGTTGCTTCTGCAAATGTGAAAATATTCACAGGAGTAGTTAATATTAAGAATTTAAAAGAAAAAACTATCACGGCTAAGAAGACTTCATAAATTATTAAGTAATAGTCGATCAACTAAAAAAATGTATTCGGCAAAGTATAAAGGAACTTTTCGTTCAAATTCCTTTGAAAGTAACTGAGATGATGTTGTTACTTGTTAGAAGTTAAGGGTCCGTATACGAAATTTGCCGATTTCGCTGATTTAACAGACGTGATTTAACAGTTAAAGTTATTTCTATAAGTTTTAATGCACAACATGTAAGATCATTTCAATTATAATCTAATGTTGGAGCTAGATTTTTTATTTTTTTAAGTATTTTTAAATAATCCAACTCAAACCCGCGACAGTTTTGTGATTTTTGCTGTAAAAAGTTTAGAATATCACCTGTTTATGGATTGTATTGACGTCTTAACGGTATGAAAAAAATATAATATACTGTTGAGAAAGTCGTCTATACAATGTTGGAATTACTTTTTACCACTTTAATATTAAATAGTTGAGTAAAAAAATATGTAACTCGGCAAAATTTTAGAGAAAATGGGCAAAGAATTGCTGTTAATTTCGGCAACTTGGAGCTGTAATTCATAAAAAGAAAACGACAGAAATAATCTATAGATAAAATTCTATCCGATTCGAGAAAAAAGAAAAAAAAAACAAATTGTGCCAAAAAACACGATTCGAAAGAACCTAAATCTCACATTATAATATTACTCGCCGCAAGGTTCGAGTCGGCTTTCCGCGCTTAAATATATTTTAAATCTAATAATTAATATATATTTTTTAAATCTATTAAGGGAAAAAACCTAATAATATTTCTGTAGCGAACCTTTGCAATTTCGTATTCATCGGGAAAAATTTCGTATACGGACTCTTAAACACGTTATAAATGTACATTCATTGACCATACAGAAATTTTTAAAAAGTAGTGGTACTACGGAACCCTATATTGCGCGTGGCCCGACACGCACTTGGCCGGTTTTAAATTATGAATTTTGACGATTTTTTTAAATGATTTGTAGTCAGATGACAATATAGGGAACATGCGGGAACTACAGATGGACAGCACATGTCGAAATTGTAAGTAGGCAACGTTTATTATTTGTATAGAGGAACGTAGAGATCAACTACGATAACTTGGCGCGCCCCTCCAAATGACGGTTTCAATGTGTGTAGTCACATCCTTATGAAAGAGTTTGTATGTAGTAAGTATTCAACCAATCACAGTACACGTAATGTTTAATGTCGCTTATTACCAAGATTTGTTGGTCAACTAATCATAACTAGCCTACCGCGCAAAACAACGCACTTCAAACGTTATGACAACGCACTTCAAAGGTTTTGAATTTTGGAGGGGCGCGCCATGTTATCATAGTTGATCTCTACAGGAACTATTATAGGTGACAGGAAATGTTCAATCAAAGTTTCGGATTGGCGACATCAGTTCGTAAAACCCTAATTGCGCACGTTCCCTTAAGGGTTAAAAATGCTTGAGACTTAAAAATTAAATTCCTCTTAAGGTGCTCCCTCACCGGGAGAATTCGCGTGTAATGTAACATTATAGATTCGACTTTGAGGACTACATTACAATACTTCCCTGACTGACGAGCATTCGCGTGTAATGTAATATTATAGATTCGACTTTGAGCATTACATAGCAAGTTGACTTCACTTTCGCTTAGCATTGATGTTACAAGTTGTATCAAGATATTACACATTGTATCATTATAAGGTGCGCATTGTAATACTCAGTTCTACTCGCTCACTGTTGTAATGCTCGCCTCTGTAACATTACATTACAAGCGAAGGCTCCCGGTGAGGGAGCACCTTTACAAGTTACAACTCGTTTTTTTTTTACACATAACTTCGTTTTATTTTCTCCCTTTTTACGGTTTTAGAATTTAGATGCTAAACAAGCGTACAGAATTTTTGAGCTAGAAAATTTCCCACAACTTCTCAGAAAACTCGTGCATACAAAATATAAACGAACTCCGCGGGAGCCCCTTTGAGAATATTCTCATTGATTTAAATAAGCGAGGAACGAAAAATACGATCCGATTTTAGTCCAAGGGTGATCTGTTTTGAGACCGGGAACATACTCCGAAATCGATTTTAATATATCGACGAGTCTAATCTGCAGTCTTAGGGTCTAAGCACACTAGGCTGAATTACGCCGGCGTAAATTCCGCCGCGTTAACGCCGCGTTTAAATTGCATACAAAATACGGGCCGAATACTAGGGGTGACACACTATTACGTCGCGTTTTGTATGCGTTTGACATTTGCGGCGGAAATTACGCCGGCGTAATTCAGCCTAGTGTGTTTAGACACTTATCCCCGAAATTGATACGATTTTGATTTACAAGTCTGATTAGTTTCAATTAGAGCCGAAGCATGATCGTGCATAACGAAGGAGTGGTAAAAGCCGTTGAGATCACATTAGTTCCAAACTGAGCCACACCATGACTAAGCGCTAGTATATAATATTATTATGTCGGCTTTGAGATCGAGCTGATTCGATTCTGATTCTGTATGTCGGAAGTAAGGCATCGAAAAAATGTCGATTTTGATTTTACTTCGATAGTAATTCGTTCTTCTGAACAAAGAATCAAAATCGATTTCTCGATCCTAATGACTGATTCGTTATGCATTAATTGATTTAGACTCGTCAACTTTGTGTCTCACGTTGGTTAATAACCATATGTTTCCGAATCTAACGCCCGTATCATTATACCTACGTAGATATCTTGAAGAAACCTAATTAGTCGAAAATTTCCTTTCCTCGACTCAACCTCAATCCTCTAAAATGATGTTATAAATACTCATCGTTTGACAGTTTTTTCTTTGACTCGGATAAGGGAATTCCTTCAGACGTTTTGTTTTTGATGTTGAGGTTGATTGAGAAAAGTCGAGGAAAGTGATTCTAACGGGTGTTTGGCAAACGAAAATTGGTTAACACTAATGGGGACTGTTAATCTTTTCAGAGATAAAATATTTTGAATGTTCCATTGGGAATCAATCCCATAGTTTGTGATGGTGCGCAGTACAAATCTCGGCAGTAACAAAAGCTTTTGAGATCGAATTGAGTCGTTTCTCGATTGTGTTGGTAGTAAGGGTCATGCTTCAGAGCTGTGAAGTGTGAATCCAATACGTCCTGAACAACTTTTCGTATACACCTCACTTGTCTAGTATTTTTTCCTTAATTGCTACTAAATCCAATTTTAAGGTGAAGAAGTAGAACGTAATATTTTGCGTTACAAATTGGAATAAAGTTTCAGTATTTGATATTAAAATATGGATTTCTATCAAAGTCTTTCTGAAATGCTAAAATCGACAAAGGCTAATTTTAATGTTAATTGTCGTGTGAGTTAATTTTTTCTCGCTAAAACATTTTTGATAAATCTCGTAGGGTTCAGCCTGCGTTTGCAATATAAGCGGAAAAAAAAATGAAATTATTTACGACATCACATTAGAAACCCCAATATTAACAGTATTTCTCCACCATTTAATGAATGTTATTATACTTAAAAACCTTCCTCTTGAATCACTCTATCAAAGTAAACTGCACCAAATTCCGCCGCGTAGCTTAGTTTTAAAAATTAAATGGAACACAGGGACAAGAGGTAAAAAAACGACTGTTTTATAATATTATGTAGTATATAGTTGTTGCGCAAACGTGGTGCCAAGCGTAAAGTTTATTATAGAAACAAATCACACCGTATAAAGTTGTACAATGTAGCAGATCTCAGAAAATTAATGGTGAAGATACGTGTGGAGCCGCACCTATACTTTCCGAGCCATATTGCCTGTGATAGAACCTTTATGCTAACTGCTTAAGGATCAGTTTCTTGAAACGTAGAGGTAAGATAAATACTGTTGCCGTCCTACAATCTTTCATCGCCTTATGCTCTTACAAACTAGGGGATTTGGAAAAACACGTTCGCTTTAATGCTGTAAAAAGGTTTCCAATTTATCACGTATAGTGACGACAACTTTGGACGCTTGCCAGTTTTGAGATGTTATTTCGCGGCTAGTTTTTATTATTCGTAGTTCACGGCATAATGTTGTTGGATATGGGTTGGAAATAAAATTCGATTCATAAAAATCGTAAAATAGTTCCATTATTTTATTTCTAAGCCAAGATGAAAAAGGAGGTGTATTATAATAATTGTAATATGTGTGCCTGTCCGTAGCTTTGTAAAATCCAAATGTAATTTTTGCTTTCCGTCCTTAAAACAACGCCGAAACTCCCAAACTTGTACCTATAAGGAGTCAGAAGTTCCTTCAGCACCTTCCGAACCATTGTATACCTCAGTGCAAAATCTTACTTGTTGGTAGCATATGCTTAGAATACTTCTCACGAAACCGAAGTCACCACATGTTTACACTTTCCATATTATACGTTTTGAGAAGTTCCCTCGATTACTGATGTCGAGTCATGGATCTCTTAATCAGGTCAACAATTTTGTGTGGAACACGTACACACGTAAGGGAAGATTTTACTCTTTTTTTTTGTTTAAAGGACTGTAAGTATTCTCAGACATAACACTTACCGATTAAATATTTTGGAGATTTTTTAAATTTCTTAATTTATTGCTGGACATTTTCCACGTTTTAGTTTTAGAATAAAACTGCCGTCACATTAATTCACGCGGCTGCCGCACTACTCGCGACTTAATGTGAAGGCAGCCTAACTTAATGCTTTAAAATTTAAATCAACATTTTCCAAAATCATAGTTACTAAGAGCTTTCATATTATTATGTCCTTTCCCGATATTCAGAATACTCACCACTTAGCTCAATTAGTAAAGTGGTTTCGATGTGAAGAAGTAACAGACAGACAAGCTTACAATATTAGTATGTATTATTTATAAAGGGTACCGAATAAAATAATAACTATCTAACCCTTTTACGGGGAAAATCATTGGTATACGAAATTTCATTATGTAGACCTTTTTTCGTAAAAAAAAACAGATGTATAATATAAATGTAAAAAAAACAGATTTTACGAACGCGTAATTTTCGATTGGGTCAATTGAGACCCAGCTAAGCTACGTAGGAATTACGTTGAAATTCATTTTTTATTCCCGACTCGATTTTATATAGTAAGACAGGGGTTCCCGAAGTGTGCGCCGCGGCGCCCTGGTGCGCCATGGAAAGACAAGACGGGCGACGTGAGTCGATCCTCAATCCTTATCCGAAACTACAAATATTGTAAAATAAAATTATAATATTAATAATTATGTAAAGCAGGTATCTATGATTAAATATTTGTTTTTTTATTATTTAAGTACCTCCTTTACGTGCTTAACCTAACAGCTAACTGTAATCATTTAGGATGTTTACTTATGTATCTTTTACTTAAAATCTGCTGGTTAGGGTTCCGTAGTCAACCAAGTTTTGTTGATAACAGAACCCTAAATCCCAACTCTCACGAGCTGATTTTTTTGATAGTGTTACGAATAATTAATTACGTAGTGCCATCTAGCATCAAACCAGTGAAACTGATCAGGGGAACACAGACAACCTAAATCCCCTACTCAATACTAGATGGCGTTAGGTGTATGTTTACCTGCGCGCACTTTATAGAAAAGTCCAACCCTTGTTTACTTGTTTACGTGAATCGGGCAAGGAACTTTCTAGAATTCGACTCGCCCATATAAATACGCGTAGGTGGATGGCCCGGAGTTCAGTTCGATACAAGCGATCTTCAAGGCGACTTCGAAGTGAAAACAAGTGATCAATAGTGAGTGAACCAGTGAACCTACGACTCGTCTACGACCTAGGACAGTGTTAGTGCTCAGTGATTTGGATCTAGTGCTTAGTGTTTGGGCCTAGTGATTTGTGTGAGCTAGTGTTAGTGAACAAAGTCTTCAAGAGAGTCACCAGGTCTTTCTCTCCGAATCCTCGAACTCTAGCACGTAACAATACGTTAATAGTTATATAATTTAAAAGTAACATTGTCCTACAAATAGAACAATCCATATTTTAGGACCATCAAATCAAAATATGAAATCCTTTCTATCTCTGTTAGCTACCATTTTCAATAATTTTCGCAGAGGAAATTATTGTTCGCCTTGTGAAAATGAAGCTACTCACGAAAAAATAGCTTGATAGCAATAAAAAAAATGTTCTAGGGAACCCGGACTATTAATGGTCCCGTTAACGAAAACAAAAGACAAAATTTGGCTCATCCGTCAGAGTATAACACAAACGTCAAAACTGTGTACAAGATTTTTTGTTTTTGAAGTTATGCTGCATTATTTTGTTTCTTTTTTTGATGTATCTAATTTTTACCAAATAAAATTTATTACTTTCTTTTGAAATAACACACTATGCCTCTTTTCTTCGATAAAATCTATTTTTTCTAAAACAATGTACCCTACATATTTTCTTTCATAAAGTCTATACTTAAAGTTAGTTACGTATCGAATTTCACGCTTGAACAGTCCAGAGCATCTCAATATGTGCCCAATTGAGTAGACACAATTGTCCTCAGTGAAATAGTTTGGAAAACCAAATTGACTGGCGAAATAGTTAACGAGGTTCAGAGGGATGAGATAAGAAAATGGAAAAAATGGCGACCTTAGCTTCCATTGCAGCAACGACGCGACGTGACGATACGATGTATTTTAGGAAAGAGGCATTAAAAATTGGATTTCTTTTTGAGCCATTTAAAATTCTTCAATGGACAAATATTACGCAAAGGTCGCAGCAACACATACAGTAAAATATATCCGACCAAATTCCGACATGTTGCACAGTGCACACGTCATATCAGAATCATCAGAATATTGTCAGAAAAAGTATGAACTTTTGTTGCCTCAAGCGTTAAACATTACAGTATTTTTCCCCTTTCAATGTGTATCTAGAGTTTTTTTTTTTTTAATTTCTGCCCATTCATTGACTCCAGTTAAAGAGTATTGTCGTCATTGCAGTTTCAGACAATTTTATAAAACTCTAAGGGCCTGTTTTTTTTTTATGCAATAAGGAGGCAAACGAGCAAACGGGTAACCTGAAGGAAAGCAACTTCCGTCACCCATGGACACTCGCAGCATCAGAAGAGCTGCAGGTGCGTTGCCGGCCTTTTAAGGGGTAATAGGGGAGGGTAGGGAAGGAAATAGGGAAGGGTAGGGAAGGGAAAAGGGTAGGGGATTGGGCCTCTGGTAAACTCACTCACTCGACGAAACACAGCGCAAGCGCTGTTTCACGCCGATTTTCTGTGAGGACGTGGTATTTCTCCGGTCGAGCCGGCCCATTCGTGCCGTAGCATGGCTCTCCCACGTCAAGAACTTGTTTCACTACTTTCTGATAAAGTGCCGAATAGGCTATTCACAACTTTTTTGACATAGTCTCCATACTTTATCTGTCAAGTTAA
Source organism: Lysandra bellargus (assembly GCA_905333045.1). Classification (NCBI taxonomy): domain Eukaryota; kingdom Metazoa; phylum Arthropoda; class Insecta; order Lepidoptera; family Lycaenidae; genus Lysandra; species Lysandra bellargus. The sequence continues at coordinate 6,787,579 of HG995335.1, read as the reverse complement.
GTGGTGAAAAGCCTATTCGGTACTGATCAGGAAGTAGTGAAACATGCCCTAAGGGTGAATTTAGACCGCAACGCGACGCGTACGAGTACTGAATTGACAGGTTTCAATTGATTGAGACGTCTTGCAAATCTGTCAAGTCCATACAAATTGAGAAATATTGCATCTACGCGTCGCGTTGCGGTCTAAAGTACCCCGCAAACGATCAAATTGTTTGTCAAATTTTACGTGTTTGTCAAACAGTTTGATAGTGTGCAGCTTTGTTTGAAGTGTTTGTCAAACAAACTACGTGCTTGACCTGTTTGAAAAAAAATTGGATTTGCGTAGCGTTTGACAAACGTGTTTAAGCGTGTTGCGCTGTATTTGTCAAACAAGATCTCATGATCTCAAACCGATTCTAGCTAATTGTTTGAGAAACTTGTTTGATGCACGTTTGATCGTCTACGCTGCTGTTTGATGAAAACGTAAATTACATCAAACATGTTTGTCAAACAAATTTGTAATGTGTTTGCGGGGTACTTAAATTGACCCAAATATCACGAATTTTTTTTTTTTAAGTTCTGTCGTTATGTCAATAATAAATCATTGCTTTATCTAGTCTAAACCATTGGAGCCGAAGCTCGGCTAAAATGTTTGTGCTTAGAGATCAACTACGATAACATGGCGCGCCCCTCCAAATGACTATTTCAATGTGTGTAGCCACATCCTTATGAAAGAGTTTGTATGTAGTAAATATTCAACCAATCACAGTACACGTGCCACTTATTACCAAGATTTGTTGGTGAACTAATCATAACTAGCCGACCGCGCAAGACAACGCACTTCAAACGTTTTGACAACGCACTTCAAACGTCTTGAATTTTGGAGGGGCGCGCCATGTTATCGTAGTTGATCTCTACGGCCCGTATAAATAGTTGGCTCTCATCAGTAAGAGAGCGCTTAAAATGTGTTTTAAGCTGCTATCCTTATTAATAAACCTCACTTGGGTACAGCGTTTGAGTGCCTTGGATCAAGTGAGTGAGCACGTATTAATAAACCAAAATCTTGCACTCAACTGTGCTGTCAAACTGTCGCTTGAGCGGGCGACGTATTAATAAACGAAATCTTGCACTCAAGTGTACTGTAAAACTGTTGCTTGAGTGGCTAATTCTTGAGTGTGGGCAGACCTTGACTTAAGCGCGCTCAGCGATACCAATTTAGGGATTTTTTCCACAATTAGGAGAAAATACCATCTTAGGGATACCATCGTAGGGATTTTTCCCACAATTAGAAGATAAAAAAACTTATTTTACGAGTTTTTTCTGGGATATTGAACGCTTACTTTTAAACATAAAATTAATATACCAAGCTGTTAAGTGCGTAAATCTATTTAAAACGAATTTACAGTGTATAATATATTTTGACCTTATTTCGAGGTAAGGGTAGTCATCACTTTACATTATTCTATTCTATTCACTAATAAATACAATACATACAATAAAATATTTAAGTTAAGAAATTACAGGTTTAATGCCAACGTAAGGTTATATTCATAATATATTGCCTAATGCCTTCGTCATCAGTAGATGAATTAGTAAGATTGACTTGCTCTGTGCTGAAAAGTCAGTTTCTAACTAATATAGTCCAAAAGACACAATTGGGATGGATTTTATTTGATAAATTCTTTAATCTTTTCAAACACCGCAAGTTAAGTATAAGGTAGGGATTATAAAAAACAAAATACTCTTTTACTTAATCATTAGGTATCTTTATTTTTGCGCCAAATAGCGTCTTGAGAGTTGAGATGAATTTTGAGAGCCAACTATTTATACGGGCCTACGTATGCACGTAATTTACATGCAGGTAGGTAAGGTAAAGAAAACTAGATCGTGCCCCGGCCCATACCGCGCGGATCAAAAGTTACATTATCGGGAAATTCAGACTCCACGTGTGTTTTAGTTTTAGGGATTATTTTACATAATTTTACTTCATACCGGCATGATTCCAATAACTCAATCCATACTACTATTGTAAATCGAAAGTACTGTCTGTAACCTTTTCATATTAAACCGCTGAGCTGATTTTGATGAAATTTGGTAGTGAGATACTTTGAGACCCGGGAAAGGATATAGGATACATTTTTTACCAGAAAAATTTACGGTTCCCAAGCGATTCACGAATTTTACGCAACGGGGTGGCGGGCGTCATCTAGTTTAACCGAACGCCTAGACGAGCAATTTTATTATTAAAACTTATTAATCGGGACCTAACGCGACTTATTTAAATAGTAATGCTACTACGAGTACATACTTTTTCTCGACGTTTCGGCCGTGTTGCAACGGCCGTGGTCACGAGGGGACTACAACCGTTGCATTACTATTTAAATAAATCGCGTTAAATCCCGATTAATAAGTTTTAATTGTAATGCAACGCGAAAGTTTAAAAAGAGCAATTTTATTGTCAATATCACATATTACGTGATATTATTGACCGTCTAGGGTTGATATTGAACATAGCACGCCTTCAATCTAATTGTCAAATAAACTGTTCAATAAAATTTAAGCGTGATATTGACAATGATGTTGCTCGTCTTGGGGCCGGTTATTATATCCATGGAAATACAATACTATGGAAACGTAACGTACATCTATTTTGTTCGTAACGTACATCTATTTTGTTTTCTTGTCCACACACAAAAATGAAGCAATGGCAAGAAAACACATTCGTACAGTACGTTTCTTTGCGAGTGACAAGACCAAAATGAGGATAATGATAATAGCTATCTGCCTATGAACCTGTGGCGGTACCCACAATTCGCCTAACATTCCTGCATCGCGCTATCGAAGTTTTCTAAGCGCGTCGGTATATATACGACAGCTGAAATGTATCACGTGGGCTTCGGCCTGACCGGGCATACCACCTCGCTCGGTCGGAAGATCTTCCTTTGGCCTCCACACTTAAATCCCACATTGGTGACCCTCGACAGAACACGCCTCCTTCATCATCACTCAACACCCCTCCGCACCGCGCCAGCCAGCATCGCCTCATCGGGTACCTCGTCCACTAGCCGCAATGTACCGCGGCCTGGGCGACTCCGCATCGGCATCATCGGGCTTTCTCACTACACCGACCGGTCAGCAAGCAGAGCACATCTCTCCTGGTCAGCACGTAGCATCGGCCCCGCACGGCAGCTATCCGACTCACTGGATCCCGTGCAGCAGCTTCACAGTTCCGACTCACTGGGACTCACTGCAACAGTTCCGACTCACTGGAACTCACTGGCACTGGCGACTCAAGCGACAAGACTTCAAGATTCGACCTCCGGTCTTCGGGGGGGAGTGATGTGACGGTACCCACAATTCACCTAACATTCCTGCATCGCGCTATCGAAGTTTTCTAAGCGCGTCGGTATATATACGACAGCTGAAATGTATCACGTGGGCTTCGGCCTGACCGAGCATAACACCTCGCTCGGTCGGAAGATCTTCCTTTGGCCGCCACGCATATTTCCCACAAACCTATTCCTTTATGCTACGTTTTGATGCTTGCCGAGCCACGGCAAGCCTCCACAAGCCACAAGCCTCCACAAATCTCGCTTTGCATTTGTAAGTCGTTTTAACGCTCGTGAACGCGTCAGTGTATTACGTACATGCCCTTTGATCTCTGTCCAAAAACCGACACTACTCCCGATCGTCTACAAGCGTCCGCAAGCTCACGCAAGCCAAGCCATTTCACCTGTTTTCACGCTCGGGCTTGTGGAGGCTTGCCGTGGCTCGGCAAGCATCAAAACGTAGCATTATAGTACACTAGATGATGCCCACAACTCCGTTGCACCAAAATTGGTTTATGGGAACTGTACATTTTTCTGGGATAAAAAGTATCCTATATCCTTTCCCGGGACTAAAGGTATCTCCATGCCAAATTTCAGAAAATCGGTTCAGCGGTTTGGACGTGAAGAGGTAACAGACAGACAGACACACTTTCGCATTTATAATATAAGTATGGATGTACGGTTCCCATGATACTTTGCGCGATCTTCTAGTGAGATACATTTCAAAGTAGTAGGGGGGAGCCCAAAAGGGGATTTCACGACATGCTTGAGCGTGTCAGATTAAGCTTATATAGGCTTCCGACATGTATCTAGTTATAATGGTTTAGAAATCAGATTTCTCATGTGGTGGATTAAAAAAGTTATTTTCTCAGAACAGGAAAATAAGGTTATTTTCGTACATTGGAATGTCATCGGATCTGTCAGATTAAACATGTCAGGAATATTTAGTATACCCCAAAGAAGATTACACATAAAGCACTGACGATTTAAAGTTGAGCCTGTAGGAACATTTTAAAATATACTACCTACTAGTTGTCCCGGTGAACTTCATGTCACTTAAAAACCTTCCCTAGACTTCAAGGACTATTTTAAGACTAAAATTAGCAGAATCGGTTCAGTCGTTATCGAGTTATAGCGTTACTAACACAATTGGAAATCCATTTTTGTATATATAGATAAGTAAAGCAAAGTAAGTTTTCAAACACTGCCGACGTAAATATTCCGAGAATATTACGTTACGATAACGTAAACAAGCTCAATTTTCTTTGAACTTTACTTTAATTAGCTAATTAGTTGACTACCGATAATGCCGATCAAAGAAAACGTCATAGAATAAGAATATCAGTATTTCCACTTCCAGAAAAAAAAAATGAATCATGGCGAGTTTTTCGAAAGTCGTATTTGTTATCCACTATTGTGAAATCATAATTAAGTGTATAAAGAAGCAACTACCGACAGTTGCTTAAAGTTGCAAAATCACTTAATATTTTTCTATAAGATACGTAACAAGGCCAAAATGTTTCCCTTTATAAAAATACTGACACTACTATGAATAAATATGTTTCAATTAAATTTTTTTTAGAAAAGCTAGAATGATAAAGCTAATGATGAAACTACTGCTAAGAAAAAAACTATATCAAACTCGGTCCACCCGTTTTAATGCCACCATGCCACGGACAAACACACCCACACATATTCACACACACAGATTTACCGTTGCAACTGTCCTGTATTCTGTACCTTTTTGACAGACTTCAAAAAAAGGAGGTTATCAATTAGACGCGTATTTATGTAATATTTCCAGAACTACCCAATTTTCGAATATATTAGTCTACATCAGCGTCTGAACAAATGCGGCAAATTTCAAAAGTGTATGTATGTATGTTTTCATGTTTGTGTTTGGATATCTCTGGAATTACTATTCCGATTTCAGTAATTCTTTTTTTTTTTTGTTCAACTCAGGGAACAGTGTAAGTTTCATCGAAATTGGTTCAGTTGTTTTGAAGATAGGGAGTTTTCTTTCTCAATTACGTACAATTAAGAAGTAGGTTTTATCTTTTTATTTAAAATACAGTTAAAACAGTTATTATTAGTACTCCTCGTTTTTTGTCGGGGTTAATAAAATAAGCTTACTAATTGTTCTATCCTGTAAACCAATAAGATGTTTAATCAGAGGCACAATCAGATTTAATTCGCTTGTTTAATCGACGCCGCGGTTTGCGGCGGGCGGTAATCCATTTTTTAATTAATAACATCATAATCCTATAATTGAAATGTTATTTAATAGAATTAAGGGATGTTGCTTCGTAAAACCCATTAAAAGGTCTGCGGTTTGCCGCTCGGTTCGGTTCTCTCGGGGGTGAAAATTTAGTTGCTACTCCCTTGTTATAAAAAGAAACTATGTATACAGACGTTATTGTTACAAAATATTACCCGTTTATATGTTTTGGACACGAAACACTAAAAACAGATTTTTCAATTTTTTACCGGAGAACGCAAAAGGGGATAGCTTGTATGATAGAAATACTTTCATGCGGGCGAAACCGCTGAAAATTGCTAGTCCATACAAAGTCTGTATATTACTTCCTAACGCCCGAACCGCTGAAACGATTTTGTTGAAATTTTGTATGGACTTTGAGTTCCGGGAAAGGATACAGAATACTTTTTATCGCGCAAAAATGTAAGGTGATATCCCGATCCCGTGTAATAAACGAATTTTGGCGCAATGATCTGCAGGCGTTATCCAGTCTAGTAAATAGTATAAGAATATAAATCATACCGTTAGGGCGTCCCAAATGCTGTAAGTGATTGTGGCGAACGATTCCCGTACGTGACGCTAATCTCTGGACCAGCTTAGTAAGACCCGTGACCTTTGGCCAACTGTCAACCCTTTTAGGAAAAAACCATTTTTGGATTTGTGGGATTTGAAAGCTTTTCGAATTCATTATTCACATAAAATATATTTTGTGTATGATTCTACTGCAGTTTTTTTTTTTTTTATTAAGTATATATTATATTATTTTATTTATTAATTTAACTCAGGCATCTTGGCCCATGTTATAAATACCTTATAGACTAACATGTACATACAATTATTACTAAAAACTAACACTAAACACATATTGTCTGCGACGTGGGGCGCGACGTGTTCGGAAGTCGTCCTCGGAACCTCCTGTAGACGACTCCAATCCTATTACATAAAGATAAGTTTTTATTTAGGTAAAAAAATTATTATTGTAGTCAAAGTAAAAACTGTCAAAATAACTCTCCGCTCAACGAAAACTCCCTTTTTAGATTATTATAAGATATTTTTTTTTCGAGTGAACTATTATTTTTCTTCCTAAACGTCTTTTGCATTGAATCATACAAATAAAATATCTGTAATTGATTTTGCCATATCTACACTGGAAATATCACTTAACGTAAGGGACATTTTGGCGAAAATGAGTTATATATATCATTGGATTCAGAATTTCGAGCTCTATCGTTTGGCACACTTGAAATTCTTCTATCGTTAAAAAAATGTCCCTTACAGTACAGATTTTTTAAAGTCAAGACAGGTTTTTTCCTAAAAAAATTGATTTAACGGACGTAAATATTTTTATGTGTTAAAAAAAATAACGTAAATGCTTTTAAAATAGAATTCAGTCCCTTACGTTAATCTTTAGCTTAGTAAATTATCTTAACATGTCCTTTACGTTAAGAATTGATACATAATAACTGTCGTAGCTTCACCAAAATTTGTCCCTTACCTTAATCTTAGATATCATTTTTCAAGTAAGAAGATAATTTTTGGCACCTACTCAAAAAGTATTATCCGTAAAAGTTTAAGGTTTTCTATAAAGTTTTAGTGTTTTAGCTAAATATTTAGCCTTTAGGTACACACATGTAAAGCGGTCAATTGTATATAGCTAGCATTATGGATGACAATACTCTCCTCGGTCTGCAAATGAAATCGAGATGCAAGAACTGTTTTAGAGAATGAAGCAAATGATCAATAACTTGGGCCTCTCAATTAATAATAAAATGTTTCATCATAATAAAATGTCTCTTGAGTACGGTTAGATTATTATGTTGCATGACTGTGATTAATTATTACTTAATAAATAATGTTTATTTTTTTAATCATTCATTTTATTGTGTATTTTTTATACCCTTTCACAAATAAAACCATTTTAGCGATCAGAATTTACATAGAATAAAGTTTTAATTACACTTGGTACCAGCACTCTTTCCAAGAACAAGGTTTCATTTGTATATATGACACACATTTGTACAGTAATTTCCGCAATAAATGGTCAAATGTGCATATATAAACTGCTACTTTTTAAAATAAAGGGTATTAATTTATTATTGTGATTAAAATCAATGCATAATAATATTTTTTTTTTTTGTTTATTATAAGAATCAAGTTTAAAGAACTACTGAAAAAAAAGTTATAGCCAAATTTGTTTATGACAAACTTTATATCGCTCTCCTGTAAAGTAGAGATTTTGCAAATGTGACTTTGTTCTTTGCATAGGTCGAAATAAGCAAATTTTTTAATGTAAGGGACGTTTTCTAAACGCGTAAATTTACGAAAATACTTTTTTATAGTTATATAGCCGACAAAATTCTAAGAAACTTTGCCACAAACACCTTTAAGAGTCCGTATACGAAATTTTGCCGATTTCGCTCATTTAACAGACGTGATTTAACAGTTGAAATACAGTATTTCTATAAGTTTTAATGCACAACATGTAAGATCATTTCAATTATAATATAGTGTTGGAGCTAGATTTTTTATTTTTTTTAAGTATCTTTAAATAATCCAACTCAAACCCGCAACAGTTTTGTGATTTTTGCTGTAAAAGGTTTAGAATATCACCTTTTTATGGATTGTATTGACGTCTTAACGGTATGAAAAAAATACAACGTACTGTTGAGAAAGTCGTCTATAAAGTGTTGGAATTACTTTTTACCATTTCAATATAAAAAAAACCCTTTAAAAACAGAAAACCTCTATCTGCCCGCTATTTTGGCGATCGTCCTTTTTCACCTGGCATATGAAAGACGGGCGTGAGTGTGAAGAGAGCAGTAAAAAAGAGAGGACGGGCTCTTAAGATCGGACTAAATGATAAAAAGTTACAGACGAATTTGTAAAAAAAAAGTTGTTTTTTCGCTCTCCTGAAAAGTCGTGTTTTGTCCCTTACATTAAGTGATATTTCCGGTGTCGATATTTTTATATTATCGTCTTTTAAGATAAATACCATGCTATTATCATGTATGACAAGCTTTTAATAAAATGGGTACCCTAAAATTAACTATTTTAGCAAATAACAAAAGTAACCTGTGGTTGTAAACGTTATAGAAATAGCCTCTGAGTGTTGGCGCTATTATATAACGACATTGTGCGAGTGTTGCCAGACGCAATTTCCGCCGTCGTGTGTAAAGACTTCCGCTGCTCTTTTCCTGCGTGTTGTTGGCGCAAAAATTTATTCTATTTTGTGTCAGCATCATCATCAGTATCGCCTATCATAGAATATCATAAACATAAAATATACTATTATAAGTTTATGTAGAATATTGTACTATCAGAGAAGTTGATTCTTTGAGGTTGTTTGGTAAAATGAGGTTTTTTTTTGAAAAACTTGTCAAAAACCTTTGTAAAAAAACCTTGGTCGTTTTGTTTCTCATAAACAAAAAAAACCAAGCATTATTGCCACTTATTTGGCTATGTAAAAAAACTATTAACTTACATTGCCTACTTCAGGTTTCCGAAAATAAAACACCGTAAATTCCAATCCATTTAGTCACTGTTAGTACAAATTCAATCAATACGAAATTAACATTTAAAATATTCCGCGGAATACCCTATGGGCACAATTTACATTTAAATAATGAATTGTTAAAGAAGCCCTAATGTTATAAAGGAGATAAGGAAATCTTTTTATTTCAGTGGTCGAAAATCCTTTAAAACTGCTAACAATGGTCTTTAGAATCGTGGACAAAAGCGGACCATACATTTGGGACATGGCCGATGTGGCTTTGACAACTTACTTTTTCCATTAAATTTTTAGTACGGAAATTAAATTCGTCCGTCGCTTCCCGCTGACTCAGAAATACATTTTTATTTGCGATGGGTAAATATTTGTGAGGTCCTGGCGCGTTTTGGTGACGTATTTCAATTACGTAGGTTACACGATCAATTTTTCATCAATCTTGTAAAGATTGACGGAAAATTGATCGTTTAAGGCATCCATTATACGGTAGGTTTTGCTGCCAGTTTTACCACAGTCATGACTGTGATTGTTGAATAACCTACCGTGTAATGCAGTGAATTGACGAAAATCTGGATATCTTGATTTTTGCTTCATGCAACCATCAGTCACGAATTTTGAGTGAGTGTTGTCACATAGCTGACAAAATAGGAAAAAAATTAGAAACGTATACCTTTGAAAATTTTGGCTTTGACTGACATAAAACTGAAGAGAATGGAGTGACCGTCTAATACCATTCGTCAGTCCATCAGTCACCATCAGTCGAATATAATTCATGATTGACAGAATTGACTGTCGCTTGCATGATCGTGTAATGGATGCCTATCTCACGGATTGATGGACTGGTCATATTTTTAATATGAACTTTTTATAACCATCAATATTATTCCGTCAATCAGATTAATGGATCAGATTGATTAAAAATTGATCATCTAACCTACGTAAGCTTCATCGATTTGATTTCTAAATAATTTGGGTATATTACTAATAATATTATAAATACGAAAGTGTGTCTGTCTGTCTGTTAACTCTTCACGCCTAAACCGCTGAATCGACTTTGCATGGTATGGAGATACTTTGAGTCCCGGAAAAGGACATATAATTATAATTTTTACCGTGGAAAAATGTATGACTCCTGCGATACACGCATTTTGGCGCAACGGAGTTGCAGCCATCCAATAGTTAATATTATAAATAGGAAAATGTGTTTGTCTGTTGTTTTTTACGTCAACCCAGTTTGATGAAAGTGTCAAATTGAAAAACACACAATATATATTTTGATTGAGAAAGCTTTGAGTCTGCAGAAATGACATAGGATTGTGATTAGTAGTCCTTAGTGTGTTAAACCGTAAACGTGTTTCTTATGTGTGCATATAAATGCGACGTGTATAGTTTAACATTTACTTCGTTTGTAAAATTGCGTATACAGGGTGTAACAAAATTAAGTGATAATATGTGCGAGTTCGCTGTGAAAGCGGCAGTGCTGAAAGAGTAACTTTTTTATGGAAAAATTGTAACACGGGAGCGCTTGTACATAAAAATCAGAAAAATGTTGCTCTTTTGGCGCTGCTACTTCAACAGTGATATCCTATATAAGGGACACAATATGAGTATATTGTGTCCCTTATATATGTGTGGTAGGCACCTGAGTGATTATACATATGTGTGAGTACTCATATTATGTATAATCACTTAGGTGCCTACCACACGTGCATGCTTGACCACAGTTTTGCTGGCGCATGCTTCTCGCATGAAAAGACGGAAGAGTGACATATCTACCACACGGGACAGCTGTTATGCATGAGCAAGCCACATTCTTGCCGAGATCGACGGCGTATAACAAAAAACTTAGCTTGAACACTGAACGTCCAACCATACGCGCCGACAAGTTTGTACACGAAGGCTTGCGCATGCCAGAATTTCAAGCAAGTTTTAAAAATCGACAACCCAAACTTACGGGCTTGCGCATACTACCGTTTTACCAACTACACGCACAATGTTCAGTGTATAAGCCGGCATGCGCAGGCAAAACTTTAGTCAAGCATGCACGTGTGGTAGGCGCCTTAGTTTTGTTACACTTTGCATAGGTTTTTTAAAGTAACTTCGGAACCATAACTATTGTACAAATTATAGCAATAAGCTCTATCTCTCACTTAATTTACTTAAAAGCGAACTAGTCCAATGCAACTGAACATTCAATAGGAGTTAATGTTTAGTAGAGTTCTAGTAAGCTTAAGATAGACGATTAGGATCATTTTAATTACATGTTGCATTTCTCTAAGTACTTAGTACGCTCACAGATCGAAAACGCTCAGTGAGTGAAAAAATAGCTCATAATGCGTTGTGGTCACAGTAAAAAATCCACAACGTGAAATTCGTGTTATGGCTCTAATGAAAACGCTCACCGGGCGTTGTGGCAATAACGGAAAGACTAAAATATAGGTAAACTAGTAGACCTGGATCCCAAAAGGATAAGACATAACTTACTTTCTGATGGATGAAACCATAGGTTCTTGGTAGTGCCTCGTGAACTTAGAATACCTGCGAATTTGTGTAGCTCTAAGTGTGACCCCTGGTCAGGTACCAGGTACCAAATTGGACAAAAAATGAGTCTTACTTTACTTATTTTCTGATGGCTAATAATTTATATATAATTTGTAGATTATTGTTCTGAACAAGTATCATGTAGTGTAAGACTTAACAAATTCGAAGGTATTCTAAGTACATAAGGACCTACTAAGAACCTAAGGTTTCATCCATATTGTGATATGTCATAATATGTGTTATCGCTCTGGGATCTGGGTCTAACAGGTAGGCACTTGATTAGGTATATGACCAAAAATACTCAAGTGTATCCATACTTTAATAATATTCACTACATGTTACAAAGGGAAGGTACAGTCTGGATATGGACAGACAGACAGACGGACAGACTGAAATGTCTTTGATACCGGGTCCCGTTTTTACCCTTTGGGTATGGAAAGAGGGGAAATTTATCCATATTTGTTATTATACTATGCAGTATGCTGACACGGACAAAGTCGCGGGCAACAGCTAGTAGAAAATAAATTCTTGCAATATCGTATTGTTTTCTAAGGTGTTATATTAATTTATAAAATAAAAATTAACACCTTTGAAAAAAAAATAGCAACAAAGTTATTTTTAAAACGTCTGATAATAGTTTTGGTCATTGAAAAGTGTCTTACACTACATGATAATTGTTCAGAACAATAATCTACAAATTATATATAAATATTAGCCATCAGAAAATAAGTAAAGTAAGACTCATTTTTTGTCCACTTTGGTACCTGGTACCTGACCAGGGGTCACACTTAGAGCTACACAAATTCGCAGGTATTCTAAGTTCACGAGGGACTACCAAGAACCTATGGTTTCATCCATCAGAAAGTAAGTTATGTCTTATCCTTTTGGGATCCAGGTCTATAGTATCTTGGCTGACATGTATATTCAATCTTAACGCGTTGTGGCAATGAAAAAAAGCCAATACGTGTAATGTGTATGGAATATCATTGATTACGTACACTACTTTTTGAACTGCTAAAACCTCTGAAATTTTTGCTTTGTCTGTCGAGTGACTATTCTTACTTACCAGATAGACAAAATATTATAATTATAGCGTATCCATATGCATGAGTGGGGTATCACAATCTGAATAGTTTGTGATATCGCGATTTTTTGGATATAAAAATTTAAGTATCTACGTCATATACAAGAAAATATAGAACCTCCTTTTTTGGAAGTCGGTTAGTAAAATACATAAAGATAGCTTGAAAAAGGTTGAATCTGATACTCTCCTAATGAACCGGGGTCACGTTCGCCAATAAAAACAAAACACTGGCGTTTCAATTAACAACTTCGTTTCATTTACATAAACTAAAAGAACTCAAAACAATTCCATTAGCAGAATATTTTTATATATTTTAAATTGAAAAATGAGAAGTGATGCAAACAATTCAAAATGCAACGGCATTTAATAAACGTAATTTCTAGGGATTCTTACTCAATTAATGTATGAGCTCGAATTTTTAATGATAACAGGGGTTCGAGTACTTTAAAAGTTTCAATATTGTTTTATTATTTTGATCTAACAGTTAACTATAAACTTGATCAAATTGAGGTGTTTTTATGTGGCATTTGAATTATTACAATTGTAGCTATAACGTAATCTCAAGTTTGGATAGGACAGCACAGACTGATCAGTGATCACCTTATTGTCTGACAAGTAAGATGATCCATGCGTCGGATGGACATGTAAGGTGGTTCTGTGCCTGATCTATCGCCAGTCATGTCGGTTATTAAAGAGGAAAGAGTGCTTTTGTATACACTTGAACAACTATAAAATCACTCCTGCGTAACTGGCCCGGTTTCTATTAAACTTGCCACCGTCACCAAAACCATTGCGCGGTATTATGATTAGTATTAACATAATTTTCAGCAAATCCAATAAGGGATGATGCATTAAGGTACAAGCTGGAAGCTGACTGAATGAAGTTGCCGCTGTAGACGACGTGTCGTCGCGACACTACTGGTTTCTATGTGTTTCTATGAATAAGTGTCGCTAGCTTCGTGTCGTTAGCTGCGCAGGGTATTTCATAGAAATACATACAAACCAGTAGTGTCGCGACGACACGTCGTCTGCGGTTGCTTCATGTCGCCCGCTGCCAACCGGCACCTCTAAAAGCAGCTAATAGGTTGAGAAATTGCGCACGTAGACATCCTTTGTCAAACTCTTAATTTATTTATCGGAGAGACCTAATACTCGTACGAATTAATATGTAAGACACTCAGTTTCGATATTGCTAATTAAGTTATAACCACTTGAATGATGGTGCAGACGAGACACAATTCCGATCACACACACGACATAATAATATTATTATTTTCTTGGGTCTCCACACACGTACGTTAAAGTCGGTTCACATTGCAACGTTATGAAGGCGATGCAATTTATTTTTAATGAGCTATTTAAGATTGGAACTCAACTCGATACCACTACATTTCTGTAGTGGTGTTCATTGCCAGATGTCTGTCAATTGATTTGCAAAATTTTTGGGTAAATGAATTTTAGTTTTGAATGACAAATTACAAATGTAATGCAATACATACCGGTTCGGTTGGTTAGGGTCATTTTAGAGGAATTTCCGTGATTTACGTTTACTAAAGTAAACAGACATGTCGCATATGTCGCCGGTCTGCACGAAACCTAATTCAAACTCTATCATCACTCAACTCGATGAAAGTAATTTACATAGAAATCTCCATTTTGATTACACATGTCTTATTCTAGTATGGTCGCAAATAATTTCCTCTGGGCCATATTGTGATACGGTTGAAAACTGCTATATTATAATTACAAAAGTTTTACTCCACATCAGCTATGTTCTATCCATACTAATATTATGAATAAAAAGTGTGTCTGTCTGTGTGTCAGTCTGTCTGTCAGACACGCGTTCACGCCCAAACTGCTAAACCGATTTTGCTGTTATAGAAGCTCGCACAGGGCGCAAAAAGGCTATTTACGGCACTGCATCTAGTTAATAATAATTTAACGTAAGCGAACAAATATTACTTCTTTTATTTAACAAGCGATAGAGGGTAATGCTTGCTCATCAAATATAGCCATTTTGAGGTTACAAAAGTAATTCAGATATTACGTGAGCCCATTCACGAATAATAGAAGAGCTTTGGCTAACGATCAACACAATACAAAATACAGAAAAGATGTAATGATGAGGGAAAATACTTATTCAAGATACTTTTAGGTTATTGTTTAAATATTACAAATACATACAAACAATCAACAAAACATTAATATTTATAATTAACTAAATAACACCCGCAAATCCGTTGCACCAAAACTCGTTTATCGTGCGTAACCGTACATTTTTCCGGGACAAAAAGTGTCGTATATCCTTTTCCGGGACTTAAAGTATATCCATGCCTTTCAGCAAAATCAGTTCAGTGGTTTAACCGTGAAGAGGTAACAGACAGACCGACACACTTTTGCATTTATAACACGACTGACACGAGATCAGGCACAGAACCGACTTTTTACGTGTCCTTCCAGAGCATGGCAGTTAGACAATAAAGTGATGTATCTGCCCGTGTTATTCTTACTAAACTTAGAAAAACATTCTTCCAACGCGGAAATCGAACTCTTGACAAGTCAAGAGCTACGCTCTTAACCCCTGGACTACGAAGGCGCTAATTTATTAAGGGGGCGACTAACCCAAAATTGTCGATTTTATAATTCAGTTTTATACTTGCAAATTAGCCTTGAATTGTTTTATTTTTAAACATAGATACTACATTATATTTCCGAGGATCTGACCTAGCGGAAATAGAACATCTTAAATTTTTCTCTAGGCATAGAAAAAAATCACAAAGATGCATCAAATTTTCACGATTTTTTTAAATATATTGCCGTAACCGTGCACTAAGTTAACATTTTGACACATTGTTAAAATTCTATCATTGAGAAACTGACCTGGCGGATTTTTAAAATGTTGTACATTTATCGAGTTATTAGGGAAAAACTAACTTGGCGATGAATCCGCGTCGTCCTTTTTCACCTGGCTTATGAAAGACGGGCGTGAGTGTGAAGAGAGAAGGACGGTGTTTGATTTTTTGCCTTAGTCGCCCTCTTAAACAAAAAGTCATAAGTATAATAATTATTATAGTAGCTAAAACAATGCTAACTTTTCTTCAAAGCGAAGCCGCGGGTAGCAACTATTTATGAAAAATTGAATCCGCTTTACCTCAGATGTTATCATTATTAATAGTCGCCTGCTGATAGCTGCGGAAAGGGGTTAGCCGGTTCCATTAATCAAAATATTTTCTGTTATGATTATTTTGAATGTCAGGTTCAGCGCAGACCCCATGCTGGCATGTCTTTTGATGTATGATGTATATTATATAACATATTATGTGTTCGATTATAACAATGTATGAAAAAATTGAAATTGGTACAAATAAATTATACTAAAATTAAATACGATAAAATTGAGTCGAACCAAATCAAACAGGACAAATCCAAAACGAATGTTGAACCCAATTTTTTTCGAATTTTACATTTTTTTTGTACGCACGCGTGAATAAGTTACGGCCCTCAGATATATATTATTTTGAAGATTACTTAATTTTATTTCAATGAAGATTTTGACAGAAAATGTATGAAATTAATATTAAAATCTCAATGAAATTTAATCAATATTACTAACAACGCGGCAGTCAGCCTTATAAAAGTTGAGAATTTCATCATAATAAAACTTAGCATTATAAAGGTTTCTTTGCACGTTCCATTCATTACCTGTGTGGTAACGTTGTTAGCATTACGTATTCCTTTGAAAACACGTGTCATTTATTTCTGCGGTGCTGGGAATGGGGTACGCGTGACAAGACGTACATTTAAAAAAGAGTTTTTAAGAACTTTTTGGAACACGGACGTTAATTTGTAAGGTTTTTCGCAACAACAAATAAGACTAACGCAAAATCGTAAACTTTTCGTGATGTTAAACTATACTTTGTCCTTTCTATGATTCAAAATATCACTAAACTAAATAACAATCAAATCGGGTTGTAGCCCGGTCTAATTAGACGCAAAAAAATCGAAATCTCGGAATAATTCGCATAGAGCTGAAAATTGGTAGAGACGTTAAATACACCATTACAAATAAAACCTCAAAAGTCCTCGGTGATCCTCCTTGTGCAAAAAATTTTATTCAAAATCTGAAAAACGAAATAGCCTATGTCCACGTGGCCTATTCTATATCTGTGCCAAATAACATAAAAATTGCTTCATCCGTTTGTGAGATAAGCTCCTTCATATAATTTTCCCCGTTTTTTCCCATTTTCCTCTGTTTCTTTGCTCCCATTGGTGGCAACGTGATGTTATATAGATCAAGTCTTCCTCGATAAATAAGACTATCCAACAAAAAAACGAAATCTTCAATTCTAAGCAGTAGTTCCACAAATTCTTTAGTTTTATAATATAAGTATTAGATATGATTTTCCCAAACTTTAGGCCCGCCATTTATAAGGAATGTTAAGTCGTATGAAAAAAGTGTCTGAATATTTTTTGTAGAGAATTCTATGATCTACACTCTTGCCCTACCCATTTTTGCGATAAAATGTACAGTTTGGAAAAAAAGCAGGAAAAACCTCATTTTCATACCTTTGACCTTGATTAAAAATTTTTGCACAAGGAGGATCGCCGGTAAATTTTGAGGTTTTATTTGTAATGGTGTATTTAAAGCCTCTACCAATTTTCAGCTCTATGCGAATTATTCCGAAGTCGAATATTTAATTTTCCTGGGCTATTAGTGGCAAAGCATGCATTATCTACATCTACACTTCCATACTGCTATTATATAAAAGAGAAAAGATTTGTGTTTTTGTGTGTACATTTTTGATGATAAAATTAAAAACTACCGTGCCGATTTCAAATATTCTTTTATCATTAAAAAGCATAGGCTATATTTATTGCTAGAAAAAATAAGGTATCCTCACTAAAACTTAACCATAATCCATGGTAAAAAGTGCCCTCAAACGTCTTTCGTCACATGCGCTGCGGAAACTATTGATGATAGAATAAAAGTATTCTACATTCTACAATATTAAAGAACATATTAATACCTGCAAAAACTCTACCACCAACATCCAAACTAATCTTGGAAATATTTCAATATTTCTCATAAACACTAAGCATGAACTAGCGGAAAACATTCTAGGAACTCGTTTTAGTAACTTTTAGGGACTGCCATCAATAAAGCATTGACAAGACCACTAATACGTGGTGAAGGTTCGCGTACCCTTGGAACCTCTGCGTGCCTGGTACCCAAACTACAGCCTATAAGGTTGACATTGATGAGGTTAATACTTGGCGAGTAACCCGTCGCCATGTCACTGACTGCGCTAAAATCAGAGGAAGTTTGCGTGTATGTAATATTCGTCTTCAATACGTTTTAAGACGCACACATTGACGGATTTGATCTGATAGTAATGCATTGCAATGCATTTTTTATATTTAATAAATTAGTGTAAACGAAAACCAATTTCATAATAATGTAACCCTTTGTTTTGCCTTTACCGTACTGAAAAGTATTAACATTATGATTATAATATCATAGACATCGATCAAAAACTTCTTTACAAATCACTATTCATTTCGCTTTTTACAAGCAGCGCCAACCTCGTCGGATGAAGTTTTCACCCTACCCACACTCTTTCTACGCACATAATGGCAATAAAAGCTAGAAATAATATTATTTCTAGCTTTTATTGCCTTTTATATCAAAGAAATACAATACTTAAAAAAATGAACTACGCTAAAATAATTTTTACACTTAATCCATCAAGATAGCACGCTAAGGGCTGGCTTACACGTATTAAGTAGATAAGTAGTTAACTAAATTTTAACTTAATTTTAAGTTACTTATTGCATGTAAACACACAATTTAGTAGCAAGTAGTAAGTTAAAATTTAGTTATGTACTAAACGAGGAAATTAGAATTTTGACTATTTTCTGTTAAGTTGGCAGGCGAGGCTTGTCACTTGACAAATTTCGGGCAGACACTTCAAATTAAGTTAAAATTTAGTTACTACTTATCTACTTAATACGTGTATACCAGCCATAAATGCGAAAGTTTAGATGTCTGTTCCTTTTATGCTTGAACGGTGAAACCGATTAAGAAAAAAATTGGTTTGGCATACTTTATACTGTTGCCAAAAAAAGTGGTTATAGGTGTCATTTACTTAATCATTATGAGTACTACATAAGCAAGGACACGCATATGTATATTATCTTGAAAAACGATTTATATTATACCTATCTATGAAACACACCGAGCCAGTTACATTGTAATTTGTAATTGCTATATTTTTGTGTACGTAAAAGGAACCGAAATCAAAACGAGTGTGAGTTAGGTTCCCATAGTGTCTTAATATAAGTATCGATGTCTTACATCTTTTTATATTATAAGCAATCGCGAAAATACTAAAATCAGAATCGGATTTTAGTTCGAAGAAAATATTGCCTTAGAATGGCCTTAGATATTTATAAGGCTTTCATCACTGTGACATTTTCTCTTATTGTCAATACTAGTTTTGCTTTCTTAGTTTTTAGTCTTTGCTCACGTACAGCTATTTATAAGCAGATTATTTTAATAGTTGAAATGAAAATACATTTCATTAAATTCTCTTTGATTTATTTTTATAACTTTCACTATGATTATGTGAAGATATATCTGGGTAGGTATCAATAAATTGGATGTATTCTTTCATATTTTTATAGTTATTTTTACCTAGGTACGGGCTCTCAATGTTAATCTCGTGGCTATATAAAATTAATATATACTTTTTTTCACTTAGGATTAGACAATAATATGTTTAGTTATGACATTTCGGTACATGAGAAAAACTGTATTTATTCTTTACAATCTTGAATTTATTTTTTCGTTGTTGAATTAATTTTGTGTTGATTATTACAAACAAATTACAAGTGTCAAATCGCAAGAAAAAAACGAACGAAAAAATACTTAAAGGGAATTTCAACTCCCTAGATGCACTTTCAATTTATTGTAAATAATATTTTTTCTTGAAACGTTTTCTCACAAAAATAAAGTTTGATTGATGTTATTGTTGTAATTTCTATACAAAGTATTCGAAAAGTTAAATAAAATTTAAAAGTTTTTACCCTTAGCCCTCTGACTCGGTTCAAGTTTCGTTGTACTGTCGACGTGTAATCTTTGTTTTACGCTGCTTTAGTTATTATGATTAATAGTAATAAATCATATTGGTAGTGTTTAACATAAATGACTTTGTGGCAGTTTGGTGCCATTCTCTTATTAACTTGACTTGAAGACTCAATCGTACATTTTGCTGCATTATAAACTATCATATACTTCCGATGATATTATAAATTACCACTACAGTAAATTCTATCTAATTCTATCCATACCAATATTATAAATGCGAAAGTGTGCCTGTCTATATGTCTATCTATTACCTCTTCACGCTCAAACTGCTGCACCGATAATGCTGAAATTTGGTATGGCGATTTTTTTAATCCCGGATTAGGACATAGGATACTTTTGTCCTGATCAAATGTACGGTTCCCGCGCAATAAACGAATTTTGGCGCGACGGCGTTGCGGGCGTCATCTAGTTATTAAAATATTTATGTGTGAAGCAATAACAGACATCTTTCTTATATCTTTAAACGAGCAATTCTTGTATATATAAGTATATATATAATTGGAATCTCGGAATCGGCTCCAACGATTTTCATGAAATTTAGTATATAGGGAGTTTCGGGGGCGATAAATCGATCTAGCTAGGAATTTTTAGAAAATGTCATTTTATTCGTGTTTTATCGAATACCGAGCAAAGCTCGGTCAAATAGCTAGTATACATTCAAAGAAGGATTTAAGTAAGGAAAAGTTGCGTAAAAGATGAACGATACTACTACGACCTTGCTATTGTCCTTAACTTATTGAAATTTTATTGGACGCAATAAATCAAAAGTTGTGATAGAAATATAATTTACAACAAAACAATCTATTGAACTGAGGCTTAATTCGACAGACAATGGGACGACAAAAGCAGCAGTACTTGCTGGATGCTAACATAAAAGATACTGAGCTGTGATGAGCGCTACAGAATATGGCGATGTACAGAAATGACTGATATAGTCCGGTCGCCGGACAGAAAAATTTGATGAATGACCTTTTTGTTGGTTTTAACTTTTCTTTGTATTTGGCATTTGGCTGTTATAGCATTTGCGTGCAAAAGAGATAAAAAATGATAGTAATATATAAAAAAAGACATAGCAATGTAGGGACGCGCGACGTAGCGCTTAGTCTACAATATGACGTCATAATATGCTACGGCGTAGCATTGAAGCTGAATGCTACGAGTTACAAATATTTTTTTTATTATTTATATTTTATTTATTATTTAGTACTAAAAAGGAGTGTTAATAATAATTTAACGTAAGCGAACAAATATTACTTCTTTTATTTAACAAGCGATAGAGGGTAATGCTTGCTCATCAAATATAGCCATTTTGAGGTTACAAAAGTAATTCAGATATTACGTGAGCCCATTCACGAATAATAGAAGAGCTTTGGCTAACGATCAACACAATACAAAATACAGAAAAGATGTAATGATGAGGGAAAATACTTATTCAAGATACTTTTAGGTTATTGTTTAAATATTACAAATACATACAAACAATCAACAAAACATTAATATTTATAATTAACTAAATAACACCCGCAAATCCGTTGCACCAAAACTCGTTTATCGTGCGTAACCGTACATTTTTCCGGGACAAAAAGTGTCGTATATCCTTTTCCGGGACTTAAAGTATATCCATGCCTTTCAGCAAAATCAGTTCAGTGGTTTAACCGTGAAGAGGTAACAGACAGACCGACACACTTTTGCATTTATAACACGACTGACACGAGATCAGGCACAGAACCGACTTTTTACGTGTCCTTCCAGAGCATGGCAGTTAGACAATAAAGTGATGTATCTGCCCGTGTTATTCTTACTAAACTTAGAAAAACATTCTTCCAACGCGGAAATCGAACTCTTGACAAGTCAAGAGCTACGCTCTTAACCCCTGGACTACGAAGGCGCTAATTTATTAAGGGGGCGACTAACCCAAAATTGTCGATTTTATAATTCAGTTTTATACTTGCAAATTAGCCTTGAATTGTTTTATTTTTAAACATAGATACTACATTATATTTCCGAGGATCTGACCTAGCGGAAATAGAACATCTTAAATTTTTCTCTAGGCATAGAAAAAAATCACAAAGATGCATCAAATTTTCACGATTTTTTTAAATATATTGCCGTAACCGTGCACTAAGTTAACATTTTGACACATTGTTAAAATTCTATCATTGAGAAACTGACCTGGCGGATTTTTAAAATGTTGTACATTTATCGAGTTATTAGGGAAAAACTAACTTGGCGATGAATCCGCGTCGTCCTTTTTCACCTGGCTTATGAAAGACGGGCGTGAGTGTGAAGAGAGAAGGACGGTGTTTGATTTTTTGCCTTAGTCGCCCTCTTAAACAAAAAGTCATAAGTATAATAATTATTATAGTAGCTAAAACAATGCTAACTTTTCTTCAAAGCGAAGCCGCGGGTAGCAACTATTTATGAAAAATTGAATCCGCTTTACCTCAGATGTTATCATTATTAATAGTCGCCTGCTGATAGCTGCGGAAAGGGGTTAGCCGGTTCCATTAATCAAAATATTTTCTGTTATGATTATTTTGAATGTCAGGTTCAGCGCAGACCCCATGCTGGCATGTCTTTTGATGTATGATGTATATTATATAACATATTATGTGTTCGATTATAACAATGTATGAAAAAATTGAAATTGGTACAAATAAATTATACTAAAATTAAATACGATAAAATTGAGTCGAACCAAATCAAACAGGACAAATCCAAAACGAATGTTGAACCCAATTTTTTTCGAATTTTACATTTTTTTTGTACGCACGCGTGAATAAGTTACGGCCCTCAGATATATATTATTTTGAAGATTACTTAATTTTATTTCAATGAAGATTTTGACAGAAAATGTATGAAATTAATATTAAAATCTCAATGAAATTTAATCAATATTACTAACAACGCGGCAGTCAGCCTTATAAAAGTTGAGAATTTCATCATAATAAAACTTAGCATTATAAAGGTTTCTTTGCACGTTCCATTCATTACCTGTGTGGTAACGTTGTTAGCATTACGTATTCCTTTGAAAACACGTGTCATTTATTTCTGCGGTGCTGGGAATGGGGTACGCGTGACAAGACGTACATTTAAAAAAGAGTTTTTAAGAACTTTTTGGAACACGGACGTTAATTTGTAAGGTTTTTCGCAACAACAAATAAGACTAACGCAAAATCGTAAACTTTTCGTGATGTTAAACTATACTTTGTCCTTTCTATGATTCAAAATATCACTAAACTAAATAACAATCAAATCGGGTTGTAGCCCGGTCTAATTAGACGCAAAAAAATCGAAATCTCGGAATAATTCGCATAGAGCTGAAAATTGGTAGAGACGTTAAATACACCATTACAAATAAAACCTCAAAAGTCCTCGGTGATCCTCCTTGTGCAAAAAATTTTATTCAAAATCTGAAAAACGAAATAGCCTATGTCCACGTGGCCTATTCTATATCTGTGCCAAATAACATAAAAATTGCTTCATCCGTTTGTGAGATAAGCTCCTTCATATAATTTTCCCCGTTTTTTCCCATTTTCCTCTGTTTCTTTGCTCCCATTGGTGGCAACGTGATGTTATATAGATCAAGTCTTCCTCGATAAATAAGACTATCCAACAAAAAAACGAAATCTTCAATTCTAAGCAGTAGTTCCACAAATTCTTTAGTTTTATAATATAAGTATTAGATATGATTTTCCCAAACTTTAGGCCCGCCATTTATAAGGAATGTTAAGTCGTATGAAAAAAGTGTCTGAATATTTTTTGTAGAGAATTCTATGATCTACACTCTTGCCCTACCCATTTTTGCGATAAAATGTACAGTTTGGAAAAAAAGCAGGAAAAACCTCATTTTCATACCTTTGACCTTGATTAAAAATTTTTGCACAAGGAGGATCGCCGGTAAATTTTGAGGTTTTATTTGTAATGGTGTATTTAAAGCCTCTACCAATTTTCAGCTCTATGCGAATTATTCCGAAGTCGAATATTTAATTTTCCTGGGCTATTAGTGGCAAAGCATGCATTATCTACATCTACACTTCCATACTGCTATTATATAAAAGAGAAAAGATTTGTGTTTTTGTGTGTACATTTTTGATGATAAAATTAAAAACTACCGTGCCGATTTCAAATATTCTTTTATCATTAAAAAGCATAGGCTATATTTATTGCTAGAAAAAATAAGGTATCCTCACTAAAACTTAACCATAATCCATGGTAAAAAGTGCCCTCAAACGTCTTTCGTCACATGCGCTGCGGAAACTATTGATGATAGAATAAAAGTATTCTACATTCTACAATATTAAAGAACATATTAATACCTGCAAAAACTCTACCACCAACATCCAAACTAATCTTGGAAATATTTCAATATTTCTCATAAACACTAAGCATGAACTAGCGGAAAACATTCTAGGAACTCGTTTTAGTAACTTTTAGGGACTGCCATCAATAAAGCATTGACAAGACCACTAATACGTGGTGAAGGTTCGCGTACCCTTGGAACCTCTGCGTGCCTGGTACCCAAACTACAGCCTATAAGGTTGACATTGATGAGGTTAATACTTGGCGAGTAACCCGTCGCCATGTCACTGACTGCGCTAAAATCAGAGGAAGTTTGCGTGTATGTAATATTCGTCTTCAATACGTTTTAAGACGCACACATTGACGGATTTGATCTGATAGTAATGCATTGCAATGCATTTTTTATATTTAATAAATTAGTGTAAACGAAAACCAATTTCATAATAATGTAACCCTTTGTTTTGCCTTTACCGTACTGAAAAGTATTAACATTATGATTATAATATCATAGACATCGATCAAAAACTTCTTTACAAATCACTATTCATTTCGCTTTTTACAAGCAGCGCCAACCTCGTCGGATGAAGTTTTCACCCTACCCACACTCTTTCTACGCACATAATGGCAATAAAAGCTAGAAATAATATTATTTCTAGCTTTTATTGCCTTTTATATCAAAGAAATACAATACTTAAAAAAATGAACTACGCTAAAATAATTTTTACACTTAATCCATCAAGATAGCACGCTAAGGGCTGGCTTACACGTATTAAGTAGATAAGTAGTTAACTAAATTTTAACTTAATTTTAAGTTACTTATTGCATGTAAACACACAATTTAGTAGCAAGTAGTAAGTTAAAATTTAGTTATGTACTAAACGAGGAAATTAGAATTTTGACTATTTTCTGTTAAGTTGGCAGGCGAGGCTTGTCACTTGACAAATTTCGGGCAGACACTTCAAATTAAGTTAAAATTTAGTTACTACTTATCTACTTAATACGTGTATACCAGCCATAAATGCGAAAGTTTAGATGTCTGTTCCTTTTATGCTTGAACGGTGAAACCGATTAAGAAAAAAATTGGTTTGGCATACTTTATACTGTTGCCAAAAAAAGTGGTTATAGGTGTCATTTACTTAATCATTATGAGTACTACATAAGCAAGGACACGCATATGTATATTATCTTGAAAAACGATTTATATTATACCTATCTATGAAACACACCGAGCCAGTTACATTGTAATTTGTAATTGCTATATTTTTGTGTACGTAAAAGGAACCGAAATCAAAACGAGTGTGAGTTAGGTTCCCATAGTGTCTTAATATAAGTATCGATGTCTTACATCTTTTTATATTATAAGCAATCGCGAAAATACTAAAATCAGAATCGGATTTTAGTTCGAAGAAAATATTGCCTTAGAATGGCCTTAGATATTTATAAGGCTTTCATCACTGTGACATTTTCTCTTATTGTCAATACTAGTTTTGCTTTCTTAGTTTTTAGTCTTTGCTCACGTACAGCTATTTATAAGCAGATTATTTTAATAGTTGAAATGAAAATACATTTCATTAAATTCTCTTTGATTTATTTTTATAACTTTCACTATGATTATGTGAAGATATATCTGGGTAGGTATCAATAAATTGGATGTATTCTTTCATATTTTTATAGTTATTTTTACCTAGGTACGGGCTCTCAATGTTAATCTCGTGGCTATATAAAATTAATATATACTTTTTTTCACTTAGGATTAGACAATAATATGTTTAGTTATGACATTTCGGTACATGAGAAAAACTGTATTTATTCTTTACAATCTTGAATTTATTTTTTCGTTGTTGAATTAATTTTGTGTTGATTATTACAAACAAATTACAAGTGTCAAATCGCAAGAAAAAAACGAACGAAAAAATACTTAAAGGGAATTTCAACTCCCTAGATGCACTTTCAATTTATTGTAAATAATATTTTTTCTTGAAACGTTTTCTCACAAAAATAAAGTTTGATTGATGTTATTGTTGTAATTTCTATACAAAGTATTCGAAAAGTTAAATAAAATTTAAAAGTTTTTACCCTTAGCCCTCTGACTCGGTTCAAGTTTCGTTGTACTGTCGACGTGTAATCTTTGTTTTACGCTGCTTTAGTTATTATGATTAATAGTAATAAATCATATTGGTAGTGTTTAACATAAATGACTTTGTGGCAGTTTGGTGCCATTCTCTTATTAACTTGACTTGAAGACTCAATCGTACATTTTGCTGCATTATAAACTATCATATACTTCCGATGATATTATAAATTACCACTACAGTAAATTCTATCTAATTCTATCCATACCAATATTATAAATGCGAAAGTGTGCCTGTCTATATGTCTATCTATTACCTCTTCACGCTCAAACTGCTGCACCGATAATGCTGAAATTTGGTATGGCGATTTTTTTAATCCCGGATTAGGACATAGGATACTTTTGTCCTGATCAAATGTACGGTTCCCGCGCAATAAACGAATTTTGGCGCGACGGCGTTGCGGGCGTCATCTAGTTATTAAAATATTTATGTGTGAAGCAATAACAGACATCTTTCTTATATCTTTAAACGAGCAATTCTTGTATATATAAGTATATATATAATTGGAATCTCGGAATCGGCTCCAACGATTTTCATGAAATTTAGTATATAGGGAGTTTCGGGGGCGATAAATCGATCTAGCTAGGAATTTTTAGAAAATGTCATTTTATTCGTGTTTTATCGAATACCGAGCAAAGCTCGGTCAAATAGCTAGTATACATTCAAAGAAGGATTTAAGTAAGGAAAAGTTGCGTAAAAGATGAACGATACTACTACGACCTTGCTATTGTCCTTAACTTATTGAAATTTTATTGGACGCAATAAATCAAAAGTTGTGATAGAAATATAATTTACAACAAAACAATCTATTGAACTGAGGCTTAATTCGACAGACAATGGGACGACAAAAGCAGCAGTACTTGCTGGATGCTAACATAAAAGATACTGAGCTGTGATGAGCGCTACAGAATATGGCGATGTACAGAAATGACTGATATAGTCCGGTCGCCGGACAGAAAAATTTGATGAATGACCTTTTTGTTGGTTTTAACTTTTCTTTGTATTTGGCATTTGGCTGTTATAGCATTTGCGTGCAAAAGAGATAAAAAATGATAGTAATATATAAAAAAAGACATAGCAATGTAGGGACGCGCGACGTAGCGCTTAGTCTACAATATGACGTCATAATATGCTACGGCGTAGCATTGAAGCTGAATGCTACGAGTTACAAATATTTTTTTTATTATTTATATTTTATTTATTATTTAGTACTAAAAAGGAGTGGGATTCATTATAATAATAAATGTTTGTGTTTATAAAGAATTGTTGTCATTTCTATGTATTTGTGACGTCTGTGGCGGCGCTCCCTCTTCACCCATTACGTCCATTGTTTTGCGGCCGTTTTGTTTGAAATTAATTTAACCGATACAGCATTGAAAACTTTGACTTTAAAAACTCAAATCTATACACTGTATCGCATTACAGTGCTTAAATCTAAAATATTTTGTATTTTAGTAAATTGAGATAGTTTTAGGGTTTCGTACCCGATGGGTAACGATGCCGCAATGCTATAATACTATGGAAACTTAGCTACCCTAACGTTTTTGCTTCTGTCATGAATATAATTATCTCCTTAACTTGAATTTCTGCTGGTAACTTATATTAACAGTTAGTATTGGATACTGCAATCAGGCGACACGGCTCATTTAAGGCTACAGGTAAAATAAAAAATTAGACTTACTTCTTTGTAATTTTTTTTTACAACGAATACAAGCTATGTTTTTGTCTTTGACTGATACATCAGAAAAGTTACATAACATACGAAGACAGTGTACTAGAATACGCCACGGCAACATTTTTATTAGCAAGATTTTAAGTTACATACAAAGGATAATTTCCTAGAAGTTAATTATATAGTAATTTAGTAAAGTAATTAATCATTGTACAAGCTATGTAGTACATATATTATGACTTAAGACGTGACATGCCTGTGAAGAGTTATTATAGTCGGGGAGGAGAAGAGGGGATTTCGGGAGTAGCTCGAGCGTGTCAGATTAAGCTTGTACAGGCTTCCGAAACGTGTCTAGACTCTAGTTATCATGGTATAGAAATCAGATTTCTCATGTGGTGGGTTAAGTTTTTTTTTTTTTGAATATTGAAATGTCATCCGATCTGTCAAATTAAGATAGATGTTAAGTATACTGTATACCCCAAAGAAGCACTGACGATTCAAAGGTTAGGTAAGCCTGTAGAGACATTTTAAAATATAAAAAAATAAAGCTTCTATGTTCCTAATTAAGCTTTGCAGATATTTTATTTTGCACTTAGCTAAATGATTTAGTCCTTGTTGTATAAAATATATTTATAATTTACCTAAATCAGCAATTTTCTGAATATATTTTCTTTTTCAAAACTTTAAAATGGCTGCAGTTTCTGAACCGACCGCTAAATTAAAAACGCTCTTATTAGTGACTACACATTTAGCACCCTCCTCTCCCCTACTATTATGTTCGTTATATAAAGCGACGTCGAGCGGGCTCGGGCTCCCTGAGATCATGATATCAAAGGGTTTTTGTGGTTGGATATCGCTGTCGATCCTGGCGACACAGGAGATACAGTGGTGGGAGTGTGTGGTGGGCCAAAGCGACGTTCACATACGATCAGCAGTAATAATGATCCTTATGAAGCTCAGGCTTTATTTTTAATATTTTACTGATACTCTTCTAGAAGAAGTAGGCAGTGAACAGTTAGCAATTTCTACGATATTTTTTCCCCTAGAAACCTTCATAATGCGTAACAATTTTGACATTATTCGTGCGTAAACAGTACACGACACACGTGCACTAACTTAAGGTGCCGGCTGGCAGCGGGCGACATGAAGCGGCAGCAGACGACGTGTCGTCGCGATACTACTGTTTCTACGTATTTCTATGAAAGTGTCGCTGCGCAGGGTATTTCATAGAAATACATAGAAACCAGCCCCCCTAGACAAGTAGCAAGCGACTAACGTTACGCTAACGCTACAAAATGTATGGGATTTGACATTATTATTCGCTAGCGAAGCGATGACTTATGTCAAATCGCATACATTTTGTAGCGTTAGCGTTAGTCGCTTGCCACTTGTCTAGGGGGGCAGTAGTGTCGAATGTCGCCGGCTTCCAACTTGTACCATAAAGTTGTAGCTTTTGGTCAATGTATCGCATTGCGTTGTCTCCTCGTGTTGCAATGTGAACTGACCTTTATTCCTATAGTATTACGTATTGCGTTCTTGGTGCTTATGATTTCTATTTATGTTCACTCATAAAACAAAACTGAGCTATTTTACTACGGCTTTCAACGAGACTATAGTATCGATATGGTTGTACTTATATGTATAACTTGCCCTCCATTGCAATGTACGAAATTCTACGTATTTGTAAACTGTAATTTTGTGTAAACAATAATTGCGCAACAGTATTGTGAATGCGATGTTTGTGTGTTTATTATGTACGCTGCCAAACGGTTATTCAATATTATCACAATCATCATCTGCCAATCACCGCCATCACCGTTAAAACTTCTGATCATCAATGCTCTATACCAGCCTTTCCCAAAGTGGGTGACAACTCCGCCTTGTGGGCGCTGAAGGTGAATAAAAGGGTGAGGTGTGGGACCCAGAAAAAAATGGGGGTGGTGGGTAGAGGCTTGGGGGGTGATTTATTTTATCGGGATGCGTTTTAAATTGAATCAATGGGGGCGCTTAAACATAATTTTCTCCCACAATTGGCAGTAGACAAAATAAGTTTGTGATTCCCTGTATACGTTGGTAGGAATACGTTTTAAAAATAGTGAATATCTTCTTATATGTATATGAAATTCTCGTGTCACAATGTTAGTTACCGTACTCCTCCGAAACAGCTTTACTGATTCTCACCAAATTTTATATGCATTTATTATTCAGTAGGTATGAGAATCGGACAACGTCAACTTTTTATATTGATAAGTGCATATTTTGTTGAATAAATAATAGTAAATTATTACAACTCGAGACTGACGGCGACTATTGTTTGTGCGACGGGATAGCAATGGACGTTGCTATGGTGCCAATTGCCATACTTATTTAGTCACTTCAATAAAATAATAATATGAGCGAAGTACTTTATATGGCAAAACAACATTTGCCGGGACAGCTAGTTTAATTATAATATTTAATGGTTTACAAACAAGTAAATGTAGCCAAATACAAATACAAAGTGTTTGATTTAAGTACAACTTCGTTTCGCCGAAGTTCATTTTCACGGGAATCGTTAATTCCGTGAAAACAACTTTTGTAAAATATCCTTACTCATCTCTCAAAGTAGGGGCGTTCCACGCCAAGCGGACAGGAAAAAATAGTCGATCTCTCCGATTTTGATAATATTTGGATATGTTATACCTACACGTGTTATTAATACGTGTGCCAAATATTTTTGTTATATAATGGCTGGATTAAAAATGATGGGACTTTGAAACGTGACTTTTCTATTCGACACTCGGTGCTTCAAAGCCGATTATAGATTAAAAAATATATACATTGAAATAATTAAACCACTGAACTTGTTACTTCATTTAACGAGCTCTTTAAGTGTATTTTTGAAAATAAAAAAAAATGTTTTTTTCTTTGGAAAAAATGTAAATTATTTTTTTTTTTCTTGATTTTCTCAAAGAGGGACCCTTTTGATTTTTTTTTTATTTTTTATGTAAATAGCTAATATTCTATAGAACATTCCTGCACAACGTCTATAGTGGGCCGGGAAGTGGATTAGGAGCTAGACTGAAAATACTTCCGAAGGGTGGCGTCCAGCGCCATACAATAGTATGGGCAGAGATCGATACATAGTGGAAATTGCCAAATAACATCAATTTCGATATAGTGAAGAGTAACATTTAATAGATTTTTGAAAGAGAAATAGACAAAAAATGTTTACTTACAAGAAAAAAAAATTCGTGAAAAAAAATTTTTTTTTCTCAAAAAAAAATTTTTTTCTTTTTTTATTAATTATGTTACTCTTTAAAAAAAAACTTATCTAAGGGTTCATTTCTCCACATCAAAATCGAAGTATTTTGGCAATTTCCACTACTTAGCGATTTCTGCCCATAGTAAAGTATGGCGCTGGACGCCACCCTTCGGAAGTATTTTCAGTCTAGCTCCTAATTCACTTCCCGGTCCATTATAGAAGTTGTGCAGGAATGTTCTATAGAATATTAGCTATTTACACAAAAAATATAAGAAAAATCAAAAGGGTCCCTCTTTGAGAAAATCAAGAGAAAAAAAATTATTTGCATTTTTTTCAAAGAAAAAAACATTTTTTTTTTGTTTTCAAAAATGCACTTAAAGAGCTCATTAAATGAAGTAATAAATTCAGTGGTTTAATTATTCTAATATATATATTTTAAATCTATAATCGACTTTGAAGCACGGAGTGTCGAATAGAAAAGTCATGTTTCAAAGTCCCATCATTTTTAATCTAGCCATTATATTACAAAAATATTTGGCACACGTATTAATAACACGTGCAGGTATAACATATCCAAATATTATCAAAATCGGAGACATCGACTATTTTTTCCTGTCCGCTTGGCGTGGAACGCCCCAGTATCTGAATAATATAAAATTTTCACCTAAATCTGATCAGAGGTTTAGGCATAAAGTGATCACAGAGAGACAGAGACAAAGATATTCTTTTGTAATTGAAAAATTAATAACAATTTTTGAAGTGAAAACTTCTTTAGCGACGTCGAGCACTTTTGTTGGATGGCTAAAAACTGTGAAACTCGCGTCAGATATTCTTGTTGATCGAAAAACCATAGAAAAACCGTAAGACGGTTGGAGAGTAGTGTTTTGTGTTGAACTCGAACTCGAACTCGAACTCGAAAACTCGAAAACTCGAAAACTCGAAAACTCGAAAACTCGAAAACTCGAAAACTCGAAAACTCGAAAACTCGAAAACTCGAAAACTCGAAAACTCGAAAACTCGAAATCTCGAAAACTCGAAAACCCCCAAAAACTCGAAAACTCGAACTCGAATTGTAAGGGTTTCGATTAATTAAAAAAAAACGATTTTTTAAAAATCAATTTTCATAATAAATGGGTTAAAAATTTAATTGATTGTAAGGGTTTCGATTAATTAAAAAAATCGATTTTTTTAATAATCAATTTTCATAAAAAATGGGTTTAAAAAAATGCACAACATTAATAATCAAGTTTTCACTTCTGCCGGCACTCCCGGAGTGCAACCCGTCTTTTTTTTTCACCTCAAGTCTACTTCAAAATGTCAACTTAAGAGGCCGGGTCCCATCGAAATTCTCATACATACCTAATATACCAAAATAATTTTCTCATACGAAAATATTTAACATGTTTCAGTTATTTTTCAGCTTAAAATAGTAATTACCTAGGTTCTTGCACAAAAATTTGTTACAAAATGTTTAAACACTAAAAAATATTTTAAGTGGTTAAATATTTTGTAGTAAATTTACTATTTATTCATATGTTTTTAGTGGTTTACTATATATTTTTGAGTGTTTAAATATTTAGTAATAAATTTACAACGAAATATTTAAACACAAAAAAATATTTTTTAGTGTTTCAATATTTTGTAGTAAATTTTTATGCAGAAACCTAGGTAATTACTATTTTAAGTTGAAAAATAACTCAAACATGTGAAATATTTTCGTATGAGAAAATGATTTCGGTATTACTTATGTATGAGAATTTCGATGGGACCCGGCCCCTTAACTGAATGTTGTTGTATCGAGCATTACGTCGCGTCGCACCTGGTGTGTAATGACTAATGAGTCCAGCAGCTGCGTATTAAATTCCCTGGCTTCCTGGCCGTAATGACTCCTGCTATTGTACCTCCATGAAATTTGGGTCAAAGCGGCGCCTAAACGACCCATCGGACTCATCCGCTTTCTTAAGAAAAATGTTATTTTTTTCTCCTATAATGTTTTTGTAAGATATGAAAGCAAAATATATAAATACAGATAAACCTTTCAGGGTCAGAGTCAGAGACATTTTATTATTCAACTTTAATGTTGTGGCGGTACCCACAATTAGCACCACATTCCTGCATCGCGCTATCGAAGTTTCGGAGAACGGCAATAGAATAATATACAATATACAACGTTTGAAAAATGAAATGATGTCACTGGGCTCCGGTCTGACAGAGTATAACACCTCGTTCGGTCGGAAGATGTTCCTCTGTGGCCACCACACATATCCCCACATTGTTGACCCTCGAATGAATACGCCTCTTTCATCATCATCACTTATTTTACACTTCCATTTTATTTGGTTTACACAATGGTGAAGGTCCTTATAGAAGTTCCCGTTTTACTTATTATACAAACTCTATGACTTCAGTATTAAAATTTAACAAACAATTATATAAAATGTATGTGTTTGTCTCTCTGTTACCTCTTCACGTTTAACCCACTGAAGCGATTGAGTTAAAATTTCACATACTTTGAGGGACGGGAAGGGACATAGGTAATGTACTATGATGGTTTTAGTCGCGAAAAAATGTACGGTTGTCCAACCCGATCTTTCTGAAAGAAAGAAACTTTGAATCCTGTGAAAGAATATAGGCTACTTTTTACCCGAAAAAAAAATCGGTTCCCGCGCGATAAACGTATGTAGGTCAATAAAAACGGGCGTTATCTACTAAAGATACTCCAATGCTTCTTGACAGAAGTCAGATTTATATAAATGCTAGTTAGATGATGCCCGCAACTACGTTGCGCCAAAATTTGTTTGTCGCGGCGGAACCATACATTTTTCCGGGACAAAAAGTATCCTAATATGTCCTTTCTCGGGTCTCAAAGTATCCCCATACCAAATTTTATCAAAATCGGATTAGCAGTTTGGGCGTGAAGAGGTAACAGACAGACAGACAGACAGACGGACAGACAGACAGACAGACACACTTTCGCATTTATAATATTAGTATGGAAATCTAGCCTAGATCCGGATATTTTTAGGCGGTACCGTCAATTGATCCGCGGTGATCCGACTCTTACGCTGGAATAAATATACTCTTACCCCGGATTTCGGTTTTGTGGCCGGTAGCTCGAATAACGTATCTATAACGCATCCGTGGTCCAGTGGTTTAGAGCGCGGCTCTTGACCCGGAGGTCGTGGGTTCGATTCCCGCGTTGGAAACATGCTATTTCCAAGTTTGGTTAGGACAATGTAGGCTGATCAGGGATCACCCGATTGTCAGACAAGTAAGATGATCTGAAAAGTCGGTCTTGCGCCTGATCTCCCGCCAGTCGTGTCGGTCTTTCGTCCCACTGGGTTTATGAGAGTAAAGGAACAGAGAGTACTCTTATGTACTGCGCACACACATGGGCACTATAAAATTACTCCTGCGTAACTGGCCTGGCTTCAATGAAACTGCCACTGTCACCAAAACGGAAAACGAGTGTGGGAGTTATTAAAGTATCTATCATCGTCATTAGCTAGCTAACATCCATAATGCAGGCTTCGGATTTTTGGAGTGAAAACTTTTTAGTAGCATTGTATACTTCTTTTTGGATAGGTCAATAATGTTTAACTCGAGGAGAGTAGGAGAGAAAATAATATCGTTCTCTCGTACGCCGCGCCGCAGCAAAAATTATTACCTGTTTCTGCTGTTCGACAATCCTAAAGTCACTCCCAGAGTGCTACCCTTTGTTTTTTATACAGTACATAATTATTGCTTCATACTTTATTCCCATAATATTTGACTATTTGGATCAACAAAATTGTGTAATGATTCCATTTCACCATAGTGTTTAAGTTAAAATTAATGTAGGTAAGATAAAAGTAAAGTTGACGCTAAGCTTTGGAGCGACTTCGCAGATTCAATCCCTTTTTTAACCGACTTCCAAAAATGAGGAGGTTATATGTTCATCTGTATATATATTTTTTTTTGTATGTTCAACCATAACTTCGCCGTCTGTGGACCGATTTTCATGATTTTTTTGTTGTTGTACAGGGTTGAATCCGAATTTGGTATCATGTTTACAAAAGTGGTGATCTGATGATGGAATCCATGAGGAATCGAGGGGACTCCTTGAAATTTGTATGGAAACATATAGTGATTTCGATTTTTTCTGAAGCATTCGAGGTAAATACAACCAAAAAGTAAGACATTATGACCAAATTATTGGTACTTTTCGTGATATTTTGCATCGAAGCAGATGTTTTTGATGATTATTTCGCTGTTTGTGGACCGATATTCAAAATTCTTGTGTTTTTGTGTAGGGTAGATAGTAACTTTGTATAACAATTACGAAAATGGTGAGCTGATGATGGGATCTATGAGCAATCGAGGGAAATCCTTGAAATTTATCAAAACACTCATAGTGGTTATAATGTTGTTTCTAAAAACTTAAACGTACGTTACGAATAAGAGAAATTTCATATGAAGGTGTCTGTTGGTCCAAAGCCACTGAACAGAACTCCTGAACCTTTAAAGATAAAAGTTTGGAAATTACAGCATCGCTTAGATGCAAGCATTTACCACAATTCCGTTTACAGTAACATAGTGTGAATAGTTAACATTCGTATTGGTTATTTACACATAAAGCCTTATTTTGTAGGATAGCTAAAAAGAGTAAAATTATTATTTTTAACAAAAAAATTAAAACTGACTTCCAAGGTAATTATTATTTTTAACAAAAAATTAAAACCGACTTCCAAGGTAAAAACAATAATAACTTTAATATGAACTAAAAAGTATTAAATAATTTTTACTATCTAACAATGCCTTTTTCCGAATTCGGCTAAACCTCAACTATTTCTGTACTCAATCTTCATAATTTTGAAGTCGGTACCAGATAGCTGAATCTTAAGTCCTCTGACAGAATATTTGAAACTTTTGGAACTGGCACCGACTTCAAAATTATGAAGATTGAGTACAGAAATAGTTGAGGTTTAGCCGAATTCGGAAAAAGGCACTATTAGATAGTAAAAATTATTTAATACTTTTTAGTTCATATTAATGTTATTATTGTTTTTACCTTGGAAGTCGGTTTTAATTTTTTTGTTAAAAATAATAATTATAGTACTAGAGGTGGCCGCCATCGACCAGTAGATCTAAAAGTCGATGACAAAATTCATCAGTATAATAATTTATTAATAAGAAGCGACAAAAGTGACCTTAAAGCCACGGATACGAATTCAGCGGGCAGCAGGGCGATGGCGGCGGCGGCGCGTTCCAATATTATAATATTATAGATTTAAATAGAACGGCCTCAAAGCGCAGAGAGCGGCGCGCGGTGTACTAGACGGCTTCCCGCGCCGCCGTCACCGCTCCCGCCCCGCTGTCCGCAAAGTTCGAGCCTAAGGCCTTATAACTTCACAGACCTATGAAAAGAAATGAAATCTTATTTAATACAACGATAACAAACTTTCGCAATAATCTCCTTCCCATAATCTCCTTAAGGGGCCGGGCTACCCTCGAAATTCTCATACATACGTAATACCAAAATCATTTTCTCATACGAAAATATTTAACATGTTTGAGTTATTTTTCAGCTTAAAATAGTAATTACCTAGGTTTCTGTACAAAACTAAACTTCAAAATATATAAACACAAAAAAAATTGTGTATAATTTTTTTTTTTTACTAAATTTACTACTAAATTATAATTAAAAAATATAATTTTGTTTTATAATTTTGTGTCTTTTGCGTATGTGATGTTTTAATTTTCTTTAGATATTGTGTTGTAACGTGTTATTTATTATTGTAGTGTGATGTGGTGTCTTATTGTCGAATAAACGTTATTATTATTATTATTAAATATTTAAACACTAAAAAATAGATTAAAATTTAGTTTGTTATTATTTTTAGCAATATTCCGCGAAATAAACCTCCACCTTTGAGTAAATGAGTGAGTACACGCATAGGCATGCGTACAGTACCTCCCTCCTCCCACACTGCCTATGCGTACACTCGCATGCAAGAACATGCAAACACCACCACCACACAAGCAATAATGTTGGCAAATCCGTGCAAGGCCCCTCACCACCATGCAGGTTGAAAACCTCGACGCGCGTTTCGCCCTAACACCGGAGCATCCTCAGGATGTGGACTCTACGAACAACGTCCGTCAAGTGCCGCCGCCGGCCACAACACCGCCTTTTATATCCTATCGAGCCCTGCTACTATCCCCACTACCCCCCCTACCCTCACCAGTACCCCCGAACATATTTAGTCAAGCAAGTTTGGTCATTCAACAATGCAAATCTGTTATTTTTCTTTTCTTTTATGATCTCTAATTGTTCCAACACGCTCAGCCGAAAGCCTTCATCGCATTTATGTAAAACTTTATAGGAATGGCCATCGGGCACGGTATGATTACTATCTAAAAGATGTTTAGCAAAATGTGACTTATCAGGATGACCATTCCTATAAGCCGCGATATATTCTTTATACCGAGTGACGAGTCCCAAAGCTGCGTCCAGTTTGACCCACATATACACTATCGCATTCAGGACAATCGATCTTATAGACACCGGACTGATATTTTTCATCAATCCGGTCTTTGTTATGACACAAATGATGATTTAAAGTATTATTTGTCCTGAATGCGACATGCATATCGTTGTTTTTCATTATTTTGGATAAGCGTGCAGATACCTCTCCCATGTAGGTCAAACTGGACTTATATCTAACTATATCCTTATTAATAGGACCTGCGTACAAAAACTTAACCAGTTCTTTCTTGTTTTTATTTTTGCAAAATATTATTAATATTTTTTGGACTATATCCGTTTGATATCGCAATTCGGAAAATGATATTAAGCTCATTTTAATAATTATCTTTACTAAGAGGGATCGATAATAATCTATGAATGTAACTATGAAAGGCCGCGAGTTTGTGTTGCCAAGGATGACATGACGAAGCATGAATGGTAGTATTAGTATATGTAGGCTTGCGAAAGATTCCAAAACTGTGTTTATTATTAACTCTGGAAATAGATAAATCGAGAAAATTTAGGGTGTTATTATCTTCACATTCTAATTTGAATTTAATTTTAATATGTTTTTTATTTAGTTCTTTAACAAATACGTCCAGTTGCCTCTGTGTACCCGTCCAACAAAGAAAACAATCATCTACGTATCTAAAGTAATATGAAATAATTTTATTAACTGATAAGTCACATTTTGCTAAACATCTTTTAGATAGTAGTCATACCGTGCCCGATGGCCATTCCTATAAAGTTTTACATAAATGCGATAAAGGCTTTCGGCTGAGCGTGTTGGAACAATTAGAGATCATAAAAGAAAAGAAAAATAACAGATTTGCATTGTTGAATGACCAAACTTGCTTGACTACGTCACCGCTTATTAACATGTTCGGGGGTACTGGTTATGGTAGGGGGGGTAGTGGGGATAGTAGCGGGGCTCGATAGGATATAAAAGGCGATGTTTTGGTCGGCGGCGGCACTTGACGGACGTTGTTAGTAGAGTCCACATCCTGAGGTTGCTCCGGTGTTGGAGCGAAACGCGCATCGAGTTTTTCAACCTGCATGGTGGTGAGGGGCCTTGCACGGATTTGCCAACATTATTGCTTGTGTGGTGGTGGTGTCTGCATGTTCTTGCATGCAAGTGTACGCATAGGCAGTGTGGGAGGAGGGAGGTGCTGTACGCATGCCTATGCGTGCACTCACTCATTTACTCAAAGGTGGAGGTTTATTTCGCGGAATATTGCTAAAAATAATAACAAACTAAATTTTAAGCTATATTGGATTTCTGCAAAGTGACGCCTGATTCCATTAACTACTAAAAAATAGAGTAAAACTAAAAAATATATAAATAAATAGTAAATTTACTACAAAATATTTATACTCTGAAAGATTTTTTTTTTGTTTTTAAATATTTTGTAGTAAATTTACTATTTAAGCTGAAAACAAACCTAAGCGTCTGTGACAGGGGACGCGGTACGTGATACGGGAGCGTCTGCAACGCGAAACTGGCCGTGCACACCTGCGCGACTACGGTGCGAACCGTCAAACGTTAATATCATGACACAATCTATCAAAACGTATACAAATCAAAAAATCATAAACTAAAGAATTGTAGAAAATAATATAAAAAAAGGTTTTAAAAAAGAAGTCTAGTTATGTACACCTTAAAACATGCGTCTGACAATAATTTGACGCGCACGTTTCGCTTGCCGACGCTAACATTTCGCGTCGCGGTCGTGCAGGTGTGCACGGCGCCATAAGATTACATGGGCAGCGTCCGCCGCGCGGTAGACGCTACCGCTTCGCAGTCGCTTTGGTCGCGTAGGTTTGTGGAATCCTTTATTTATATATTTTTAGTGCTTTACTCTATTTTTTAGTGTTTAAATGTTTAGTAGTAAATTTAGTAAAATAAATTTATACACAAAAAAAAATTTCTTAGTGTTTAAATATTCTGAAGTTTATTTTTGTACAGGAACCTAGGTAATTACTATTTTAAGCTGAAAAATAACTCAAACATGTTAAATATTTTCGTATGAGAGAATGATTTTGGTATTACGTATGTATGAGAATTTCGAGGGTAGCCCGGGCTCTTAAGTTCGAACAAGAAAGATAACAGCCAGAAACAGAAATGTTCAAAGTGAATTCGTGGAAGACAAATTGAACTTTAAGATGTAGTTGTAAGTGTTATAATCGCTTGATATTTAAGATTGAAAGTTTGGTATTTATCAAATATTTATAACCACAACTTGGAATGTATTTAACATGACTAATACCAGCTTTGTTCAATTATCCAGATATCACACGATTTCAATATTCCTAGGATTCAAATGTTTTGGTTATTTAAAACACTACCATTATGATAGGAATCTTAAGTATGTTCACGGGAAGTAAATAAAACGTAATGTTACGTTAACGTAAAGTAATACCTAGACGGTATGAACAATCAATGCCCTAAAGATTATTTTTCTTTATTTAAAGGCTTGTGTCGAAACCGACCGACAATGCCAGCCTCATAAACATCAAAATTACAAAGTAATGTAAGCTTCATTAGCGACGTTGTGCCCTGCCCTTTTGGTTTGAAAAATTCGTGTCAGGATGTTATGTAATAATATGTAACCTGATCGAAAATTCCCAAAATGTAGACAAGACGACATGGACACTTTGATAACATTAATTTATGTATAGTGTAACAAAACAAAGTGAGAATACTTTAAAGTATAAGTCTGTATTTAACTGTAAAAAGAAGCAGCATTGAAAGAGTAAAAAAAACATGATGCTGGGGCGCTTGCCCCAAAAAATCGCTCTTTGAGCTTTCACATACACCCTTATTTTTTAACCGACTTCCAAAAACCGAGGAGGTTATATGTTCGGCTGTGGATATTTTTTTTTTTTTTTTTTTGTATGTTCAACGATTACTCCGCCGTTTGTGAACCGATTTTCGAAATTTTTATTTCGTTGTATTAGGTTTCACTCCAATTTGGTACCATGTTCACAAAAGTGGTGACCTGATGATGGGAACTCCTCAAAATTTATATGGAAACGTATGGTGATTTTGGTTTTATGTGAAGTGTACTACGAATATGCTACCAAAAAGTCAAATATTGGGTCAAGGTATACCATGATTTCGAAGATGCTGAGAGAACTCCTGACTCTTTATAGATACACGTTTGGGAGTTTCGGCGTTGTTTTAAGAACAGAAAGCATATGCTACCATGCAATTCAAGTTCATCATCATCATCATCGTCATAATCATCATTACCACGTCGTGTTAAGGTCACCAATGTCTCATGGCACAAAATAGATAATAGTACAAAGCATATGTATGGATACAATAATAATAATTATTATGTACATAACAACACCAATTATTATAGGCTGTTTAATATACACGGTGGTCGGCGCCGCAGAGGCAACGGCGTCGCCGCGCGCGAGATGCGCGTGCGTAAACATCGTACCTATTCAAGTTCTAACCGGAATGTCAGGGCATGCGGCATGCCGCGCTGCGAGGTTTTTGCACTGCAAAATTTGCAGCACGTGTTCATTTAGATTTTTTTAAATGTATTGTTTAAATTTATCTATCTACCTGATATTTGGGCCTTGGGGTATGCCGTATGACTCTTAACAGTCTTAACAAATTGTAATAAGATACGTAAAATATACGCAGTACCACCGACGACCACTTATAAATTCGCGGACTATGACGGAGGTCAACTTAATAACAATTATACGAGATCAATTGCCACTCAATATTATGATTTATGTTGTCAATTCAATGCTCACTGCTCACACCAAGCTCACTATTGAGTTGTCAGTTGCTTACAAACTTTCAACAACACAACAGAAATCTGTTACAAGTTACAAGTTCTACCTATATAAAACTTCTTCGTACAAGCGATAGCGCGACACAGGAGCGCCTCAGTGACATCTAGTGAAGGCAATATGAAACTATTTTTTTATACAATTTGAATTGGCACTAACAGTTTACCTACTAGGTAACTAAAAAGAGTGAAATTATTATTTTTAACAAAAAAATAAAACCGACTTCCAAGGTAAAAACAATATTAATAGCATCCTTATAATATGAACTAAAAAGTATTAAATAATTTTTCCCATCCAATATGTAATGCCTTTTCCCGAATTCGGCTAAACCTCAACTATTTCTGTACTCAATCTTCATAATTTTGGAGTCGGTGCCAGTTCCAAAAGTTTCAAATTTTCTGTCAAAGAAATAAATATTCAGCTATATCTGGTACCGACTTCAAAATGATGAAGATTGAGTACAGAAATAGTTGAGGTTTAGCCGAATTCGGTAAAAGGCACTACATATTAGATAGGAAAAATTATTTAATACTTTTTAGTTCATATTATAAGGATGCTATTAATATTGTTTTTACCTTGGAAGTCGGTTTTAATTTTTTGTTAATTTTATAAACGAGCAAACGGGTCACCTGATGGAAAGCAACTACCGTCGCCCATGGACACTCGCAACATCAGGAGAGCTGCGGGTGCGTTGCCGGTCTTTTAAAAGGGAATACGCTCTCTTCTTGAAGGTTTGTAGGTCGTATTGGTCCGGAAATACTGCTGGTGACAGTTCGTTCCAGAGTTTTACAGTGTGCGGCAGAAAGTTACGCGAGAAACGCACGGTGGAAGACTGCCACTCATCAAGGTGATGAGGATGGTATATTTTTCGCGTGGAACGATGGCGAAAAGTTGCAGGTGGTATGATTCCGAACAATTCCTCAGAGCACTCCCCGTGATACAACCGATAGAGGATGCAGAGTGAAGCTACATCTCGGCGTAATTCCAAGGGGTCCAAGCTGTTTGAAATTATTCTTAGTATTATTTCGATCATTGTGTGATGTTATTTTGGGAAAAATAGAAGGTATCAAATGAAATAGGCCACGCTTAAAAGCATAATATTCTAATCTCATAAACATAAAACGTCGTAAGAATATTAATATCGGGTTACTCGAGACGAAAAGTATCAAATACGTTATAATATTGTCTTTGATATAAGTTTCGTGAAATATTCGGCTTATTATAATTTGATATACATATAATATACAAGCTTAGCGACTAGGTTGTACAATGTACGTGTCACTTCATAATCTTTACGATCATTAATTTGAAAATACTTACTTTCTTTGCTGATATTTATATAATACTAGCTGTCCCGGCAAACGTTTCTTTGCCATATTATAAAGTATATCGTCCGTATTATTTTATTGAAGTGACTAAATAAGTATGTCGCCATGGCAACGTCGATCGCTATCTCGTCGCACAAACAATGGTCACCGTCAGTCTCAGGTTGTAATAATTTACTATTATTTATTCAACAAATGCACTTATCAATATATAAAGTACCCAGTAGCCGATTCTCAGACCTACTGAATATGCATATAAAATTTGGTAAAAGTCAGTAAAGCCGTTTCGGAGGAGTTCGTGGACTAACATTGTGACACGAGAATTTTATATATAAGATAAGACTAGCTGTCCCGGCAAACGTTGCTTTGCCATAATATATTTGCCATATTATTTTATTGAAGTGACTAAATAAATATGTCGCCATGGCAACGTCGATCGCTATCCCGTCGCACAAACAATGGTCGCCGTCAGTCTCAGGTTGTAATAATTTACTATTATTTATTCAACAAATACACTTATCCATATATAAAGTACCGAGTAGCCGATTCTCAGACCTACTGAATATGCATATAAAATTTGGTAAAAATCAGTAAAGCCGTTTCGGAGGAGTTCGTGGACTAACATTGTGACACGGATTTTTATATATATATGATAAGATTATGATTATCTGGCTAATTTTTAGCAGTTCTTTTGTGTATAACTTCGAGATTTGTAACACTCATTGCCTTGGGAAAAGTAAATGAGAACTAATAATAGGGATGATGACAAGGTCAAAGATTAGCGAATTTTGTTAATAAAATAAAGAAATCACGGTAAAAAATAAGTGTTCCCAAAATTTCAGCTCGATAGCATTTGTATTTCTTTTGTTATGCGCCCTCAAAGTTGGATAATCAAGTCGATTTTTTTTTCAATTAAATTTCTTAATATTTGTATACCATTCGATAACTTATGCAATTAAAAGCAACTTTTGTTATGAAACCATTTTCATAAACGCAATAAGAACAAAGTTCTCTCCCGATGCGTACAAACTACGAAAGAGTGACGTCAATCTTTCGTAGCATTTTGTATGGAGCGTTTCGTGCAGGTCTATTTTATCAGATGTTTGAATTGTCATATCTTAGTGAATTTTTAAGCTATCAGAGTCATTCTTTCAGCGATGTTTCTATTTTTTA
Organism: Lysandra bellargus; assembly: GCA_905333045.1. Taxonomy (NCBI): domain Eukaryota; kingdom Metazoa; phylum Arthropoda; class Insecta; order Lepidoptera; family Lycaenidae; genus Lysandra; species Lysandra bellargus. The sequence continues at coordinate 6,743,569 of HG995335.1, read as the reverse complement.
AGGGTCTTTCAATTACCAATAAGAAAAAAAATTAGTCATCATGCCTATTGAAGACGTGAGTGGAAGAATCGAACATTTAACATTTCTCTAACATGCGGACAAGAGCTCATTTTTTCCGTAATTATTTTAATAAAACTTGTAACTTATCTACTCCATAACCTAGCTAATATATCTGGCTACACATATAATCCATAGTTATTCTATTTCAAATAATTTTTCCGGCCCTGAAGCCTCCATTTAAGCGAAAAAACGGGAAGTTTTTTCATGTTACTTACCTTATGGCTTATTCATCCACTCACGTATTGAATTAAGAAAGTAATAATAATGATAATTAAATCTGGTCAACTGATGGTAGGCCGTGGATTTAGTGCATTCCCATCCTTACTCCGGTCAAGTCTAGCTGCGATCAGACCGTGGATTCGATCAGCCTCCTCTAATAGGCCTTTACGCAAGCTATAGGCTGCGTTTACACCAGAGCTGAGCGAAGCTGGTGTTACGAGGGATGTGTTTTTGAGAATCAATAGCATCGCCGCGCTGAGCGATGTCACGGCAAAGTCATGTCAATGAAGCGATTCTATTGGTTTTGCTCTGCTCAGCTCTGGTGGAAACGCAGCCTTATATGCATAAACTCCATCCATGGAGGATCGAAAGAAATCGTAAAGTATGAACTCCATGGTGAACCGAAAAGTAATGGCTGCCTTTTCAGATAAGATTCAATAAGATCCGAAAATAAGAAACATTGTATCGCCTTTTCCCCAGGGCGCTCTCAACGGGAGTAAATACACACGCTGAGAGCCCTCAACTTGAGAGTTCATCAAGAGCGATTGTTTTGTACTCAGCTCAGACGAATTCTTCGAATTAGTTGGTATGTGATTGTTTGGATGTCCTAATACTATTTTCTGTTTAAACGTAGTTTGGTCGTATGTGCTTTGATTATTACTTCACTTTAATTAGGGCGAGCGAAGCGAAACAACCTGAACATTTTGTGGTACAATTTACGGAAAAACTATCACGCCTATTGATTTGTGCTTCAACATAGTAATCTTATATCTTAAGGGGGGTTTCGGGGGCGATAAATCGATCTACCTAGCTATTTGACCGAGCAAAGCCTCGGTCAAATAGCTAGTTTTTATTGATTTGTGCTCGTAGATGTGTTATCATCAGTCAGTCAAGGGTGTGACGACGACGTGAGCCCTCACATAGCTCGGCATTTAGCTAGTTTGATAAAGAGTTTGACGGAAAATTTACTATTTTTATTTCAAAATCTCAATTTAATTCAAATTAAGCTACAGTTAAGTTATCATTAAATGTTTCTGATTGCAATTATTACAATAAGCTTAAACAAAATTTGATTATGGTTGAAACGAATAACGCTAAAATATAGCAATAAAGTATGTCCTTTTCGGTGCAACGGTTTATCGTGATAGATAATTTATTATACTATATACTAAAATGAAAAATGTACCTGACTACCGCCCGCTTAAAATATGATATAGGTACTTATTTCATATTCTTTACTATGCTATAATATAATATTGTAGTATGATTTCAGTACAATATAATATTACTAGATGACGCCCGCAACTCCGTTGCGCCAAAAATTGTTTATCGCGCGGGAACCATACATTTTTCCAGGATAAAAGGTAGCCTATGTCCTTTCCCGGGACTCAAATTATCTCCATGCCAAATTTCAACAAAATCGGTTCAGCGGTTTGGGCATGAAGAGGTAACAGACAGACAGATAGACAGACACACTTTCAGATTTATAATATTAGTAAAAGTATGGATACGTACAAATAAAAGTGTTGAAACAACATCAAAATAAATTTATAATACAAATCGTCGAGCATGAATACAAAATACTGGTACAGAATAAATTCTCCCGCGGGGAATAACGAAAGGCTGCAAACGTCTGGAACTCACATAAAAACGATCAAAAAAGCTTTCAAGAAAAGAAAGTGTTCTTTTTTAAATATAACGAGCTTTCAAACGTTACTTATATGTTAAGCTCAAAGACCGAAAGTGCTCAGTGAGCGAAAAAATGGCACACTACGCGTTGTGGTCATAGTGAAACGGCCACGACGCGCTCTGGTAATCGAGAAAAGCTATGACGCGTTCTGAGCATTTTAAAACAGCCACGACGCGAATTCGTGTTGTGGGCTGTGGCCCTAATGAAAATGGCCACGACGCGTTCTGAAACCAGGCCAGTTACGCAGGAGTAATTATATAGCGCCCAAGTGTGTGCACAATACACAAGAGCACTCTGGTTTTAATGAAACCAAGCCAGTTACGTGGGAGTTATTTTATAGTGCCCAAGTATGTGCGCAATACACAAGAGTACTTTGGTTTCAATGAAACCAGTCCAGTTAGGCAGGAGTTATTTTATAGTGCCCAAGTGTGTGCGCAATACATAAGAGCACTATAAAATTACTCCTGCTTAACTGGCCTGGTTTCATTGAAATCAGAATGCTTTTGTGTATTGCGCACACACTTGGGCACTATAAAAAATTACTCCTGCGTAACTGGCCTGGATTCATTGAAACCAGAGTGCTCTTGTGTACTGCGCACACACTTGGACACTACAAAATTACTCCTCCGTAACTGGCCTGGTTTCTGGTTTCATTAAAATCAGAGTGCTTTTGTGTATTGCGCACACACTTGGGCACTATAAAATAACTCCTGCGTAACTGGACTGGTTTCATTGAAACTAGAGTGTTCTTGTGTATTGCGCATATACTTGGGCACTATAAAATAACTACTGCGTAACTAGCCTGGTTTCATTGAAACCAAAGTGCTCTTGTGTATTGCGCACACACTTGGGCGCTATAAAATTACTCCTGCCTAACAAACCTGGTTTCAGAACCCGTCGTGGCCGTTTTCATTAGGGCCACAACACGAATTCGCGTCGTGGCTGTTTTTAAATGCTCAGAACGCGTCTTGGCTATTCTCGATCACCAGAACGCGTCGTGGCCGTTTCACTATAACCACAACGCGTTGTGAGCCATTTTTTCGATCACTGAGCGTTTTCGGTCTTTGAGCGTAACATATATACAAAATACTTTGAAAGTTTCCGGAAACGACCATCTAGCCCTGAAAGAGTATAACATAATCGTAAAGATTTCATATTATTACAACGTAAGGCGTTGAAATACATTTTAACTTCCGGCGAAAACGAAGGAGTGTTGTAGGTAGTACGTGTCTATCTGTCTGTGTGTGTATTTTCGGTGTCCGTAGTATCGTAACAGTCAAACAGGTTGACCGATTTTGAATTAGATTTTTTGTTTGAAAGCTGACATCGTCCAGGGTGTTCTTAGGGATCCATAAGACAGAGAGCGGTCACGCGGTCAAGCGTTTAAGCGGTCAGTTTTGTGTTTTTGTGTTGTGCTACGTTATACAGGGTGCAATTAAACCTTCCTGCCAAATTTTTTTCAGGGCTTAGGTATCATTAGGAGAGTCCATATAACCAAAATAATTGGGTGTTATTTTTGACTCATCAATGACATATTTTATCCCATTTAAAATCGTTGCAGAATGGTCACTCGCGGCGCGGGGGAATGAGAGGGGGTGCGCGGGATGAGGCGCGCGCGCGGGGGCATGTCACGCACGGCCGACGCATCGTTTCTATTAATTGTAGTGTTTTTTAGGATAACTTTCGGAAGCTATTTCTCAACATTTTAGTACTGAGTGACTATAAAAGAAAAAATACATGTATTTTTATTTTTAACAAGGATCAATATATCAAAATTTGGCAGGAAGGTTTAATTGCACCCTGTATAGAGATACTCATACAGGGGGTGTTCTGAATTGCTCCTGTGTGAGTGTGACTGATCGCTCAAACGCAGAACGCGTGACCGCTCTCTGTCTGATAGGTCCCTTAGTGATATTTCATCAGACTTCCCACTGCTGGAACATTTGGGGTTTATGGTTAGACTTGATTTAATCGGGCCTTTTTAATCTCTTATTTAATTTTTAAAATCAGGGTTTTTAATTTATAACATGAGTAACGCCTATTAGGGAAGTCTAAAATAATTATTGACAGTTTCCTAAATTACGAGACCAAGCAACACTTTGTGTGGCTTACCCCCAAGCGACCAAACAAATATCAAAAAACATTGTAATCATTTTATGAGAACTTCATAACTTCGGTGGAACTCGTATTATGCTCGACAAAAATATATTAAGTCAATACAAAACAAAATCGATTGGCACCAGCCCTCAAACCTTACCTGAATAATTCATATTCATTACGAAAAAATATTTTTTACAGTCTGCACGTGGCCATTTATTCGTATTTTATTAATGTTGAGTGCGTCCGTGGTCTAAACTCTAATGGGTAGACCTTTTGGTTAGTACTTGAGAGGATGCAGGTTCGATCCCGGGTGGAAGCGTGTATCAATGAGACATTTTCTGATCTCAAGAACATAATGCGGATGCTCGTAAGGTAAAGGAAAACATTGTTAGAAAACCCGCACGTGGTTGGACCCAGGCGTATTGACCTGTCCATTCCTCAGGAGTCAGGACTAGATCGACTATGCTGTCGTATGAAGTTTTTGAAGTAGGTACTGAAATAAATCCTAGTATACTGGTTGCTCAAGACATCATGTATGAGTATGACGCCATTTTATTGTATTCCTCACACTTATGAGACAAGTGCAGCGTATTATAATGACATCCCAACAACGTCATATATACATATACGTAAATTAGTGCACTATAGCCACTTTATTTTGGAACGAATCAAGGTGTGCCATCGACACAATAATATGACGTCAAAAGCACTTCGCAGTATAAATACTGGGTTATATTTTGGAACTTAACTGATATGGATCTGTAGCATTACATAACATAGATCCTTACTTACTATTACGTAGATCATACTAAAATTTGGGGCAACATCGTCTTACAAATTATTTCAATATAAACATTAGTACACCTAAATTAATCATTTTTGTGCTAAAATTTACTCCAAAATTTTCCTTATGGAAATAATGTTTACCTTTCTTTAGCCAAATTTTATAGGATAATAATCTACCGAATGCGATATCCTAATTTTAATGAAGCAAAATATTGCTTCTTTTCCCGCGTAAGCAAAAGCCGATAACTCGATAAGACGATATAATTCAAGTCTATCTTCAGACAATGGAATTTCCGTCGCTAGTTGCTTATTATTTTTTATCTGCAACAACAGAACCTCGTCATTAATGCTTATTTATGGGTTTTTATTTACTTGAAACGCTTTTTGTACTTCAACTAGATTATAAAGTTTGGTATGGTAAGTGGTAACTATATATTCTTAAATCACGATGTGTAATGAAAAAAAATGTTCAATTATCTGAGGATATCACTAAAATCAGCGACATAGGCATTCATTACACGGGCATGCAATCGTCAGTCAATTCCGTCAGTCATGAATTATGTTTGACTGATGGTGACTGATGGACTGACGAATGGTATTAAACGGTCACTCAATTCTCTTCAGTTTTATGTCAGTCAAAGCCATCATTTTCAAAGGTATACGTTTCTATTTTTTTTCCAATTTTGTCAGATGTGACAAAACTCACTCAAAATTCGTGATTGATGGTTACATGAAGCAAAAATCATAATATCCAGATTTTCATCAACCGTCAGTCACGCTCTTACACGGTAGGTTATCCAACAGTCACAGTCATGACTTTGGTAAAACTGACAGCAAAACCTACCGTCTAATGGATGCCTATTAATTGAGTGACGGAGCATATTAAAGACGTGCAAACAACTGACAACGTCGCGTCGCCATTCGCCGAATGCGGAGCTGTCGACTTTGGCTACCCTGCCTACTTGGCAACGTCGCCAGTGATCGGTCTCCAGGTAAGTTCCCTGTCATACATCTCAATAGAACTAGTTGGCGATGTCGCTATGGCGTCCCAGCGAGGTATGGCCCTAATACAGCGTTGGATTACTACTGGAATATTATAAACAAGCACTGGAATGTAATTCATTCATTCCAATGACCGTTTACAATATTCACCCCCCGTTCACAGGATTTGTAAAATGTAAACTGGCCTTTACTGTGATATTTCAACTACTCCTACACATGTAATTAAACAGATAACTCTACTTCCTACATCGAAAACAGTGAATATAAATTTCAGGACATTTAAATAATTATTATGTTGGTCAATACACGTGTAAGGGTTTAAATGTGTTCTAGTTATATTCGTAACCGCATAAAATGTTTTATGAAAATTGAATAAACAATGTTTATTATACACATTAGAAACTATGTTTATGATAAGTACAAATTAGTTTTATCATAGAATATTTTGCAAAGCTCGTGTAACATTCTGTACCGATTACGTTGAGGAAAATTTATTGCGGAAATCGAAAAATTAATGCATCAATAATGAAAAAAAGAACGTTTGATTTTAAGATTACTTTTTTATTTTATCTTCAAATAAATGTAAAAATATTTTTTTGTTTTTAGCCAATTACATATTATACTTATTAGGGGGCGTCCACAAATTAAGTGAGGTGTTTTTTTTTAATTTTTTGACCCCCCCTCCCCCCTTGGTGAGATTTCATGAGATTTTGTTCAACCCCCCTCCCCCCCCAAATCTAACGTGAGATTTTTCAAAATGTGGGTTTCTTACGTAAAAGTTTGGTTTGACTGTCCGTAGATTTTCTTTCTAACGAATTTGTGAATGATCTTAATCGTATAATGATTACGCTTACGATTACGATAGCATACGTACAATCTGGATGAAATGGACCAAAATAGTATAATTTTTGTTGAGAAAAAAATTACGTGAGATTTGCCGAGACCCCCCCTCTCCCCAACGTGAGATTAGATGAGATTTGACTCGACCCCCCCCCCCCCCTAAACACCTCACGTAATTTGTGGACGCCCCCTAATAAGTATAATATTATGTGATTGGCTAAATAATAATCGAACTTATACCGATATATCAACTATTTTAATGTTTAAAAAATGATAGTTGCAAAGTACATGGTGAAAATGAAGCTGAGTTTTAAACTTATTGAATTAGTAGAAGACTTTGGATAGAAAGACTAATTTCATTAGTCTCTAATTCAGTCTGTAAACAGTTCACTTTGTAACTTTTCTCTCTCAAGAGGCGATGATGTAAATTGAAATGAGAGTGCAGTCGCAATCAATTTGACGAGGGAATTACTTCGTTTCTAATGGTTTGAGATTCCAGCCCAGCCAGACACCCTAGATAGCTCTTAGAGCTAGTCCACTCGGCGCATTGCGTCAGCGTTGCGTCAACGCAGCGCTGCCGTTGCGTTTTTTTTTTAATGCAATAAGGGGGCAAACGAGCAAACGGGTCACCTGATGGAAAGCAACTTCCGTCGCCCATAGACACTCGCAGCATCAGAGCTGCAGGTGCGTTGCCGGCCTTTAAGGGGTAATAGGGGAGGGTAGGGAAGAAAATAGGGAAGGGTAGGGAAGGGTAGGGAAGGGAAAAGGATAGGGGATTGGGCCTCCGGTAAACTCACTCACTCGACGAAACATAGCGCAAGCGCTGTTTCACGCCGGTTTTCTGCGAGGACGTGGTATTTCTCCGGTCGAGCCGGCCCATTCATGCCGAAGCATGGCTCTCCCACGTCACGTTTGTTTTGCATACAAATAACCAAGGTTCACACGGCTGACGGCGCGCTGCGTCGTTGCAACGCATACATGACGGACAGCAGCCCCCAAGATAAAACGGCAGTGTTGACGTTAAGACTGCTTCGTAATAACGCTGTGATGACGCAGCGCCCGTGTGGCGGGCTATATTGTGTCAAAATATTTGCGTTTGCGACTACACAACGCAACGCGCCGTGTGGACTGGATCTAAGCCCTTACTAACTGCATCGCGAGAGCAAGGGTTTTTGAAACAACTGTTTGACACCACAAAATACCGTATTGTTATATTATAATCAGGTAGGTGGTATATTATAAGGTAGGTGGTAGGTAGAAAAGTGTCGAAAAATTCAAATTCAGGCACTCCGAGTTGGGTCTGCCCTTTGGGGCAAAGTGTGAATTATCAAGAACCCTCGTTTAATATAATATGTATTGAATGATATCGTCATAGCATATTTTATTCAGATCAACCAGCCTCATACCCTTACTCTTTACTGTTCTAGCGGTGCCAAGAAAAGATCGATCGTGATTGGAAATCCATACTAATATTATAAATGCGAAAGTGTGTATGTCTGTCTGTCTATCTGTTATCTATTCACGCCCAAACCGCTGCACCGATTTTGTTGAACTTTGATAAGGAGAATCTTTTTACCCCGGAAAAATGTAGAGTATTAGCGAGATAAAATAATTTTGGAGCAACGAAGTTGCGAGTGATAACTAGTATGTTTTATAAATAACTAGATGACGCCATAATTCGTTTATCGCGCGGGAACCGTACATTTTTCCGGACTAAAAACTATCCTATGTCCTTTCTCGGGACTCAAACTATCTCCATGCCAAATTTCAGAAAAATCGGTTCAGCGGTTTGAGCGTGAAGAGGTAACAGGCAGACAAACAGATAGACAGACAGACAGGCAGATTGACAGACAGACACACTTTCGCATTTATAATATTAATATGGATATGGATTATAAGAGGTATCTGGCTAGTCTGGGATCTCAATCTACAAGGATTATTCTCAAGGCAAAGTGGAACGGATCTTCGTGATATTATATAGGTAGCTGATAGTTTACATTTCAACATGACATCCTATCATCATCATTCATCATCATTACGTGAAGAAAAAATCAGTCAAGTGAAAGTTGGACTCGCTCATGAATTCCGCACCATTATAAAGCAAAAAATTGGCTTTTTTGTATTTATTATTTATGTTATTCAAATAATATAAAGCTAGCCCGGTTCTTAATATACAGCCTAGAGACAGACGGACTGACAGCGACCTCTTAGTTATAGACCCTTTTACGCTTTGGGTACAGAACGCTTAAAAAGGGATGGCATTGATCAGTTTAGCTATTACATCATACTACGGGCCTACATTAACTCAGTAGAAAAAGAAAAGAATATAACATTCTTCTCTCTTTCTACTGGAGTGAAAGAAGATCGTTGTATAGAAATATCATTATCTTCTCTCATTCCGTGGAGAATTTCTTTCTACAATCAAGTACTTATTGTAAAGTCGAGTGAAATTCAAAAGATTTAAATGGAGCACCACTTACTGATGTACCCCTATTCTGTTCTCAATCTAACATTTATACAACTTCAATAAGATTTAGATGCGATTACTATAATAAAAATACAAGTTTCTATTCTTCCAAAACGTCGAAATTACGTAAAAAGCCTTATTATTGGTCAAAAATACAATTTTCGTTGCTCTATAATATTAATCTAAGGGTCAATTTAGACCGCAACGCGACGTGTAGATGCATTTCTAAATTTGTATGGATTTGACAGATTCACATGACGTCTCACGCACTTGATATCTGTCAATTCAATACAAATTTAGAAATCCACGTCGCGTTGCGGTCTGAATTGACCCTTAGAGTTTATGACAACTGGGGCCATATTTAAACAGTCTAATGTATGAGAGTTACGTACTAAAAAAAGTGTGTCAGCTCCGACGCACGCCTGGAGTTTACTCCTTAAGTACGAGTATCTAACCATACGCAAAAAGAGTTCATTCAACTGAAAAAAGATTAATATAATATGAAATCAGATGTTCCGGCAATATTATTTACACCCCTTTCTTCCATAGTTATTTCAAAATACTTTTAGTTCACTTTAGCCAGTATAATGATAAAAATTATAACAGTTGAAAAAAAGATTAATATCATAATATGAAATCAGATGTTCCGGCAATATTATCTACACCCCTTTCTGCCATAGTTATTTCAAAATACTTTTAGTTCACTTTAGCCAGTATAATGATAAAAATTATAACTTCACAATAACAATATTAATTATTGATATTTATAACAAAAATAGCAATATAAATACATCGACACTGATAGAAACAAACAAGCCCAATAAAAATGAAAAAATGAAAAAAAAAAATGAAAAAGTATTTATTTTACATTTACAGTTTAAACTTAACAAATTAAGCAGAGATTGGGACCACCTGGTAAGTAATTTACTTGTATTAGGCAGCCCCGCTCTTCCATAAACTATGTCATACTTAACAATATTTAACTATAAAATATAACAGGTAAGTAACTTAAAATTTTGTTTACAATTTTGTTTATAAAGCTAACATTTAGGAACAACATGCCAGAAACACATTATTATATATATAATTTTGTGTGTGTGAGTGTGTGAGTGTGTGTGAGTGTGTGTAATGTGTATGTATGTGTGTACGTGAATGTGTGTGGTTAGAACAGATATTTTTTATGATTTTAAAGGGGAGAAAAAAAAGGTAAGTAATAATTTGAAATTTAGATGTTAGGTGATATATTGCAATATTGATTCTGTCTCCTCGTACGACAGACATAATAGCCAATGTAGGATTACATTTTTACATTTATTTAGATTTAGTGGGTAAATTTTGAGATGTTTATCTAGCTTATTATATATGTGGACAGACTGTGAATAATACTGCCTTTGAGCGAATTGTGTGCGAACTTTTGGTGGTATAGCCGCTTTTTCTGGTCTCCTTGTTTTAATAATATTATCATTTGATTTATACGGCAATGTTTTATGGAGTCTTAGGGTACTATTTAAAATGTAAAGTTTCCTGACTGATAATAGTTGGCAAGATTTATAAAGGTCGTCAGTTGGGTAGCGGAAAGGCTTGCAGTACATGACTTTTATTAGACATCGCTGGCTTCTCTCAACTTCTAAGAATTTTGTTTTTGCTGCACCACCCCAGATTGAGACACAGTAGTTTATTAAAGATTGTACTAGGGCAATGTACACTTGTTTGATTGTTTTATTTGAAGCTACGCATCTAAGTTTCCTGAAAACCCATATCATTTTTCTAATTCTATCGCTAGTGTAGTCAATTTGCCGGTGCCAATTTAGGTTTTGGTCCAAGTATACTCCGAGATACCTAGTTGACATTACTTTGCTTATTTCACTACATGTACAGTTCGTTACAATGTTATTTGATATTTGGCATTGGTGAATTTTTAAGTTATGGTTACTTTTAGGTTGTGTTTTATTATTTATAGAGAAACAGATATAATAGGTCTTGGCAACATTAAGAGTTAGGAGGTTGCTAGCCAACCACTGCGACACTAATATAAGACCATCTTCAGCGCTTCGAAAAACTGATTCCCATGTCTTGCCTTTGAAGGTAATAGCAGTGTCGTCTGCATAGGATACCACTCTTCCATTTTTTAAACTTATATTTGTCAGTGAATTTATATATATAAGGAAGAGGGTAGGGCCAAGAACACTGCCCTGGGGAACTCCAAAATCGACCATAGTCTCGTCACTGGTATGGTTGTCAATCTTTACCTGCTGTTTCCTTCCCTCTAAGTAATTTACAAGTAGTCTTAAGGGTGTGCCTCTGACACCTATACTTTCTAGTTTACGAATGAGTTTAGGTATAGATACAGTGTCAAAGGCTTTTTTTAAGTCAAGGAAAACTGTCAAGCATTTGTTACCTGTATCTAGCTGTTGCGAAATATCTTTTGTCAGAGCCTGAACTGCATCTTCAGTGGACTTATTGCACCTAAAACCAAACTGTGAACCCGAAAGAATGCCAAAGGTTTCCAGGTAGTTACGTAGTCTTTTATTAATGAGTTTTTCGATAATTTTAGATATTGCCGGTAGTACTGAGATAGGTCTATAATTATTTATATCTTTTTTCTCACCAGATTTGTACACGGGGGTAATCAAAGATTTTTTTAAATATGTTGGAAATATGCCTTGTTTGAAACAGAGATTTGTCAAATGGGTTATTACAGGTACTACAAAATTCCTCGTCAATTTAAGGAAACGAGTGGGTATGCCATCCCATCCAGGTGCGCTATCGGACTTTAGACTACTAAGGACGCTGTCTACTTCTTGGAGATCAGTATCTAACAGTACAAAAGATGACATTATATTTGATTTCGACACAGCTTGACGTCTTTCTGTATAAAGGTTTGTGCTTACGCTTTGAATTTTGTTAGCTAGGTTTTTTCCTACGCTAGCAAAAAAATTATTTATATGTTCTACGGATTCTTTGGAGGTTTCTTTTATATGTAATAGTTCTGTATTTGGTATTTTATTAGTGTTTAAATTTGTAATATTTTTAATAGTTTTCCACAATTTTTTAGTATTTTTAGATGATTTGTCTATTTGTTCTCTATCGTATTTATGTTTTAATTTATTTATAAGGTTGTTGCAAAAATTCCTATAACGTTTATAAGTTATTTTCTTAATTTTATTGTTAGGGTCTTGTCGAAGTTTATATTGCATTTTATTTCTGTTTTGGATACATTTTAAAATGCCAGGTGTAATCCAGGGTTTTAGAATTATTTTAGATCTTGGTTGACTTTTTAAAATTTTGCCACTGTTAAGTGATTCAATGAGGCTTTTTGTTAATTTTTCTATAATATATTCCGGGTTTTCGCTAGTCAATAGTTCAGATATATCGCATTCCATAAAAGAAGCCATTGCTATATTATAATCTATAGTTTCAATAGTTTTAGTGTTATTTAGTCGTTTTATTTTGCCTATGTTTATAAATACTGTATAGTGATCGGTTATTGAAGTATTTAAAATACCTACATATGGAATATATTTACTATGGTTTTGTTTAATCATAACGTGATCCAGACAGCTATCAAATCTAGTTGGTAAAGTATGACCTGGGAGAAATCCATGGGTAGACAACATATTCAGATAGTTGATCCTGTTTGTATTTTCATAGGAACTTTCCGTCGGTTTGCTAATTAAATTAATATTTATGTCACCTGTTATAAAGATGTTGTGGTGTGATTTTAAAGAGTCCAAGTAAGCGCTTAAAGAATCAATAAATTTTGTAGCATTACTATTTGACGGAGATCGGTAAATACTCAATATAATTTGATCTTGAAGGTCTATCTGGATACAAGTTGCTTGTTCCAATCTAACTTCAGTCAAATTTGATTTCAGATTACGCTTAACGTAGACCACTACACCATCGTTTTGGTTTAAATTATAGTTCGTTCCTTTGGATATGTAGTTTTCTAATATAGGTAGTGGTCTATCCGACCTGATTCTACATTCAGTAAAGGTTAAAACGTCTACTTCAAAATTTAAAAGTGAATGCGTAGTTATAAAATCGTTAAGATTGCTATAAATACTCCTTATGTTTTGAGAGATTACTGTAAGTTCACGATCATTTGTAATATTTATGTGTTTAGATATATCTTGTATATCACATTGAAAGCTGTTACTAATTTTAAGGTAATCTATTTCTTTTATTCTTGTGTAAGTGTTATCCATTAATAGAAATTATTATAATGTATATAAAGAAATATAATTAATTTGTATTTATTATAGCGAATATGAGTGTTGTAATAATGCTGAGTAATTTTTTGTGGTTTTCTTTTGAATAGCGAGTCGTCTGTCCCGTAGTAAAAATATATTATATCTTTAAATATACCTTTTATAATTTTTAGCGTTTTTATTAGTTTTTTCCCTTTTTATATACATATTTATTTAAGCAAAATAGTATTTTAGTTTCTTGTAAGTTTAAGTATTTTAATTTATAAAGGCTAGTATGTGCGTAAAAGTAAGTGTCTATGTTTGGCATGCGGGTACAAAAATAACTTAAAAATATAATCACAAAAAAATTAAATGCTAATTTATAATTAACTAAGCAATAAATCGATAAGACAAGGGCTAGTCAAGCCATGGCAAGCTGGTGAATTTGAGCTTCGCTGGTAACTAAAATAATTTTTTAGTTTTCTTCCTTTCGGACGTAGACCTTCCCGTAAGCTGTCCAGCAGAATTTATAACAGTTTGACTTGACCAGATCTCTAGCCAAAAAGAATAGTCTGGCAGCATTAGAAGTTAGTTGCTCTGATACATAAATGGGCGTATCCTCTGAGAAGCGATGACCCAGGTGTCTCGCACATAATTTCGATTTATTTTTTATGTTAAATGTTTTACACATTCTTATGAAATCATTTTTTAACCCTTCTATATGTGCAAAAATATTTGCAAAAGAGTAGTGTATGGAATGTGCAAAAAAAAATGGCGCCCGGCCTTACCCCCTTTTTACAAATAATATAATATTTTTACATCCAAACCATATTTTATGTTTTTGTAAAGAATTTTATAATATCTAATAAATTTTCTATCAATCAAGCCATCATAATATAGTATTTAGTCTGATTTAACATTCTTTTTAGAAGTATATATTTTGAAATATATTTTTCTGACTATTTCACATGAAATAAATTAATATTTTGTTATATTCTACACGACAGAATCCAAGAATAGACCCTTGTTTATATAATTTATCGTCACAGCTTGAGATGTTTACAAAAACAGGTTATAAATATCACTCGAAAAAAATGCGTTTCGTATTACCACAAGCAAACTTCGTCATTATGGCTTTACAAATAAAGTTCAAAATGGCTGCGGCCGGCAGAATATGACCGTTAACTGTAGACTTTTAACTCTTTGTTTTGGAAATATAAGAAATACTATCGATATAAAATAGTCATGTAGACGTTGTGTAATAATTTCTATAAGCCTTTTACGTAATTAATTTACAATTATATGAAGCAAATTCCGTCCAAAACACTTATAACACACACAACTTTTTTCTCAGCTTTCACAAGTTATTACGATGTATTTCTTGCAAATGGTTATCTAAAACTGCTTATTACTATTAAAGTAAACGATTTTACTACTTACATTCGATAAATCCAATTATTATTTCACACAAATCACACAAAATGACAGAACACACACGAAACAATTCACGATTTTCTAATGACTGAAAAATATTCGTCGACCACAGATTGTATAATATTTTGCATTCAGAATGTGGCAAATGTACCATAGATTATAACTAACCAATCTTCTTCATACAAAAGTAGTCTCTAAGTCGACGAAATACGTAACTCGATCGAATGAAAGAGCGCGGCCACATACGGCCGCTTGGGTGTAGACAGAATAGCTGCAGTATAATCTGTGGCGGCCGGATCCGGCCGCTTCGGAATTAATGGGTTAATATTGTTGAGGAGGTTTCAATAATTATTGGGGTATTTTTAACGTCCTCCCTTTTTCCACGCACTCTATAAATATCCTTGATATCGGATTTTCCTATTTCACAATTAATAGTTTTGGAGAGACTTATTACCATGTCAATAAGGTCCTCTTTCGTTTCATTGGATTTCTTAGGGACATTTTTTATTTCTAAATTACTTTTACGTCTATCTTTCTGCAGGTCTTCTATTTTGTCTTCTAACACAACAATGTATTTTTTGTCCTCCTTAACTTGTGCCTCCAGCTTTGTGACTTTTTCTTGCAGTTCCTTGTTTTGAGATGTCAAAAAAGATATAGAATTTTCGATATTTTGATTAGATTTCTTAATTTCTTGTAAAAGGTTTGAGTATTTTTGGAATTCAACATTTTGCGTTCTCATAAAAGTTGTAAACATGTTTTTCATTTCATCTCTTAAAGCAATAAAATCTGAGCTCTGATCGTCTTCTCTTCTTCTTTTTCCGGTGCGGGTAGTTATAAAATTCGGTGCAGTTTTTTGTTGCGACATTTCAAACTCGGAGTCCGATAACGATTTATCCATGTTATCCATTTACACCAGGATAGTATGAGTATAAAAGAGTAATACAAAAATTTCAATATGGCCTCTAACAAGTTACGCCTTCAATCCTAGACGTCACCCTATCATAGATAGGGGGTGGAGCTTTTATAGGTGGGTGGCGTTTCAGGTGTTAAGATGGCGGAATATCGATCGCTCTGATAGGCAGGAGTATGCGCACGCGCAGCCACAGACGCGCAGCTTAGACGTTGACGTCAAAGGAGTGTTGGTAAAGGGGTGCGTGCTACGTACCAGGCGCTCAGCAGTATCAGGAGAGTCTTGACTCACGGTTTAGCCGGCCTCCTTACAATTTCTGCACTCCTATTTTTCTGACTTGAATTTTTGATTTAGTTTTGTATTAAATTTGAAAATAAATAAACTGGCATGGATTCTAGACACAACTGCACTTTAAGGCGGGGAAGAGTAAAAGATTACATATAGTATATAGGTATAGTCGCCTATACAGCATACCAAATGTACGTCTTAATCATCAAGTTAATATACCTATCGGAATATAATATTATATAATAATATAATAATATAATTATATAATTATATAATAACCTTTATGGTCTTAATACACTCACAGCCAAATTAGAAAGTTGCGCACCAAAAACGTGACACATTTTTTCGTTACTTGTTAGTAGGTTTTACCCCTCGGATTTTTCTCATACCGGGCGCCTTATATATGAAAATCGATTCTTAAGGAGTAAACTTCAATAATATTAAATTTAGATGGTCTTATTTATGAATTTAGCAGTTGAATAGGATCGGGACTAGATCGAAGCTGCATTGATGTGGAGGTTAGTTATAGAATCAAGGTGGTGGTCAAACACAATACACGTCCAGCGATCCCCCTGCGGCCGCAGTTTCTAATCTCAGACATCTTAAGACCGGGGTATTTTAAGCCCCGTAATTCGTGTTCGCTTAGACGTGGGATTAGTTTTGTCGATTTATCGACATCGATATTTAAATTTTTTATTCTTTCATTCCATCGTTCATTCGGTCGATTGGTCGTTTCGTTGGTTCAATTAAACGATTGTGTATGTTGAATAAATGGCCGATGTAACCATGTGTGTGAATAAATGTACATTCATTCATATTATTACCATAATATTAATTTTACTACATGCTTTTGTAAATGACGTTGATGTCACAACACTCATGAGAAATTAATTTTGAATGTGAATTTAAAAGCACTATTAAAGTGGTATTTGCTTCCTGCTTTTATTAAGGTAATTTATTTATATGTTATAAAACAGACTTGCTACAAAAATAGCACATTTGACTGACTTCATCAATGCGGAATAAAACTCCGGGAGGTCGTTAAACGTTTATTGAATCATCGATATCGATATGTTTTATCGATATATCGATAAATTCATTCGATATAACGTCGACAGACTCGTGCGGAATGTGATCGAGGGTTAACACCTACGTGACGCGACGCACTGAATGTAAAACAGAATGTTCTACGTCGAATGTCGATATGCAGTCCGGTTGTTACGAAAGCGTATTCGGACTGAGCCTGTGAATGCACGATATCGAATCCGATTAATATCATTCGATGTAGGCACGTGCTGCGATTAGCGATTTTTTTGGGATAAAGAAATTTTGAGTCTCTAAAAATGACCGATAGGATAGTTTTTTACTCTGTACGATTTAAATTAGGATAAGGGACATTGTAAAGAGATTCGATTTGACGATTCGAATTTTGAATGGTTGAAACATGGAAATAGTCAGATCAACACCGCAGGTGGCAAGTGTGACATAATTAATGTGTATCGTATTGTGTATAAAACAAAGTTTAGGTTTGAATGTCTCATTAAAAATACATCGCTTTACCTCCTCACGTTGCATTGAAAACTGATCCTTACGGTTGTGTATAGTTACAGTTTGGCGAATCAAATTATTGTTCGGTTTAAAATTTAAATGCGGTTGACGAGCTCATCTGTGGTTATGTCACATTAACCGGATTGTCGCTACCTGTACACAAACGTGGTTAACGTGTAGTCATCTAGTTAAATTAGCCAGCCAATTTGATGCCTAGAACTTTCATTAGTTAGGATAATTACACATTTAGACACTAGACCATCACAGTAATACGGCAAAAATGTGTGTATTGCTTCTTGACACAAACACTAGAGACAACAGGACACTTTTTCGTTTTCGCTTCGTTATAGAATCGCCGATCAAAACGTATAGAATTGACATAAGACGAGTCGAACGTCAACGTTATATTAACGAACGCTTATGTCAATTCCATACATTTTCATCGGCGATTCTATAACGAAACGAAAACGAAAACATTTTGGCCCACCCCCCCTGTTCAATTTGGCACGTTACGGTGCGTCCACATTTGTATCATTTGCGCGATCAGATCTCCGTCGCGTATCATGGAAGCGTATCAAAATGATACGCGTATCATGATAATTGATACGCCCCGATCGCTATTAACCGCGTATCAGATACGTGTCGTATCAAATACGCGCATGATCGGCAGAATGATCTAATAGGCGTCCACACTATGATACGCATACTTGATACTGCGCGATGATCGCGACGGAGATCTGATCGGAGATCCTGATCGCGCAAATGATACAAATGTGGACGAGCCTTTGGTTTATTTCCCTCAATAAATTATTAATTTTAACATACTTTATGAAATTGGCAATTCCACTAGAATCTAGATGACTATTATGTTCCAGGGTATATTATCATCTTTTTTGTTACACAATTGTCGATTAGTGATCAACCTGCAACGTTCTAGCCAAACATAACGTTTTTGTTATTTCCTTTAGGGGAATAGAACCTTTACCTTTTCAAAATTACCTTCGACTCAAAAACAAAGGTATATTATACCACGAAAACAAGATTAAAGTGAGAATGTAAACTATAAGCTTGTTTTATCTGTAAATCTATTTTTGAGATGCCCACGCGAACTGCTTGAAAAGTCATTTTCTTTGTTCTCTTGGCCTTTTATTGTCAAAGGTCATAGAAACAAAGCTTTATATTTTATTAGGATTTCAATAAAGATTTATATTATGCTTTTAAAGTACATTAAATAAGATTAGGATCATTAAGAGCAAGAAAATATTATAAGAGGATTACGTAACCGCGCAGCTAGGAGGGTTGGAGGGCCGTAACTATGCGTAAAGGAGTAGAGCACCATGGGTTTTTAGTGGGTAGATCGTACGGGAGTCCCATATATCCCAATGTAAAAAAGGAGGGTAGGAGGGCTAAGCTGAGCGAGTTGAGCTAGGGTCATTTGACATTGCAACGTCGCGAGACGTTCAGGGGGTGACAGACACGCGAGTATACTTACTCGCGTGTCTGTCACCTACTTACTTCCTGCGGATATGGCTCGTCGCCTGTGTGTCAGCAAAGAGCCGCGAGCCTCGGGGCTTGGTAATTCAATGTGAGCGATTCTCGTGTGTCACCGACGCGGGTCGAGTAAGTTCGCGAACTTAAAACCCGCGTACTCGTACGTCTACAATGCATTTTAGGAATAGGCTGTCCAAAACCACGGGCAGCAAATCTGTCAATTGGAGTAATGCAAAACTACTGCCTACTGCCTACTACAGTACTACCACATACATTAAATCATAGACTTATAATATTGCAATAATTGTAACTGACATTTAAAGTATCTTTAAGATTAAAAATTAATCTATATTGTAATCGACGGAGATCTGGCAACCAAATTCGCCATGTAGCTTCAGCTGTATTAAACTCCTTTAGCTACTTCCCTGAACAACCTTTTCTGATAATCTGCGTGCTGGCAGGCCGTGGGCGGTGGGTGTGGGAGTGGTGGGGTGGGGAAAAAATTAAAAAATGTATATCCATACTAATCGGTAAGTGTGTCTGTTTGTCCGTCTGTCTGTCTGTTACCTCTTTACGCCCAAACTGCCGAACCGATTTTGCTGAAATTTGGTATGGAGATACTTTGAGTCCCGAGAAAGGACGTAGGATTTTGTAAGTAAAATGTACGGTTCCCGCGCGATAAACGAGTTTTGACGCGACGGAGTTGCGGGCATCATCTAGTACTTTATATTATCACGCTTGATCTTTATTTGTAATAGAAAAAAAAGAAAAGAAACTTATCAGAGTAATTTCTTGGAACCAATTTTCTCTGAGTGTCTATTAGGTTCTAAAAGCACCATTTTTCAGACTTTCTAATGTCACGCCTGAAAAGATACAGTCGATCTCATTGTTACCCCCATAATATACATTTTATCTTACATTCATCATCATCACCAACAGTTTAGTCATCACATACAATGATGATAATAAGTTATATAGAGACTTAACAATTATTATTGTTATCATCATTTTTCGAGTTCCGTGCTCAAAAAGTAAAAACCCGATTAACCTGTCTGTCTATCTTCAGGGTGTATCTCAAGAACCACTATTAAAATAGACTTTTAAAATTTTCACAGATTGTGTATTTTTATTTAATTCTATTTCATATTATCATATTTGGGTGGCTTACAGCTAGCTATATTACTTTATACTATATTACAATAATTATGATAGACTACAAAAAGCCAACAAAAAAAGCAAGGTTTGTAAATAAACAGTTTATATACCTACTCAACTTTATAACTATGCTAAAATGGGCATTATAAAATGGTACGTAGCAGTTCTGATTTGAATAAAATCTCGCAAATCAATTTCGCTAAATTTCATTTATCCCTAGGAAACCTACATTTTTCCGGGATAAAAATTATCATTAAGTATATATTATGTTCTCTCCCGGGACTCAAAGAATTTCCATACCCAATTTCAGCAAAATCGGTTCAGCAGTATTGGTGTGAAAATATAACAGACAGACACACTTTTGCATTTTGGATATGGATATTTCTTACTATATTATATCTAAAAAACTTTAAGAAACTCCCAGCAAGACAGTAAGCCGCGCTGTCCTTTTGTAGTCGCATGTATTGTTCAATCCTGAGAGGCCGTTTAGCGCCTGCCCTTGAACTACGTCGATGAATTTTTAAAGATACGTTCTTGTAACAAATCTTGAAAAGTGAAAAATAATTATCTAGAGATGAACTACGATAACATGGCGCGCCACTCCAAATTACTGTTTCAATGTGTGTAGTCACATCCTTATGTAAGAGTTTGTATGTAGTAAGTATTCAACTAATTACAGTACACGTAATATTTCACTTAATGTCACTTATTACCAAGATTTGTTGGTCAACCAATCATAACTAGCCGATCGCGCAAGACAACCCACTTCAAACATTTTGACACCGCACTTCAAACTTTTTGAATTTTGGAGGGGCGCGCCATGTTATCGTAGTTTATCTTTAGAGATAGAGTTAGCTCTAAAACTATTGTTTTATCATAGAAAATGTGAGTAACGAGGTAAGCGAAATAGCAATGTTCTTATAAGTTATAGATTTGATAGAAGATAGCATTTTAATCCTTCGATCGCGGACTCTTGGAAATCTATTGCTTACGCGGTCGAATTCGACCGCTTGGGGGTTAATAGGTCAAATTGTATATGATCTGGTCTGGTAGGTAACTATTATAAGCAAATAGCAAACAATCCTGAATCACGCTATCGTAGTTTCTGAATTCGGCGCGACTCTGAAACGTCCTCTGTCAACGGCAGAAACAGAAACAACTTAATATTTTGTCGGCCTCAACCTCACCATTTTCGGCATACTCCTATACGTCCTATAGAAAATCTTTTATTTATTTAAGTAATACAAATTATAACTTATGTCTGTCTATTTCCATATAATACAAAAATATACTTATCATATAGTAACCTTCAGGATAGTGATTGAAAAATTATTAATACGGGTTCTCTAACGCATGTACCATGCTATTCAACAGGGATACAGAACCTTTTACTTTCTATCCGTACTAATATTATTATAAATAGGAAAATGCGTCCGTCTGTTACCCAAACTCTGAACCGATTTGGCTTTTTTGATATGAAGGAAGAAGGAACACTTTTTTTGTCCCAGAGAAATGTACGTTTCTCACGCGATAAACGGATTTTGACGCAACGGAGTTCACGCGTCATCTAGTTAATTTATATTATTTTTATTGTAATAATGCAGCTTAGATTTTTTTCTCGAAGACCCTCTTATATTTAATTAAGAATTCCTAGAGTTGCGTCCACTTTTCTGTGTTAAATTAATTCTAGCTAAGTTCTTAACTAAGAACTATAATATAATTGTGATGTAATAGGTCCTGCCTTTTAAGTTATTTTATATAGTTACATCTACAAGGCGTTCCCAGAAACTTTAATAAAACTGAAAAGAAATGTGAAATAAATAATAAAAAAAACGACTATTTATAAGATTTTTTCGGGACTGATCGATTTTCTTTTATTTTATTGCTGTAGAATGTAGATCCTATAGTTCCTACCAATTATCATTTGCCGTACAAAATCAACACGAGTTTTTGGTTTTAATAACATTTTCGGAAATTGTTCCCTCTGTCTTTTAACGAACATAATAATAATATTATATTGCATCTATGGGACCAACCAAATAACATTAGCATCTCGAGACGACATTCACATCAGACGACCATTTGTAAGTTGGGTCGAATTTCAGTAATTCAAACTATTATCATGACACAATAATATATTTCTCAAAATAAATGAATAAAATTAGTTTTTTACTGCCGACATTTTAAAGATAAAATGATAAGTTTAAAACCGGCGACAAAGTCCATACAAAAAGCCTTACAGCTATTTTAAACAACTTTAGAAATCTTACGTGAAATGTTACAAAAAGGTTGAGCGGCCCTGTCGGAACGGTCTCAGGTGCGCTACAAACACAATGAGTAATGCCCTACCACTACAGAGGGTAAAATATCTCACGAACATATGTTGTGATAGATCTGCAGCTATGTTTTATCCCATAATATTGCCGCTTTTCCTTGAAAGTAGATATTATATCCATACTTACTAATAATATCCATACATTAATATTATAAAAGCGAAAGTCTGTCTGTCTATCTGTTACCACTTCACGCCCAAACCGCTTAACCTATTTTGCTGAAAGTTGTTATTAAAGTGCGACTTTCTGTGATTTGGTACATACATTGATGTCTAAGGTAAGCTACCGAATAAAAATAAGTCGAACTTCAGTTTGTGGCCTGTAACAGCTCAATTTAAGCCGTTGCGGAATGGAATGGAAGCGACTTTTTACAACGAAACTGTACATAGCACAATCAACTTTATGTCAATAGTATAACAGAGAAATTAAATACGAGCCAAAAACTGGAGAATTCTTGAATATTCCGCGAAAGGCCCGCAACACCATTGCGCCAAAACTCGTTTATCGAGCAGGAACCGTACAATTTTCCGGGGTAAAAAGTATCCTATATCCTTTTCCAGGACTCAAAGTCTCTCCATGCCAAATTTTAGCAAAATCAGTTTAGCGGTTTGGGCGCGAAGAGGCAATTCAGAGAGATTGACACACTTTTGCATTTATAATATTAGTATGGATGCGTGGATAAATCGTGTGTTATACTGTTGATATAAAGTTCACTGTGCTATGTACTATCAGAGAAGTTGATTCCTAGGCAGATGGGGGACCTTCGTAGTTTGGTCGTGTTACGTCAAACCCGACAGATCACAATTAAGTAATAATATTGAGATTGAATTGACATGATCCGACCAAATCACGTTGGTCTTTCAACTGCCTAGGAATCAATTTCCTCGATGGTACATTGTACAGTTTCGTAGCAAAAAGTCGCCTCCGTTCCATTCCGTGCTGGCGGTATAAATTGAGCCTAATTTTATTCGTCGAAATCCATCTAAATGTAAATACTGTCTTCATCAATATCACATTAGCACAGTATAGCAATATGACGTCTAGGGATATTGCTATACTGTGACATTAGCAATATATACGTCTCTGAGGTTACGCCACGTGATCACGTGAAACGTGACACGTCACGTTCTATCACGTTGACAGACTGACACAGCTATCATAGTAGACAGAACTAAGAAGTACCTACCTCGACTTCAAACAATCGGAGCGTGCGAAGTGGGTGGAGGGGACAAAGAAAGCGATTGCCGCGCTTGCCGCGGCAAAAATATGCAACTAAGAGGGCTCAGATAGTAGTCAAACAAACTTGTCAATCTTGTTTTGAAATTTTTAGAAATTGGTCTTAAGAGTCCGTATACGAAATTTTGCCGATTTCGCTCATTTAACAGACGTGATTGACGTGACGTTAAAATACAGTATTTTTATAAGTTTTAATGCACAATAATGTAAGATCATTTCAATTATAATATAGTGTTGGAGCTAGTTTTTTTTTTTTTTTTTAAGTATCTTTAAATAATCCAACTCAAACCCGCGACAGTTTTGTGATTTTTGCTGTAAAAGGTTTAGAATATCACCTTTTTATGGATTGTATTGACGTCTTAACGGTATGAAAAAAATACAATGTACTGTTGAGAAAGTCGTCTATACAATGTTGGAATTACTTTTTACCACTTTAATATAAAAAACCCTTTAAAAAACAGAAAACCTCTATCTGCCCGCTAACTTGGCGATCGTCCTTAAACAAATTTAATGTTTTTCCTAAGTCCACTAGGAAATTAAATCAGATATCTGCTCTAAAAATTAAAATGTATGTGATTCGATATAACCTAAAATTGCATTATCAGTCAAGTCAATTTTATTTGAGTTGCATTTTATAAAGATATTAATTGAGTACCTAACTATTGTTTTAGTGTCGATGTATCACCATGATGGTCTCCAAAACCCGACGACAAAACTTGCAGTGATATTTTCATAGAATATTTCATTTAAATCCGAAGTATCAGGTGGAAGAAATAGTGACTCACAAATGACGATAAACCAGATACTACATCTGGTTTAACTAATCTTTTAGGTTTTTCAAGTAAGCAAGTTTTAGATGAAAGGGGTAAAAAAGTTAAAATTATAATAATAATAATAATAATAATAATATCTATGGACGCTTCACACCACTATTATATGAGTTCACACCATTATTATATGAGTCGCATCATTCGAAGATATAATCCCCCTCCCACCCAGTCTGCACGAAACTATGTTTGCTGCAGTACCCAAAGAAAGAAAGAAAGATTTTTTGCATTACTTCTCTCTAAACATAATGAGACATGCCGAAAGTCCAGTGAGCGAGCGTGCGGGTAATTTTTCAACTACCCACATACGTCTTTGAAAAAACGCGATTGCCTAGCAGATACAGAGGTACTACTGGTTAATAATTATATATCTTCGAATAAAGCGACTCATATAATGATCAAACTTCACTTGGTAAGTTCGTTTGATCATTTATAATAAAATATAATATATAAACACTTGGGACAAAAAACAATCAAGCCAATGCACCAGAGAATTGAGTTTTAATTAAATAATTGTCAACATCGTTTCGTTTCTTCATAATTTTACACATGATGAAATTTATTGTTATACACGCGATGAAATATTATACACCCAATTTTGTTACAAAGTTAAAAATAACAGTCATTTTTTTAAAAAAATACATTTTTTTAACAAACTTAGCGTAACGGAATTGCTGACAACTTAATGATATTACACTATCAAAGAAATTGGTTTATAAGCGGACAGATAGCGGATTTGCGTAATTTGGTCGCATTGCATAAATCCCATTCGATAGATCACGGTTAACATTAACTTCACATAACCGAACCAAATAGCGTAGGTCCGCCGTCTGCCTAGCATATTTCTCCAACATCGAAATTAATATTAAGGCTTATAATAATCCGAAACCACCAAAGCATTATTACTCTGACGTTTCCTTAAATGACTTACTTAATAGACCCAGCGGAGCAAAATTAATTAATCACAGCAATCGAAGTGGCCCCAGATCTTGCCTTTTTACCCCGCCCCTCACCCATCGCCCCTTTTGACAAATGACAATCCGCGCCTGCTCGTTAATCATAAATTAAACCTCGGTTCATATTTGGCGGAAAATTAAACGTTGATTAAGGTTATGGTTGTCATAGAACCAGGGAATAGTTTAATGTTTTTAGCCAACCAACCAACCAACCAACCAACGTATACTATAAAACAAAACATATTACCTACTCATGTTTAAACAACTTCATAATAGCATACAAAAGATTTTCCTTATATCTTGACAAAGTTACAAGTTTGTGGCCGGCCGGCATTCGCGGTTAAACTAGTTTAGGCAGTATTTTCAGACGCACTCTTTGTTGTAAGCCAGTTTGAGTTTTGGGTTCACCTGAACGAAATCCCATCGCACTTTGTTTAGGGCGAATTTCACCTACAATAGCCAATATTGCGACCTTTGTCAGTTGGTTAGCTTGTCGAGGCACAAGGCAAGTAGTTTTTCAATGTGTCATGGTCATGGGTGTGTATTAAATATAATATAAAATACAGGCTGTTACCTGCGATATTTTCATCAAACAAACAAACTCTTCCCAATTATAATAATAGTATAGATAATAATGAATAATATGAATATGTATGTTAGTCTGTAAGGTATTTGTATTATGGGCCTAGATGCCTGAAATAAATGATAAAATAAATAAATAAATATAACAGGCCAGTACTCCACGCTTCTATCACTAGCTACTTACTTTAAACATTTGTTGATTGTATTGCGAGGTTGATGAAAAAAAAAATGAAAGGTAAGTTAATCTATATTAAATAAAATGTATTAACAAGTATTTCGCACGTGTACGTGCATACATGTTTGAACGGCAAACCGCGCAAGTATTTCCGTTGAAGTATATTGTGTTTTACATCTCAATTTTTGTTCGCCCATTAAACACGGCGTATTTACTAAGTTGTGTTTAAAAATAATATTAGTCCTAACAGCATTTAAAATGGCCTTGAAGTTGCGATAAATTTTAAAAAGCTCTAATGGACATCACGAAGAATACTTTGGATACTAATAAATAGTTTTCAAGAAACCTTTTTATAGTAATAAGACTATAACAACATTTGAGAGCCCGCAATAATACCAAAACTACTTTAGAACTAAGTAATTCACTTATAATTGGCACATAAAGTTGATTTATATACACCACTATAATATCAAGTAACAAGGTCAAATGGTACTAAGTGCATTTCGTTCTATAAATTACTATTACTGGCGTATGACCTTATAGCGGATTTATAATTACTTCTTGTAGTCTTTACTGCGCCTATAATATCGTTCTAGAACAGGTCTACTACAAACCCAAACTCCGTGTAACCTGTTATAAGCTAAGTAGTAAAACCTGGAACCATTAAGAAAGAGTTACAAGTGCTGCAAGCCTATAAACTGTGCACTATAGGAGAACTTTGTTACTAGGGTGATACAGTAATCAATGTCTAAAGTCCATTTATAAAGTCTTGAATTTAGCATTATTTTCGCTATTGTCACTTTGATTAAACAATCATTATTCGATGAAAATATCTGACATCACAGAAACTATAAAAAAAATAGGTAAAAATGATTAAAACGCAGCATTTTCCTCTTATCAGTAGACACTTTTGACTTAAATTGTATATTTATTGAAATGGCTAGAGGACCTTTTCGCTTAACTGCCATAACTTAACTTTTTAGAGAAAGCAAAAATTGCTGATGCGCCATAGTAAGCAATACGAGCTAATGGAATAATCGCTGAAGTGTTATTCACGCTCCAAATTAGTAATGGAAAAATAACTTAAGCAACATGGGTGTAAAAAAGACCATTTTGAGCGTCGTTCAGCGAAAAGATTAATAAAATAATGCCAATTTTCATTTTGCTAACTGACCACAAAATTACTCTGATTGCTTTAAAACCCCGATCATTCGACGCAGAAAAATCTGCTGATTCCAAATATATGTATAACTCTATAGCCAGAGTTGGGTAGACCTAGGTGAGCATGGGTAAACCCCGATTCAACGTTTATTTTTCTTATTATTCGGACTTTACCCAAAAGACTTGGGTAATACTAAGTCAACCCGAGTAAACTTAGGTTTACTCCACCTTCTAGCATTACCCGTAACATATACAAGAATTGCTCGTTTAAAGATATAAGATAATATAGGCCTCATACAATTACTAAGTGTAGTCTGACAACACACACTAAAATAACTATAACAATGAATAATAGTATTATTAACACCCGTTATATTAAAGAAATAATGATGTTTATAAAGTTACTGGCGCTCACCCCAGTTTTGCGGCGATATCGCTTTCCAGAATACGGCGCCTGCTATTTTAACTGATAACAATTTTAGCTCCCGCGTTGGCGAGTGTTAAAATAGTTATGTCGATATCAATTATATTGTAAGCTAGAATAGGCTATGCAGCGTTAGAATTGATTTGTGTTGAGTGTAAAAGTAGCATAAAAACTGTCAAATAATTAGTAATAATAAGCTGTTAGAAAGTCTTAACTAATTAGTATAGACCTTCTTCTTTTTTATCTTTCTTCTGATTATTTCGTTGAGAGTCTCATGAGTCATGAGTCATGACAGTGTTAGCATATCCCTAGGGCTCCCTGAAATCATATGAAAGGTTTATCTTGGTTAGTTACCGCTGTCAATTTTGACTTAGTGTCTAAACACACTAGGCCGAAGTTACGCGGCGTAAATTCCGCCTGATTACGTCCGCAATGTCAAACGCATACAAAATAAGGACGGAATGCGACGGAATAGTGTGTTATCGGTAATTTAAAATACATTGCAGACGCTATCATGCGGAATTTACGCCGCGTAACTTCAGCCTAGTGTGTTTTAGACACAAGTTACAGAAGTGGCAGTGGTGCAAATGTGTGGTAGGCCTATGGAGCTTATATAAGCTCCGTGGGTAGGCCAATGTCCGTTTGAATGAAAAAGGTCTTTTTAGATTTAGGGCCGGGACAAAAACACGACACGACGTCGTAAGACGTCGTGTCGTGGGAATCTGCGACGCGCGTCGTAAAAAAAACACGACACGACATCGAACTACGTTGTGCGACGTCGCGTCGTAGAAACTCACGTAGAAATTCAAAGATGAGCTTGGGCCGGGACACAAAATCTATATTCTACGACGCGACGTCGTACGACGTCGTACGATGTCGTGTCGTAGTTTTTTACGACGCGCGTCGTAGATTCCAACAACACGACATCGTATCGTGTTTTTGTGTCCCAGCCCTCAGGCCCAGAAAGGTATGTGTCGCGAGTTTACACAGCATCACTATTCACTATGGAAGTTTTCCCTTCAATCAAGCGTTTCTGAACGATAGCAAAGCGAATACTCACATACTTCACACATTTTTTCCAGTCACAAAAAAGAAATGGCGTTACAGGATTCCGAAAATGGCTTTGAATACACATGAACATTCATTTAAATTCACATGCCATTTTATAAAGCCCAATTCTATATTAATAAACAAAGCGGAGTCAAAATAATGAATTCATGGAATGTTTTAACTCGGAACATCACAAACAATTGGCAATTGTTTTACGTTTATTTTTGAACGACAGATTAGAATCGAGGTCCTAGTATATTTTACGTTATTTATAATATTATATTACACACGGCACGCCCTTATATAATAAAAAATAATTACATGACACACAACACACTATAGTCGGGACAATTTAAGGCGGCACCAGCGGTCATTGACCTTTCTTGTTTAGGAGCTATGTGAAAAATACTCGCACTGCATTCTGTCTACCTAAGAATGAAATTGAATTCTTGTAAAACAAACTATAATAATAGTATCATATTATAGTCTTGGTTATCTCTTCGTATGATAATCTCGAACTATTGAGTTTGAAGTTACTTTGAAATATGAATTAGTGATATAATTCATACTGTGCTCACATCGTTTTTTTTTTTTTCGAAAGGGTCTAAGCTACTGGTCTGGTTAAGACCATGGTAGTTTAATCGTGGCTATAACTAGTCTGTTGCTAGTTGGTTTGGACTCACATCGTGTATTATGCAAAATCTAGACACCGACTAAAACATCTGTCACTTATATTGTCTATCGCGGTTTGTAGAGAAAAATGACAAGTTTTTTGACAAGGAGTCAATGAACGCTACATACAGAATTCCGCGATTTGAGAATAGCTGACCTTAAATAGGTAACGCTTGCCGGTATGCTTAAAAACTACGTAAATGTCTATTGGTAAGGACTAACTAACTCATTTTTTGACGTGAACGACCGTAAAAGATTCCGACAGTTGTTAATCGATTCGGATAAAATTGCCGGTCGCTTGCCGCGTTGATAGGAATACAGTCGCTGGTGGCAAAGATTGGAAAGTCGCTTTTTCGCGGAATACATACGCGTACAGAGTCGCGGGTAGCGTCTAGTGGATTAATAAAGTACGTTGATAGCGTAGAGCGTAGCATTCATAAAAAGAACTTTACGTTGCCGTATGTTAAATTGAAAAAGTTTATGCGCCGTTTTCGTGGCAACTTTTTTATTGCTGCGATTTGGAGGACCCTTAGTATGTAACATTGACACGTATTTTTCATTCCTTCGAACGAAAATAAAGCCTTTTTAGTTCCCCGTGGGCGGACTACGAATAGGGCATTAAAGCGAGGAAAGTTTTAGGTTCCTAGAAAATTTAAATAGTTTACAAAAGTTGCGTCATTTAAATACATTTCATTAAAGTTTAAAGGATGCAAAGTTAATATATTAATACAGATATTAGATTAATTCTATCCATATTAATATTCTACAGGGTGTAGCAAAACTAGATGATAGGGATGTGTACGTATTCCTCGTAGAGAGTTCACTGTGAAATTAAGAGCGCTGAAAGGCCAATTTTTTCACTTTTGTATGGGCACTGGGCAAGCGCCCCAGCGCGGCGTCACGAGTTTCCCCATCAGACAGATCCATCTGCTTTTTCCTGGTCCATTTCATTAAGAAATATCTATTATAGTCCATGCTTAAGCATGGGAAATGCTAATCTGCTATAAAAATAGCTCGCCCACACAAACATTTTGCAGCCCATTTTACCGTTTCAATATAGACTGATACAAATTTTACGCATACTTTGTACCGTGGGCGTTATTCATTAAAAAATATTAAATTTATCGAGAATATGTGAAACTTTTTCGCAAATTGCGTTATAGTCCGGGAGCCCTAGAATATATTTTTTTAAATTACTATCAAGCTAATTTTTGTGAGTAGCTTCATTTCTATCGAAATGAAGCTACTTATCAGACGAACAACATTTTTGTTTGCGAAAAATCTCGAAAGTGGTAGCTAACAGAGAAAGGATTTCATACTTTGAATTGATGGTCCTAAAATATGGACTGTTTTATTTGTAGGACAATGTTACTCTTTAGTTATGTAACTAATAACCTATCGATATACAAAAAATCTGCTCGTTAGGGTTCCGTTACAGGGTTCTGTAATCAACAAAACTTGGTTGACTACTGAACCCTAAAACGGAACCTTAACCAACGGGCACTGAAATGCACTGGAAAGCAATTCAGTGCGTTCCAATACATTCCACTACTCACTTTCATTATTCCAGGAGCAATCTAGCCGCGCTGAATGGACTGGAATCTGGATCACTGGAATAAAACCCTTATCTTCCATCGTTTTTTTTTTTGCTACTACTGTTCGAAAATGTTTCCGAAGATTTTTCACTAGGATACACTGATATTCACCGGATTCCCAAGCTCTTATTCCTGTGGCTTCGGCAAGGACATGCTGATGGTTTTACGCCGAGTTTACGGGGCGATTTCACCAAAGCAACGGAACGCGTTCAGTGCACGCTGAACCAGATCTAAGCGTATAAACGCGTTTATAACACCGAATTGCATTTCACCAACATAAACTAAGCGTTCACAGAACACCTTAGAATGTTCGCGCCTCGCGGTTTACTTCATAAAACCCATTGAAGTCCTGTCATGTCCTGGATAAAATCCCACCTTAGTGCGTTTTTGTAGAAGCACATTCACTTACCATTATTTCAGGTACAGCGAGTCCTACATAATATCCACAAAACCTGTAGTACCAGAAGTACCCAATCTTTCGCAGGAAAAAGAAAAAAAATATTATACGGTTACTATAAAGTGGGTCACCAAATAAAACGAATATGTCAAGAACATTTTTCAAGAATTTTCAAGAGCCTTTACCTACTATTCTACTCGTGGTAAAGCAAAAATCTGGGAAATTGTTTCGCAACAGAGGTCTACGTAGGTCTGAACTTTCAATCACGTAATCCCTATTAGTAAAGTTCCAATCATCACCGGATATCGACAGGCTAATCCGTCTAATTAGAAACTACTGTCGAAATACGGGTCGCTGGCGAAATACTGCTGTCGAGATGCTGTTCTTTGTGAAAATACCTTAATTTGTCGAAATGGGTCGTTGTCAAAATTCGACGAAATTTGGATCGCTGTCGTAATAGTTAAATCTACAGTCGAATCAGATAGCAAATAAACTGACGAGGTAATGTTTGAATCCTGCCCACTGAGACCGCCTAAACGTCATGTTAGCATGAGCTTCATTATAGTTTGTTCGTTATATGATGATATGCGTGACACATTATAATTGACAATAGTAGGGAAGTTACCTAAAAAAATTAATCGAATAATTTAAAAATATCGAATCACCTCGTAAAGGAATTGCAATCGAAATTATCGATTTCGTACTGATGTTTCAGAGTGACGCCGGCGATTTAAGATGGCCGCCCTTTTTTATCGATTTGATTTCTTTTTTTTTTTTTTTTTTTTTTTTTTTTTTCCGCCCACGGCGCAGGCTATAGTCTTTCGACCATACCGCCTTGTCTTTCGTAGAATTTTCCTCTAAGTATAAATTATGTTCATAAAATGTCTTTCGTAAAACATCAAAGGAAATTCGTAGTAAATATCAATTTCTGTTCAAATCCATGTTTTAAACTGTCAATTCATTGTCCAATAAGTAAATGTTAATCCAGATTCCAGATATTCACTTGCTTTGTCAATGGTCGAATCCGTGCAAATATTTTCTAAATCAGAGTTAAAACCAACCTTAAATTTTATCAATATATACAAGTTACAACTTACAACTAAATAAAATATACTATTTATGTAAATATAAGTATTACTTAAATTAAATAATTATACAACCCCTACAGTCTCCAAAACGTATCTGTACAAATATAAATAAGTTGAGGCATTCTTAAGTAACTCCTGTATGTTCAGCGGGACATTTTCAGGCTTCTCATAAATTTTTAAAAGTTCACCCGACAACACAAGGCGCTGAATGTTGAAGGACGAACACTCAAAGAAGAGATGATGTAGAGATTGAACACTTGGTGTTTGACAATGATCACAAAACGACGAACTAACCATTTTGAGACGGTGAAGATGATCGATTTGATTTCGATTCAACTGTGTCAGTCTCTATTGACATAAGTTCCGTTTCATGCATCTGACATTTTTCAAATATTTTCGTAACAATAATTTTATACTCCTATTTCAAAGTTAATATTTATAATTTTATATCAATAAGTTAGCATTTAGCAACTTTTCATTTTTATTCATTTACAATTACAGGAAACATTTATTTTTGTAGATGGAATATAATTTATTACATTCTGATTTTTTTTGTTTTCTTGTAAAAAAATCCGTAGCAAGGAATATGAGAACTGTCACCCATATCATCTTAGAACGAACAAACTATAGTTGTAACAAAACATTGTTTCATTAGGTTTAAAGTAAAGTTTAACTTCCTCTATTTGTTTTTTTTTTTTTACTATTTTAGATTATATTAGAATATATTAGATTAGATTTTGTCTTTAAGTGTCTAAACACACTAGACCGAAAAAACGCGGCCGAAGTTCGGCATGATTACGCCTGCAATCTATTTTAAATTACTGATGACACACCATGCCGAAATTACATCGCGTTATTTTGTAATTTTTTTTTATTAAATAAGGGGGCAAACGAGCAAATGGGTCACCTGATGGTAAGCAACTACCGTCGCCCATGGACACTCGCAACATCAGAAGAGCTGCAGGTGCGTTACCGACCTTTTAAGAGGGAATACTCTCTTTTCTTAAAGGTTTGCAGGTCGTATAGGTCCGGAAATAATGCTGGTGACAGTTCGTTCCAGAGTTTTACAGTGCGTGGCAGAAAGTTACGCGAAAAACGCACGGTGGAAGACTGCCACTCATCAAAGTGATGAGGATGGTATGTTTTTCGCGTGGGACGATGGCGAAAAGTTGCAGGTGGTATGATTCAGAACAACTCCTCAGAGCACTCCCCGTGATACAACCGATAGAGGATGCAGAGTGAAGCTACATCTCGGCGTAATTCCAAGGGGTCCAAGCTGTTTGAAACACTATGGCAGTCAACAATTCGAGCGGCCCTTCGTTGGATACGATCCAGAGGGAGCAGTTGGTATTTTGGCGCCCCTGCCCAGAGATGAGCACAATATTCCATATGAGGCCGAACCTGCACCTTGTAGAGTTGTAGGCGTTGGTAGTGCATTGCTGGCGTAATCATGCTGAACCTCGGACGCGTATTTTCGGCCTAGTGTATTAAGACACTACTCTCGACGACGACCAAGGGGTCCCGATCTTGCCGCAAGCGCCCGTGGCCGACAAAAAATGAAATAAAATGCCACTTTATGACCATAGGCTTTACATTTTATTCTACGCCACTAAAACGCAGCGGCGACATTGGTTGCTAGCCCAATGTCGGTAGAAAATGAAACTGCGACCGACAAAATATTAAAATGAAATTTACTTTATGACCTAGGCGACTGGCCTCTAAATTGCCACGAGAATTCTGAAAATCACAATCTGACCAAGCACTAACACACACACACACACACACACACACACAGTTGCAACTTGCATCCATGAGCCATTCAGGAACATATAACAATTCAATGAGCATCTTCTTGTTCAGTAAATTTTTTTGTTTATAAAATAAGGAGGCAAACGAGCAAACGGGTCACGTGATGGAAAGCAACTTCCGTCGCCCATGAACACTCGCAACATCAGAAGAGTTGTCGCCCTTTTAACAGGGTTATAGGTGAGGAGGGGAGGGTAGGGAAGGGAATAGGGTGAAGGATTGGGCCTCCGGTAAACTCACTCACTTGGCGAAACACAGCGCAAGCGCTGTTTCACGCCGGCTTTCTGTGAGCCCGTGGTATTTCTCCGGTGGAGCCGGCCCATTCGTTTCGGCACGAAAGGCTATATCGCGGAAAAAGTTCAGTTTTGATTGCATTTCAAATGCGTCAACGTTGCAATGTGGTCTGACCCTAGGGATAAATTTGTAACTAGATGACGCCCGCAACTCCGTTGCGCCAAAATTCATTTATCGTGCGGTAACCGTACATTTTTCCGGGATAAAAAATATTCTATGGCCTTTCCTGGGACTCAAAGTATCTTCATACCAAATTTCAGCCAAATCGGTTCAGCGGTTTGGCCGTAAAGATGTAACAGACATACAGTCAGGCAGACAGATAGACAGACACACTTTCGCATTTATAATCTTAGTATGGATGTGACCTAGCCTCGCAGTTCTGTGGCTAATTAAGTGAATAACAGAGTCGCTTGATTAATAACAATCGGAATGTACGTGGGATTCCGGAGGCCGGCCAATTATGTGGATTGTAACGTATTATTATAGCCTACATTGTGACTCGCCCCAACTTCTACGAGTGCAAATCTCTAAATGGTATAGAATTTTTCTACCCTTAAGAGGCCGGGTACCATCGAAATTCTCATACATACGTAATTGGTATGTACCAAAATAATTTTGTCATACGAAAATATTTAACATGTTTGAGTTATTTTTCAGCTTAAAATAGTAATTACCTAGGTTCCTGCACAAAAAATTACTACAAAATATTTAAAGACTAAAAAATATTTTTTAGCTACCAACCGGCCCCTTAAGGTGTCGGTTGGCAGCGGGCCACATGAAGCGGCAGCAGACGACGTGTCGTCGCGACACTACTGTTTCTATGTATTTCTATGAAAGTGTCGCTAGCTTCGTGTCGCTAGCAGCTGCGCAGGGTATTTCATGGAAATACATAGAAACCAGTAGTGTCGCGACGACACGTCGTCTGCTGCCGCTTCATGTCGCCGGCTTCCAACTTGTACCATAACTCGTTCTTGTGACACAGTCTTTGTTACCGTTATTGTTAAATTTTTGTATTGTTGTTATGTAAAATCGAAAATACTTAGAAGCGGACCAATTGGCGCAATTCTGAATAACGCTTTGCCAGCTTTTGTCTGAAAGTTGGAGTTCTGAAAAGAGATGCAACCTCTAGAGATCTTCTTCTGAAGTTTTCGAACACATTATCACAACGTATTTGGCAAAACATCGTTTGCCGGATCTGCTAGTACTTGTATACAAAATTATCTTTATCTATGAAAATCGATTTGTGGTTACATCAGCACAATCTGTTAGAAATCTAGTTTTTGTGCAACTTGTGATCAATTGTCTATGTCCTCGATACAGAACATTGATATACCATTTAAATAACAAATTATTATTTTTAACAAAAAATTAAAACCGACTTCCGAGGTAAAAACAATATTAATAGCATCCTTATAATATGAACTAAAAAGTATTAAATACTTTTTCCTATCTAATATGTAGTGCCTTTTCCCGAATTCGGCTAAACCTCAACTATTTCTGTACTTAATCATTAGCTGGTGCCGACTTCAAAGTAATGAAGACTGTAGTATATGTACAGAAATAGTTGATATTTAGACGAATTCTGAAAAAGGAGTGCTATTAAAGAGTAAGAGTTATTTAATACTTTTTAGTTCATATTACTATTGTTTTTACCTTGGAAGTCGGTTTTAATTTTTTGTTAAAAATAATAATTTCACTCTTTTTAGTTAAGTATCTATAAAATTAGGCTTTATGCGTAAAACCCCAATACAAATGTTAACTATTCACATTATGTTACTGTAAGCGAAATTGTGGTAAATGCTTGCAGTTATCTAAGCGATGCTGCAATTTCCAAAATTTTATCTTTAAAGGTTCAGGAGTTCTGTTCAGTGCCTTTGCGCCAAGAGACACCTTCGTATGAAATTTCTCTTATTTTCATAAAAAATGGGTTTAAAAAATGCACAACGCTAATAATCAAGTTTTCACTTCTGCCGGCACTCCCGGAGTGCAACCCGTCTTTTTTTAAGTATATTATTATGTACAGATTTTTTAAACATAAGAAATAACTCCGTTCCATTCAGGTGTCCTTTAACACCTCTCAAGTTTTTCGTAGCCTGTGAGTTATTCGAGATGCAATGATCATCTAGATTCTAGAATATGGTACATCGTTGTTGCAACTGCAAACTTTTTGCGCTGCAAGTTTAATGTGGAAAGTTGTAATTTATATTAAAGCCTCATTCGATCAGTGTTCGATTGCGCTACCCGTTGTATCAAAATGAGTTTTCTCTTGTTTCTGATGCAGGAGGCATTTTGAGAAAGTATTTACCATAGGTTAATAAAAAACCCGACTACACCGGGAAATCACGAGCAAATATAAAGATTTATTTAAATAGTGGCTAGATCGTTCTGTCATTTACATACTTTTGCTTATCATCCCGCGGTATATCCGCCAAACCACGCGCCGCGTTTGAGCGGTCGCATATATTATGAATCCAATCTCATAATATTATCATTATTATGTACTATTATTTTATTTTTTTTGCCTTATGTACAGTTTCTAATTTTTTTAACAGGAGTTTATCTATTCACTAGCGCCTTTGATTGGCAGACAAATAATAATTAGTAACGTCAAAATTTCAACCAGAACTCGAGTAAAATAAATAATTATTATTTGTAAGTCAAAAATTTTATGTTATGTTAAAAAAATACGTGTGGCACTCGGAACTGCCGCGGTTAAGCAAAAGCATAGCATTTTTTATCAACTTATGCCATTTGTATGATGTTAGGTTTTTTCGTTACGGAATTTCTTGATTCGGTCGCTACTCTCAAAGCCCGCGACAAAAGCATATGCAATAGCTTAAAAACTTAATGCTGCAGCTCTTTTAAGTACATAACATCAGCTAAAACGCTCAAAGCATAATGAGTTCTATATAAAAGGATAAAAATTACCAGCGTCAATTAAACATTTTAAATCTCTGAGTGAATTTCACTTACTGAAAAGCGAAAAGTTGAAATTTCGTCTAAACCAATTACACTACACAGTGGCGTAACTAACTTAGGATCCTGGAGCAAAAAGTAGGGCCCCAACTAAAGGCGACGCAACTTGAAAACGATATGGGCTTTTGATTTGATAGAAAGGTTTTGGAAATCAAACGTCCCGTGCCAATTTTCAAGGTTTTTACT
This sequence comes from Lysandra bellargus, assembly GCA_905333045.1. NCBI lineage: Eukaryota > Metazoa > Arthropoda > Insecta > Lepidoptera > Lycaenidae > Lysandra > Lysandra bellargus. The sequence continues at coordinate 6,705,631 of HG995335.1, read as the reverse complement.
ATCCGAAAGATAGCTTAAAAATAATTAAAAGCTTGAGGGCCTCCCTAAGCCTGGGGGCGCCGGGCACCGCCCCGACTTGTCGTTTAGTAGCTGCGCCACTGACTACACCACGAATTTATTCTGAGAATACGTTTTTAAAGTTGCACCATTTTAGTGTAACGTGTAATTCATTTACTGTAAAAGGATTTAAGTTAGTTTCTCTGTAAAGTATAAATTATCTGGGATGTGTTATGTTTTAACATATTATTATTTTGTACATTATATTATGTCCCCATGACAAGGTCTAGATCAGGGATTCCCAAACTTATTTTGTCTACTGCCCACTTTAAGAACAAATTATATTTTAGCGCCCCAATTTTTTTCTTAGTCCCACGCCCTTTAGACCTTCAGTGCCCACAGGGGGGGGGGGGGGGGGCGTTATCGCCTACTTTGGGAAAGGCTGGTCTAGATCGTGGGTTCGATTTCCGCGTTGGAAAAATGTCGGATGCTAGATGTAAAAAGTGGATCATGCGCCTGGTCTCTCGCCAATCCCGTCGGTAAAATCGGTCCCACTGGATTATGTGAGTAATCTGGGCATACACTTCGGAACTATGGAATCGCTCATGCATAGTCTGATTTAAAAAAAATACATTTTACACGAATTATAATTACTAGCTATTTGACCGAGCTATGCTCGGTATTCGATAAAACACGAATAAAATGTCATTTTCTAAAAATGAATCCTAGCTAGAACGATGCATCGCCCCCGAAACCACCTATATACTAAATTTCATGAAAATCGTTGGAGCCGATTCCGAGATTCCAATTATATATTTATATATATACAAGAATTGCTCGTTTAAAGATATAAGATGTAATTGTAGCTAAAAAAATAAGCCTGAATTTAGTTTTAACTTTAAACCAGATTGCAGGAGGACCAAGTCAGAAATTAACGTTTTTACTTAAAAGTAAAAAACGTGGCTCCAAACCGCGTCGCAATTACACAATTTCATTTCATTTATCTTGACCGTGTGCCGTTTTTTAACCTTTTCCTTTTATTTTGCATAATTTTATTCTTCACCGTTTATGAATTTATTAGACAAGGTTGCTTTATATTCTGGAAAGGTTTCAAGATCAGAATCGTTAATGCTTGCTATTAGTTAAAAGCACAAAATATATTTTCTAAGTTTTTACTTACTTGTGCTACTTCTTGGGTGTATTTTGCTGAAATAAAAAGGAGGTAGTGCATTTTGTATTTTATTATATACTTGGTTTAATTAAAATTGATTTCTTTTAGACCATAAAACATTTTTTATGCAAAAGACCATAGCTCACCTTCATCTCATAACAAGATTTATTCCAAATACATATACTTTTTTTTTAAATTACGCAATTCAAAAATCTATAAAAATTAAGTCACTCTTATTCGATAAGATACAATATAATACCATTATTATACCTCTGTATTATTGAGGTTAAATATACAGTGAAATATACAACACAGTATGATACTAAACAGTGAACCAGTTTTGTCTTACACTAAAGTAATAGCTGACCCCGCGAACTTCGTTTCATTGTTTTAAGAAAGTCAATTTATAATTTACTATTATTTATTTACACAGACATAGATCAAGATAGATACCGCGCTCCATTTGTATGAAAACGAGCATGCCACTTTTTTACTACCTACTGTGACGTACCGATGATAAGAAACGTGTCCATTATCAAGGCCAACGTTTCTATAATATTTTGAATTTCTGCAGCTCAATACGGCACTTTTAGTCATTTAGGCATTTTTGGAATTCTGATTGACGTCCGATTCCGATAGCAGACTAAAGAAAAGACTTTCGAAAGACGAGCATTGCTCGTCGTTTGGGAACGCGATATGGTACGCGAAGTACATACACATACGGTATCTATGTTGATCTATGTCTGTGATTATTTATTAAACAAATGCACTTATTAATATAAAAACAAGATAAAAACCTATTCTCAAACCTAAAGAATGTACATACACATTAAAATCGGTTGAGCCGTTTTGAAGGAGATGGCGCATAAACACTGTGATACGAGAATTTTATATATATTAGATTTTTATAGATAATATTTTATACATACACTATGAGTAAACAAATTTTGACGAAAACCTATTAACCTGAGGCCTTAACCTGGGACCGTCGAACTAAGGAACGAGATTGATGGCGTACAACAAAACCGCCATTTTGTGACTTAATGCCTTTCTTTCCTTTGTGTTCTAGTTGATTACGGCAGTCTTTGTCGCGCAAAGTGTAAAAATGCTGTAATGATGATTGATATTAAACACTATTAAACGTTGGAAGCTTTTAAAGAGGTCAGAACTCAAAAACTCGTTAAAATTAGTTAAAAGTATTGTTTGATATATTTTTGTTTTAATAGCATTTGTTTGACTTACTTTACTGTTTATCAAATCTTTGATAGTGTTAGCTTATTAGGAGTTTAAAGATGCAGAAGTTTTGATGATAATATATCTACTTATATACATAAAAATGGATTTTAAATGTGTTAGTCGCGCTAAAACTCGGAAACGGCTGAACGGATTGGGCTGATTTTAGTCTTAAAATATTCGTAGAAGTCCAGGGAAGGTTTTAAAGTGACACGAAGTTCACCGGGACAGCTAGTTACTTAAAAGTTAAAATTTAAGGACGACATAATATTTAGAAATTTTAGTACTATTTTCAAAATACATACTATAATATACATTATACACCAAAAAACCATTTTTAGTCAAAGACGCTCAAAATAACTTTGTTTTGAATTACCAAGTTTTGTGAACTGTCAGTAGTTTGACCACAGCTGAAAAGTTGTGTCCTGTGTGAAGTTGTTTACCACTACAAGTTTGCAGTATGTGAGGTCATGACTTTATGCTTCATATATTTTGTACGATAATAATTATTACAAGATTTTGACTGCGATTTAGCCCGCTTAATAGTATCCTTTTAGTGCCTTCGGTCATACAAACTTCTTACCTAATTTTGGTAGACTTTCTTAAAATCCGTTCTTTTAATATTAGGGACTATGATTAATATTTAAGCATCGCATCTTCTATCATATCCTATGTCTGTTACCTATTAACTCATAAGCCGCGAAACTGATTGTTTTCAATTTAATTCCGTATGAAAATATAGGTAAGGAGTCTCCGTATGAGACTCATTCAACATAGTTTTAATCCCGGAAAAAAGTACATGCGACATCTAGTACTTTCTAATAGTCTAAAACTAAAAAAAATCACCCAAGTGCGAGTCGGACTCGCGCACGAAGGGTTCCGTACCATTATAGAACAAAATTAGGCCATAAATTGTGTTTATTGTATGGGCATTAATTTTTTATTCATTTTAATATTATTATTAAATATTAAAATTTGAAGTTCAAATATAATTAAGGATTTTGTGAAAAATTCAAGTACTTACCTGTTGTCAATATTATATCGAGCAAAAGAGGCCAAAAAAAATCACGTTTATTTTATGGGAGCCCCCCTTAAATATTAATTAATTTATTTTGTTTTTAGTATTTGTTGTTATAGCAGCAACAGATATACATAATCTGTGAAAATTTCAAATCTCTGGCTATTACCATTCTTGAGTTACAGCCTGGAGATAGACAGACAGACGGACAGACAACGAAGTCTTAGTAACAGGGTCCCGTTTTTACCCTTTGGTACGGAACCCTAAAAATACAAATACCTCTATCCACCAACCCTATCGTTAACAATGTATAATTAATGGTTAAAGTTACTGTTGCGAAGTTCTCACGACTTTAGCAGCCGTGTTATTTCAGACGAGCTATTCGAGGAATCACAGCACTCGTTAGACTATAAATACCTAGGAATAAGAATAAGACACGTTTATTTCGTACATCACACAACACAATATTGGCAAACGAGCAAAAAACAATAAGACAACACTAAAACATCCATAAGCTCGGCTTTTAGCTAGTATATTAGATACTAGCTAAAAGGACTTGTGGGGGCTCGCGTCGTTTTTCTGAATGGTAATAATCTTTATGGTTGTATTTGAATAGTAACCAAACCTTGACTGACCAAGGATGACACATCTACATGTAAATAAAAATTACTATGTTAAAGCACAAATCAATAGGCGTGATAGTTTTTCCGTAAAGTGTACCACAAAATGTTCAGGCTGTGGGATATACTAGGGCTCGCTGTACTCGCCCTGTTATTAGTTTCAAATTAACAAGGTTCATTAATACGAGTGAGCCCTATTCCTTTTATATAAAGTTTAATCGTGATAATTAATTTTGTTTTATAATAATTTAATCCTTTGAATAAGTTGTTAAACTATGTGGGCGAAGTCTCTCACACGCACGTAGGTTTTTAAGCCTTATCCGTGCGTAGGCGGCTGTATACAGGGGCATTTTGGCACGTAGATGTCATTGTCACGAAGGCGTGGACCAGTGGCAATTTCAATGTGGCAATGATTCGGCCACTTTGCAAGTGATGCTTGGATGAAACTGACAGGAGGGCGAGAGTTTAAAACGTCTGTCTTTCAAATAAGGCTGCGTTCACACCAAACTGGCTGTCAGCTACTGCGAGTAATCAGGCGTTATGCAGTATGGTAATACCATATTACCATACTATACAGGGTGCAATTAAACCTTCCTACCAAATTTTTTCCAGGGCTTAAGTATTATTAGGAGAGGCCATTTAACCAAAAAAAATTGGGTGTTATTTTTTTTCAGTGACATATTTTATCCCATTTAAAATCGTTGCAGAATGGTTACTCGCTGCGCGGGGAATGTGAGGGGGTGCGCAGGATGAGGCGCGCGCGCGGGGGCATGTCACGCGTGGCCGACGCATCGTGTCCATTAATTGTAGTATTTTTTAGGATAACTTTCGGAAGCTATTTCTCAACATTTTAGTACTGAGTGACTATAAAAGAAAAAATACGTGTATTTTGACGTGATAACGTCTTATAATTCGATATGGGGTGCGTGCACGAAAAACATGACAGTTCATGCGGCGTTACCTCGCTCTGAGGCGTTCCATTTACACTCTCAAGTCTTTCAAATAACCGTAAGGCCCACCTGGGCCGCGCTCTTTGTTTCGATTTTATTACGTATTTCGATGACTTAGACTTTAGAGAATACTTTTGTATGAAGAAGTTTGGTTAGTTATGACCTTTGATACATTGACCACACTCTGAATGAAAAATAAATAAACAATCTGTGAGCTATTAGTATTATTTCGGCTATTCAAAATTGTGCTCTATTTCCTACGTGTCAAGGTATGACTTTTGCTTTGTTCACGAATGCATGTAGCGTTTTGTATTGCGAATAGTTTATTTTACTCATTATAAATATTTTTAGACAATCATTTGAAAGAAATACATCGAAATAAGCTTAGGTTACACTCGAAAAAGTTTGTTTCTATTTATAGAGATTCGGAAGCGAGGGTTAAGGGGTTAAGGATAGTTGAACGTGACATCGTCATACGTTGTCACGTTTAACTATCGTCAGTAAACCGACTTTACAGACAACCGATTTTTTTTTATTCTTAACAAGGATCAATATATCAAAATTTGGCAGGAAGGTTTAATTGCACCCTGTATAGACAATACGTTACTTCGTTTTTCTATGAAATGACATTCGGTTGGGTTATGTGAGCTCACATAATACGACTGACGTCATTTTGGTGTTAATTTTCATAACAATTATGGCGAAGCGTATCGTTCCGATTTAAGCCTCGCGCCTAAACAGCATTGTAGAGTTAGTCTAGATAAAAGCAAGGAATTATGAAAGAGGATTAGGATTAGTACTACATTACACTCATTGTCATCTACATTTTTTAATTACTATAGATGTTTGTTACGCTCGCAACTTTGTAACGCAGAAAATTTCTTATAATTTGCGGGAACAATAATTTACATGAAGAAAACTATTTACGTCCTTTTTGAGCCTTTAAAATATATTTTTACCAAACATTAAAATCTGTTTAGCGGTGGAAGCGTGAAAAGGTGACACATTCATATTTTCTAATTTATAGAACTAAAAATTAAAAATGCTTGTTCACATATTTTGCTCCAAAAGAAACCATAAGCTTTGTCCACACTGTGCCTTTTTCTGTTCATCACGGGCATGCGTTATAGCGCAGTCAACAGCGAACGTGAGGCATGCCCGCGACGCACCCTCTGACCGTATCCAAAACTTCAAAAATGACAATGTTGGCGTTGCGTTCGTTGATGCATTCAAGTTGAATGAAAAAAGCGCATAATGTGGACATAGCTATTCAACCACTCACAGTCTCACACACCATTTTCATTAAAATAAATAATGAACAAACGATATAATTCAACGCCATCTGTTGAACAAAAACACAAATACCAAAAAATTCACCCCACTTTACAGCGTTGCTACGAAACGTAAACTGAGATGTCATCAGAATTCGAGAGATGGCGCCAATGATATATTATATAAATGTTGAAATCATTGGATGGCGCTAAAACCGAACATTGAAGAATTAATAGGTACCGTAAAAATAATTTAAAAGCTTTCGATATAGTGCAGTCGCCAGAGGTTTTAACCTCCGAAAATTGTAATTTTTGTTTTTGAGGTGTCATTTTCTTTTTTACACTATAACTTGCAAAGTTTACCGAATTTTTTTTTGTGCTTTTAATTTTTTAGTTACTTAATTAAATATTAATATTTCACCATATAAAACCGTTCCAGAAAATTTTTTTTTCTTGTTCCTGTTATTTAATGACTCTTATCCGATTGTTTACGTTGAAAATTAACCAAATACACAATTTTTAAAAAAGAAAGTTTGCTTTGCTAAGCTAAATACAACTATAAGGTTTTTGCAAAGTTTTTAGAGATTAACGCTCGTCGTAACCAAGATAAAAGGGTTTGGGTGGATTTAAGGGTTGTAATGAAAAGTGTGTTAAACTTACTTATTGTGCGTATTTAATTTTTGGAGAAATGATAACTTTTAAGTACTTAAAAACGTTTAAATATCTCCAAAAATGTGTAAAATAGACCGAAAACATTTTTCTATATTTGTTGAGAATTTATTTAAGTGAGAGCTAAAACATTAAATGCATTGACAAATGAAAGACTTTTTCTAGTTTTTGAAATATATTTAAACTTCCTACTTAAAGCCAGAAAAAAAATGGGTGCTACAAATCTCACGTACATACTAAAGACGCATGCTGCGACCTATGTTTGGAAAATGCTTACCTGAATACAAAAAATATCAGTTCTTATACCTAATTTGTATTTTTTTTTCCTTTAAGTATGTTTTAGCAAATATAATTAATGAAAAAAAATCAATATTATTCTGTAAAAACCAAACCAAAAGAAATAAAATACAGATTTTCTTCGAAATATCCGTGAAAAGTGTGTGCTACATTTTCAGAAAATTTAATAAAGTAAGAGTTAAAGAATTATACACATTAAGAAATAGAAGGCTTTGTTAAGCCTAAAAAATAATTTTAAACTTCCTATTTACAACCAAAGAAAAATAGGAACGCCATTTAACTGGCGAGGCACACAACAAGCACATTTGGAGGTATGCTCATCTACATACAAAAATATTAATTTTAAATCTAAATTATATATTTTTTCAACTTATTTTCTTTCTTTGGAATATAAGCTACGATACAGATCAGAAAAATAATAATATATTTTATTATTTTGCTATATATTTAAAAGAAAGAAATATGCAAATTTTCTTCAAAATTTTACAGTTTATAAGTTTACTTGAAGTGGAAGAGAATAATTTAAAAATCAAAAGCACAACTTTTCAATAGGTAAACTTTATTATATATGTTATCAGCTACACATTCCTTTTTTTCTTTTCAATTTTCATCCACTATTGCAAAAATCGGAGGCTTGCACGATTTTTACGCTCTGGGAACTCCTAATAATTTTTTACGAAAATTAAGTTTTTGAAATTACGGTACGCCGTACGACTCATAAAATTAAAATCATACCCTCTTACTAAAATATTGTCATAGTGAATAGTCCTTCAGGCCCCGCGCGAGCACCGGTGATATAATAATATAATAAATACAATAGCAATTCCTGGAAATTCCGACTGAAGTAATAGAAAACTATGCAACATACAAGGTTTTCTGTATTTGTCTGAAACATTGGACAAGTTAAATGAAAGAGATACTTATTATTATCATAAAATATGTGTGGTACGTAAATACTTTTGTTACATAACATAACAAAAATATTATTGAAATATTTAAGGTAATTTCAATATCAGATAATACGATACATTTTATACTTGTTACCTGGATTAATTGTTACAAATAATATATCATGTTTCTACATCGCAACAATATCTATTATCTAGTAATTAACAGATTACAATGAAAATTGACTAAACCCGTGATAAATTAATCTAATAAGTCGTGATTGTGAAGAACGTATTGACGGTGAGTAAACAGATTGTTTATTATTTAAAATATTTTGTATAAATAATAAAATAATATTCTAGAATATTATTTGAATTAACATAGCTTTAGCGCTTTAGCTTTTACATAAGCTTCAGCCACAACACAAGTTGAACTTTACCGCTATCCCATTGTATGATATATTATGCTAAGTTATTAAATAACTAGTATGTAATCATAGGAGACATACGAGTAGGTAGGTAGGTAGGTACATTTTTTATACTTAATCTTATTTTTTTAGCGGGCTATAGATTTTTAAGCTTACCATAATATCTTCATATTAATTTCACAGAAATGTAATAATATAAAATGTACGTTTTATTTTCCAGTGAAAATGCGTGTTGCAATAATTTTGGCGGCCATATTGGGCTGCAGCTTAGCTGTCCCAGTAAAGGAACTGACTCTTAGACAGAGATTGGATTCTCCTGGTAAGAATTTTCTGGAAACCTGATTTCAAATGAAAAAAGAAGAAGGTATATTACTAAAGAATATTATGTTAACAAATAAATTAATGCGAATTTACATGCGCCTAAGGCTTCTTTTTCGAAATCAGCGAACCGCGGGCCGGGAGCGGTGGCGGCGCGTTCCAATGTATTCTTAAAGACTAAAGCATTTATTATGGACAGTCCTCGAAACCAGCCAGCAGCATTTCGGGACTGAAGCCGCTACTAGCCAGCGCGGACGCAAGCTGCTTGAGCTAAGGGCCAGTTCAGATATTTTTTAATGATCCGTTGAAAACTGAACTTGATGTCGTATTGACAAACTTGCCACCTGCGGTGACAATATATCGAACTTAAGAGCTGGTTTACACGTATTAAGTAGATAAGTTATTAACTAAATTTTATCTTAATTTTAAGTTGTTAATTGCGTGTAAACACAAAATTTAGTAGCAAGTAGCAAGTTAAAATTTAGTAAGTCCTGAGCTAGATGACAATTAGAATTTAGTTACTACTTATCTACTTAATACGTGTAAACCAGCCATTAGTTTAATACTAGCTATTTGACCGAGTTTTGCTCGGTATTCGATAAAACACGAATAAAATGACATTTTCTAAAAATGATTCCTAGCTAGATCGATTTACGACTAAATTTCATAAAAATCGTTGGAGCCGATTCCGAGATTTCAATTATATAATATAAAAGAATTGCTCGTTTAAAGATATAAGATAAGATATGTAAAGTCTACGTATTTTTATGAAAGTCATTCATATCAAACTAAGGCATAAGCTAAGGTTCCATCAACTGATATTAGGTACTGATGTTGCGGGGTCGCTCTGCTGCACTATGTCAGTGCGGTCTCACCTTTATATTTCCGTATGAAATAAAATGTTCAATGACCCATCCACATTCCAGATGTGAGCACCCGTAACTCAGCTGTGACGGACCTCATTATCCAGGTGCTGGACCTTGTCCGGGAGATCCTGATCAATGGTACTGGCGACGTCCCCCCGCTCGACCCCCTGCACGTGGAGCGGATCAACCTGGATGGCAGCATCATTGGCTTCCCTGAGTAAGATTGCCTTTTGAATATATTATTATATCAATAATTAATTATTGTATGGTTTTAAGATGAAGCGTCCATATTATATTAGACTAGATGTTCCGCACGGCTTCGCCCTCGTTATTTAGGAATTTCACGGAACCGTACATTTTTCCGCAAAAAATAGCCATTAGCCTATGCCCCTTCACGTGGTCTATTCTTCATGTTTGCCAAAAAAACATAAAAATTTCCCCCGTTCTTTCCACATTTTCCTCTATTTCTTCGCTCTTATCGGACTTAACATAATAAAATATAGCCTATAGCTTTTCTCGATAAATGGGCTATCTGACACTCAAAGAATTATTCAAATCGGACCACTAGTTCCTGAGATTAGTGCGTTTAAATAAGCGCTTTCAAATAATTTCACCCGTTTTTTCCACATTTTCCTCTATTTCTTCGCTTTTATTAGTCTTAGCGTGATAAAGTATATAATCCTATAGCCTTCCTCGATAAATGGGCTATCTAACACCGAAATCATTTTTCAAATTGGACCAGTAGTTCCTAAGATTAGCGCGTTCAAATAAGCGCTTTCAAATAATTTCCCCCTTTTTTTCCAGATTTTCCTCTATTTCCTCGCTCCTATTAGTCTTAAGAGTCCGTATACGAAATTTAGTCGTATTCGCTCATTTAACAGACGTGATTTAACAGTTAAAATACAATATTTCTATAAGTTTTAATGCACAACATGTAAGATCATTTCAATTATAATATAGTGTTGGAGCTAGATTTTTTATTTTTTTTAAGTATCTTTAAATAATCCAACTCAAACCCGCGACAGTTTTGTGATTTTTGCTGTAAAAGGTTTAGAATATCACCTTTTTATGGGTTGTATTGACGTCTTAACGGTATGAAAAAAATACAATGTACTGTTGAGAAAGTCGTCTATACAATGTTGGAATTACTTTTTACCACTTCAATATAAAAAACCCTTTAAAAACATTTTCTGTTTGCCCTCTATCTGCCCGCTAACTTGGCGATCGTCCTTTTCCACCTGGCATATGATAGACGGGCGAGAGCAGTAGAAAGGAGAGGACGGGCTCTTAACGTAATAAAATATAGCCTATAGCCTTCGTCGATGAATGGGCTATCATACACTGAAATAATTTTTCAAATCGGACTAGTAGTTCCTGAGATTAGCGCGTTCAAACAAACAAACTAACAAACTCTTCCGCTTTATAATATTATTATAGTACTAGCTGTTCCGCGCGGCTTCGCCCGCATAATTTAGGAATTTCACGCAACCGTACATTTTTCCGCAAAAAATAGCCTTTGTCCCTTAACGTGGTCTGGTATTCATGTTTGCCAAATAACATAAAAATTACTCCATTAGTTCTTAAGATAATAAGCAATTTCATATAATTTTCCCCGTTTTATTCCACATTTCCACTATTTTTTCGTTCCTATTAGTCTTAGCGAAAAAAATACAATGTACTGTTGAGAAAGTCGTATATACAATGTTAGAATTACTTTTTACCACTTCAATATAAAAAACCCTTTAAAAACAGAAAACCTCTATCTGCCCGCTAACTTGGCGATCGTCCTTTTTCACCTGGCATATGAAAGACGGGCGTGAGTGTGAAGAGAGCAGTAGAAAAAAAGAGGACGGGCTCTTAACATAATAAAATATAGCCTATAGCCTTCGTCGATGAATGGGCTATCTAACACTGAAAGAATTTTTCAAATCGGACCAGTAGTTCCTGAGATTAGTGCGTTCAAACAAACAAACTAACAAACTCTTCCGCTTTATAATATTAGTATAGATAAGAAGATGTATAATAAGGACGCTTCACACCATTCAGTCTGGCACCGTGCTAAGTTCTCGAAGATCCTGTGTTGTGAGTATTGTACGACGAAAATATATTTTGCCATATATGGTAGGTAAGCGTATATACGATTACCTAAGCTATGGTGTGACAATTTGCTAGCCCACTTTTATTTCAAAAGTTGTCATGGAATTGTATACAGTCTCGTCGTTTTCGAAAATTTCAATAGGCGATTAGGACTTTAAGCTAGCATCTAGTTTTCAAGTGAATACTAGATGCTAGCTGATTTTTCTTCTTTCTCGTTACAGAGCCTACATCCTCCTCGAAGACTTATCAGTGAACGGCCTGAGCTCGTTCGTTGTGGACGAGTTAACGACAAGCTCTTTCCTGCTGCGTTACACCGTCAACTTCAACATAAGGATACCATCCGTCGACGTGGAGACACGTGAGTTTCCTATTCACTAATCCATACTAATATTATTAATGAAAAAAAGTGTCTCTCTGTTGTCTGTTACCTCTTCATGCCCAAACCGCTGAACCGATTTTGCTGAAATTTGGTACGGAGATACTTTGAGTCCCAAGAAAGGACATAGAATACAAATTTATTTTTATTTTTATACCTGAAAAATGTACGATCCCCGCACGATAAACGTATTTAGGCGCATCGGAGTTGCGGGCGTCATCTAGTCCGTTTACTAAGTTTCTAAGCGATATTTTTAAACTATGATCATTAAGGCGCTATATTGAAAGTCATTTTACCGCAAGGGCAATTTTACACTTAATTTGTATGATTATAAAGTCTTGAATACACTGCGGCAAGCTATCGGGTCGCTCGGAAAACATGAAAAACGTAATTTTAATTATTTAAAAAATAACTAGGAGCATTTAAGCAAAATGCTTCTATACGATTTTGAGTTGCAAAGGTGTCTATCAATTAGGCTAATTTTCTACAATACATCTATTTTCGTTTAAAAATAATCTTCAAATTTCGTATTTTTAAGAGGTCATTTCGTTCGAGAAATGTATCGAGGCAAAATACATTAATCGTGTTTCTGGTTCTTCTCAAACCTAGATAAGGCTATGAAGATATGTATATCTCATTACTAGATTTGTAACATTTCTGAGGGTCCTATAGTATTACGTCAAATAGGACAGTTTTTTCAATATAGCGCCTTAAGAGTGGGTTGCACCACACAATTTGTTATAGTTACAGGTAAGGTTAATTTTAGCAATAACTAAACAATTAACACAGAACCTTAGAAATGTCACTTGCATCATGATTTTACTATTAACAGTTAAAGTTAATGAGGTTGAGAGTAAGTATAAAAAATGAATTATTCGTATAAAATAGAATATTGACGGGCAAAAATATTTGTTATGACAACACTGTGAGCCCTTATGTCCAATTTAACACGTCTAAAATTGATCGCTTATGGCTATCGCTAAATATGGCGTCATTTTAACCATTGTTAAAATTTTACATTTTTTAAAGTAAGTTGACGCAACCCACTCTAAGGGCCTGTTATACCACTTCCTGATAAGTGCCGGATAAGCTAACCCCCACTTAATTTGACAGATAGAGTATGGTGAATCTGTCAAATGAGTTGTGTGTAGCCTATCCGGCACTTTATCAGGAAGTGGTGAAACAGGCCCTAAGGGTTTTACATAACATCTAGCAATATATATTGAATTAACCCATCAAGCCCCGTAAGGCATAGGCCTTGGGCCGCGATAACAAAAGATTTCCAGGAATTGGCGATCGACGGCTTAAGGCGTTTCATCAAAAGTAATTTTACCGCAAGGGCAATTTTATACTTAATTTGTATGAATATAAAGTCGTGAATACGCTGCGGCCAGAAGCTATCGGCTCGCTCAGAAAACATGTAAAAAACGTAATTATAATCATTTAAAAAATAACTAGCATTTAAGCAAAATGCTTCTATACGATTTTGAGTTGCAAAGGCGTCTATCAACTAGACTTATTTCCTACAATACATCTATTTTTGATAAAAATAATATTCAAATTTCGTATTTTTAAGAGGTAATTTCGAAAATTAAATGTATCGAGGCAAAATACATTAATCGTGTTTCTAATTCTTCTCAAACCTAGATAAGGCTATGAAGATATGTATATCTCATTACCAGATTTGTAACATTTCTGAGGGTCCTATTGTATTACGTCAAAAAGGACAGTTTTTTCAATATAGCGCCTTAAAATTCAGCCCGCGGTTGAACATAATATCTGCATGTCTAATTCTGAATAGCTTTAAGAACTAAGAAGTTCTAAGAAATTGGTAATGTGATTAGGCAGAGCAGTAGGTCAAAGAAACCTATGTGCTTTGTAATTGCTACACCCAATATTTTTAGGGTTCCGTACCCAAAGGATAAAGCGGGACCCTATTACAGAGACTTCGACGTCTGTCCGTCTGTCTGTTTGTCTCTAGGCTGTATCTCAAGAAATATATAGCTAGACTTAAGAATAAGAATGATTTATTTTTAGCATCACACGATACATCATAATTATATAAGTCAGTGGTACAGTTCGACTATAATATTAAAATTAATTTACTATAATGCTGTGTGACGCCAAAAATTGGCCCCAGCTCAGCAAACGCAGCAAGCAAGCCCGCTGCACTGATATTCTGCCAGAGGCCAATGAGTGGCTTCACAACGCTACTAAACTCAACACTTCAGAAATTTTCACAGATTGTGTATTTATGTTGCCGATTTTCATACGAATGTTATAATTGCGGAATATTTTATTTTTCTTTTTACAGAAAATTATGACATGTTTTTGAAAGTCTTTGGCGGAGAAGTCTTTGGCAAAGGAGACATGAAGTTAGTATAATTATTGTATACCTAAATTAAATCTAGACATCTATGTGGTTGCTATGGTTCAAATCACGAAGGGAGTCACATTTAAAAAGATGACAAAGTAATCTTGTGACTATAGTCGTGGTCAAATTCATTTTCAATAAATGCTGTTTACATCAGAAAGATAACATAGCTGTAAATATTATGTAATCTGTCTATACTAATCTGTCTGTCTATTACCTCTTCACGCCCAAACCGCTGAACCGATTTTTCTGAAATTTGGCTTGAATATACATTGAATCCCGGGAAAGAAAATAGAATACTTTTTATCCCGGAAAATGTACGGTTCACACGCGACAAACGAATTTGCGCAACGGAGTTGCGGGCGTCATCTAGTATTATAATTTTTGATTTGTATATTTCAGGCTGAGTATAGTGAACCCTAGAGTGAAGGGTTCCGTGGTAATCGGCGTTCGTGTCAACTGGGGCGGCGCCTACATCACCATCCATAGCTGCAATATTGGCATCGGCTTAGACAGCTTCGAGGTGATCTTTAAACAGCCGTTCAACACTAAACCTTATTTATTGCACAAGAAGATACATATATGATACACATATGAAGATACACATATGATGACATCATACAGTCGACAGACATATCAACGGTGTTGGTTTACCTATTCCAATTTTAAGTGGCTAATTTAAAAATATATTATGTAAACCGACCCCCAGAATCTGAGGCTCAGATAAATGAATACTAGACTGCTTTCTTAAAACTAAAATTGCCTGCTAAAATAAGACTTTATACTGAACGATAGTGACAATTTTTAGGGTTCCGTACCCAAAGGGTAAAAATGGGACCCCTATTACTGAGACTTCGATGTTTGTCCGTCTGTCCGTCTGTCCGTCTGTCTCCAGGCTGTAACTCAAGAACCGCTATAGACATCTAAAATTTTCACAGATTGTGTATATCTGTTGCCGCTATAACAATAAATATTAAAAACCGGCCAAGTGCAAGTTGGGCTCGCCCATGAAGGGTTCCGCAGCAGCAATAAGGATAATTTCTATAAAATTAAAAGGTTTTTGATTTATTTTTATATTTTAGTTGATTTAATGAAAGTTAAATGAAGGTTTACTATTTATGATGTTTAAAAAAAACCACTTGTTAGATCTCGTTCAAACCAATGTTCGGTGGTAGTTTTTATAATAATGTATATCATATATTTTTTTTAGAATTATCATGCCCCTACTTTAGAAGTTAGAGGGGGGGAACACACATTTTACCACTTTGGAAGAGTCTCTCTCGCAAACTATTCAGATTAGAAAAAAATGATATTAGAAACCTCAATATGATTTTTGAAGACCTATTCATGGATACCCTATACGCATAGGTTAGACGAAAAAATTTTTTTTTCTTTCGGTTGTACCTATTAAAATTTTTAATAATTTTTCCATATTTGTATCAAAATCTCAATGCGGTTCACAGACTTCATCTACTTACCAAGTTTCAATAGTATAGCTATTATAGTTTCGGAAAAAAATGGCTGTGACATACGGACGGACAGACAGACAGATAGACAGACAGACTGACAGACAGATAGACAGACAGATAGACAGACAGACTGACAGACAGACAGACAGACCGACAGACATGACGAATCTATAAGGGTTCCGTTTTTTGCCATTTTGGCTACGGAACCCTAAAAACGAAATAAAATTAATATTTAAGGGCTCCCAAACAACGAACGTGATTTTTTTTACCTTTTTTGCTCTATATCAATAATGGCAACAGGTAGGTACTTGATTTTTTCTCAAAGACTTTAGTAATATGTGTTCTTTAATATTTAATAATAATATTAAAATAAAATAAAAAATTAAGAGGGCTCCCATACAAAAACACAATTTTGGGCTTAATTTTGCTCTATAATGGTACGGAACCCTTCGTGCGCGAATCCGACTCGCACTTGGCCGTTTTTTTTATATAAGCTATTTCTAAATAGAAAATAAGGTGTTTCTTTGCGGAAATCCATAGCTTAAAATTTAGTGTGTTATTATTTTTAGCAATATTCCGCAAAATAAACCTCAACCTGAAAGTAAATGAGTGAGTGTACGAATAGGCATGCGTACAGCACCTCCCTCCTTCCACACTTCCTATGCGTACGATCGCATGCAATAACGTGCAAACACCGTCACCATACAAGCATGTTAGCTTTGTGCAAGGCCTCTCACCACCGTGCAAGTTGCAAAACCACGACGCGCATTTTGTCCCAACACCGGAACATCCTCAGGATGTGGACTCTTCGAACAACGTCCGTCAAGTCCACATGTTTGCACGTTCTTGAGTGTACGCATAGACAGTGTGGGAAAGGAGGGAGGTGCTGTAACGCATACCTATGCGTACACTCATTTAAAGGTTGAGGTTTATTTCGCGGAATATTGCAAAAAATAATAACATACCAAATTTTTAAGATATTCCTACCTTTTATGTTGAGGAAATGCGTTTACGTATCCCCGGGGGTCTGGGGAGGGCCACCAAACCACTAAAACCCGAATGGTGCTCCTGCTTTTCCGCCTTAGGCAGAGCCACGGGATACGCGGAATACACAGCCGCGAAGCTATTCCTATCTAAAAGATTAGGGGCTTGTATCACCACTTCCTGATAAATTGTCGGATATGCTATCCACAACTTTTTTGAGAAATTCTTCATAGTCTATCTGCCAAGTTAAATGTCGCAAAAAAACGCACTAAAGCTTATCCGGCATTTATCAGGAAGTGGTGAAACGGACAAGTAAATATATCAGAAATTCTTTCATTATATTTTATCTTGTTTCATATTATGTTGCATGAAGTTACTGACTACAACTTCTATTATATTTATAGTTCATACTCAATATTTATATTTCATTTTATTCCAGCCTGTCATCACCGGTATGTTTGGTAACCAGATGAGCAGTGAGTTCGTGTCTGAGTTCTTGAAGAACTTGATCCCAGAAATTCTAGGCTACTTTGAGGTAAGTTTCCATATATTTTTTAAATTTAATGGGACGCTTACATTCAACCACTGACCCTGCTCTTAATACTTCTGTGACAATAACATCTTTTTAAAATCTTAAAATTTTCTCGATAGAAAATTTTTTATGATTTTTTTGTCGAGTAAATTTTAAGAAATCGTGTTTTGTCTAATACAGATCCTCGCAAATATAATGAAATTCGTAGCTTATTATCAAGTATACTTTCTACGCCCTCAACCTGCCTTCGTATTCTATTTCTATATTATATTATCTATCTTCAAGGATGACATCAGCAACGTAATCAACACGGCGGTGGTGACGATCGGCAACGCCATCCTCGGCGACCTCAACCTCATCGACATCATCGGCGATCTACTACCATGATTTTTTTCAATAAAATAATTTTATATGGGTTTTACGCATGTTGTGTTTTTATCTGTGACAACAATTGCCGGGTGAAGCTACAATCTATTTACTTTTAAGAGGGCGACTAACCCAAAAAATCAAACATCGTCCTTCTCTCTTCACACTCACGTCTTTCATATGCCAGATGAAAAAGGACGACGCGGATTCATCGCCAAATTAGTTTTTTCTCAATAACTCGATAAATATACAACATTTTAAAAATCCGCTGGGTCGATCTCTCAATGATAGAATTTTATACAATGTATTAAAATATTAACTTAGTTTAATGTACAGTTATAGCAATATATGAAAAAATTGTGAAAATTAAATGCATCTTTGTGATTTTTTTCAATCGAGAAAATTTTAAGATATCGCGTTTTTGCTAGGTCGGGTCCTCGGAAATGTAATGTAATTTCTATGTTTAGAAAATGAAACAATTCGGAGTTTATTTTCAAGTATAAAAATGAATTATAAAATCAACATTTTACCTGGGGGGTGTGCCAAAATGTTTTCGTTTTCGCTTCGTTATAGAATCGCTGATGAAAATGTATGGAATTGACATAAGCGTTCGTTAATATGACGTTGACGTTCGACTCGTCTTATGTCAATTCCATACATTTTGATCGGCGATTCTATAACGAAGCGAAAACGAAAAAGTTTCGGCTAAATGCCCTGGTTAGTCGCCCCCTTAAGCGAGAACTTTTATCCAACCAAATATTATTTATAAACTACCTACTAGATGATGCCCGCAACTCCGTTGCGAAAAAATTGGTTTATCGCGCAAGAACCATACATTTTTCAGGGATAAAAAGGATCCCATGTTCTTTCCCGGGAGTCGATGTATCTTTATTCCAAATTTCAGAAAAATTGGTTCAGTGGTTTGGGCGTGAACGCAACAGACAGACAGACGGACAGACAGACACACTTTCACATTCATAATATTAGTATGGATTTTTAGTTTACGGCTACGAAAATACAATATTCCCTAGCTGTTATAAGTGGGAAATAAAAATTTTAGAAAAGTATAAGCCAGTATAATTATTATGGTGGCACTTCACATGGCTATTGGTATTTGCTATTGGCTATTTGTTGCATTTGGCAAAATTATTGACGTATACACAAACAAGCAAATTAAGGCAAATATGGCCTTCCACACGTGGACGTCAAATACCAAACTTTTACTTGATTTTGTTTACTTGCCTATTTGACTCTTTTGATGTGCGTCAAAAACCGACAAAGGTACGGATACGTGTATTTCGTATTGGTCATATTTATCAAATAGGCAAATAAGGCCAATATTTTGTCAAACATACCATCTACACATGGTGATTGTTTGGCGAATACATCAAATACGCAAATACAAATAGCCATGTGAAGTGCCACCATTATAATATAATCTAGTTCGTAGCAGTTCGTAGCAGTAGCAGTTTTAGTTTGTAGCAGTGCTACGACTGTAGAGCTTTTGTAGCGCTGTTATAGCGCTACGCCATATTATCGTTATTTTGTTTCTATTAGTTATGTAAAGTATAATTTACACAGAGTCAGTACTGGCTGCCAATAAGACTGGCAGCCAGTATTGGCTTGGTATATGCCGCGTGTGAACAATTTTTCAAGCCAGGCCAAACTGTTCACACGCGGCATATGCCAAGCTAATACTGGCTGCCAGTCTTATTGGCAGCCAGTACTGGCTCTGTGTAAATTATACTTTACAGATTATTTTGGGCCAGTAGCTCTACCATGAGTGTCAAGCTATAGTATTTATCGATACTCGATACCGACTACGTAAATATTTAGTATGGCGATTTTAGTTCCGCAAGTGACCGCTAGAGGCGCTGCAAAATTTGCCATACTAATAATTTACGTAGTCGGTATCGAGTATCGATAAAAACTATAGCTTTAAACTCATGGTAGAGCCGCAGGCCACAACACTGCGTTGCGGCGTTGTATCGCAAAAACAACATCGCACATAAATGAGATGCAATGTCGCAACGCAAAAATTTCATATAGCATAGCACTCTTTACATCGGAAATTTTCACGATGCGTTCAGCGGCGTCATAGATTTATATTTTATACGATGCGGCGCCACAACGCAGTGTTATGGCCTGGCCCTTTAATTTTCACGATGCGTTCTGCGGCGTCGTAGACTTTTTCGATGCGACACCGCAACGCAGTGGTCATAGATTTATATTTTATACGATGCGGCGCCGCAACGCAGTGTTGTGGCCTGGCCCTTCAATTTTCACGATGCGTTCTGCGGCGTCGTAGATTTTTACGATGCGACACCGCAACGCAGTGTTGGCCTGGCCTTTTGTCACAAATCATTGTGGCGGTAGATACTCAAAATTCGCCTAACAATCCTGCATCGCGCTATCGAAGTTTCAGAGAACGGCAATATAATATAATTATTATTATAATTAATATTAGCAATAGAGTACATTTGTTATAGGGATTTTTATTGCTTTTTTTTTTAATAGTTGTTTGCTGTCTTAATAATATTAAGGCGGTTTAGGCTTATAAAATAAAACAAAAACATAATATAAACTTAACAATATATTATCACGTTATTAAGTAGTAGATCAGGGTTCAGCTTACATCACTCGGTCGATCACCGCCCAGACGATCTTCTCGAGCAACTCGTTGATGTCGTTCTGAAAAATAAAAGAGGTATAACAAACGAAGTATTACTGTGCACACATTTGGACAGAATAGAATCTTTCCTACGTAGCTTGAGAATCATAAAATTAACCACAATAACCAGTAACCAAAATTTTACTGATGCTGTGAAGGTAAAGTCTTTCTTTTGAAGTCTTTGCAGCTATTCTTAATATAATCCTATTATTGGTACTTAAAATTTTCGTTTTAAATACTAGGAATACCAATCATACTTGTAATTTCTGTTTATAAACTTAGGTGCCATTAATGGATGTTTCACCTCAGTTTTGGCTCCTTTTAACACAATCTTATTGCTATGCTACTGGTCAGTAATAATGTTTACTGTTTAATGTTTCAGAGACTGTAGCCAAGACGTTTTCTTAATAGAATCGCTGATCAAAATGAAAGAAATTGACACTAGATGAGTCGAACGTCATTCAATTCGCCTAAAGAAGCGAAAAAGAAAAGGTCTTGGCTAAAGGGCCAGTTGCGCTTTCTCACCCGGTGCTTAGCGAGGAAGGCGGGGATGGTGTCGTTGACGATGGTGTTGACCAGGCGGGACAGGTCCAGGCCCAGGATGTTCAGGTTCACGTCGCACTGAAACAGACATTGTTTGGTTTAGTACGAGGGAGAAAAGCCGCTGCGGATGTTCAAAGTGGAAAGATCGGCATCCAAGCTCATGGCCACTGTTTTTTTGGGATTGTAAAGGTTTTGTTATTTTGTTTATTATCTTCCGAAAAATACTACAATGAACGGAGACTACTATTCCGCTTATTGACGAAGTAATGTCAAGCGGTTGTTAAGAAACGGAGAGGCAAACTGATAAAAGGAGTCCTGTTTTTGCAAGACAACGCGCCCGTCCACACTGCGTGAGTTGCAAGGCGTGCCCTCACAGAAACAGGATTCGAGGAAATCAACCATCATTCTTGATAATGATGTTGAAAATGGTACAGATTTTAATAATTATAGTGATTTGGATTAAGCTGATGATAATGTTTTGATATTGTCACTAACAGCTGTGTAAAAACTAAAGGAATAATAATTGTTATTAAGATATGATTTATCGGCCAATTGTAGATAAGTACTGAGATCTTTTGTAACATATTGGATACCTACAATTGCATAAATAAATTGAAATTAATACAATATCATAATCAATCTATGGATGCTTGACACCACGTCAGTCTGGCCCCGTGGTAAGTACCTGAAGGACTTGTGTTCCGGGTACCAGACAACGGATATACATATATTTAATACTTTTATACTATACATATATTTAAGATTTTTACTTGATGTAATATATATTTAATACACATCCAAGACCCAGGAACATTGAAAACTTTGTTCCGTCGGCGGGATTCGACCCCGCGACCCCCGGCGTGAGCTACCAACTCGCTCACCAACTTAGCCACAGAGGTCGTCGAAATTGAATTGAAGTTGAAATTGATGAGTACCTCGAGGTGGCCAACGCTGAAGTTGAGGTCGAGGCTACGGATGCTGATGCCGGAGATGATGCCGACGTTCACGCGGACCTCACCGGCCAGCCGGATCTGGCGCACGGAGCCACTGGAATTACAGAACGATATACAATATTACAGAAGGAAACTATAGGTCTACCAGGATCTGATAGCAAATTTTGCAGATTTTCAAAAAATATCCTTGATCATTGTCGCCGGTTACACGGCCAAATTTTCATCAATCTGATCCATCAATCCGGTATGGATTGACGAAAATTTGATCGTTCTAACCCACGGATTGATGGATTGATCATATTTTTAAAATGAACTTTTTATAACCATCAATATTCCGTCAATCAGATTGACACCAGATGGATGGATCAGATTAATGAAAATTTGACCGTGTAACCGGTGACCATAAATAAATATATTTGCATGTCTCACATATAGGATCAGCCGCTATAAGGAAAAAAGGATCAAAATGTTTATTCCAATTACCTCGGCATTGCTAGAATCAATTTATTTTCTCAATTTTTGCAATCAGATTCTGGGTAGACATTAGCCTATCGAAGAAATTGATTCATATGCAGTTGACGGTCGTACGTCATTTGGATTTTGGTCGGATTGTCAATTTGCCTACGAATAATAAAAACTAAGGAAGAGTAACTTCGTCAAAAAACATGCTCCAAAATACTTGTCAAAAAAGTGTTCACTTTCATACATTTGCAATATTTAGGTGACCTTGAGCGGTATAAAGGCTGACGTTACATGACAGTTCGAATGGAACCAAATTTAAAACTGTATTAGTATGGGAGTTACGTTTCCTTAGGTTACATTATTCGTAGCAATTTGCAGACAATCCAACCAAATGGCGTACGTTTTGTTAAACGTAACGCAACGTAATTGTACCTTAATATCAACTTCTCTATAGTGCCTTATCGTTAGTACCTAGTGTGTAGCTGCCAAAATATGTTAAATAAGTTAGTATTATTATCTCATGTTCATTTCGTTAATTTTTAGGTTCGGAATGCCAAATGGGTCAGCGAACCAGAACATGATAGGAGTAAAGTATATTAAGAGGTAGAATATTTTAAAAGGTGTTCTAGCCGCTCAGTTTTAGAGAAGGTAGTTAAAAGACAATTTAAAATATAGCGTTTGAAAAATTATATGTGATTATTTACAACATTCATGCAATAAAGACATTTGAATTTAAATTTGAATTTGAATTGTTTATGCAAATTTACTTGTCAGAAGTAATTTTAATTATTCATGTTGGTATATTAGATAACATATTATATTTATATAACATGATACGATTAATTAATATGATAAAAATTAAATAATCATACGGATTGATACGTAAAGGAAAGACTCTTTATCTTCCCTAAACAGGCTTATGACTCACTTATCAACTGTATTATTGATAAGAAAAGATTATTGTTAAGAAACTCTGCGTCGAAGCGAAGCAAAATCTATGTAAGAACATAGATTTCGCTTCGCTTCCACGCAGAGCGCCAACGACAGACGAATAATAATTAATTTATTAGTGGTTTCCTCCTTAAAGTGTGTAAGTTACACTCACGTTCCTCTGAAGTTGGCGTCAGCAGCGCTGGTGCCGAGTAGCACGAGGTGGATAGCGGAGTTACCTGAAAATTGATTACCATATTCTATTAGGATAGTCATCTAGATTCTAGTAATACGGTGAATAGCTCTGAAGTTATACATTTTTCTTAAAGTTTTATTACCGTGTTTAACTTTTTTCTTTGAAATAGTAATAAACAAAATGGTGTGTAATAAGACCAGGATAGTTGGTGTTCTTAAAAGGCCTAGACGTACGAACTTAAAGCACGCGGGTTTTAAGTTCGCGAACTTACTCGGCTCGTCGTCGGTGACACACGAAAATTGCTCACACTGGATTACCATGTCCCCAGGCTCGCGGCTCGCGGCGCGCGGCTCTTTGCTGACTTTGCGTACTTACTCCCACGTCTGTCACCCCTTTTAGTGAAAACCTACGTTTAGCAGCATATTAATGTTATTGACTCACCAACAGCCAGTCTGACTTCAGGCAGGGAGACGTCGAAGCGCATGCGGCTGAGCAGCACATTGAAGTCCATCCGGTTGACGGCGATGTCACTGAGGCCGACAAACTCCAAGCGGTCCACGAATCCAGAGACTTCGACGAGCCTGCACGTGAAACATGATGACCTTGAAGCTGAGTAGACTTTGAGCTAATATGAAACATTCTGTGACTTCTGATGGCCAGCGCGTTAATCCTTAGATCGCGTATTCGAATCCGAAGGGATAAAAGTTTTCAATAAACACAATCAAGTCCTACAAAAAATTTAACAGCCCTTACTTACGAAGCGTTCATATACTCGTATATTATTTATCTTATATCTTTAAACGAGCAATTCTTGTATATATATATATATATATATATATATATATATATATATATATATATATATATATATATATAATTACTACCTATATGACCGAGCTTCGCTCGGTATTAAAAAAATTCAAAAAAAAAACATAAAAAAATATTTTATGAAAATGATTCCTATCTAGATCGATTTATCGTCCCCGAAACCTCCTATATACTAAATTTCATGAAAATTCCGAGAGAGCCGATTCCGAGATTCAAATTATATATTTATACAAGAATTGCTCGTTTAAAGATATAAGATTATTATAATTGGAATCTCGGAATTGGCTCTAACGATTTTCATGAAATTTAGTATATAGGGGGTTTCGGGGGCGATAAATCGATCCAGCTAGGTATCATTTTCATAAAATATCATTTTATGTGTCTTTTTAGGGTTCCGTACCTCAAAAGGAAAAAACGGAACCCTTATAGGATCACTTTGTTGTCCGTCTGTCCGTCCGTCCGTCTGTCAAGACCCTTTTTCTCAGGAACGCGTGGAGGTATGAAGCTGAAATTTATATCAATTACTCAGGTCTACTGTCCCTTGAAGCTGTGAAAAAATCAAACTTCTAAGCCAACGCAATCAAAAGATACAGCCGTTTATGCCGCAAATTTTCGACACTTGCAAGGGAATCAAAACCTACAGGGTGCTTCCCGTGAACTCAGAATCTTGAAATTTGGTACGAAGCAACGTCTTATAGCATAGATAAAGGAAAAATTACGAAAACCATAAATTTTTAGTTACATCACATAATATATTTTTTTTTAATAATTTTAAACTTACTAACCATTTCCTCATAAACGCGTAGAGGTATTAAATTGAAATTCATACCAAATACTCAGGTCTATAATACCTTTAAGCTGTAACAAAATCAAACTTCTATGTCAACGCAATCAAAAGAAACAGCAATTTAAGCTGCATATTTTGAAACTCGCAAGTACTCGCAAGGGAATCAAAACCTAAAGGGTACTTCCAGTCGACCTAGAATCTTGAAATTTGGCATGAAGCAACGTTTTATAGCACACATAAAGGAAAAATTCCGAAAACCTTAAATTTTTAGTTACATTACAAAATATATAAACGATAAAGAGATCTTTGTCTTAAATTTATGCTCCTCCATCTTTCCCCATTGTAATGTTATGAATTTCATTTTGCAATAAAAATACCATAGTTATGACTCGATTGTCGTAATGAACGAACTTTGTAAACCTTGCAGGTTTGTACGGAACCCTCGGTGCGCGAGTCCGACTCGCACTTGGCCGGTTTTTTAATGTTTTGAATACCGAGCGAAGCTCGGACATATAGCTAGTTATTATTTTAAAACCAATTTTTTCACTCTCCTTTTTCGTGACACATCTTATGTATGTAATATTTTTAGAACTGTCCAGTTTTCGTTCGTATTAATTGTAACATAATAATGTCTATATCAGCGTCTGAACAAATGTGCCAAATTTCAAAAGTGTATACTGTATGTATTTATATATGTAGGTTTAAAGTTCGCATATCTCCGGAACTACAGGTCCGATTTAAGTGATTCTTTTTTTTTGTCCTAAATAAATATTGTCCAACTTAGGGAATACTGCAAGTTTCATTAAAATGGGTTCAGTAGTTTTAGAGATAGGGAGTTTTTAAGTCAGTTTTATCTTTTTAAAATACTATTATTATACTTACAGCGGGATGATGTCAACGTTGAATTCAGCCCTGTCCACCAGCACGGGGTCGAGGCCAGCGTCGCGGATGCTCTGGGCAACCTCCTGGATGGCGGACACAATGGCGCCCGTCACCAGGCGAGCCTCGCGAGACTCCGTGGCGTCGGCCGAGTCGACTACATGGACTGGAAGAGATTAGAAGGTCAAAGAAATTTAAAATTAGAAGCTTGGACTGGAAAAATGGTAGGAGGGTAATGAAATTTAAAATTAGAAGCATCTTCAAGAATACTTTAAAATTTACGAACTTTGTGCTGATCAGAAATCGTTATGCCCCCAACGTTTAAGAGTAGAAACACAAACTACATACTACATTACTAACGATAGTTTTTTCACTTTGACATAATATTAGGAGTTCAACAACTATAATCAATATTTACTTATAAATTGAAGTTGTGCATAATTTGTATCTTGAATATGTATTACTATACATATTGAATGAGAATTAAAATTTATATTCACGTCAGAATTCCATGAACACGTTCACATAAAAATTCTACTCTTTTATCATATATATAATAATTGCTAATACTATACAAAATATAAAAGTTAGTACTTCAACAATGTTTGAAGTACTAACTCTTAAAGTAGTACTATATACAATAGCACATAGTACTTTAAGAGAAGTTGATTTATACACAGATGGCAGAGCTACCTACCTAATTTGGTCGCGTTTTGTCAAATCCATCCGACACATCACAATTAAGGCTCCATTCCACCGCGGCGTACGGAGAGACTACGCACGTGCGTCAAGCTTCGCTTTGTAAGAAAATATAATATGTGACTGTGTCCACTGCAACCCGCGGACACGCTACGCACGAATTAACTAGCGTAGCTTGCTTAAATATAGTGCATACGTAAAAGCATGTACATAGTCGTAAGTAACGTGTTTGTATAGCGTGTGCTGCAGTGGAAACGTTGACCCACGTAGTCAAAGAAATAAATCCGTGCGCCGCGTGGCCGTGCATAGCGTGCGCCGCGGTGGAATGGAGCCTTTATTAACATTGAATTGACATCAACCGACCAAATGACTCTATGAGTCAACTTCCTGTGAATTAATTTCCTCGATGGTACATACCTTCTTCATATTGGGGGAGGGCAGCGGCGCCTGCGACGAGAACTAGGAACGCTAATGCGAAAGATTTCATTTTGCCTGTAATTATATAATTATTTATTACTTGCCACAACAAATTTTATTAATCGAACAAATTTTAAAGTATTTTAAGAGGCATTCAACTTTTTAACAGAGAAAAGTAAAGGAACGCGTTAATTACAACAATAATTATTACAAAAAACTCGTAGTAACACACAAAATTACCTTAAAAAGTTGTAGGTTAAAATTGTAGAATTTTTTTTTATTTCGCGTAATTCTACGAGGGCTTTTTTAGGGTTCCGTAGTCAACAAGGAACCCTTATAGTTTCAGTCTGTCCGTCCGTCTGTCTGTCCGTCTGTCTGTCTGTCCGTCTGTCTGTCTGTCCGCGGTTTTGCTCAGAGACTATAGGACCTACAAAGCTGTTATTTGGCATGAATGCACATATTAATGATGGCGACAAATGGTACATGAAATCTTAAAAAAATATTTTTTATGGTACCTTCCATACACATCAAGTGGGGATGAAAATTTTTTTTCGCGTCCAGCCCATCGTGTAGGATATCGTTGTACAGGTTTTTTTTAAATATTATGAGTATTCATGGATCATTTTCCGATTTAGGGATCCGTTTGTGTTTTGTGTTTGTGTTCCGTTTCCTATCACGGCTACGAAGACTTCATAAGTTTTTGAGTTATAGTCGATCAACTAAAAAAAATGTATTCGGCGAAGTATAGGGGAATGTTTCGTTCAAATTCCTTTGAACTTAACTGAGATAATGTTGTTAGTAGTGTAAAACACGTTATAAATGTACATTCATTGACCATATAAAAATTATCAAAAACTAGTGGTACTACGGAACCCTATATTGCGCGTGGCCCGACACGCACTTGGCCGGTTTTTTTTTTTTCAAAATAATATAATTAAATAAAAAATCGCTTACCTTATTTTATCGCAGACTATGCAAATATAAGAATCCCAACCTATTTATATGAATTAAAATTGTGATTAAAATCTGTTAATTGCCAATAATCTTCTAACAATTGATAAAATAGTGTTATGATTTCTCCTTATCTTTTATTTACTTTGATTCTGGCCACTTTAGGTACACGAAAACTATGCTACAAGAAGTATGGTTTTTGTTCCCCTACTTTTCTCTATAAAAAGGGGTCAAATGTGCAAACGGATCGCCTGCTGAAAACCTATTTCTATCGCCCTTGATACCTCGAACTGCTGCAAGTGCGTTGTCTTAAATATAAAAAAAGTCATGATATTATTGTCTCCGTCTTGAGTATCGTCGCCAAATATTATGAACCCGACCAAAAGTTGTGTTATAAGTTTGACGTGTCTGTTTGCCTGTCTGACTGCGTGTATCATAGTTTAAAAGCTAAAATAATCAAGAGTGTTCTTAGCAATAGTTTATCGTCATCAGTCCGCGCAGTGTTGAATGGTTTATCCATTTCATGAAAAGAGAGATGCAGCCTGGAGACAGACAAACAGCGAAGTCATTGCAATAGGGTTCCGTTGTATAAGGAACCACAAAAAGGGAAAAACTGTCCATATTTGTTATTATACTATGTTAACGTGGATGAAGTCGCAGGCAACAGCTAGTTACTATCATAAGTGTTGACTAATAGCGACTAATTCCCAACCAAGGTTATTTTCTGGCGCGAACAATATTATTGGAAATGGATGAGATATCAGAACATTGTTATGACGGGCGAAGGAACGCAGTCAACACAGGCGGGAGGCCGATCGATCCAGAATCTGGTCTGACTGATGGCAGGCTGGCCAATTTTTAAGAGTTATACTATGCTTCAAATCAATTTTTTTTAATGCTTAAGGGGGCAAACGAGCAAACGGGTCACCTGATGGAAAGCAACTTCCGTCACCCATGGACACTCGCAGCATCAGAAGAGCTGCAGGTGCGTTGCCGGCCTTTTAAGGGGTAATAGGGGAGTTTAGGGAAGGAAATAGGGAAGGGTAGGGAAGGGAAAAGGGTAGGGAATTGAGCCTCCGGTAAACTCACTCACTCGACGAAACACAGCGCAAGCGCTGTTTCACGCCGGTTTTCTGTGAGGACGTGGTATTTCTCCGGTCGAGCCGGCCCATTCGTGCCGAAGCATGGCTCTCCCACGTCAAGCAATGTGCAAGTGGTGAGGTAAATGCAAGGTTAATATAACTGTACAAACTCCAAAAAAATTTTTGAAGTTTGTGCACTTTCACCTCGAGAGTCAGAACTCGTGACCTTATCGGATGCGTCTAACTCTAACTAGAGAAAGAGACCGCCGGCAAGGTGTAGGCAAAGTAGACAGAACTGAGGAGTACCTCGACTTCAAAAATGGGCAAATATACACGAGTTGGGCGCTAATGCCATTTTCAACATGTTTCACAATGCGGAAGGGTCCATTCAGACCGCAACGTGGCGCGTAGATTTCTAAATTTGTACTGAATTGACAGATTTCGTGAGTGTGAGACTTCTGGCAAATCTGTCAAATCCGTACTTTAGAAATCCACCTACGCGTTGCGTTGCGGTCTGAATTGACCCTTAGTTCTGTTTACTCGGATGTAGGAGAAGATCATGTGACAACTCTCAGTCTTTCTACAGTACGCTGTGCGGCGTAAAGGTATCCCTGTCCCTCTTTCGCTTTTTCTTCTACCGTCACTTATAAATTGCACCTTTGTTTTTTTAATGGAAATAACAATTAGTGTTTAGTTTCAAGATGTAATATTAATGTTAAGTAACCCGTTGCTTTTTTTTTGTGAATAGTATAACCTAGTCAAGTCCACCGCATGGTTAGTAACACTACTCACATTGGTAAGTAGTAAATAGATTTTAGAGGTAACAAAAACAAGTGATATATACAAGCGTTTATATTTATAATGAAACACAAAGTTTGCAAACATTCAATAATGCGTACTATCTATTAGTAACTTACATCGTCTATTAGAATTTTAAAATATAACTAGAAACAAAACAACAGCGATATAGGCCCGTGCTTGCTACGTTAGGCCGACGTGTACGTACAGCGAAGCGAAACGCCCCCAAACCAGGGGTCGGCAACCTTTTAAATTGAAAGGACTTAGCTTTAAGTCGAACAAGTTTCAAAATCTCATTAAAACCTCTGTTATTCTACGAATAATTAGGTTCCGTAGGGTGATTAATAATGTGTCTTGCGACAGTTAAAAACACCTTGATGGCAGATACTGCACAATACTTGCTGTCTGTCAAAAAAAGGAATTAGTTGGAGAGACAGCTAATTTGGTGCAAGATTTGCTGTCAAATGCCAGTTGCTAACCTGTCGCAACATAATAGCCCTGAGGATTGACATACGGTGACCTTACCAAACTTGTGCACATACTTTAGAAATGCATCATAATGTAATACGTTTTCGGGTTTTATCGGCCTCCCTGTGTATGGGGCCTATACTTGGTTTTAATTACATTGCTGACATAAAGAGTTGTAGCTGCTGCAAACCACAGGTTGCCGACCCCTGCCCCAATCCGATACTAATCAAAAATTGTATGATGTATGGATGTACAAAATTGCCTAAGTCATATCAATATTCGTTAAAATGATAGTATTTACATAAACTCTATACATTTACTGCCAAATTTTTTATTGAATAAGTAATCACAAAAATTCTCTGGGAGCGTCCGTATGTATTTCTTGTTAAATACTCTATAGCTTATCTAAAAAGTAAGTTAATCAAACATTAGATACAACTACAATAAATAATTATACAACTCTAGGCTGCCTATAATTTCCATAAAATATATAATTTATTATTTTTTTATATATTATTTAATTATTTAATAGCAAATATGTTAGACAATTGTATACATCCACACAACGATTATGACATTACATTCAATATTTATATACAAAGTAAAATTTTACAATCATTGCACTTTGCGAATTGTGATTGCCAACAGTACTCGGTGATTATTATCAAAACATGTAACGCACCTGCAAAACTTAAAGATAAAGAATATAATATAGATATCACTATTACTATTAATTATTTTAATGTTGCAAAAGTCAACTAACGAAAAGTCCTTCTCGCGCAAATCATGTCGAGCTTATTGTCTTTTCAGCATTTACGTTGTATTCATATTAAAACCCAATATAAATGTACACAGTAGAGCAGCTAGAGTGCCAAAATAAGCGCACACACATATAAGCGTCATTTCAGAACAACTTAGGAGAACAAAAGTATGCAGTGTAACGCCGCTTAAAACTTGCATCAGACCTGTATGTGTAATTTCATTTGAAAAGCTGAATTTCTCTTCTGCATATATTTATATCTTGCCAAAGTATATAACATAACCTGAAACACGTGAAATAATACAACAAATTATTATAAAACAATCAGATATTTACAAATCTTTGCTATGATTGTAAAAACTTTTTATTGTGATCGATTTGCTTTGGCACTACGCAGGTCGTTCCTTTTATAATAAAAAAATAACGTGCAATTATATCGAACCCTACATCTACGAATACCGCTAGTTGATATATAAAAGTGAACAAGAGGCACTCTATAGGTATATATACGCGGGTTACAAGCGTAGTCAGGAAATATTGAAGTAAAACATAAACTTATCTAGGGGCCTTATTATATTAGCGGCTGGCGAGCGGCTCAAGGGCAGGACGGGCACGCAGCGAATAAGCTGCGAACGTGCAGCGAATACGCCGCAGGTACGACGCGGTATAAAATACTAGATAGCAGCGTTCTGTGCTTTGTAAACTCGCTGCAACTCGCGATGAAAACTTTGCGTGTACGTGACGTCCACGGTACGCAGTCGCGGCGATTACGCGACGTATACGCTGCGTGCACGCTCCACCCATAGGTCGCTCGCCAACTGCTACTATGACAACGACCTTACATGCGACGACCGCAGCTGTGTCCTGATGACTGTAGGAATCGTACACCAGAACACAGCTCATGGCTTACGCTGTGCATTGACAGTACGCCATGCACTGGCATTTCAACCGTCATTGTTGCAGTTATGCTAATTTTACAATGGATGATTGCGGTTGTAATAATTGCTAGTCGCATCTATCGTTAAATTTTAGCGCAAGCGCAACGACGATGACAGTTGAAATGTCAAAATGGATGGACATTCTTACAACGACAATACATTTAATTACAATTAAATATAACAAAAGCGTCTAGTCGCATCACTGTACTCGCAGGCACACGTCGTTAGAAGTCAAACTTCACTATCAGGTACAGTGCTTCACAGAAGTGCTAACGAGTACAACGACCGGCTCACCTCGACTAGCGGACTGCGCCGAGGCGCGCCCAAACAATAGGGCCGCAGAACCTACCTCTAACATCTATTTACAAATGATTTTAGCTAAAGAAAACGCGAATTACATTAAAATTACAATATTGTACTAATGTATTTTGAACCACAAATTATGATTTACCAATATTCGAAAGCTGAACTTTTGATTCTACCCTCTAATACCTAAATACTAAGTCTAATAACTATACATTCCAGATGACCGCCGAAAGGATTATAGTCTAATTTACCTCCTAATATAATACTGAAATAATTTGAAACTGTCTCGTAGCCCAATGTTCCGTCGCCCGTCGTACAACTTTCTAATATTGGTCCACTACAGAGTTATGGAGTGATCTAGCTTACACCTACTTACGCTAAGGCTACAACATACACATCTATGCGTGATATGTTTTGCAGTAGAGGCGCCACACAACTTATACTCCCCCGGTACGATCTGCGATAGGCGCAAAAGTTTTATTTCATGAAGATTTTGAAATAACTTTAATTTCATGAAAATTTTGATATAACTTTTATTTCATGAAGATTTTGATATAATCTCAACTCATTTTCTATCAAATTTTCATTAAATTAAAGTTAGGTAATTATTACATGTTACCGTGTACGGCTGTAAGTGTTTCAAAACCTGCTTGAAGCGGAGTGCTTCGCAGCAGAGGGTTTATTTGTTAACAAAGTTCAAAAACCAAACAAAAAATCTGACATAAGGCATCACAAGCGTCATCTTACGGCGACGACTTTTGTCAAATTCTATTTTGAATTTCGAACTTCGCTGTCAAATAGTCAAATGCATCTTCACTGGACTCTTTCGAGCTCACCGCAGCAAAGTACGGGGGGAGCAGCTCTCTATCCCACGCATATTCCACCCAACTCTATTTCACTCCCTTCACGTTCATCGAACATTGCCTTACCTACTTGGAGAGATATGTAGAGGCTTACAGCTACGACAGAATTAGTACTACATAGTTCTATAATCTCTTAACAAGTGATATGTAGATAGAGGCATCACTCTTATAACATCAAGTAAAGTACAATAAAAAAACGGAGGGTGCGTAACAAATTATATTATTGTACACAAGTTACAGCAATATAACATCGAACGTTTCTTAGAACTAAAGCGTCACTTTAACTTTACATATAAAAATAATACATTTGACAGAACATATCAGACCACACATTCGCTGTATACCGATCTAATGGACATATTCGATCGAACTAAGCAAAATAATAGCGTAGATCTTATATTTAAATCAAAAGCGATATTTAAGCGTAAGGAGGTATTTGACGTCCCGATACCTTATACAATAACATAGATAAGCCAACGAACGAAAACATTATAGAGTTTCCCATATATATTCTTATAACATCTCAATTATATTTAAACATAATTATTTCTAAACCAGCGATTAGAGTAACACTAACAGACAATTTTACATACGAAGGCCGCAAAGAAATGCCGACATTGGTACAGTTCTTTGGAGGTTCTGGTTTACCTGAAAAAATATTATTATGAAATGTTAAGTATTTGATATCCTATTTTGAATCAAACCATATTCTTACAGTATTAGACAGCGCAATCATTAAAGGCCTTATCACACTGGCGATTAGCGAGCGATTTGAAAGCGACGCGACTGCGCAGCGCACACGCCGCGATTGCGCGACGTGCTTGCCGCGACAGCGCAGCGTCGTCGCGGCGCGGCGTGGACGCCATTTTGTACACTCGTATTTTGTATACTCCCTAGCGTTGCTTTCAAATCGCTCGCTAATCACCAGTGTGATAAGGCCCTTAGACTTATTTTTATTTACCTAGTGTCACTTTCACAGTAAACATGAATGTAAAGATACCTCTCAAGCTAAAACCCATCAAGCCGTCAGAGGCCTCGACGGCTTCATGGATTTGAGAGTATATAATATAATATGTGTGCTCTGACTCAGAGCGCACATATTATAATATACTCTCGAAACATATTTAATAACCCTCCTTTTATCGCAGTCGGGAAAAAACATATCTACTAGAGGGCAGATTTTTAAGATTCTGCAGTCTTTAAATAAAGATAAAAGAGATTCCAATCACTATAAGTAGTAGCTTACTAATTGTACTAATATATTGTATTCTGTGGTAGTAGTAGTACCTTTGTACTATAATGTATTTCTAGTTTAAGTATTTCACTGTAAACAGTTTTGTGTAGATAAATTATTAAATAAATAAATAAAATAAAAACTTACTAGTGGCAGCCATGAGTTGAGGTAAGTATTTCTGCCAGAAGGCACACTGTTTGACGCGAAACCCGTGGCCCACGGAGCTGGAGTTGACGGCGAGCGTGAGGTACTCGCGGCCGAACGCGGTGTGCACCGGCCACTGCACCTTCGTCATATCCCCGTTCGCGTTCATCGACGGATTCCTGGAATGACGTGGAAACCGAAATGATGGAAAGAAAATTTCAGTAGGAATAGGTGAGCAAACGCCCTCACTAGGAGCTGAAGAACGCGATAAGGTAACTTCGTTTATAAAAAAATATAAAAGCAAGTTGGAAACAACAACAATTATTCATCAATTGGTTGACGATTACTGTATTGAAACAAGTCAGAAGCAAAAAGTCTGTCATTACTTAGTGGAAAGCTCACTGTATCCTCAATTGAGGTCAAGTAAACAAACATGCATTAACATTATTAGTTACAACAAACATACCCAGATCTAGCGAAGTTGGCCCAATAACGCATCAATCGTTTGCTGAACTCGATTTCTTCAGGCGAATAATTCTTTCCCGGATTGAGGGGCTCCCCGAACACATAATTGATTTCATCGGCATGCATCACCCCCGTCCACGACGGCCAGGGATTATTTTTGCTGCGATGCTTGTAGTAGTACGTGTACACGTTGTTACCGGTTTCGGCGTACCGATGCGAGAATTCGTTGACGCCGCACGTGAAATGGTAATCCCCCACCATTTTGTCCAAAGCGTTGCGATTCTTCACGGGATCTTCGGGGTTCAACCAATCTGTGTACTCGTAAACGATAGCTTGCCTCGCAATATCGTTAACGTACGGGTTCAATTCTCTCACCGCCTGAAGATACTGCTCTCGTGTGATTCCAACGTTCTCCTCTTTCGGGAACAGTTCGGTTAGATAATAGAGGATAAAGTAGTAGCCCTCCTCCGTATTAGAACCCATGAGGATGTTGGTCTTCTTAAAGTTTTGATGAGCCAACGATCGTCTCGGCATCTCGTCTAAGAAGGATCCATCGATGATCGGAACGAATGGAAACTCGCAAATACCTAAAGTGCCCCACTCATTATTTACTAGCTCGTCCGCGCTCTTTTTCCTCAAACATTCGATCATAGGGCCCATATCGGTTCTCGAACTCGGACAATGTACGGCCTCCGCCAAACGCATCCCACGTAAAATACTTTCTTCCCTTGTGATTATAGCCCATGGTACGGTAGCGGCACCGGATTGCATAATGGCTTGTGAAAACAAATTACGTGAAAGTGGAGACAGCAGATGCAAAGATACCGACACTGCACCGGCCGACTCACCAAATAAGGTTATGTTGTGAGGGTTGCCACCGAAGTAAGCAATATTATCTTTCACCCACTGCAGAGCCATCAGCTGATCGAACATTCCGGCGTTTCCGGGAACGTCGGGAGTATCAAAAAATAGGAAACCAAGTGAGGCGACTCTATACTGCATGGACACGTACACGATATTCTCCTCGGACACGAGTATCTTCGGATCGTACACGTCCAACGTGGCAGTGCCGGAGTAGAACCCGCCGCCGAAAACCCATAACATGACGGCTGCGTTGGTCGGACGGGGCTTGGGCGTGACGATGTTTATATACAGACAGTCCTCCTGCATGTCCGTGTTCGGGTTCCACATCATCGCGCCGGGGAAATCACCGAACACGGTATCTATAATCTGGACGCACGAATGCGGCAGCGTCGTCGCATTCAAAATCTCATCTCCCCAGCTTTCGACCGGTCTGGGGTGTCTAAATCTTAAATCTCCTAACGGTTTCTGGGCGTACGGGATCCCGAACCACGCGTCGACTTGCTTCCCCGTCGCCGCGGTGAGGGTGATTCCTTTCACTCTGCCCTTGCGCGTGCGGACCACGAGGGGATCGTCGGCCTCGGGGCCCATTTGCGGTTGATCGGCCGCGAGCTCCTCGCGGTCATGGTTCGCGAGTTTCTCGTCGGCTCTCCAGGAGGAGGTCTCCTCCTCGAATCGCGCCCTCTTGGACGAGGTTTCGGGCTCGAGGCGCGGCAGGATGGTGTCGAGCTCGGGGTTGTATCGGACGGCTTCCCCGTGGCCGTGATAGGGCGCGGCGTGGTCAGGCGCGTGGTGCCGCGCGCGGTGCTCGTGGGGCGAGGCCAGCGCGCGCGCCAGCAGCGCCGCTAGCGCCGGGAGCAGCACGCGCATGCCGCCGGCCACCCGCAGCGCTCCCACACTCAACACCTGGAATATTACAATGGCTTCATGTTAATCGATATTTATAATATCTTGTAAATTATTGTAAACAATAATAATTTAATCCGACCTTCACAATTTTGTATCTAGTTAATCAAGATACCTATCGTCTTTTTTACGGAAAAACTATTTTGCGATACACACACATGGGCTTAACTCATTAATATTTTCTCAAGGATTATTTACAGGTTATGTGTAGATTTCACTGTACAAATTGATTGTGAATTGTATTGCTTTATCGGATGACATTAACCTTTTATTTATAGCACCACACCCGAATTTTAGCGGAGGACGAAGACGTAATAAAATCAGTTTCCTATATTGATTGTGTTTTCGACATTGGCCTACATAGTATTCGCGAATAATACACAATATGTTGCCTAAAAATGACTCGCACACACGAATTATTTATCGCACGGGGACCGTTCATTTATTGCGATATAATCTACCTATATACAATGTCCTTTCCCGCGTCTGAAAGTGTCTCCATACCAAGTTTCATCCATATCGGTTAAACTTTTAAGTGTGAACTGTTGCCAGATAGAAGACACACGTAGATTACATAATATCGTAATTATAATATAAGTAAAGATAAATCACTTTCTTTGATGGTAGGTAACACCAGCGGGGCTAAAATGGTCGCTTTGGAGAATCATAATAAGAATCATAATATGATTCATTTTTTTAATCGCAAACACGGACGTAAAAATTGCAAAATGGTCACTCTGCTTGCAATCCATGTCTAGTAATTCGTAGAGATAAGCTACGATAACATGGCGCGCCCCTCCAAAATTCAAAACGTTTGAAGTGCGTTGTCTTGCGCGGTCGGCTAGTTATGATTAGTTGACCAACAAATCTTGGTAATAAAACAAGTGACATATTACGAGTACTGGTTGATTGGTTGAATACTTACTAGATACAAACTCTTTCATAAGGATGTGACTACACACATTGAAACAGTCATTTGGAGGGGTGCGCCATATCGTAGTTTATCTCTACTAATTTGACATTCGTCAGTTTGACAGTCTTGAGAATTCATTTGCTGAATTGCTTGAGAGGAATTGCTAAATGTGACCGCTGTCCCGCAGAGGCAGAGCAATAATTGAATGGCGGATCTACTGTTGGTCGAATTATGTCAAGTTCATAATCGTAATCAATCGGTTGGGTTTGACATAACGCAACTAAATACAGTAGATTCGCAGAGGAAATAATTGTTGTTCGTCTTATCAAAATGATAGCTCACGAAAAATTACCTTGATAGTAATCAAATGAAAAATTAATGTTTTAGGGAACCTGTAGAGTGTAGGTACTACACCATCTGGCTATCAATTAATTTTTCCAATGGTACAATATATAACAACTCAATATGTCACGACATGCAATTTCCATACTAACATAGTATGTATGGTCAGAGCTATCCATACAATATGTATTCTGTGTCCATACTAATTTAGTATGTATGGTCACAGGTGGTCACAGTTTACCACGCTAATCCTGATCAATATCTATTGAATCAAAATGATCATCAAAAATGTTAAAAACAATTCAAGACGTGAGTAGAAGAATAAGGTAAGTGACATGAAAAAACTACCTGTTATTTTGCTTAAATAGAGACTTTAGGGCCGGAAAAATTATTTGAAATAGAAAAACTATGGATTATATGTGTAGCCCGATATATTAGCTAGGTTGCGATGTAGATAAGTTACAAGTTTTATTGAAATAATTATTGAAAAAATGAGTTATTGTCCGTATGTCACGAAATGTTACTTGTTCGATTCTTCCACTCACGTCTTATATTATTATTAACATACCTTTAAATTAAGTACTCGAATCAAAATACGATGAACAATAAAAACAGAAATTAACAAGGAAGACACTTCAAAAACTGATAACAAAGTAATTTAGAAACTGATTTAATCTTATCTTTATTTTAGTAATTAATATAATATTTGCACCATCTTTGTAGTATGTACTAGCTATCAAAGAAATTGATTACTAGGCAGATGGGGGACCAACGTAGTTTGGTTACGTTACGTGAAACCCAGCCGACAGACCACAATTAACATTGAATTGACATGATCCGACCAAATCACGTTGGTCTGTCAACTGCCTAGGAATCAATTTCCTCAATGGTACTTTCTCTTGTATCAAAATATTAGCTACCTATAGGTTCAGCTGTGTAGAAATTAAAATGCACAAATCTTGACAGGACAGGACATACAGTCGGACAGATAGATATTAGTAGGGTATGGAAGTATATTATGTATGTATTTTTACTTAATTTTAAGAACCTTGGTGATTTTGACTGTGTAAAACGCTTTCAGGCAGAAACATTACTCTCAGAACTACAACTGAT
The DNA here is from genome assembly GCA_905333045.1 of Lysandra bellargus. Classification (NCBI taxonomy): domain Eukaryota; kingdom Metazoa; phylum Arthropoda; class Insecta; order Lepidoptera; family Lycaenidae; genus Lysandra; species Lysandra bellargus. Next base: position 6,666,199 of record HG995335.1, on the reverse strand, counting down.
TTTAACAGGTCTTTTCAATACAGATAAAAGGTTTCATCTTCAGCACTAAAATTTTGCCTTTCACGCGACAATCGATTTCCAGCAACATTCAAATTCATTCTTCACGAACAAAAGTTTTCATTGTGATCAGACAATATACTATTGTTTTCTAGAAAATACTTTAAAAATAGTAAAAGATTTTTCCGGCAAACTAAATTTCATACGCCCAATGCTTTTACCGATAATCAAATATTGGCTCCGTCGGTCTGTTTGTATTTACAGTATTCCGATATCAGAGTAGATGTTGATATAAACAAGACAATTTTCATATCCGTTTTCATATATGTACTAGCCAGTTTAGGTGCTACGTTTTGTTGGGTGTGTTATACTCCTTTAGAATAAAAGGCATTGGCTATAAAAGAAAATAATAATTTCTAGAATATAATTACTATTTTTTGCTTTAGCGGCAATTACAGACCACGTATTTTTTTTTAAATTTCAACTTGCTAGCTATATAGTTCTTACGATACAACTTGGTGACCTAGACAGAGGAGCGGACAGACGAAAAGACAGCGAAGCGACAGGATTTTTTCCCGTTTTCACCTTTGTTACGGAACCCTGAAATATCATGATCCTTTAAAACAGTGGGATTAAGTAAATAAGACATTTTAAGTCCTATAGATATAACGATAGTTGGTCAATATCAAGGAAATAGATTCATATTATACAAAATATGACTGACCTACGTAACTCAGTTGGACTGTGTGGCAAACGACAAACCCATCAGCCAACGGATCACGACTTCAGTCGCTGGGTTTGCCGTTGACTTAGACCAAATGACTTGATCCGCCTTACCTATGGATCAATTTTATAGTACAGAAGTTAGCATCGCAACAAAACAATATTATAATGCGAGTAGGTGTTGCTTAGCTAAGCATTATAACAAGAAAATCCACATACAAATCAGATAGGATTTGAACTCATTTGGGCCGGCACTAAACCTCCCCGTACGGGCGAGGTATAAGACGAAATTAAATTATGCAAATCTCACAAAAACCCTCTCACCGAGACGTGGAATTGCCAACCGCAAAAAAGATAGGCGTAAATTTTAAATGGGCGAGACTCCATTTTTGTGAGAATTATACTGTAAGTTAAGGACATGAAAATTGAAGAATTGTTTGATCTTCTTCAAAAAGCTAAATTATACGTTTGAATTTTACGCCTTCGGGCTGACCTACTTATGCTTAGTTATCCTGGATTTTTAACAGGAGTTTATCTATTCAACAGCTTTGTTCGTAGATTAATCTTTTGACTTTATCTTCACCTCTTTTTATAAGGGCATGACTTCCTCGTTCCAATTTGGTAAATTAAGTGCATGCTAAGTTCTGTAGCAACATTTGTCTCGGACAGTCATTGAGTATATTCTCACTCAAACCGACACTCTCTTATCGCTGTCAGCAATTGAGGACACTTCGAACATAAATTATGAAAAAAATAATTGAAAATGTCCCTCAACTACAATAGACCCTTCCGTCTTATCTAGACAATATAACAATGATATAAACGAAAGAGGGAGATAAACCAAGCGAACCGTTGAGGAAAACGGCACAAAATAAGCAAAATAAGATATTTTATGTTATGAGTTATGACAAACGACTCGAAAAACATCTAAATTATATTTGGAGAGCGATCCAATTTGTTGCAATGTAAATGTATTCTTAAAAGGGCTTCAAAATAAGAATATAATTATTACGGACTGGGATGGAAATTAATAAAAGACGGTTGGTTGTTTTTTGTTATATTTTTGTGATGCGGCCTTAACACGTCGGCTCATGATGAGTCAATGTATTTACTAATGTGTAGAAGGACATGTAAGTGCGACCGCACACCTGAGACACGACTGTAGTTAGACAGTCTTGTTTCACATAGAAAAGCAACCCTAGCGATTTTTGTCATAATACGTCAAATTTAAAAATTTCAACATCAGTTCTAATTTCTAAGTCGGTATACTCTATAATTCTGTCTACTCTGTCCGAGCGTTCTCTACTGATTAAATATACAATTGTATGCATTGCGTCATCGTAGTCAAGACAGTCTTGACTTGGTGTGCGCCACGTGATAGACACAACTGTTTTTAGACTGTCGTTAGACTGACTTGTCTATGTGAAACAAGATTGTCTAACTACAGTCGTGTCTCAGATGTGCGCTCTCTCTAATTCGTCTATCGTTGATGATTGATGTCGAGTGTACATGCTATTGACTTCTTCCTAACTTGGCTAACCATCGCAGCCCAAAGAGAGTCATAAGATAAAAAAAGTAATAGCATGTCCATCGATAAACGATCATTCTTTACTATGGCATCGAAGCGAAGCGAAGTGAATGCTTAAAGAGCATGTATTTAAACTACAATCCATCTTACTGGTTTTATCTATTCATTTTGCTTCAAAAATCTTTCCTATTATTTAGATTCGAATCAAGCACTTGGCAAGACTGAATAATTATTCTTTGACCTTTGCATTGTGGTCACATTTTGACAGTTGACACTTGAATTGTAAATCCAAGATGGCGGTGGGCGGCGATATCGCGCCATCGCGTGCCCGAAGGTCAGCACAGATAGCCGTTTGTAATTCGAAACGCTCGTTAAGTGGCAACACTGCGACTCTATCGGGTTCGCGTCCTTGGATCGTTGTACCAATGCCGAGATATTCTTAATTGTATTTCATTTTGCGGTTGGACTACTGACATATTTACTGAACTCAAACTTACCTAGAGAATTTAAAATAAAATCATGATATAATGATATTTTACGTTAAAGGCGGCACCGACATGCACAGTAAACAAAAAGTTTTGTTCGACGGTTAACAACGTTTCTGTCAATATTTTGATATGACTTGTGCAACATGCCGGATTTTGGTGTAATTGCTTACTGTATATGCTAGTAGCGCCGTAGTATAGGTAGTGAAGCTACGTACTAAAAAGCAAGCAATGTATGCGATTTGACATAAGTCATCGTTTCGCTAGCGAATACTAAATATGTCAAATCCCATACATTTTGTGGCGTTAGCGTTAGCGTTTACGATATTAATCGCTTGCCGCTTATCTAGAGAGGCAGTTGCTTTTGGCAACGAAGCTAAAAATCGTTTCATGGGACTAGACATAAGTCATCGCAAGCACCTTCTTAACCATGCACATTTAAGAGCCAATACTTAGCAACACATTGTGTCAACTCTCCAATATTTAGGATTTTTATTTGGCTCTAGACATTTTTGAATACTGGTTTGTCTATATAGTATATACCCAGTACTAGTTTGTCTATATACCCAGTTCTAGTACAGGTTAGCAGAAAACTTATCTTTGTAGAGATTTTTAGGGCTCCGTAGTCAACAAGGAACCCTTATAGTTTCGGTCTGTCCGTCCGTCTGTCTGTCTGTCTGTCCGTCTGTCTGTCCGCGGTTTTGCTCAGAGACTGCAGGACCTACAAAGCTGTAATTTGACATGGATGCACATATTAATAATGTCGAGAAAATTGTACATAAAATCTTTATAAAATACATTTTTTATGGTACCGAAAAAAAAAACATCCCCACTTGATGTGTAGAGATGTGTGATGTACATCATCCAGTGGGGATGAGTTTTTTTTCGCGCCCACCTCACCGTGTGGGGTGTCGTTGGATAGGTTTTTTTAAAAATATTACGAGTTTTCATAGATCATTTTCCGATTTAGGAACCCTGTTGTAAAATATGAAGTTTTAAAGTGGAAAAAATCGTTAGAGTCCAATGTCCGCCCCTTCTACCAGCTAAACGGTTGCTTCTGGAAATGTGATAAAATTCACGGGAGTAGGAAATATGCTGAATTTAAAAGGAAAACTATCACGGCCAAGAAGACTTCAAAAGTTATTGAATAATAGTCGATCAACTAAAAAAAATGTATTCGGCAAAGTATAAAGAAACTTTTCATTCAAATTCTATTAAACGAAACTGAGATGATGTTGTTAGTTGTTGTGTAAAACACGTTATAAATATACATTCATTGACCATACAAAAATTATCAAAAACTAGCGGTACTACGGAACCCTATATTGCGCGTGGCCCGACATGCATTTGGCCGGTTTTAGTTTTATTATGAATGAAAAATTGTTAAAGCGCTGAATAATATTTATTAATTTTTAACGCTGTATAACACGTGAATCTATAAAAAACTGGGGGAAAGGGGACTTCACGCTTGACAGAGGCTCGTTCCTCACAGTTAATTAGTTCGTATAAAAGTCCCTACTAGAAAAAATCCGCATCAAAAAGCACGGCAAGAACTTTTATAAACTAGCTGCCAATATTTTGCCATAATATGTCAGATATCAAAAAGTAGGGTAATATCGGCTTTTTTTTTATTATTATAAAAACACAAAATTTCACACAAATCGGTCCAGCCGTTTTGGAGGAGTTTGGCAACCCTTCAACGTCAACCGTGATACTTGAATTTATGAATTAGTGTTACAAGCATAAATCAAAATTGTTTCTTTCAATCGTAGTTTCAATCTTACTGTTTTTATGATTAAGCCGCTGAAAAGATTTTGAAGATATTTAGCAGAGTAGACAGAACTAAGAAGTACCTCGACTTCAAACAAACGGACGAATATACGCGAGTTGGGCGCGACTGCCACTTTTAATATATTCACAATGCTTGGTATCGTGCCGTTGCCGTTAGAAAATGTATCGCGCTTGGACCGCAAATTATTCGTGATTAATAAATTTAGATGTGACTAAATACAGAGCAAGCAAAACTGACGAGTAGGCCAACTCGGAAGAGATCTCGAAAATACGTTTGATAGTAATATTATGTCATATAGGCCGGTGCGCGCCGTACTAATGTGCTAAACTTTAGCGCATTAGTACGGTGCGCACCGTTGGATAATATAATATTGTTATATTATCAAACGCTTATGTCAATTCCATACATATTTTTTGATCGGTGATTCTATAAGAAAAACGTCTTGGCTAAAGGGCCAGGGGTCCGTAAATCCGGGAGTACTTTGTACTAAATTACTGGCTGCTGAAAGGGCGATCAGACCCTACGATAAATTTAAAAAAAGGTTACGGACCAATGATGTGTGCAAAAGTCGATATTTTTTGAGGTTTCGATAAAAATCATCGATATTCGATTAACAATAAACATCGATTATCGATAATATTAATATTGTTGATAACCTACGAAATACGAATAATAAAAACTATTATTATTCGTAGTTGATAGCATTCACACAACAAAATCGCATTCAGCTGTAAGGGTATGTTTACAGTGGAGTAACAAGGCGAAGGAATGCATTTTTGAATGCAATGCAAAACTGGCAGCCCAATGGCGGTCAATCCATACTAATATTATAAATGTGAAAGTGTGTCTGTCTGTCTGTCTGTCTATCTGTCTGTCTCCTCCTCTTCACGCCCAAACCGCTGAACGGATTTTGCTGAAATTTGGCATGGAGATACCTTGAGTCCGGGAAAGGACATAGGATACTTTTTATCCCGAAAAAATGTACTGTTCCCGCGCGATTAACTAATTTTGGCGCAACGAAGTTGCGGGCATCATCTAGTTTCATATATTTTCTTGTTGCTACACTAAGCAAAATTAATGTCGAAAAATCGATTTAGAAAAGCAAGCTTATTTCAAAAAGCATCGCATCTCGTCGATTCGTAACTGCGCTATGTAAACTGATTCTATCACGCCCTTTAGGAAAAAAAATAATCTGAACATAATTTGCTATTTTTAATTAATTTTCTGCAGTTTCATAAGTGGCATAATATAACTTGATTAGAAACGAACTTTGCTTACTAATTGAATAAAGTAATATACTCTTATACGCTCAGAACTCATCAACGAAGTTTCGTCTCGCTTGAAACTAACGACGTTTGTTGCACATCACTACGCGACCGTCGATGTTATAACAGAGATTAACATTAATACTCAAACATTGCTTTCATCATCATGACGTATCTACCCTATTGCTAGCCACTGCTGAATGTATGATGGGGACACCAAAAACAAAGTATCTCCTTATCAAATTTCAACGAAATCGGTTCAGCCGTTTAGGCGTGAAGGGGTAACAGACAGACAGACAGACACACACACTTTCGCATTTATAATATTAGTATGGTTATGGATGTTTTATAAGCAAAATTATGGGGAGCTACTCAAAATTGATTTCTTAACTGAGTGACGTGTTTTCGAACACTTTTTTCAAAAAGACTAATAACAGTTAAAGAGATTTCTTTATGAAATAAGGGGGCAAACGATCAAACGGGTCACCTGATGGAAAGCATCAGCCGTCGCCCATGGACACTCGCAACATAAGAAGAGCTGCAGGTGCGTTGCCGGCCTTTTAAGAGGAAATACGCTCTCTTCTTGATAGGTTTGTAGGTCGTATAGGTCCGGAAATACTGCTGGTGACAGTTCGTTTCAGAGTTTTACAGTGCGCGGCAGAAAATTACGTGGAAAACGCACGGTGGAGGACTATTTCTTCTCGATCTAGGGAGGTTTAATATTACGGTAAGCGAAAAATTGAGGACGCAATTCCAGAGGATTATGTGTAGACGTAAATGTAAAATTCGGCACAGATACAGTTGACTAAAGAAAGATTTTTAATATTGCTTACAAGTACAACTGTTGTGCAGTTTAGCGATTTTCATTGTAACTTTTAAACATCTTTATAAATAAAGATATAAAAAAAAAACATTCGACATTTCTACTTTTCCATATATAAAAAAGTATTCCGTGTATGTTGGTCATTTTCGACAAAATTAAAGGAAATTAATATAAATCACATCCATTTCTGAGTTATGACCCCTAAACTTATCTTGCTTGTCAACAATAAATCAAACTATGATAACCAATAGGCCAAAATTACATACGTGATGTAATTGCTAGTCATATCTTTATGATGTCATATATCTGATCTATCTGTCGACAACAAGTAATTTCACGTAACTCTAGAACAATAGTTAAATATAGTTATATTTATCTATACATTCTAATTTTCTAAATGATCTCCCAGGCAAATCATATCTTATCTAAATTATTAAGATGTGATCATCTCGTAGCTAAGTACTAACCCAGAAAATACTTCATACTTATACACAGTTTTTTAATCAAAGACAACAATGTAATTGCTCTTATCCATTGAATGTTAAATTAGTATGAACATAATATTATGTAAATAAGCGCATACTTATTTAAAAATACGTATTCAGCTGTACAAAATCATCATGCGAAATTACCAATGCTAATAAGGTAAAATAAAAGTAACGAATATTTTATCAGCATCTATGTATGATACATCGATGGCAGCGTCGGCACGCGCGCTCATGCTCTCCCATACAAACCACTTCATTATATTTTTGCCTCTTTACTGTGATTTGGTTGACTTACAGAGCTTGTTGCCTGAAAGGTCTTATAATTATGTCACCTCCTAAATTTGGATTGTTCTATTTGTATGACAATGTTACTGTTAAATTATATTACTATTAGGTCCTGTTTCACCGCTTCCTGATAAGGCTATCCACTACTTAACTTGACAGATGGAGTATGGAGAATCTGTCAAATAAGCCTATCCGGCGCCTTATCAGGAAGCGGTGAAACAGGCTCTTAACCTATCAATATACAAAATATCAGCTGGTTAGGGTTCCGTAGCCAACGAGGACTTATTGATTACCGAACCCTAAAACGGAACCCTAACCAGCTGATTTTTTACCATCAAATCGAAATATTTAATCCTTTCTATCTCTGTTAGCTACCACTTTCGAGAATATTCGCAGAGGAAATTGTTGTTTGTCTTATCAAAATGAAGCTACTCTAAAAAATTAGCTTGATAGTAATCAAGTCAAAACAATGTTCTAGGGAACCTGTACTATAATAATATTAATGTCGAAGAACATATCCACAATAATTCTGTAGACCAGCTACAATCTCGTAGACCAGCAGAGCTACGGGTTCGTAGCGCTGCACTGCTACGAACCCGGCTATCAGCTGTGCGAGCTGTTCGACGCCATATTTATTTTTTTAGTGACAACTAGCGCCGCAGTGGGAAAAAAGTGAAATAAGTTTAATTACCTGACTGATTTCATGTCCGCTATCTTCAAAGGGCTATATTACAAATCGCTAACTAATTGGACGTTGAGTGAAGATCGTTCAATCGACGTTCGGCCGAGTCATTCAATTGAATGGTGTCATACACGGCCGTTCCCAATATTCCATCTATCTCTGGTTTTGACATACTAGGTATAGAAAAAGCTCTCTATCTTAAATTTTTCTGTCCCAATATGTCTATCCAACATAGGCAATCCTATCCGCGGTGCCTATGTATCGATGGGAGGGCCAACAGCTTACTAGAGTTAGATATTTGTATGAAACTGACAGTTGGCGCGTCCCAAAAACAATATTATCTGTCAGTGTCATTGAGTTTGGTTATCTCTAGTAACCTAAAATTTGATCCTACAATTTTCTGAGATCAGCCGAAGATTACACGTATTATTTTTATAAAATAAGTTAGTTTCGCGAATTAAACAATGTCAGTCTATTGTGAGATATATATGTATGTATCTCAGGGTATTGCGAGACTATATCCAAAATATATTTATGTACACAACAATACGGCAGAAGATTTTTATAAAATTACAGGGTTTTCTCGTGTGTTAGATGCAGTTGATGGCACACGTATATTCAAATGCAATCACCAAGTAGTGCATAATATTAGATGTAAGTAAATATTATTTAAAAGTTGGGATAAGTGTTTAATCAAAACTTGTAATAAACCTCATTCCCATTTTACTGCGGGAGAAATTGTTTGCAAGAAAGCTAGTTCCCTCTAAAACCTCATGTCTGTGATGCAAATCTGTATTTTATGAATGTTGTAGCCCGATGGCCTGGATCAAGTCATGATGCTACCATCTTTAATAATACTGAGTTATTAAATATATTGAGCTTTCAATCACTGTCTTTGTTATAGTAAAGGGATTCAATAAATTCCTTTACTATAGAAAAAGAGTTTTGTGTCTTCGGTAAAATTGATTAAACAGTATGTTAACTTTCTAGCTCAATGTGAGAATGGTGTTTATGGTAATCGATGGCTACTTGGCGATAGTGCAAACCCTTGCGAATCCTACCTGTTAACACCGTTACTCAATCCAGAATCTGAGAATTAAATATACTAGAACTGAGCTCATATCAAAACTAGAAACACTATAGAAAGGTAAATAATCAAGTCTTAATAAATTCTATTAAAATATTAGGTGCCATTTGGTACAATAGATATTGTAATAAATAAAAGGAGATAACATTTGCAAAAATCTTTTACAGATGTTTTGGAAGTACTGTACTGTCTGTATTGTACTGTCCTTGAAAATAAGGCTTTGCTTAGAAACTACTCAGGCTGTAGTCATCACAACAGCAAGTGCTACACAATATTTGCAGAAAAATGAGTTTGGATTTGAGCCGGAGCCTGAAATTGACATTCCATGCCATAATGCAAATATAACGTACGAGAATATCCCGGAATCACATTTCATACATGAGATCCAGGAAAGACGATCCTTAATTGAGAATTATTTTAATGTTAATAGGCTAAAGGTTTAAGTGAGATAGTTATTATGTAGGTACCTTTTTTTTGAGACGGGGAATGCTGTTGCGCATGCCGGAGGGTTTGGGGACACTCCCCCGGGTATGTAGGACTCGCTGCGGCCGTAAAGATGGTGAATTGACCGCAGCCCTACCGACTAAAACCCGTCTGTACTCTTCCTCTCTTCGCACGCAGGATTGCGAGAACGCGTGAGCTTATTATGTAGGTACCTACTAACATAGTTTGTAAGGTCAAATATACTAACGAAATTATAGAGAAATCTGAAGTAAATGAATTACTAATAATAATAGTGTGAATTAAAAAAAAACAAAATTTATGTTAATCATTTTTATTTAAACTAGCATCTTAACATAGAACTTATCAACCTATCATTATAATTATTTACTATTATCCTCGTCCCATATATTATTAGGACAAACTTTCTTCTCCAACTCAATTTCCATTTCCAATATATTTTATTTTTTTAGACAAGCTAAAAATATTGCTTCTTGTTCTTTTTCTCTTCATAATAGTCTGTAATCGCCCGATTTCTTGCTGTTATGGAAGCCCTCGTATCATCAGCGACAATTTGACGTTTCAATTTTCCTAAAAAAGGATATATTTTTAATTTCCATTTGATTTTGAAAACGTTATTCTACCTTTTCCTATAAATCTCCACTCTGTGCCACCAAATCCAAATCACAAACAGGTGATAACTAGCCTAGCTTCATAATTTCTGTTTTCTCCACCAAACTTTAGTTACCTAGTTTAATAGTCCTAAGGCCCACTTGCAGAAGTGAAATGAGTTGGTTATTTTTACCCAAGCTGCTTCCTTGAGCTGATTGTTACTCGCATTGGTGGCTTAAGGCTTTACTCTAAAGCACAGGGTTAATGTCCTCAACTAAATCTACCAGTAGTTTTACTTCTTTCGTCAGAGCTACGCTTTTTTGCTGAAAGCACAACAAACTGTTAGTGAAGTGAACAGAATTTCTATATGAAATTGAAATATATTTGTCATAATTATGGTGGAATATAACTGAGATACTTACTGCAGACATTTTCGTATAGATATCCCAAAAAAGCAAGGCAATAACAGTATTTTAAACATCAACAAACACACCAAAACAAAGAAAAGGAACTTGTCAATTGTCATTTGTCAACAAAATGTCGCTTCGCGTCGGTCTAGACGTTCCGTTCCATCATTGCTTTGTTCATAAATTTAACGTTTTATGTATTATTTTCAACATTTCAAATGAATTTAAAAAAGCAGATAATCTTAATAAATTTTATTTAACAGTTATTTCATATTATTTAATTAATTCAGAAGAAAATTTACATTTTGACTTCACTGGAACTGCTTGTGCTACGGCGTACTTTGAAACGCAGGGAGGGTTCGGACAGGCGGCTTATCTACTATCAACTGAAGACAGCAAACACCTATTTGTAATATTGGGACAGCTTTAAAAGACAGATAGATCATGGGTCGAGGACAGCTGTCTGTCTTTAGCCATAGATCGAATATTGGGAACGGCCGTCAATGAATTCGCTAGTCATTCAATCGAATCGCAGATTGAACTAGATGACTGCGACATATCTAAATATATATTAACTCAAAGGTAACACACTGATTGACTGACATAGTGATCTATCAACGCACAGCCCAAACCACTGGACGGATCGGGCTGAAATTTGTCATGCAGGTAGATGATATGACGTACGCATCCGCTAAGAAAGGATTTAATAAATTCCACCCCTAAGAGGATAAAATAGGGGATGAAATATATAATAATACTTCTTAACACGAGCGAAACCGCAGGCAAAAGCTAGTATATCAATAAGATAATATGTATCGTGTATCATACCTGGGACTATCTGCGGGCCGCCATGCTGAGTCGCGTCGCATGTGCTGCGTGCGCTTCACCACTTCACATCCTCTGCTGGACCAGCTGCAACAAACATCATCATCATCATCATCATCAAATATTGTCAAAACTATCTTTTGTTTTATAAGTAACTTTAATTGAAACTTATTATTCGGGACTTAACGCGACTAATTTCTAGTAGTAATGCTACTACATACTTTTTACTCGACGTTTCGGCCGTGTTGCAACGGCCGTGGTCACGAGGGGACTGCAGGAGCGCGACATCTTCGTTTACACCGGGCGTTCTGATCTTCGACTACCCTCGAATTGTCCAAAATTGTCGAGGTTAGTCGAAGATTTAAAAGTTTATAACTGTCTTTAATTTGTAAACTATGTTTTGTTGTGAATTAATTTTTTTAAATCAAACCGATTTACATTATTTTTTTGTTGGTTTAAAAGACAAACACACTTATTCTTTCATATTATTCCAAGGCATATCTATATACATACTAGCTGTCCCGGCAAACGTTGCTTTGCCATAATATAAAGTATTTCGCACATATTATTTTATTGAAGCGACTAAATAAGTATGTCGCCATGACAACGTCGATCGCTATCCCGTCGCACAAACAACGGTCGCCGTCAGTCTCAGGTTGTAATAATTTACTATTATTTATTCAACAAATGCACTTATCAATATATAAAGTACCCAGTAGCCGATTCTCAGACCTACTGAATATGCATATAAAATTTGGTAAAAATCAGTAAAGCCAGTTCGGAGGAGTTTGTGGACTAACATTGTGACACGAGAATTTTATATATAAGATTATAAAACAAAGTCGCTTTTTTCCCTCATGTCTTTAATCTTTAATCTTTAAAACTACGCAACGGATTTTGATAATTCTTTCAGTGTTAGATAGCCCATTTATCGAGGAAGGCTATAGGCTATATTTTATCACGCTAAGACTAATAGGAACGAAGAAATAGAGGAATATATGGAAAAAACGGGGAAAATTATTTGAAAGGGCTAACTTGAACGCGCTAGTCTCAGGAACTACAGGTCCGATTTGAAAAATTCTTACAGTGTTAAATAGCTCATTTATTGAGAAAGGCTTTATTTTATTGCTCGACTTCCAAAAAGGAGGAGGTAATATGTTCGGCTGTATGTATCTTTTTTTTTGTATGTTCAATGATTACTCAACCGTTTGTAATCCGATTTTCAAAATTATTTTTGTGTTGTACAGGGTTTAACTCGAATTTGGTACCATATTCACAAAAGTGGTGATCTGATGATGGGATCCTTGAGGAATCGAAGGGACTCCTTGAAATTTGTATGGAAAAATATCGACACCGGAAATATCACTTAATGTAAGGGACAAAACACGACTTTTCAGGAGAGCGAAAAAACAACTTTTTTTACAAATTCGTCTGTAACTTTTTATCATTTAGTCCGATCTTAAAGGTGTTTATGGCAAAGTTTCTTAGAATTTTGTCGGCTATATAACTATAAAAAAATATGTTCGTAAATTTACGCGTTTAGAAAATAGCATGTCCCTTACATTAAAAAAATTTGCTTATTTGGCCCTTACAGCACTGAATTTTTTTATGTCAACTATGCCATATTAAAGTAAGCACCAAGTTTAATTTGAAACTGCGACACAAATATACTGTAAAGGACATAAAAAACTATGCTTTGGAGGAGGTTTGATGTAATATATTAAAATCTAACACAATAAGCCCACCACGACTGGCTGGTCTACCACATAAGTGATAGGATTTCCAGCAAATTAAGGGAACTTCGACAGACTGAAGCATTTCCCTTGGCACCAGGACTGTTCCCATCTACACCCAAAGCCCCTTTAGACAAGGTGGAACTTTGCAAAACCACGTCTCTGCTCTTTTGTCCTACCGAAATCTGTATCCTGAGCCGAATAGAAGATGGATCTTCCTCCCTGTTCCGCTCTGCGGCTTCTTTCTGTGAACGTGACCTAGCGATCGCACACCACAAGTCTAAATGTTCGTTCTTGACCTGGCATTAAGCTTCTCATTTCACCTTATCAGGAGCTACTGTTCTCTTTTATCGCATCTGTCAGAGCTGCTTCGCCAGTGCCCAGTCATGATCTTCCCCTTCTATAATCTTCCTTTTTATGGTGTTACGCCAGCTATTTCTATTATCGGCCACTCGAAGAGCGTCGCAGACAGTCGACTCAAGTGTGTTACGGATTTGATCAGACCAACGCATGAGACGGCGGCTCCGCCGTCTTTTCCCCGCAATCTTGCCAATCATCATGAGTTTTCTATACCATGGTTTCAAGGTTTCCTCCCTTCAAATTTCTATAACAGTTATCATATAATAAAAATCTTAAATATATGTATGGTATAAAAGTGTTAAATTATATTTCCGTTGTCTGGTACCTGTAACACAAGTCCTTCAGGGACTTACCACGGGGCCAGACGTGGTGTGAAGCGTCCATAGATATTATTATTATTATAGATATTATTTTTATAGTTATACTAAGCCTGCGACCCGCTGGGACTTTGTCCTGTGTCGCTGGGAAGTTTTTTCTATCCCTAAATAATTTTGGTTGCGGCCCGTAACACCAAGACTAAAACTTGGTTGTGATTGAGTACCGCTGCTCTAAAACCTTTTAAACACCGAACTAGGCTATGAAAATACACAAAATCAACTTATAAGGCTCGAGTTTTGAAGGAATAGTTGATAAATATTCCCAACTAGGGCGCGACCTCAAACTTTGCCTATAAAACTGGGAAACTTTTTTAATAACCGCGTCTAAACAGGCGTTTATAGGCGATTCATATTGATGGAAGTGATATATCACTTGTCCTATGTTATGCTAAACTTTTATGGGAATTGATTTGTGATTTGTTTACGTTAATAAAAGTTTTATAGGCTTTAACAACGCTTTGAGCAAACATAGTATAATACAGTAGAGTAACTTGGCCGCATCTTTAAAATCAAACATTCATAACATAGAGATAAGTTTTACTTGCGTGCCACCGCATTATTCTACAACGATAGCTAGTAGTCTAGATAGATAGTACTACTCTAGATACTAGATAGATAGTAGTCTAGGCTCAGCATTGAAGGATTACTTTTTATTCCGAAAAGCCTGAAAATGCTTTAAAGAGTGTAGCACTGAAAATTAAAAAATAAATTAATTTTTTAACAGAGCGGTGTACCAAGCCGGAACCTAGCCGGCGAGCAATTAGGTACGAAAACCGAACCACGCACTAAATTTATTCAGAAATTCCAATTTAATGCGGTCGACTTTGTCGGCTGTCGTGTGGCCGAAATCGAAACCGACGCAAGATTTTTCACTGAAACCGTCCGAAACCGAAACCGATAATTTAGTCGGACTCTACTCACTAGCTGAAAGCCCTTATCGCTTACAACAACATATTACATACTAGAGATGACGCCCGCAACTTCGTTGCGCCAAAATTCGTTTATCACGCGGGAACCGTACATTTTTTCGGGATAAAAAGTATCCTATGTCCCGACAAAGGCTCCCGGGGCTCAAAGTATCTCCATGCCAAATTTCAGCGAAATCGGTTCAGCGGTTTGAGCGTGAAGAGGTAACAGACAGACAGACAGACAGACAGACGGACAGACAGACAGACACACTTTCGCATTTATAATATTAGTATGGATATGGATAGTATATTATATAACATATTACATATAGTATATTATATAACATATTACATGTAAGCTTGCAATCAGAACACTTAACTGATTGCCCCTCTAGATTGAAATTTATTTTTGTTTACAAGCTCCGCGATCGATGACAACAATATGGCTTTTGCTAACATCCTGAAAAAACTTTTCTCAGTTTGGTCATTTTTTTTGCAAATGAAACCTTTTTTACAAGATAAAATGTCCATGAGGGTCAGGACACACTGAAACAAGCCTAAACATCGATTCAGTTACGCCTTAAAGGGGTCACAGACACCCCTTCCTTTTTATAAAAATAGAGTGTTGCACTCCCAAAGAAAAAAAAAACAGCAGGAACAAGCATATTATATTTTTGTGGTAAAAAGAGAGGATTCTAGAACGCATCGGCAATCTACACACCCTGCTTACTAAATTCCGATCAGGTCACCTGACGCGAGTTCAAAATGTTATATCTAACATGAGTTAAACATTTAAAACCCGTCTCAAAAAGGGTCCAATTTATAATATTCGGTCTATACAGTATAACAAATATGTCTATGGGGAAAAGATATCCATAGAGTTGTATAGTGCAGATATGTGAATAATTGATGAGTTTCATTGTGGGTGTGACCCACTTTGGTGATGGTATACAGATGTTTCTGTGTCTCATCCCTGGAGACCCACAACGGCCTCCAAGCGATCTTTGTGAATTGTCGAGTGAACTCCACAAAAACTTGTGCGATAAAGTTTTATCTAAAACTAGATAGTACATCGTGCTGGGACTGTACATTCTTCCTGGATAACAAGTCAGTGGTTCAGCGGTTTGGGCGTGAAAAGGTAACACACAAACAGAATTTTGCATAATATTAGTAGGATGTTAGGTTAGGTTAATTATTGGTTGATATGACAAAAGATAAAAATTAAAAAGTTCAATAAAGTTATTATGAAAGGCGTTTACAGAGGAACTAAAGCTGCTAGCTGCTAGCGTGTTAAGCCAAGTTCCAGCGAAAGGAACTGGCAAGCAGCACCGTGTGCAATATTACACGATTCGTTTATCGCGCAGAAGCAAAAATTACGGATAAAAACAAAACATTGTCAAAAATATTTTCATGAAAAAAGGATAAAAACTTCAAATTATTTAAAAGTTTATTCCTTGAAAATTTACTAGAAAGACCAATTTAATTTAGCATAACATTAGCTTGTGTTATGTACTGCGACGTTTATAAAATATGACATCTCGATTTTAATAAAACTTGAATAATTCATAATATATAATCGTTGAATTAAATCCGCAGTGAAATTCACTGCAGCTGCATAAAAATAATTTTACGAAGAAAATGTATTCAAGATGATAAGAAATACAATTTTATTGTAAGGTCGGGGTTCGCTGCATTATTGCATCTCAAGGACTTTGACCTTTAACGTTGACTACTGTAGTTATTGTCGAGGAAAAATATATAATACTTATAGGTACCTTTGCACATCACTACGAATAATGAAAACTAAGGAAGGTAACTCCGTCAAAAAACATGCTCTAAAATACTTGTCAAAAAAGTGTACCTTAAGGTTCACTTTTCATACATTTGCAATATTTAGTTGACCTTGAGCGGTATAAAGGCTGACGTTACATGACAGTTCGAATGGAACCAAATTTAAAACGGTAATAGTATGGGAGTTACATTTCCTTAGTTTATTTTATTCGTAGGCACATCACCATTTTCCTGTATTCATAATCTCTATTAAAATATGTTAAAAGGTTGCCGGGAAGAAATTGCTTTTAAGTAATAAGGCCACCTTTATTGTTATTTTTGTGTCGAGTCGCGCTGTTAGTTTAAAAGCTCCGAAACGGCTGAACCGATTATGTTGAAGTTTTGTGTACTTGGCTCTAAATGATCAACATCTACTTTACATACCCGAAATAACGTTCGCGAAAGTAAAAATTCTGAATATAAAGAACATGGTGCAATTGTCGCCAATTGGAAACTTATACTTATTATTATTTACTTTAATTAATACGCTGCTACCTATAGATATTCTGCATGACGTCTATAAAAAAGTGCTGCACGAAAATTTAAAAATGGTCCTGTATTATTTGCTTGCATTTTCCCACACGTTCCTATCGAATTTTCTGAGGACCTATAATCGCAAGATTCATTTGAGGCTCTCAAACATATTCCCACGTTACGTCAAAACAACCTAAATGCTGGACCAGCCAGTACTAGTGGTACTAGTTTATTATAAACTAGCATGTGCCACCCCTACGTGTTATTTGTTCAAAATATTTGGTATTTATGTGGAGCACGAGTCGGGGGTGGAGGGGGGGCGCAGGCTCTCGAGAGCTGAACTTTCTGTTTACTCTCCGCACAACTTACTCCACAACAAACATTCCCAGCGTGAAAATTCACGGCGAATTTTTCGATATTCTGGAACGTTCAAGCACAGTATAATATAATTTACAGTACTCTAATAGAGTTAGAAAAATGGACTATACAATACCCGCATGAACCTACTGCTCTACTGTCTACTGATTAGTTTCATTGCGAGTCCCAAAACAGATTTAGCTTGTTTCTCGGGCTCCTTGAGATCATATCAAAGAGTTTTCGTGGTTGGTAACCTCTGTATATCCTGGTTTACCAAGTTGCAGTTGTAGGAATGTGTAGCGGAACAATTTCCGAAAAAAAATAGCAAAATATTGTATCTGCAATTCCGACGATCAACAATTATCGTCAAGACGTCAACTATTATATACGTTTGTAATCGCCGTAATCACATTATATCACATTATATTATAGATTCATCATGCACATAAAACTTGTAAGAGCGAGTTTGCGTAACCTCAAACCTAAGTTGCGAGTTTGATTTCAAAACCACTGCGTTACCCTACTGTATGTATATAATATGCTGTGGCTGCACTTGTGTAGTAATTGACCGGAATCCTCTATTGTGCATATGGGAATTGAAGCTCTTTATAGTGGCTAGTGGCCGGTTCGAACAAAACCTGAAATGTATGGAAAAATGAATGATTACTCCATTGTGAGGTTATTGCTTGAGTTTAATGGTTTTGCCTATCGTGTAAAATGATTTTAGTAGACGCCAGTTCGGAAAACATCGTATTACATTTACGATATTATCGTTATTAATTTAGAGATTGATCTTATATCAACCTTTTATACCTAATTTTTATTGTATTTGTCAATCCTGAATCATAAAAAATTAAATAAAAAAATACAAATAAATGGAGTTGACCACCTTCAACAATTTGGGCGTACGGAAAATAGAATTGCCTACTCTCAAACCTATATAAGCACACAAAAATCCAACCCTGACTACTGCAATGTTTTCACGCTAGACTCTAGAGGCAGCACCAGCACAGATTGCACGTGGGAGAGCCATGCTTCGGCATGAATGGGCCGGCTCGACCGGAGAATACCACGGGCTCACAGAAAACCGGCGTGAAACAGCGCTTGCGCTGTGTTTCGTCGAGTAAGTGAGTTTACTGGAGGCCCAATCCCCTACCCTTTTCCCTTCCCTACCCTCTCCTATTCCTTACCTACCCTCCCCTATTCCCTTCCCTACCCTCCCCTATTGCCCTATTCCCTCTTAAAAGGCCGGCAACGCACCTGCAGCTCTTCTGATGCTGCGAGTGTCCATGGGCGACGGAAGTTGCTTTCCATCAGGTGACCCGTTTGCTCGTTTGCCCCCTTATTTCATAAAATAAAAATAAAAAATAAGACAATAAAATGTTTTGTTCGACGTTTGACAACGTTTCAATATTCTGATGTTATGTCGGATTTTGCTCGAATTGTTTACTGTATGTGCTAGTGGCGCCCTCTTCTCAGCAATATTACATAATAACCCTTGCGTAATATTTCTTATTGGTCCAGCCATTTTGGAAGAATATGCCAATATCTTTTCTCATGTCGCTGTGTACATGAGAAAAGATTTTACCTCCTGCAATTTTGACAATAAATATGGTCGTTAGTCAACTCCATTAAAATCATATTGACTTATTGACGATCAGTTGAGGTCGGATTGTTATTGAAGGGCGTATGTTTTATGCAGTGCCCTTACAGATGCATAATGTAGTAACTCGCCTTGCATAAGGTCAGCTACGTCACTACAGTCTGACCGAAGCTTCGGCGAACATGTGAGTTTGAACTTTTTCTTCTTAAAAAAATTAAAGGCCATTAAGTTTCTTATTAATGTGAATTCACATTAATAAAAAAACAATCGGAAAATATTTTCAGCATAGAAAGAGAGGAGGATATTACTTCCTCTCCTACAGCGGGACATACAAAAAGACAATAATATACGTATTGAATTTACAGACTTGCCGCCCGTGGTGCTTTTTCCAATTTTAAATTGAACATTTATGCGTCGCAACGCCTCGCGACGTTGCAGTTGAATAATTGACCCTAACGGTGAATGCCACACGATGCGGTGCGGTGGCGGTACGGCTTCAAAATTTTGCTGAAGACTCCATTATATATTTTTCAGACAAACTCTTCATTACATTAAAATTATTAAATAAATCATTAATTTATGTCTCTGACCGACGCACTCAGAGACATTTCGAAATGGACGTAAAAAAAAGGCGGACGGAGTCTTATTATACACAGCACTTTGTCTTCAGAGTCGGCCACGCACACATTCTTATGCCTGTCAAATGGCCTGACTAGCGTAAGAATGTGTGCGTGCGGACCGTGTACATGCAGTCAGCCTGGCCGACTCTGAGGACACAGTGCTGTGTAAGGCGGGACCCCGTCCACCTTTTTTTATACGTCCGTGCATTTAGTAACGATTAACCTTCAATTTAATGAAGAGTTTGACTGTTTGACAGATAATGTACGGGGGGCTTATGTCAAAATTTTGAATTAATTACATTTAATTAATGTTCCACTCTGAGTGCGGCAGTGAGTGCAGCAGTTAGTGGTCGTACTTAATCAAACACGTACCGCACCTAACTTATCCGGTAACCGCAGGTGACAATAGAGTGACCATTAATTAAGCAGTAACAATCTGTGACAGTAATGAGTTTCGTATTGATTTTGTTCGAGCGCTCGCTTCTTTTTCTATTTTGCCCGGTGCACCGGGGTGCACGATTGTTTAAAGTCCATTCGTCGACGGTAAACGATGTATAGCTTAATTAAACAACGGGTCGCACTCGGATGCGAAAATTAAAGCGACGCCTTGATATTTGGCTGTAGCGATATCTATTTTTCTCAGCAATGACTAAAGCTGAGAAATTAAAGTTCATTGTCAGTATTTATCATGTCTTTGTCTTTGAATTACCCATAGCATAACACGATTGGTCAACTTTTATAAGTTTTATAACACAGAATAATCAATCAAAAAGACCTCTGTAAAAAAAGGGATTCCTATTTTGCCAACAGAGGAGGGTGATTTAAGCTTCCAAAATTTTTACATAGATTGGTTCAAGCATACACTTTAATTTGCCCATAGCTTATATTATGAAATGTATTTGTGGTTTTTAAATTACGCGACAAAATCATTTCGTCGCTTATGCCCTTTTCATTTTTTGCTGTTGCGTTGCTTGTTTCATATGAGAGGCCGGGCTGGCCTCTCATAGAAAACAAGCAATCTAAAACATATCCAACACGGTTTTTTACTTTAACGCGGCGTCACCTTAAATTAAACAGCAGATGCATCATGCAGGCATTTCCGCCGCGCGGTAGAGTGGTAATATTACTTCCGATCTTACACCGGGCAGTGTAATCTCCTTAGTAAATAATAATCCCCAAAAAATTCAACCGCAGGAAGTAAAAAAATGTGGTCTAGGTACTCCCTTCGTATTAGAAATTTTTGAACATGTCATTGGCGATTAATATTTTTACTCATCGCACAAAAAATGCAAAGAATTTTCACTTCAAATCGACTAAAGATAATAACGATAGATACGTTCGTTTATAACAAGAGTCTCGTTTCTCGAAGTTAAGCGTAATGGGATCAGACTGAAACTTCTTTGCGAAGTAACAAGATATGCAACTTCATGTTGATATCGAATGTTCCAGAGCGTGGTGCAAGTTATGCATTATTTGCTTTGATGTTTGTATGTATATTGTATGTTATATTAGCGTTGAAGTCTCTAGTTTATTTAAATAATAATATAAAATATTTATGTAGATTTTCTTGTAATACCTTCCCAAGAAAATTATTCAACCGATCAATATGTAGGCAACCACTTAGAAAGGATTTACAAAAATAACAACCTTAAGGCGAAGACAGCTGCCAATTCGACATCTTTGTGCAGTTTTCTAGACGTATGTATTTCATTGATTGGCACAAAAAAATGTGATTTTTGATTGTATTTGGAAAAGCTTGTCGAATTTAAATAATAAAATAATGATGAAAAAAATACCAAAGTCATATCTTTCAGGAACTTTAAACAGTTCTAACTAAAGTAATAATACAATCTATGCTTTAAAAATTTATTTATTTGATACCTTTTACAAAAATCCAAAGATTGCAAGATTTAATTTTCGGTTCTGACATCTAAATTTCCCATGATATTTATGTTTTCCTCTAACAAACGAAAAATGTATCCACGCTACCGAGTGAACACTTCACATTTCTGTCTCTCTGGCATGAAAATCGACACAGGTGCGAGAGTGATGCTAGATCAAGGTCATTGGCAGTTGTCAGCGTCTTAAGGAGAAGCGCTTAAAATTTACTTCCCGGAGTTCTAATTCACGCGATAAAGATAAAGCTATTTTAAGCATAGCTAGCATAATAGGACTAGCTTTAGCTAGTTCTATCCATACTTTCATACTTCTATACTAATATTATAAATGCGAAAGTGTGTCTGTCTGTCTGTCTGTCTGTCTGTCTGTCTGTCTGTCTGTCTGTCTGTTACCTCTTCACGCTCAAACCGCTGAACCGATTTTGCTGAAATTTGGCATGGAGATACTTTGAGTCCTGGGAAAGGACATAGGATACTTTTTGTCCCGGAAAAATGTACTGTTGCCGCGCGATAAACGAGTTTTTGGCGCAACGGAGTTGCGGGCGTCATTTAGTTACTTATAATACTGTAGCTTATACATAACTAGATGACGCCCGCAACTCCGTTGCGCCAATCGTACATTTTTCCGGGACAAAAAGTATCCTATGTCCTTTGCCAGGACTCAAAGTATCTCCATGCCAAATTTCAGCAAAATCGGTTCAGCGGTTTGAGCGTAAAGAGGTAACAGACAGACAGACAGACAGACAGACAGACAGACAGACAGACATACAGACAGACAGACTGACAGACAGACAGACAGACACACTTTCGCATTTATAATATTAGTATGGATAGTATGGATAATCTTAACAACAAGTTTTGTTAGAACACAATGTTAAGATCAGCCTCCACTTATTTACAGAGTGTGTCCACATAAATATTACTGTCTCTTATTGTGGCATCGTAGCTTCAAAAAGCTACGATAAGACACACATCAAACTAACAACCCTTGGTTTTCCTCAGGGGTTCCCAAATATATTGTAAAAACTTCTTCCTTACGAATATGTTAATAAATTTATTAAAATTTTAAAATTTCTAGGCCAACCACGCGAAAAAACTTTAACGTTTTTCATAAAATATTTACATTAACATGTAGCTAGTAAGCCCTGGGGTCGTCTCCACATTTAATCCCGACTACAATGGCCGACCTCATGAAGGAAGGAAAAACAAAAGCCATCTACCGCATTACCTACTTCCGCACAATGGTACCTCATGGGTA
This sequence comes from Lysandra bellargus, assembly GCA_905333045.1. Classification (NCBI taxonomy): domain Eukaryota; kingdom Metazoa; phylum Arthropoda; class Insecta; order Lepidoptera; family Lycaenidae; genus Lysandra; species Lysandra bellargus. Next base: position 6,643,341 of record HG995335.1, on the reverse strand, counting down.
TATGTTTAATATGCTGAGTAGCTAGATTTTTAAATTTTAATTTTGAGGCGAAATTTGTGTGAGAGATAAACATAATAATATTTTAAAGGTGGTAAGTTTGTTTGTAACGCGACGCGAAAACTACCATTATTCTTGGGAGTATTAGATGTAACAAGATACTTTATATTTACTTTGTCGACAAAAATCAGGGATTCTTCAAAATTACACCCCTAGAGGGTCAAAATAATCCACGTATGATTCCCAAGAGTTTTTCCCTATTTGTATAAACAAACAATAGTTTTAATAAACATTGCTAACCTAAATCGAACTTGGCCGGTTTAATAAGTTAAGACAACTCTTAACAGTTCGAACAGAAAGTAATTAAAGCTAACCAGCTAAACTACTGCACAGAAAAAGAGCGAGAAATTGTCTAACCCCGTTCCAGCTTCGATTAACAAGAGAAATTGGTGTCTCTTCGATATCCGCCATCGACTTGTATCAATAAAAATATGCCTCGAGCCACAGTATAAAATAAGATATAAAAAACAACTATATATTTGATATTTTGAAAATAACACATTGCATAATATGGGTAACAGACAATTTGAAATTTGACAATTTGAGAAAAATTGACGTGTTTTTAACCGACTTCCAAAAAACGAGGAGGTTATATGTTCGGCTGTGGATATTTTTTTTTTTTTGTATGTTCAACGATTACTCCGCCGTTTGTGAACCGATTTTCGAATTTTTTGTTGTGTTGTATTAGGTTTCACTCCAATTTGGTACCATGTTCACAAAAGTGGTGACCTGATGATGGGATCCATGAGTAATTGAGGGAACTCCTCGAAATTTATATGGAAACATATGGTGATTTTGGTTTTATGAGAAGCATCCTAAGCATATGCTACCAAAACGCAAGATTTTGCACCGAGGTATACTATGGTTCCGAAGCTACTAAGAGAACTCCGGATTCCTTATAGATACAAGTTTGGGAGTTTAGGCGCTGTTTTAAGAACTGAAAGCATATGCTACTATGCAAATTACATTCATCATCATCATCATCATTACCACGTCAGGGTCACCAATGTCACCAAATTCAACCTTATCTCCAGAGCATAAGGCACACATTTGACATTACTCCTGAGAAGTTAAAGTTGCTTCCATAATGTAACATTCTGTTCCACTTCGCCGAGATATTCTGGAAAACAACCTAATTTCAACCTTTTGCATTGCGTTTAGCGTTCATAGTATAATAACGCATCGCATCGCATATCTGCCAGGGCTGTCAAGCAAGCGCGCGGCGGCGCGGGCGCGGGCCGGGTACTATGCACAGAATACAAATTACTCACGGAGGTACTATGTGCGCTGCGTGTGCTTGTCGCACATGTCGAACGAGTGCCAGCCTATTGAAACTAGTCCGGTGACCGGCTACTTAGCACGTCACACGTGTTCACTTCGATTTTTTTTAATGATTGTTTAAAATTATCTGCAGGCTGCAGCTGATATTATAATATTTTGTAAGTGTGACTGTAATAAGATACGTAGAATAATATACACGTGTATTATTCTACGTATAGTACGCGTTTGCTTACTAGGTAACTAAAAAGAGTGAAATTATTATTTTTAACAAAAAATTAAAACCGACTTCCAAGGTAAAACAATAATAACATCCTTATAATATGAACTAAAAAGTATTAAATAATTATTCCTATCTAATAGTGCCTTTTTACGAATTCGGCTAAAACTCAACTATTTCTGTACTCAATCTTCATCATTTTGAAGTCGGTACCAGATGAATCTTCTGTTCTCTGACAGAATATTTGAAACTTTTGGAACTGGTACCGACTTCAAAATGATGAAGATTGAGTACAGAAATAGTTGAGTTTTAGCCGAATTCGTAAAAAGGCACTATTAGATAGGAATAATTATTTAATACTTTTTAGTTCATATTATAAGGATGTTATTATTGTTTTACCTTGGAAGTCGGTTTTAATTTTTTGTTAAAAATAATAATTGCATAAATACTAATTTAGAACGGAGAAAATAATTTTAAACTAAAATTTTTATAAATTAGCTAAATGATAAAGTAGGTTAGTTACATGGTTGTTGCGGTAGATTCTATCGTACCCGCAACTCTGCTAGTGGGTAGACTACGCAGGAGTCCCACATACCCCGGCCGATATCCCCAATTTGCCGGGGATGCGTAAAGCATTTCCCCATGTTAAAAAAAAGTTTAGTTACATGGTTTGTTCAAATTATAAGAGAAAAATGGGTAAGTACCCTGTTATAAAATGTTCCACTTTATCCCCTTACGTAGTCAATTGTGATACTTACTCAAAATTTTTTCTTTACATGTCATTACATGTACGTAAAGAAAAATTGTTTTCTAGATAACACGACGCATACATATAGCAAGTATGCGCTGTGTGTCTAGAAATCAAAATACGAACAAAATCACACGCAAATACTAGTATTTTATGGCACAATTACCGTAAAAAGCTCCATTCGCCAAATTGAGCTTCTCGTTACTATTTCAAAGCGAAATTAATAAAAAGCTGAGCTTTCAAAACCGACCTATTTGCTGGAATTAAAGGCACATGCAGTTAAACCTTTGTCAAAACCACAAGGCCAAAAACGACATATATCTTTCTGCTATTTCTTTAAAAACAGCTTTTTATTCAAAAAGTTTGTAGCATATTCTAGAATTCGGTTATTTTCTATTCAAAAAACTGCTCAAAACAAGGGTAGATTAATTATATATTAATGAAATGAATTTTATTCTTCAAAGATAAAAGGCCGAATTTGATGAAGGCGCCAACGGTGAAGGACATAGATTTATTTTTATTAGGGCAAAATATACAGCTTAATTATGTAATTACTATTTTTACGTTATACATCTCACTAATAAAAGTATATTTTACTATTTACACCGAGTAAATGTTTACTACGTCTTCTTGTCTTAGCCAGGCACATTGAAAAGTTATAATAATACTAGATGACGCCCGCAACTCCATTGCACCAAAACTCGTTTATCGCGCGGGAACCGTACATTATCCCGGGACAAAAAGTATTCTATATCCTTTCCCGGGACTCAAAGTAATAACTATCTTTATGCAAAATTTCAGCAAAATCGATTCAGAGGTAACAGACAGACACACTTTCGCATTCATAATATTATTATGGATATATGTATTGTCCTATAATGTAGCTATTTACGTTAGCTGCCATTTATAAAGCTTCGTATACAGCCAAAATTTCCCTTTGGTACTCTCAAAGAACTATGCTGATTGTGGGACACAATATTCTAATTGGACTGTTGTTGCGGCTGTTTCTTTTGCTTTTGCTGCTTTTTGCCGCTCGTTTTGGGGGCCGAAGTCAAGGTTAAGTTTGTTATACTTCTGTGTTTCTGGGTAATGGAAAAAAAACGTAGAATTAAAAAAATATAAAGATATGGTATGGAGAAAAACACTTAATCCAAACAGTGGCCAATGAAATTCCTAAGTATGTTCAAAAGTGACCCGAACGGATGACCAATGTGAATGAAGGCACAGGACTTACTTTTTACATTTCCATCCGATGCAACACTTTATTTGCTTTGCTATCCCATTGTAAGGGACCCATCAGACAAAGAGCGGTCACGCGGTCAAGCGTTCAAGCGGTCAGTTTTGCGTCCTTTGTGTTGTATTACGCTATATAGAGCCACACGGGGAGCGTTCTGACCGCGGAATTCCTACTGTGTGACTGACCGCTCGAACGCAGAATGAGAAGTGAAAACGCAGAACGCTTGAACGCGTGACCGCTCTCTGTCTGATAGCTCCTTAATACCTAGATGCAGTAAGTACTTCCTTTTCAGTGCAAAGCGACAGAAAACGATTCCCTGAAATCTATATCCGGCTTAACTGAAGCGAAAGTGCAATTAGACGCAAATCTAACGAAGTTCATTAGAGCGAGTATGGCGTAAACGATCCTGTGCACGGTGCATAGCGATTGCACAGGGCGTACAGTGTAGAGTGCACAGAGAAATGGCACATAGCGTGCACACGTCATCGACGAGTTATAGCGATTGCGCATTTTAGGCGCCATATAGGGATGGGAAGTATCGATACTCTATAAAGAACTTTACACAACAATGGGTAATTATAAATAATATTATATCCATACGTCTTAATATTATAAAAATGCGAAAGTGTATCTGTCTACTACCTCTTCACGCCCAAACCGCTGAACCGATTTTGCGGAAATTTGGCACGGACATACTTTGAGTCCCGGGACATATTGCGATACTTTTTATCCCGTAAAAATGTACGGTTGCCATACTGAATGTTGATTTAAATTACAAAATAAGTTGAAGGCTTGGCTTGAATGTGATCTGAAAACTTTTTACGACAGAAGTATTGAATAGCTATGCAATATTTTGCTTGGCTCCTTTTACATTTCATGTTTTGGTGGGATTTCATTTCTTTTTTGAAGGTTCTTTTTCTTTTCTTTTCAGGTCACGTTATAACTTTTCTGTACTAAGTTTAGCACCTATTCCCAATCTCCTTTATATTTTTTCTTTGAGGCTTCGTTAGTTATATAGGTGGACAACGTAACGTAAATACTTCTGAGTTCTGAGTCGATTATTATATTCTTATATATTATAATTGACTCTTAAGCTTTAACACTTAAAAGTGGTCATTTTCAGCATTACCGTTGAATGCATAGCAGCACTGATGTTTAAGCGTCGCCTCTCGACGTTCGTTCCTCGCAGGAAAGGAGCACACTTTATTTCATGTGATAACTTAAAACTCCCATATTATTATATCGAACAAGTAAGGAGTGAATATCGCAGTACTGATTATATTTATATTTAAATCGAATTTAATTATTGTTTCATTATCAACGTTGTTAATATTATTTTTTATTCAATTAATAACATTTCTTTAAATACCTACATAACTAACTTAAGCCTTTTGTACGTCAAACAAATATGCAGGCTAAACTCATACTGTTCTTGCAAAGTTACAAACATAAAAATCTTTTATTTTATTTTATTTAAGTAAACTGTATTATTATATTATTTTTCAATTTCAGTTTTTAGGTTTCCCTGCCCAAAGGATGAAAATGGGGCCATATTATTAATAAGTCTTCGCTGTCTGTCCGTCGTACATTCGTATGTTACCCAGGCTGGATCTCGAGAGCCGCAATAGCTAGATAGTTGCAATTTTCACAAATTATCTACTTCTGGTGTCGTTAAAAAAGCTAATAGTCCAATCGAAATAAAATAAATTATTAATTGGGGGCCTCATACAATAAACACGAATTTTTTTTCTTTTTTTTTTGCTCTATATCCATAGTGGTAACACCAAGGTTTTTGAAAATTTCAGAAAACGGTCATTTGTATGTTAACTTTAATAATTAATAATGAAAATTAAATAAACTTATTATTTAAGGGGGGCTCCCATACAAATTTACAGTACGGAACCCTATGTACGCCAGTCCGACTCGCACTTGGCCGGTTTCATAATTTTTCCTTTCATTGTGAATAAAGTGCCTTAGAATTTTGATGATCTGTCAGTCAGTGACAAAATGTAGTAACTTTGACCATCCGTAACTACTAAAATATTTATTGAAATTTAATGTAATTTGGAGGTTAAGCTAGTTTTAATACTTGTTCCTAGCGACCGAAATTTTAAATCCCTAGCTTTGTTAACATCGAAGATAAAGGGGGTGTGAAATAGCCGCGAACCGCTTCGAGAAAAGTATGGTACAGCCGTGCCTTTGCTAAAAAGCTTGGCTGGGGCACTGCCGTGCCCCCAGATTTTAGAAAAGTATGCCGGACTTCGACACATTGACCTTACAAGAAATAAAAGAACATAATTTGAAATTGTTTTATAAGCCAAATAATAAGTCAGTGTATGTCAGACCCAACCCGTCATCACTAACAAAACTTGATATAATATTACAATTGTAATATGTTGCACACGTCATAATATCAGAACATCGAACAAAACTTTTTGTTTACTGTATGCTGGTGCTGCCTCTAGCGTGAAAACGTTGAGTAATTATATCCTACTAACTGTTGCCCGCGACTTCGTCCGCGTTAGCATAGTGTAATAACGGAGATGGGTTTCATGTTCCTAACTTAAGAAATGACGGACATTCATTCAAATTTTCAACCCCTATTTCACCACCTATTTCACCCAACCCCCATTAACAAAATTCTTTCCTTAGTGGGTGTCTACTTAATAAAACAACCCTACTCACCAAATTTCGTGGCTGTAAATTTAATAGTTTTAGCACAGCGATGATGAATCAGTCAGTCAGTCAGTCAGGACATGTAATTTTATAAGTATAGATTAAGGCAGGTCCACCATCTATGACTCTGAAAGTAGCCGCACTGAAAGATACACTTTTTTCACCTTTGTGTGGAGAAATGCTTGACAAGGGGCGCTTGCCTACACAAATCACTAAAAAAATTTGCTCGTTCATCGCTCCTACTTTTACAGTGAACTATATACACATAAGGGATACATACACACCCTAAAGTATTATCATTTATCACTTATGGTCGATTTACACGGGTGACTAAAGCCGCAGGATCGCCGCACGGCGAAAATCGACCAGTCTAAATGGCAATAATTAGACTACGCCGCATGCGGCTAAAGCCGCAAGCCCCAAAGTCGTGCGGTCAGTGACCGCATGCGGCTGGTGACTAAAATCGACCGTGCAAACGCTCAGTCGCAAGCGATCTCTTGCTGCAAATTGATAGTTTGTCGGCACTAGTCACAGGTGATTTTTGTAGAATGTGTAAATGGGTGGCGATTCGACTGGCGACTAAAACCGACCCGTTAGTCACCCGTGTAAATCGACCATTAGTTTTGTTATACCTTGGATATCCTATAAACGCAAGTCCGCCGTCTATGGGTCACTTTAGAACGCAACGCGACCCGATGCATTTCAAAAGTATGGATTTGACATACATATAATTGCGTGAGACGTTATGCAAATCTGTCCAATCCATACAAAGCGGTCTGTATTGACTAAGCTACCTATGAATCAATTCCTCTGATTAATTCAATTGTAATGTGAAAGTTCTATATCATCGATCCGACCCAACCCTATGGCTTAAGACCCATTTCCAGTTCCGTGAATCTCACTCAACTAATTGTGCCGCCCCGGACTTTTCCTACACGGATTGCGGCTTAATCGAGTTACTCCGTTTTCCTAAATTAGTTAATATTATTGGTTATTTTACTTGAGTGTTAGGTAATTGATTGGTGGTCATTTGGCAGAAAATGATTTTCGTACTCGAAAAAAAAATAGTTTTTATAAAATGGAACGAGTGAAGAGTTACTTGTATAAATTTTCTTTAACCCGTTTAAATCCCTATTTTTCCTGGTCACAGCAATTTTGATTTTTGCGCAAATTTGAGATTATAGAGTGTACTCTATGTACCTATAGGTACTCTACTGAATACTGATGTAGCAGTATGGGTTGGCATAGCCTATTTTTTATCGCGCGATTCCTGCGCGTTCCTTTGTCGAGTCTAGCGTATTTTTTTCACTAATTTGAATGGATAGCTAACCTTTTAATTGCAAAAATACTCGTTTCCTGTGATTTTATAAGTACACTAGTAGATGACGCCCGCAATTCAGTTGCGCCAAAATTAGTTTATCGCGCAGGAACCGTACTTTTTCCGGGATAAAATTAAATTCAATTCATTTATTTGCTCTAAAAGTGGTAAATACAGTAGGTGTTGATGAGGTTCTTATGGTCTAACACTTTTAGCTATACTTATACAGGGTGTAACAAAAACAAGTGATAATACTTTAGGGTGTGTACGTGTTCCCTGTAGAGAGTTCACTGTGAAAGTAGCAGCGCTGAAAGAAAACTCGTGACGCTCGCGCCCTTGCCCATACAAAAGTGAAGAAAAAAATTGGTCTTTCAGCGCTGCTACTTTCACAGTGAAATCTCTACAGGGAACACGTACACACCCTAAAGTATTATCAATTGTTTTTGTTACACCCTGTATAAAATAGCATGCAAATATATAAAAAATTAAATAAAGTCTAAATGTATCTAAAATTAACATTTAATATTGTTATAAGTCAACATTCGTCTAATTAGTATCTAAAAATAACAAATTCATAGTATGATGAAATAAAAAGTATCCTATGTCCTTTCCCGGGACTCAAAGTATCTCTATACCAAACAGCAAAATCGATTTAGCGGTTATATGATAGACAGACAGACAGTCACACTTTCGCATTTATAATATTAAGTATGGACGATGTCGCATGGAACAGCTAGTTATTTTAGGTGATGAATGGACATTGACATGTCTTTACACGCCCTAATAAGTGTATTTGTCCTCGTTTACATGAAGGTAAAGGGCCGCCTGCATTGATTTTACACCTGCAGGTGTCGTCTCCCACGTGAAGCTTTGATTGCTGACCCTGACCACCAGGTGTATGCCAGGTGCAAGGTCAACGTAGTTGTCCTTTAAGAGGAGACACTAGGGCCGTTTTCCATACAAACGTTGTCCCCTGTTTCCTCCCTGGATAATGCCGGTAGAGTTATAATATTTTGACCACTACATGTCCTTATATTTTCTTTCTTTTCATAATTTAATAACTAAAAAAGATATGAACGTTCATAAACCCAAAAAAAATCCAGATATTTCGCTGTGTTCAAACAGCCAGAAAACAAAGGATAAGATAAAACGTCCATACAATTTTGGGCTAATTTTAAAAGTGCCGGCCAATGCACTTAAACCCATTATTTAAATAGAACATAATCTAAGGAATAATTTTTATTATTACACCAAAGTTCTAAGTCAAGCTCCGAGTTGTTATTCAAGGTCAAACTTTTTTATAACATGTAATAAAGCTTATTTTATTAATTAAAAGTAATAAGTAATAATCGATCCCAACGTCCCTATCCGAGTCATAGAACAGATTAGAGGCCAAATACCTACAAATGATTTGGAAAAATTGACGGAGGATGGAGCCACAACATTACATCCATGACTCCATCGGCGGTCGTCTGCCGTTTGGAGTATAGCAAGCTCGTCTTGGGGGAAGGTTTGTTTACCTTCCGTCCGTCATTTTTTCCAAATCATTCATTACCTGTTCAGAATTTTCAATTCAAGCTGCAGTTGTCTCTATCGCGCTCTACGGGGGGAGGCTTGAGGTTAGGGAGACAGCAATACATTTTACAAATAGTTGTTTTTCATTTCTCTAGCCCTTGGTTAATGGGTAGACCTTTGGTTCGCACTCCTACAGGGTGCAGGTTCGATCCCGGGTGGAGGCGTGTACCAATTAGACATTTTCTGATCTCAAGTACATAATACGGACGTTCGTACGGTGAAGGAAAACATCGTGAGGAAACCCGCGCATAGTTGGTCCCAGACGTATTGACTAGTTCTTTCCTCTGGACTAGGCCGACTATGTTGCGAGAATGCCGTATGCGCTTGGGCAACCATACGGACATTTAAAGCTTGTCCCAGGCACTACCGTATTTTGAGGAGTGCTTACTTCGCTCTGAAAATACTGCATAAATCATCCACAGTACGAATGCAAAGGCCTCGTTTTAGCCCTTGGTATATCCTCTTATCTGGTGCAAAAGCTGTCTATTATGTTGCCATGATTAATGAATGCCTTAAAGTAGGTACTTTTTTGAATTGTTACTGATTATTAGTTGTAACCTGTGTAATAAGCGTTGTCGAGTATGTCACAGCAAAAATGGAAAAATTAACATTTAAAATGTAATATTACGATAAAAAATTTAGAATGGACTCGAAATCTTTTAGATGTAAAATAAAGTTAAGTTCCATCCATAAGCTTACAAGCCTATTATTTAAATTTCGCCCATATTCGCTGCATACAAAATTATCGCTGCATCGCAAAAACATTGCGATATAATTCCAAAACTCGTCACCCAATAAATATGGGCGCGCACCCAGGTGCCGCAACAATTTGGGTCGTGTCGGGCATTTTCGGCGATTTTTCAGCCGTCAGAGTCCAAGCAGGATTTATGTGACGAGAGCCTGGCACCGCTCCAGTCACACGTCGCTGGATGCAGATTCGATAATCACACGCAAACACACACAAATTCACAACTGCAACATATTATGTACATAATAATAAAGTACTATATATAATTTACATTTGTACGACACAACTTTTTTGTAAAATTTACCTAAGACGAAACCAAAGTGCTTAGTCATATTGCACTTATATCCGATAGCCAAGTTAGATGTCAAAAATGTATGGAATTTCACAGAACGAATCGCTAATGTAATAGCGGTTGCGATGCGCTATATGTCTTCGGAATCTGCCTTTATATGGATTAGCTTGCTTTTAGGAGGGAAGTCACCCATACATGAGATGATTGAAAAGTTTGAACTGCACGACAAATTTTACGATTAATTAGAATATCTGTTATTGATTTTGGTAAACCATAATGTGCCCATTACGATAAAAAAAATTTTTTTATACAACTATAATTATTCTAAACGTAGATAGATTTACACACTACACCTAGGAAGATTAAAACCGTTGTCCAGTGTTATTATTGAATGAAAGTATCACGCAAATAACTGACCTATATCCCATCAGGTTATTGTTAGGCCAGTTATATTGGTACAATTGGTACATGAATAGAAAAGCCTAAGATTTTAAATATAGTTTTTTTTTTTTTCTTTACTTAAATCCACAACAACTTGGCCATAAAAAAATGAGAAAAATTACCGTACTATAATTATAGTTCGTAGCTGCTGTCATTTTTTATGTATAATGCTTAAGTATAGCAACAATTTTGTATGTAATTTTTTAGTTTCATTTCAATTAATTGCTACACTTTTGGCCAGGCTGTACATTTTAAAAAGTATTAAAAAAGTGCGACCAAATTCAAAGAAAAAAAACATTATTCGTGGTATAGCTGTTAATGAAAAGAGTGAATTTTCAATTATTCCAGTCTAAAAACTATCCGATACCGTTTAAAACAACTCCGCAGTGCTGGCTGGTAAAAAAAACATTTTAAAATACCGAAATCAAATTTGGAACATAGCATAAAGCAACACATGCAAAAATTATTCGAACAACTGCATTGCAATTCCTCGTTCGCCGTAATTTGGCCGGCGCCCAAGTTGCTACTGCATCGATGTGAAATCGGATCTTGAGTGCTAACGTGAGCTGTGAGTTCGCTTGACATACTAATGCCACTTGCGCGATATTGCTAATCGTTTCATGAAGTCAAAGATATCAAAACTCACGACGTATATGTTATACATAAAACAACTGATTACACTCCAAGCCCTTTAGCCAAGACTTTTTCTCTATCACTTCTTTATGGAATCGCCGATCAAAATATATAAAATTGACATAAGCATTCGATATTATGAAGTCGACATTATTTCATGTTATGTCAATTCCATACATTTTAATCGGCGATTCTATAAAGAAGCGATAAAGCAAACGTCTTCGCTAAAGGTACAGGAGTAAATTAATAAAAAAATTCATACTATTTATAAATATAATATTTATATTGAGTTAACAAACGAAACTTAGCACTCGACGGTTCTGTCAAACTATTACTTGAAAGCCTGTTTCATAAGTATTCAAGTTAAGTACACGACCATAAAACTAACAATAATAATATTGAGGGCTATCTTTATTCTTTAGAGTTTAGACGCCGAGACGCGTATCAAGCCAAGATTGGTATTAAGTAGGAGTATGAGTGCGGTTTATTAATATAGGTCTTAGGTTGGAGAGCGCAGAATATTATGCTAATATGCTGTCGCAATTGCTAGCCCCTTCGACCCCGCGCCGACAGTATCCGCGATACATTGACATCTTTATGATCTGTCTTGTTCCTACCAGACAGGAAACAATGGTTTGCATAAATTGTCTGCATATTTTGTTATGATAGTGAAGGAAATGGAAGACGATATTGTATTTATGATACGGTAGTTTGAGTTATTCTGCACGCAAAAACTTCCGTTCTGATTTTTATTCAATTTATCGTGGTTTAAAGTGAGAATAAACGCATATATTTTGCTACTTGAAATTTACAAAAATACAGCGAGTGAAAGCTAGTAACTTTTGTTTGTTTCCTTTATTAAATATGTTACGCTCAAAGACCGAAATCGCTCAATGAGCGAAAAAAAGGCTCACAACGCGTTGTGGTCACAGTGAAACAACTCTATAATCTAAAATATAATCTTCCATACCTATGGATGATTAATCAATCAAGAACAAATCAAGAAAAACGAATAGCATATCAGCCACGACACGAATTTCGCGTTATGGACTTTTTGCGATTGCCAGAACGCGTCGTGGCCGTTTTCATTAGAGCCACGACGCGAATTTGGCGTCGTGGCTGTTTCATTGTGACCACAACGCGTTGTGAGCCTTTTTTTCGCTCATTGAGCGATTTCGGTCTTTGAGCGTAACAAATACACATAATTCGGTTTGACAAAAACCTACAAAGTCGGTTAAAAATACGTACAATGTTTTCAAAAATTTCTTATAATACTTTATTAACCTTATAACTATAATAATTTAACAATGGTAAGATCATTATTCTCAATACCTTAAAGTATCAAATAAAAAAGAAGAATAAGTAGACAGAAATACGATAACTAAAAGATGCCATTACTCTTTAAACGTCCTCATAACTTTTGTACGTTCGATTTCAATAAGCTACGTGTGAGTAATTGTCCAGGAAGTGTCGCAGACTTGAAATCTTGTAGATACGGTAAAAGTTTTAAGCGATAGTCTAGATTCTAGAACAGATTTGTTGTCGTTACAACCAGTGTAATCGAGATTTTTGTCAAAAAAGATTTTATACAGAATTGGAGAGAAGAACACCACATTGTTCTAAGTGCTTCCCAATATTTTTATTTAAAGTAGTGAAAGTAATAATAAAAATATAGAACATACATTCAACTCAAACTCATATTTTTTATCAAAAACAGAATTTTGTGCTCTACTCGTTTGGTATCAGTGTCATAACTTTTGCCTGAATAAATTAAGTTGCTCTTCGTTTATTAAAAAATTGCGACTGCAATGCAACAGGCGATTGCTGCTTGCTGAGAAACTTAAGGATATTATAACATTGTTGCCATTGTTTTTATTTTACCTCAACTTATCTGACCGCTTAACGAACTGTCGCTAGCAGTATTTCCAGACTTGCAAATTCCCTCTTAAGAAGCCTCCAATGCACCTGCAACTCTTCTGATGTTGCGAGGCACCACGGGCGACAGTAGTTGCTTTCTATCAGGAGACCCATTTGCTCGTCTACCCTCCGGAACTTCGTTCCAAAAACGTGCAGGATTGTGCCGTGTGAACTTACGCTAAAGTTTTATCAGTATGTTGTTACACCTTGTAGGTGTCCGCGGCGTGTCTACGCATGCAGTGTGTGTACGGTCGCGGGGCGCTGCTCTCAGTCGGCCGGAATCCAATTTGCCGTTTCCGAGTGTCACAGCACGAGCGCTGTTACAGTTCCCCTTCCTCCACTACTCGCATCATCATCAGCTCCACAAGCTTATTAATTTGATATCGGCATTTAAATTTTATTTGGGGTTTGTTTTAAGGTGAAAGTAGCTAACATAATAGCTATTACAGTAGATACGACATAATATAATAATAATAATAATAAACATTTATTCAAGAACTTTGGGCATTACACCACGCTACTTTACAAAATAAAACGTTAACACACAGTTAAAATGAAGTTGACATGAAAATACCAAGCAGTATGAAATGTAACTAGCCTAACTAAGAATTAACAACAAACAAACAAAAAAATAAAAAAGGTAACATGTAACAAACGGGTAAAAAAGATAAGTTAGCAAGAGTATCATGGGAAGGCAGGAGTGTCCACTCAGGTAAAACGACTATGGATAAACCACAGTCCCTGATATTCTGTGGATCCAAAATGTCAGGCGCAAAACAGACCACCCAAGGCTACAGTGTTGCAATATAAAAAATAAGTTATTTATAATATTTTAAACAATTATAAAATAAAACATACATAAATAATTTAATAAATAAAATGTAAGTATATACTTAAAAATAAATAAAAACTTGAATTAAATATGGTATGCAAAGATTAAAATGAGGTAACTTATGTGACGTAAAAGCAATAATATGATAAAAATATATAACAGAGAGGATATAAAAAAAAATATTTAACCTATCAACCCCCATAAGGACACCGGCGACCGCGACAACAATAGAATAACAATAGATTTCCAAGAATCCGCGATTGAAGGATTAAATTGAGAGCTGATCCTGCAGTAGCAATATCGTATTTATATGTCAAAATATCGTTTCGCTAAATAATAATATCAAATCTCGTCAAGTCGAATATATATATATGTGTGTGTGTGTGTGTGTGTTACCGGAAATGTATGTAATCCGTCATTGTATACAATTCCTAAAATCGTACGGATATGTGTACAGCGCCGCGCGCCGGCAGCCATTTCGTCAACCGGCGCCGGCAGCGGATACACTCCCTAGTAAGTAAGTAACACATAAACACCAGAAAACAGATGACCTTATCTCAAGATTACGAAAATTTCAAATGTAAATTTCTTGTAAATTACATTTTCTATTACTATTTAGAAAATGTATAGATTTCCTAGGATTTGTATACAATTCCTGGATTTCATACATTTCCGGTAACATATATATAATAATTGTTTGTAATTAGTAATTACTAATTACGCTATGATGCGAAAACTACTCAACAGACCAAAAATTTCGTACATTTTAGAGGTAAGTTTAAGAAGTATCAGGATAATAATATATTTTTAAATATTTTTTTACATAAATCTTGACAAACATTCTTAATTACCGTAAGACAGTAACTAAAAATGATTTTTCAAAATTACACTACAGGAGTTCGGGCAAAGCCACGGGATGAAACTCAAGTTGGTAAAAAATTATGTATATTATAATCCTCCTTAAACGCCTCTGTTGTCCAGTGGTTTAAAGCGTCGCTCTTGACTCGGAGATCGTGGGTTTAATTCCCGCGTTGGAAACATGTTATTTCCAAGTTTGGTTAGGACAAAGAAGCAGCAGGAAATAACATGTGTAAGACGAGTGATGTTCTATGCGTCGGATTGACAAGTAAAAAGTCGGCCCTGCGCCTGATCTCTCGCCAGTCGTGTCGGTCTTCCTCCCACTGGGTTATGAGAGTAAAGGAATAGACAGTGCTCTTGTGTACTGCGCACACACTTGGACACTATAAAATTACTTCTGCGTAACTGGCCTGGTTTCAATGAAACCGGCCACCGTCACCGAAAGCGACTTGGGAGATATTGTTATTATATATTTTAATCGTACAAAGAAAAATACAATTCATAATGTAAAATATCTCCACCATGTACATATACAACATCCAATACGTGTATGTAAGTGGCTCATTTGTCATGCAGTTGACACCAATCGCCCTCCTCCCCGCGCCCCGCACCCCGCACCCCTCTTGCGCCCCCTAACGAGCTTGCCCACTATCGTATAAATAGAAAACTTACCACTTTAGAGCCTTGTTATTTTTCAGTGGCTCTATTTTTATATCTAACTTCTAAGATGGCGTAATTAGCTGTGCAATTTTAACATTCACCCCTTACTGATCCATACTTTCATACGACAAACAGTGTCTCTGTCTGTCGGTCTGTCCGTTACCTCTTCATGTCAAAACCACTTGGAAGGTAGGTTATGGGATACTTTAATTTATAACGGAAAATGTAGGTACGGTTCCAGCGCGATGGACTGATTTCTGGTTACGGACGTCATCTTGTTAAAGTATATAATATATAATACCCCCCCCCCCCACACACGGGTTTCGGTGATGGTGGATTTCATTGAAACCGAGCCAGATACGCAGGAGTAAATTTATAGAGCCCAAATGTGTGCGCAGTGCACAAGAGCACTCTCTATTCCTTTTCCTTTAGTCTCATAACCCAGTGGGACGGACGACCGACACGACTGGCGAGAGATCAGGCGCAGGCCGACTTTTTACATGCCCATCCGACGCATGGATCATCTTACTTGTCAATCAGTCTGCATTGTCCTAGCCAAACTTGGAAATAACATGTTTCCAACGCGGAAACGATATCATCAGGAAACCTTAAACTTTTGCCCACTTCTTAGGTAACATAAAATTTTTGTTAAAAAAATTAGACCGTATTTAATCACTAAGAATAGATTTGATGGAAAGGCAGGTCTTAACGTTTGCTTCCTTTTTATGACTTTCATTCGAAGTCACGAGAGTGAAGCCGCAGGATAAAGCTAGTAAGCGATAATAAAAACAGCCAAAAGCAGCCACCATCTCAAAAACATTTTAAATCAATATTAATAATAATTTGTTTATGTTTAATTATATTCCAATCAGACTTAAGCAACTAGTTAAAATAATTAGAGCCACAACTCGCACTTGGCCGATCATTGTGAGCTGATTAGCTCCCAACCTAATCATAATTTAATCTCAACTCGATCAGCTCTTACGTGATTACAACACTCCGGTTAGTCACTCTAAATTACACAGGTAGGGTCATGTAAACATATTATTTAACATAATTATTATTTATTTACAAAAAAAAAATACGTCTGGCACTCGGGGACTGCCGCGCTAAAGCTATTGCGTATCAATATCCTAGTCTACACGCATACGTCTAGTCGCAAGCATTCAAAGCGTCGTGCCGAAGTCTACCAAACTGAAACGACGTTAGACGCTGCGTTAGGTTTATTTTCGTTACGGAATTTCTTGATTCGGTCACCGCGCTCAAAGCGATAAAAGCTATGCAACAGCTTAAAAATGTAAAAAACGTACAGGTTCACTCCGGGAGTGCCGGCAAAAGTGAAAGCGACACAGCAGCAGACCTAAAGAGGTCACAAAGTGCAATTCCTCTCAAATCAATTCAGAAAATGAATTGTCAAAACTGTCAAACTAATGAATGTCAAATTAGTACGAATTGAATGCGAATTACTAGACACAATATGAATTTCACGCAAAGTGACCATTTTGGGATTTAAAAAAAATTAAATTTAAATTTAATTTTTAAATTAAATAATATTATGATTCTCCAAAGTAGACATTTTAGATCCGCTGGGCAGTAAAAAGAGAGATTATATTTTATTTCCAACGCCGTGCCATGCTGACAGTCTATTCTCTTTCGCCTTACGAATTTTCTACAAGCTCACGTGTCATGATGCGAGCTTTAGCCATCCCAAAATAAGTAAACTTTGACGCTAAATAAGATTTTACTTCTAAAGCAGAACATTATTTTGTCTAATTATATTTAATAGTTTTATGCATATAAGCTTTTAATAACTTAGTAGAGATCAACTACGATAACATGGCGCGCCCCTCCGAAATTCAAAACGTTTGAAGTGCGTTGTCTTGCGCGGTAGGCTAGTAATATGATTAGTTGACCAACAAATCTTGGTAATAAGTGACATTAACAGAAATATTACGTGATTGGTTAAATACTTACCACCTACATACAAACTCTTTCATAAGGATGTGACTACACACATTGAAACAATCATTTGGAGGGGCGCGCCAAGTTATCGTAGTTGATCTCTAGGATATTGCAAAAAAATCCTACAAGATAAAACACTCAAACAAACAAAGGGCCATTCATTTGGCCACGATTTTTTATCGACATAACCATGACATAAGCCATGCACATGGTTTACAAATCTATTTATATTAATGTATCAAAATCATTCCACAGAACCATATAAAAATGATTCTACAAAATATTTCCAACTTCCAGAATAGGAAATAAAACCCTCGATACTACTTAACAACAAATCCGGGCACTCCTATGATAGTAAGATCGGAAGGCACTGAAGGTAGACAATTAATAAGCGGTGTATAACTATACTATTTCGCTAGGGTTGACTCGTTACACTTAAATATGAAGACGCTTCGAAAAAATCTTTAATTTTTATTTTAGAAAACTTTTTTTAGTCGTCTATTTCTATTTAAGCAAAGAATAATTATTTTAAATTGGGTAAATGGAAAGCAAACATATTATGAAGCCTGATAGCAAAATAAAATTGGCACACAAACGTTGAGCATTGCGGTGTTTTGCATAAATATTTAATTGATATTGATTTCATATATTATATTAATAATTGTTAGTGGATCGTGTTATATTACCGGATTTATTGGCAATGGCTTCTAGTTACTACGATTGATAATTAAAACAAAAAAGGAGTATTTTTTTGCGAATACGATACTATGTAATGATTTAAAAAAATAATAATATACAATTTAATATGATACAATTTTTTATCCCAAACTAAGATTCATTGACTTTCAATAACAGTGGTATATTAAAATATGTATAAGTATTATAATCAGTGGCCAGACATAAATTATTATATAATTTTGATTTTTACGTACCAATATAATTTTTTAAATCGTCTTAAATATCAAAGATTTCTTTATGTGAAGTCAGTTCCATTTACGATTTTTCTAAGTACTTGGTGATTGTTTAGTCAAAAAGAACATTGTTTTTGGGTATGTTTACTCTACTTTGCCCCATATAAATGGTTTTAATCGATTCTTTGTTTTTCAATTTTAATTTTTACAGCAAGCAATTTCGTATTGTGCGGTTGTTTACAAACAACCGCACAATATTCTTAACTGGCGATTGTGCTAACATTCTAGAATTAGAATTTGAATTCATACTTAAAATCTGATAGCAATAAAATTTAATAAGTAAGCTAAAATAGTATTAAAATTGCCTAATACTACAGTCAGCCTACATTTTGAGCCACCTGAGAAACCTCAGTCTCACCTCTATTCTAACTGAATAGCCTTTTTCTATTGCCAAAAGAGACATTGGCCATTGCGCTAATGATATACTTCAAAGTAAGTGTAATATAGACTATCAAAATTTAAAATTCATTTTTATTTCTTTATGTAGATATGAAAACAAAACAGAAATCGACCAAATTAATGCGCCATTTCTTTATGCACGCTTAAGTTTATGCGTACCTCAATATAAATCAAGAAATAAATGAGATTTTCTAGCAGTAAGTGAACTAGTAATGATAAGAACACTCTCAAGTCTCAACCATATAGTACCTATAGCTCTCAAATAAAAAAAAAACAATAGATCAATATCGGACCACCCTTGGATGCTACAACCAAAGGCTGTAAACCCACGGACTGACACATAGAGGCAGACGTCATGATAAATTTATAACACCTCTGTTCATCGCGCGTTGAATAAGGTGATTGTCAAAATGACTTAAACATCCTCATCACCTTAATAAGTGGCAGTATTCCACAGTGCGTTTTTCGCGTAACTTTCTGCCGCGCACTGTAAAACTCTGGAACGAACTGTCACCAGAGCCTTTTTCTTTATCGCTTGTTTATAGAATCGCAGATCAAAATGCATGGCATTGACATTACATGAGTTGAACGTCAACGTCATATTAACGAACGCTTATGTAAAACACACATTTTGATCGGCAATTCTACAAATAAGCGACAAAGAAAAGCTCTTGGCTAAAGGGTTAGTAGTATTTCCGGACCTTACGACCTACAAACCTTCAAGAAGAGAGTGTATTCCCTCTTAAAAGGCCGGCAGCGCACCTGCAGCTCTTCTGATGTTGCCAGTGTCCATGGGCGACGGTAGAGATGAACTACGATAACATGGCGCGCCCCTTCAAAATTCAAAACGTTTTCTTGCGCGGTCGGCTAGTTATTATTAGTTGACCAACAAATCTTGGTAATAAGTGACATTAAGTGAAATATTATGAGTACTAGTTGATTGGTTGAATACTTACTACATACAAACTCTTTCATAAGGATGTGACTACACACATTGAAACAGTAATTTGGAGGGGCGCGCCATGTTATCGTAGTTTATCTCTAGTTACTTTTTATCAGGTGACCGATTTGCTCGTTTGCCCCCTTGTTTTATTGAAAAAAACTTATTAAATCGTATACAGTATCAGCCCTAGTGGTACGGTAGGCTCGTATGTACCGCAGTGCGGCGGGCTGCGTCATGCGCCGCTCGCGGACAACTCCTGCCTCTCGCCTGCGGGACGTTACACCTGCATGCCTCGAGCCCAAATTATTGTAAACTAGCGGGCCCGACATACGTTGTCCCGTCACGAAATTGCCAAAAGCGTAAAGTTGGAAATAATTCTATACGGTGGTAAAGTATTCCTAAATTTTCTTTTCATTTTTAAAATACACATTTTTAAAGTACAGATTCGACTTTTGTAATTCTCCTTGTAGTTTTTTCAAAATTTTCACAGATATACGATTAAGCCCTGATTAAATAAGTACACTATCTGGTATGGCCCAAAGAATTTTTACCGGATCAGCTAGGAATATTTTAGGAAATAACTCCGTTGCGCCAAATGTCGTGTATCGCGCGGGAACCGTAAATTTTTCCGTTACAAAATCTATCATATGTCATTTCCCGGGACTCAAAGTATCTGCATACCAAATTTCATCAAAACCAGTTCAGCGGTTTCAAGCGTGAAATGGTAATAGATATAATGGTAATAGACAGACACACTTTCAAATTTAGTATTAGTATAGATGAGTATCCCAAATTACCATCTCCTAAGGGCCGCATTACACTCACTGCAAGTTTAACTAGGGTCGCGGGCTAAATGTTTACCGACCTTAGCACCCCGAGTAATTATTAAATCATGGTTAAACTAATGATTTTACATAGGTTTACTGCCCCCCGAGACGAATATTACTTAAATGTAATTAAATGAAGATTTTGACATAAGCCACATACTTACATTATTATCAAACTCTTTATTAAATTCAGGTTTAATCATCATTAAATGTCTTCGAGTGCGGCCGTAAGTGTTAACTTTGCCAACATTTGTGTTACCGACTATTAAAATAATGATGAACATCATTCTACTTCTTAAGGGGCCGGGCTACCCTCGAAATTCTCATACATACGTAATACCAAAATTATTTTCTCACACGAAAATATTTAACATGTTTGAGTTATTTTTCAGCTTAAAATGGTAATTACCTAGGTTCCTGTACAGAAATTAACTTCAAAATATTTAAACACAAAAAAGACTATAGCTATCTATAGCTATCCCGTCGCACAAACAATGGTCGCTCAGTCTCGAGTTGTAATAATTTAATATTACTTATTCAACAAATGCACATATTAATATATAAAGTACCCAGTAGCCGATTCTCAGACCTACTGAATATGCATATAAAATTTGGTAAAAAACAGTAAAGCCGTTTCGGAGGAGTTCGTGGACTAACATTGTGGCACGAGAATTTTATATATAAGAGAAAATAGTATTCTTTTATGGTTCACGTTGACTTTGCAATGTTATCATCAGTCATCCGTGCAAATGTCATATTTAGAAAATTAATCGAACTACGCAAATTATGCTTGAAAACTTACGTAAGATTTTCTCAGATTAGACTCCATGAGATTTTGACCATCTCCCCACTCAATACCTTGCATAATTTACGAATGCCCCTTACGTACGCTCGGACCCTGAAACGATCAAGTCATTTACGGGCACTCAACGTGTGCACTCAAAAGACATCGACCTCTTACTACGGACAATATTGGCACGGGAACTGTACCTCGAGTGGGTATCTGTTATATTATATTATAACAACTTGTTTGCATCATAAATATAAATAGATCAGCTATACTAAGCCTGCGGCACGACTAGATTTTATCAGTGGTCCGCGTAAAGATAAATATTAGTAATAATATAAAATTTATATGGGAAACCTGTTATTGGCATTATTGTTTGTAAAACGCTCTTTGTAAATTTTATAAGTATACGAGCTTTTGCCCGCAGCTTCGCACGCGATAAGAAGTATTATTATATACAAACTTTCATCCCCTATTTTAACCCTTTGGGGTTGGAATTTATCAAAATCCTTTCTTAGCGGATGCCTACGTTATAACATCTACCTGCATACCAAATTTCAGCCGGATACGTCCAGTGGTTTGGGCTGTGCGTTGATAGATTACCATGTCAGTCAGTCACTTTTGAGTTTTATATAATAATGTTGTATGTGTCCCTTACATAGAGTTCGCTGTGAAAGTAGCAGCGCCGAAAGAGTAACTTTTTTAAACTTTTGTATGGAATTCCTGACTTGAGAGTAAAAAATTACGTTGTTCTGCGGTTTATTATTTTTTATTTTTATTTTTATTTATTGTGAAAATCAACAGCTTATCAATATCTATATATTATATATATACAGGGTGTAACAAAAACAATTAGTGATAATACTTTAGGGTATGTACGTGTTCCCTGTACAGAGTTTACTGTGAAAGTAGCAGCGCTGAAAGACCAAAAATTTTTTTCACTTTTGTATGGGCCGAGCGTCAAGAGTTTACAAAGTGAAAAATTTTGGTCTTTCAGCGCTGCTACTTTCACAGTGAACTCTCTACAGGGAACACGTACACACCCTAAAGTATTATCACTTGTTTTTGTTACACCCTGTATATAGATATATATAGATATAGATAATCTGTTGATTTTCACAATAAATAAAAATAAAAATAAAAAATAATAAACCGCAGAACAACGTAATTTTTTACTCTCAAGTCAGGAATTTTTCCATACACAAGTTTAAAAAAGTTACTCTTTCGGCGCTGCTACTTTCACAGCGAACTCTATATAAGGGACACATACAAACCCTAAAGTATTATCACTTCGTTTTGTTACACCTTGCATAATATTAGAGATTCAAAAAAAGTGCCACGCCGCGTAGCTCAAAGTTACACCACCGCGCCGTATGTCCAGTTTCTGAAGTGTTTTATAATATTATATAGCCAATATATTATTCAACAGCGTTCTTTATACTTTCTTATGTTTTGACGTATGTCCTTACTGTATTGTAAGTGTACACTTTGTCTGTTAAGAACCATAAAATATATTTAGATCTGTATCTTCGTCACGCTTAAAAGCTTTTTTAGGCTTAATGCGGAATTAGATTTTTGATTTAATACGGCGGTATTTCAGATCACGGGAAAGGATCTAGGATAGTTTAAACCGCGGAAAAAATAGGCCCCGTGCTAGAATCCCAGTGCTAACTAAAACTATATCATAAAGATGTAGTAAAGACAATCAAACGCCGAGGCAAATCAAACTTATGAAAGCAAAATGGCGCAAGATTTTTACCTTTGGCCTTATAATTGGTCGAACTTGACCTTACGGTTCGTGCGGCGCCGCCATACATCACCCAACTTAAACACACACATATGCAGCAACGGAAGATCGTTATAATATATCACTCGCTGTAGTCTATTAAGGTCAGGAAGACAGTAGATAAAAATGTATAAAGGTGCTCCCTCATCGGGAGCATTCGCGTGTAATTTAACATTATAGATTCGACTTTGAGCATTCCATAGCAAGCTGACTTCACTGTCACGTAGCATTGATGTTACAAGTCGTATCAAGATATTAGATTGTATCATTACGAGATGCGCATTGTAATGCACGGTTCTCCTCCCTCACTGATGTAATGCGCGACTTTGTAACGTTACATACAGCGAATGCTCAATTATAAGCGAATTTTTGGAAAATTTTAAAGTCGTGACTCAGGATTCAGGATACAGGCCATCGAAAATACATAAGACGTAGGAAAGGTAGGCTAGCCATAATATCCCTCTTTCTTGTACCAAGCTACGAAAATGCGTTCTCTGCTATTTTTATCAAAACTGTACAATATATTTATATTCCGTGTCCATAAAATCGACCTGGGATATGTCATCACTCATCAGTTTCACTGCAAGGTCAATAAGCACCTTAACAGAATAAATGTTAATAGCATAACGACTTACAGATTCTGCGAGGAGGATGAAACACCTATACACCTTCTCCTTGACTGCCCTGCTCTACTACAGAGTAGGAACAGGCACCTTGGCTGCTACGAATACTTATCCACAGAGGAAATTCGTGGCACCAACCCCTACCACATCGTTCAATTTAAATATGAGCAGCATTGGGTTGGGGACGGTACTCTAATGCCAAGGAGTCACGATGGATCCTCAAGGGTCGCAGTGACATCAGGACTACTTGACCTGCCTTCAGCAAAAAAATATGTCATCCGAATCGGTTTAGCAGCATAAATGATAATTACAAACAGCCACACTTTCACATTCATAATATTAGTAAGGATTATAAACAACAGTCTTCCTACATAATATGTAGGTAGCAAACAGAAGTAAATACCATTCCGACATGTAACAATAAAAGTGAATTGGCCATTCGGATGTGGGCCACAAGACCTCTACTATGCCTCTCCAGCGAAATAGAAGAGATAATTATAGGCTTCATTAGGCGGAGCCCTATAAAGTGGATTAGGCTGAGCGTCGCGATGAAATGTTGATTCATGACATACATTTTTATGTTATTTCATATTTGTTTAAAATGAAGAGTTTAGCGGCTTTTTGCACCATCCAAGTATTATAAATTAAATGCGAAAGTGTTTCTATTTGTTACCTCTTCACGTCCAAACCGCTGAACCGATTTTTCTGTTTGGTATGGAAATAATATCTCGTACATAGACGTCCCTTGATGACTATGCATACTTCCATACTTAATATTATAAATGCGAAAGTGTGTCCGTCTGTTCTCTCTATACCTCTTCACGCCCAAACCGATGAACTGATTTTGCTGAAATTTGTGGATATACTTTGAGTTGAACAAACTTACGCGTCAGTGACGCGGGACACGATACGGGAGCGGAGAGAGCTGATCGCCGGTGCGGCGTAGCTCAGTATTACTTCCATTTGGCGCAGCGGTGTTGCGGGCGTTATAGTTTTTGACATTATAAAAACTATAACGCCCGCAACATCGCTCTGCCAAATTTCGTTTATCGCGCGGGAAATGTACATTTTTCAAGGATAAAATGTGTCCTATGTTCTTTACCGGAACTTAATGTATCTCTAATTTCAGCAAAATCGATTCAGTGGCTTGAGCGTGAAGAGGTAACAGACAGATAGACACACTCGCTTTCATAATATTAGTATGGATTATTTGCTACCAGAATTATTACGAAACTATTAATACCACCGGCTTAGACTCTATGAGGAAATGTTTATTTAATCTTGCTCAATCTGGCTCATATCAGCGCAGGCGGATTGTATATATCGAATGGAATATATTTGTAAAGTATCTTTTTTTAACCGACTTAAAAAAGGAGGTCATCAATTCGACACGTGTGTGTGTAATATTTCCAGAACTATCTAATTTAATAGTCTGAACAAATGTGCCAAATTTCAAAAGAGTATGTATGTATGTTTTTATGTTTGTGTTCGCATATCTCTGGAAATACTACTCCGATTTTAGTAGTTCTTTTTATGCTGTACTAGATATTATTCAACTTAGGGAATAGTGCAAGTTTCAGTAAGTTCAGTAAAATCGATTCAGTAGTTTTGGAGATAGGGAGTTTTAATTCTCAATTACGTAAGTACAGGTTTGAAGTCGGTTTTATCTTTTTAAAATACAGTTTTATACAATAAGCCTGTATACACAATTAATTACTAGTACGGCTGCCAATGTTCCTATAAAGTGTACGTATTGAAATGTTTTGTTTTTATGTAATATGCTAAATTGTTGTTAAATGAATTGTAAATGTAAATGTGATAATATAAATAAATTGTGATAAATGTGATACTTACACTCAATCGCGGAGACCTTTAAAATGAATATTCAAGAGTAAACTAAACGCCGCCCACGCATTACTCGCGCGTATTTTCGTACCCACCCACGCAAACGGGACCACGTGGCGACCCCTCCTGACCTTTGAGACCATCACGTGGTCACGTGGTTTCTGAGTACTTAGTCAAAATCATAATCACTATCATCATCAGCCTATCAGTCTACTCCTAATCCTACTCGAACTCCTGATCTATCACGTAGTCACTCAGTCTTTTCAGAATTTAGACAATATAATCATCATCATTAATCATTATCATCATCAGCCTATCAGTCTAGGCCTCCCCATCCATTAGGATGATCTTGTACTATTAGTGACAACAATACAACACAGCTGTTTCAATCGCCTGTTGCAAGATACAAAATCACACTTCTGCCCCGTTAACTTATTTAATCATACATCGGTCTAAGAAGACCAGTGCCAAAACAAATTCAAGATTATAAACACAGTTTTTTGATTTTCACTATCTTTTTAGATTTGTTAACGTAAAAATACTAACCGATCAACAAATCTGTTGAAAAACCTAAAAAACGGACATTAGGAGACTCATGAGTCATGACAAAAACGAAATTTCTCCCCACAGGACAGGCATCGCCTAGCGTGGGGGCCAGAACTGTTGGTTGCTGTAAACTGTTATCTATGGAAATAAAATTTTATTTATTTATTTATTTATAAATTATATCCAGTATGGATATTATAAATGCAAAGGTGTGTCTTTCTGTTACCTCTTTACTGCCAAACCGATTTTTCTGAAATTTCTGGAAAGATATACTTTGAGACCCGGGAAAGGACATAAGATACTTTTTTATCCTGGAAATATTTGCGATTCCCGTGCGATTAACGAATTTTGGCGGAGTTGCGGGTTTCAACAAGAATAAAATACAGATGCAGACAACATCAATTTGAGTAAATTTCTCGAAATACAATAATAAAACAACTCATAAAAGCAAACAACAGGGATCATAAAAAAGATGTAAAATGCGAATTATGGCGGATGACAAACATAAACCAAATGTATTATTAAATATTCAATCATACATTTATCATAATAATTATCAGAATAATGTAAAATAAATAAAAACCATACAAATTATTACATGCATTGATTCATATATGATTTTGAAGTCAAAACTTTTTTAACGGGCATCATGGTAAATTATACGGCTTTTTGGGATGGGTCAAAATTAAAACTGATCGAAAGTTTGGAAGACCGAGGAGAAAATTTGCGGATATGAATTAGTGAAAAGACCACTAGCTAGATTAGTCTCTTTTGTCACAAATAATTTCATAGAAAACTTGTCGCTATTGTCTACACGATTTCTATTAAACCGATTGGTATACAAAATTCTCACTTAAACTACAAGATTTATGTAATTGTTATACAGTCCAATATCCGTTTAGAAGTTGAACAATTATTCCAATGGCCGTAACATATGGACTAGTTTCGTTAACGACCGAAACAACTTACACCCCGTACTCAGTCCATACTCATTACTCAGGCCTGTACTAATAAACCGTTCTTATCGCTCTTACCGCTAAGAATATGCTCAAGATCATGATTGAGATGGTGTTTTTTTTTTTTTTGAGATGATGATTTGATGATGAGATGATTGGGATGCCGTTTTAAGGGTGTGTTTCCACTGACGCGGAGCGGAGCTTAGCGGTGCCCGAATTGAGTAATCGTGCTATTCCAGCGAAATGACAGCAAAGATTGCGAGCACGAAACGAACCGAAACGCGGCACTCAGCCTGTGCTGTCAAACTGCACTTGAGAGGATGTTTCTTAGGTGTGGTCTAGCCTTGATGTAAGTGCTACAAAAGTCGATATCAAATTAATAATTAAAGACTTTCTTACCACACTTACAACCTTCTTGATATTTGATAATTACAGTTTAAGATTAAACTTTATTTATATGAAGAGATAGACTTAAAACTTAAGCCCGTCACAGACTTAGCTATAATATATATTAATATATTTATAGCAAGGCATATTATTCTATACTAAATCCACATGTCACAGAAATATATATTATAGCTGAGTGTGTGGTCACGCGTGTGTGGTTACTATAGAAAATATATATTAATATGCCTAGCTATAAACATATTAATATATATTATAGCTAGGTCTGTGACGGGCTTTATGGTTTTTATGTCAAAATATTAATGAAATTAAGTTTAGGCAATCATTAAAAGTCTGAGTGCAGCCTATCATAACGTATCAATCAAGATGGTTATTGAGTAGAAAGTTGAGAGCGATATATTAATTATTAAGTAAATATTAAAATTTAAAAGACTGAATGCAGCCGAAATATTTCGTCCAAGTACTCAGTAGGAGATTGAGAGCAGTTTATGAATACGGGCCTAAGCCCATCGCCATAGCCATCGCACTCCTCCAATCCGGGGTCACGTTCTAAGTTTTCGTGTCAAATTGACGGGGAGTGAAAAGTTATTGAATATTAAATGTCACTCGTTATTAAATAGCTAACATCAATTTCAGCTCGGCGGGTAGCAATTATATTATCCATTTACATAACAACGCCGCTTTCATGAACAGGGGTGAAGCGATTAAAAATGTCTTTGAAAAGGCGCGAAACGTTCTCCTTCTTCTTTTATGGGCTGATCGTTTTATTATTTGCCAGCTGTCAACGGGATATAAGGTGTATTTAATTAGCTTAGGTAGAGTTAGTGTAGCTCTAAATAAAGCGATATTTGAAGCTGAAGGCTTTCTACCTTTTTTAGAAATTACAAAATTGCACTATACCACAGACTTGATCTATGTCTATGCACTATACAAAAATTATAACGGGGTTGCTTCCGTATTAGCTTCTTTCTCCTACTTCATATTTTCAAATTTTGGCTACAGATATTCTATAAAAAAATATGTAGATATAGATGATAGTATCCTGTGAACAGACCCCTGGCCTTGAACACTCCAAGGCACTAATTCCTGGCTTCAACAAGAAACTATCAGAATTAGTGCTCACCTTGGGTAGGAACCAATTAAGAATTCTTACCAGAAGCCTAACTGGGCACTGCAAGCTCAACAAACGCCTTAACAGAATGGGTATTTGTAGCATAACGACTTGCAGATTCTGTGAGGAGGAGGATGAAACACCTTCTCCTCGACTGTCCTGCTCTACTACAGAGCAGGAACAGGCACCTTGGTCGCCACGAATACTCATCCACAGAGGAAATTCGTGGCACCAACCCCAACCATATCGTTCAATTTAAGAGCAGTATTGGGTTGGGGCTGATTCTCTAGTGCGAAGGAGTCACAATAGATCCTCATGGGTCGCAGTGACGCCAGGGCTATAGCGACCTGCCTTCTCTAAAAAAAAAATCCTGTGGAAAAAACTTCCTGATTGAGTCTTTAGTAAACAAACAACCTTACATTTGCATACAATTACTAAGCATTCATCCACAAGTCGACATAAAGAAGCGCATATAAAATTCTCTATGTACTTCATCGATGCACTGCAGATGTATAAGGCCACCGTGCCAATGACAAGAATGCAAGTCAAGGCCGAGGATAATGGTGGGAAAACCAAGGGAAAACACACGCGAATCACTTTGACATTGACAGTTGACAGCATTGACATCAACCCCGAGTTCTATATTCAAATTCAAATGTGGTAGAACACAAGTGGTTTCTAGGTTTTTTTATTGCAGTTAACTTTTTTTAACATAGAAAAAAAGACTTTAGTGTAAAACGATAATGCCGTCAGTGTGTCGTTAAGTTTATCTTTTCGAGTACGTTGTTGATTGGTTATCGTTTTGACGTTAACCAATCGAACGCGCTAATTTAGATGAACGCCTGTCAAAAACAGCTCTGAAACCGGGCATCAGGGTCACCGCAGATATAGAAGTTCAAGTTGGCCGACTATCGTATTTAAACTTAATTACTTATGTAATATTGCAATTTAATTGAACAACTTTTAAATTGTAGGTACTCGGAAAGGAATCGAATTTAGTTGCAAAAATGTGCGAGCTCTCATAAGTCGCTATAGCTATTATAATTGGCATACTGCGCGATTTAGTTGACCAACTTAAAATTGTAAGCCTACGGTTGCTCTTATTCTACATTTTGGATTCATCTGAATATGCGTTTTTACAACATTCTATATCGCCACAGTATAATTTATAAATAGTAGGTATTCTCAATTAAGACGGCCTGAATAAGCGACACGAGTAAGCAAAACAAGTGCGTATCACGCGACGCATATTTTCTCTGTGTTTCACTAGTTTGGTTTAAAGAAAGTGTTGTTGAATGTGTTGCAATATTTTTTATCTAAACGGACATTGACCCATCTTACATTATCACAACTGCAACTCCTGTAAGGATTGAGAGCGGGATTCAACTACGTTGAAAAGATCCGACCCGCAACAAAATTAATCAGAAGAAAGAAAAAGGAGAAAGAAATATTCAAAGTAGAAGTGTAAATTAAATAATTGTAAAAAAACTTTCCAGTTTTAATGATGCTGAATTATGGCTAAGATCATTCTCGATCATATTAGCAGCCTTTAAAAAAACACACATAGGTGATACATCAAACATATTATCAGCCTTCATGTTGCGCTACTGTATGTACCTTTATTGTGGTATCACCCTGTGCAACGATACATTATGTACAGGGTGTACACGCAACTGTTTGTGTGGACAGCCTCCGGGCTTTCGTCTCGACGTTTTCATGTTTTTTTTCGTTTCGGCTTTTTATTGCTATGAAAAATTTACACTGTTGATACATGTTTACCGTCAGAGAAATTTATTCATGGACACACGTAATTTGGTCGAGTTATATCAAGTTGAGCTGATACACAACGACTAATATTGACTTGTCATAACCAGACCAAACAACGATGGAATGTTAAGGCAAGACCGCACTAAAACGACACGACACGACACGACGCGAAACTGTACCTTTAAGCTCGGCTAAGCAATACTTTAATGCTCCATTACTTTGCAGATCTTCAAGTTCAAGCAACCTCCAATTAAAATGCCTTCATTGTTCAGTGATTTAAAGTCAGAGGTCGTGGGCTCAAAATCAAAGAAAGAGAGTTGAATTTTAGTAAAGGACAGTGTAGACCAGCCCCCGTAGACAAGTGGCAAAACGCTAACGCTACAAAATGTATGGATTTGACATTAGTATTCGCTAGCGAAGCGATGACTTATGTCAAATCGCATACATTTTGTAGCGCTAGCGTTGGCGTTAGCGTTAGCGTTTTGCCACTTTTCTAAGGGGGCTGATTGTATAAAAGATGTACATCGCATATATCTAGAGGAGAGGAAACGATCGTTTATTACGCACACACTTGGGCCCTACGAAAATACTCCTGCGCTGACCTATGTTATAACTATTACCGCTGTTATAGCCAAAACCATGAGACGAGGTAAAATTAAAGTATAGTTTTCACAGAGCCAGTATTGGCTAGGTATATGCCGCGTGTGAACAGTTTTTCAAGCCAGGCCAAATTGTTCGCACGCGGCATATACCAAACCAATACTGGCTGCCAGTCTTATTGGCAGCCAGTACTGGCTCTGTGAAAATTATACTTAAGGGATCAAATAAAAAACGTCAAATGAGAGTTTTCATCTTGCGAATTTGATTACAGCTTTAACTAACTAGACAAAACCAGCAGCAACCAAGCTGATGATAGTGAACTTTTTACACTCTAGATGATGTCAGCTTTCAGACAAAGAAAAGTAGATCAAAATCGGTCCAGGCATTTATACAGGGTAAGTGGACAAACAGGCACTTCAAACTTATAACACCCTTGTTTTCATCGGGGTATAAAAAAGGACTGCTCGAAAAAGGGCTTTCCCATGTATTATGTACCTTCGTACCTTTCGTACCCTTCTATATTCGGACCTGCACAACCTTTTTTGGGTACTTGGTGCACAAATATGGAACAATGGGAATTAAAAGATATAGGCGAATAAAGAACCTTCTAAAATAATAGGAATTGATATTTTATTTTTATTTCGATAGACATTGCAATCTATACTAATGATATGCAAGAATGTAGGACTGTTTCCGAGTTGATGAAATTCGGTAAGGAGATACTTTGAATCCCGGGAATGACTTAAGATAGTTTTAAAGTTTTTATGCTGGTAATATACTCGTATATACTCTTAAAGAAAAATCAAAGATCTATTTTATACTCGAGTCAAGTTATAAGAGTAGTATTAACCTATCAAGCCCCATAAGAGCACCGGTGATCGCGACAACAATAGAATAACAATAGATTTCCAAGAATTCGCGATCGAAGGATTAAAATAACAAAAATTCCGATACAGCCTTGTGAAAATCTTGGGATTCATCAAGTTATGCGAAAGGTAAAAATTTAAGATTGATAGTTAACCGGGTAAGTGAAAAAGTCGTATAGCATAGAACCTTTAATAACGAATCATTCAAAATCTTATTATTTGAATACTAAATCATGAAACGACGACCGATAGCTCGAACAATTCATGAAAACATAAACCGTAAATCACCGTGACTCTTATCAGATATTTCCTAGGCAATAGACGTTTTGAACCTAAACTACCGAGCTCTTTGCATGAGTGGCTTTTTGTATACGACGCAATATTATAGCTTATTCGGGCATTATTAATATTATAAAAATTTGCGGAAATTGCGTTGATTTAAATAGTCTTTCTTGCCTCAGTAATTTCGCCGCTAAGACTCAGAAGGCTATTGAAATTCACGGAACACATCAAATTTCCATTCATATCAACAGCAATACCAACGGAAATATTCCCATCGAGTCAGATATATTAGAACCTATAAACGCTGAATATAAAGCGTAATGACACAAAAGAATTTATATGAAACTGCGAAATGAACGCGGCTTAGTATTCTCGCCGGGCTGGACCCATTCTTTACCGCCGTGCTGTTTATTACCCGGGACAAGTTTACGAGGCCCGGGACAGAACGTTCTAGACTTTAACTATTCGGCTATCGAGTATATTTTGCGCAGTACCCCGTTAGCGTCTCCGGCGTACCGCTACGCATGTACTGACAGGCGAAAAATCGCGTAAATTTTGTTTATCGCCTTACCTGGGTATAGACGTCTCGTTCCCACGGCTTGAAGGTCGGCTGGGGTGCTCCGCGACGTGCGGCCGGCGCGGAGGTTACGGACTGACTGGGCCCGGGAGCCTCGCCTCCCCCCGCCTCCCCCCACCGCGCCGCACGCCCGCGCGGATAAACAACGTGCAGTAGGCCCGATCTCCTCCTGTACGCACACACCCCCGGCGACGCGATCCCCCGCCGCCCGTCCGTTGCGCGTTTTCCTCTCCCGAATTTCCCACTTCCACACGCAATCGGCAGTGTATACGTAGGTGACGCACGACGATCACGGGGGCTCGTTTCTCGATAGTCTACCGTTATAGATTTTGGATTTGAGTAGTATTAGCGATCGCCGGTTGTGACGTTTCGTAAATATGACCTTGTTCCTAGCCTGTTCAAACACGATAAGGATGTTTTCGTCGGCCGAGAGAGCCGGGGCCTTTATAAAAACAATAAAGCTTTTGTGGAAAAATCATTAGGTGCGAGTTGCGGTTCGCTGGTACTGGTTCCGTAGCACCTGGCTACGGCGTAGCATTCTCGTAGCACACTCGTAGCTCGTAGAGGAGTAATTAAACATATTAATTTATAAGATTAGGGCCTACATTAGGGCTCTGTAAATTGTATTATTATAGTTACTTTATCTACACTTCCATACTAATATTATAAATGCGAAAGTGTGTCTGTCTGACGTTACTTCTTCAATACCGAACCGCTGAACCGATTTTGTTGAAATTTGGTATTGAGCACTTTGAGTCCCGGGAAAGGACATAGGATACTTTTCATTTCGAAAAATGTACGGTTCCCGTGCGATAAAGGAATTTTGTCAAAAAGAAGTTGCGGGCACCAACTACTTCTTTTCTAAATCCCTTTATACTTAACTAGATGACGCCCGCAACTCTGTTGCGCCAAAACTCGTTTATCGCGTGGGAACCGTACATTTTCCCGGGACAAAAGTATCCTATGTCCTTTCCCGGGACTCAAAGTATCTCCATGCCAAATTTCAGCAAAATCTGTTAGCGGTTTGGGCCTGAAGAGGTAAGAGACAGACAGACAGACACACTTTCGCATTTATAATATTAGTATGGAAGTGTGGATATATTATTTCAAAGCATTTTCTAATACAGGGTGTAACAAAATTAAGTGATAATACTTTAAAATGTGTACGTGTTCCTTGTAGAGAGTTCACTGTGAAAGTAGCAGCGCTGAAAGACCAATTTTTTTTTAACTTTTGTATGGACAAGCGCCCCAGCGTCACGAGTTTAAGGAACAGAACAGATATAAAGTATTGAGTATAGATATGTTTGTCAAACAAATTTGATCGTTTGCGGAGTACTTTATATCTGTTCTGTTTAACAAGTTTGTCAATTAGCTAGAATCGGTTTGAGATCATGAGATCTTGTTTGACAAATACAGCGGAACACGTTCAAACACGTTTGCCAAACGCTACGCAAATCCAAATTTTATTCTAACAGGTCAAACACGTAGTTTGTTTGACAAACGCTTCAAACAAAGCTGTACACTATCAAACTGTTTGACAAACACGTAAAATTTGACAATTTGATCGTTTGCGGGGTGCTCAATAAGGCTTCATATACAGTCGGGGCATTTTAATAGGCCACATTTGACATCTGTCAGATTAATCTCCATAGTGAGGTGAGCTGCGTAAAAACATCGACCAAAACGAATAAATCGATACGGACTTGAAATAAAATATATGAATTTTATACGTTTGAAACAAACTCTTGTCCCATTATTACTTTTTCTTTTGCAAATTCAAGGAGCAAAATAAGACAAGTACATAATTTACAAAAAAAAATGCATTTATTCGCTTGAATTATAAAAACTGTTAAATGTAGTATTATTATTATTCATTTCACATAAATATGTGTTACTTTTCACAACGTGGTTATTAATTTATGGGCACATTTCGTTACAAGTAATCAATGCATCGATA
This sequence comes from Lysandra bellargus, assembly GCA_905333045.1. Lineage (NCBI taxonomy): Eukaryota > Metazoa > Arthropoda > Insecta > Lepidoptera > Lycaenidae > Lysandra > Lysandra bellargus. The sequence continues at coordinate 6,608,641 of HG995335.1, read as the reverse complement.
CTATTTATTCGCTTTCGATTTTTAGGGTAACATCCCTAGATTTTAAAAAGAAAAAAGGTCAGCTGACGTAACATTGTAACGACGTGCAATTATTAAGATCAGAATTTGTTTATTACGTTTAGAATTGTTTATCAGTAAAAGCAAATCGTTAAATAATTCGTATCGGTCATATTTACAATAAATATGTAATCGTAATTGAAAAAAGTTAATCAATTGTGCAGTTATAACAAAACGAAAATATTTATTTTTTTTGTTCGTCGCTACAAGGCTACCTGGTACAATTTTGATGAACTGTCAAATGTGGCCTATTAAAATGTCCCGACTATAGTTGCAGACTGCAGCAGTCACTTTGCAATAGGATTTTTCAAGATAACTAGAGAAGCAGCAGTACTAATTGAAAGAAAGAAATAATATCTTCAAAGGAACCCTAAAATCTGCTTAGGTATTACGACTTATTTTGCTAACGTTACAACTTATTTTCTAAGCCTTTTTCAATATTACGTAATATGTTTGTACAATATCATCATCAATGTTTCAGCCAATCTTATTTGATCGTTAATATATTTAGTTTCATAGTACAACTTTTAGTGCAATAATATAGATGTACTAAACCTTTTCCTACGCCCGCAATCCTCATTTTTACGGGATAAAAAATATTCCATGCCCTTTCCTGGGACTCAAAGTATCTCCATACCAAATTTCAGCAATATCGGTTCAGCGGTTTGGGCGTGAAGAGGTAACAGACAGACGGACAGACACTTTCGCATTTATAATATTAGTTAGAAGAGTAACTAAGCCAAATAGTTGTTCCACGAAATGCGAACTAAATTTTTTGGAACTTTCGTGTTTTCTTTAAGCTTTTTTTATGTAATTTTAGTTGATTCTCAAACTGGATAGGTCATACAATTTTTCTTGTCTTAGCTACTTTTCAGCTATTGCATGGCTATTGCATAGTTTTTATCGTGGGCTTTGAGCGCAGTGACTGAATCAACAAATTCCGTAACGAAAATAAACATAACACCCCCATTCAGATCGGCACAGCGGTGCGACTTTGGCTATTTGTTTGGGTGCGACTAGACGTATGCGAATTATAATTGCATACGTTGATATAAAGTACAATAGCGTTACCGCGGCAGTCCCCAAGTGCTAGGCGTATCTTATATCTTTAAACGAGCGATTCTTGTAAATAATTATATAACAAGCGAACGAATATAACGAGCTTTTGCCCGCGGCTTCGCTCGCGTTAAGAAGTATTATTATATACAAATTTTCAACCCCTATTTTTTTTTAATTTATTTATTTATTTAAATCAGGCATCTTGGCCCATATTATACATACCATATAGACTAGCATACATAACATTTATGCTAAAACTAACACTATTATAAGCACTAAACACGTATTGTCTGCGACGTGGAGCGTGACGTGTTCGGAAGTCGTCCTCGGAACCTCCTGTAGACGACTCCAATCGGTCAGAACTCCTCCTTCTCGAAGGTCGGTAGATGATGCGTCGGGACCCTCACCACAAAGGAGCTAAAATTGACTTTGTGGCGGGACTCCAAACGCTCGACCCTCAAGACGAAGTGGGTCTTGCTCCTGATGTAGTCCACGATCTGCTCGGCCGTCGTGGACCAGTGCAGCCTAGACACGTACAGCGGCGTCGCGGGAGTCTCACGCCGCAACAGCTGCTCGGGTCCTTCGGGTCCCGTCATCATCGCACTTTCGGTCCTTTTTGGAGAGAGGACACTCTTCTGCGGGAGCCTCCATTTTCCCTTTGTTTTTTGAACGCGGGGGAGGAGGCGGGGGCAAGCGGCGACACTTGCGTAGTTCGGCCGCGGCTCCGTTGCGGGCGGGGAGCGGGCGGCGGGGTCAGCGGCGGTGGCGGCGATGACGTGCTCGTGCGTTGACCCGTCTGAAAGTGCTGACGGGCTGAACGTGATCGCCTGCGCACCGCGACGGCGGGTGATGAACGCGGCATCAGGTGACCTACATATTGAATTACCACTCTTTAATTGTGATAATTCATTACGTAGGTCACTAATCGTAGACTCTGATGCCTGCAGTCTACCTCGAACTTCGGCCAACTCTTCTTTCAGGAACCTGATGTCTTTTAAGAGGGTGATGATATCGACGTTGTCCAGCGTTCAGTTTTGCTTGTGCAGTTTTTTCGCCACAAAAGGCGGCACCTCATTTGGATCCGTCTGCTTCAGCAAGGATATTATATCCTGTACGCTTCTTTCAGTACCATCCCTCCGTCGCTTGGAGCGTGACCGTACGCTATCTCGACACATTACACACTGATTGGATTGATATTTTAACCCCTTGGGGTTGGAATTTATCAAAACCTTTTCTTAGCGGATGCCTACGTCATAACAATATCTACCTGCATGCTAAATTTCAGCCCGATCCGTCCAAGGGTTTGGGCTGTGCGTTGATAGATCACCATGTCAGTCAGTCACCTTTGAGTTTTATATTGGAATCTTGGAATCGGCTCCAACGATTTTCATGAAATTTAGTATATAGGGCATAGGTGGTTTCGGGGGCGATAAATCGATCTAGCTATGATTTATTTTTAGATAATGTCGTTTTATTCGTGTTTTATCGAATACCGAGCAAAGTTCGGTCAAAAATCTAGTTCTTTATTTTTATTTTAGCAACTGGAACCATACTTAACAGGTCAAATATATAGTTACTGTTCTATACTATATTGTATTTCATTGGTTACTCTTCTATACTGTATTGTATTTCGATGTATATAGGCCTTGTACACAATAGTGGAGATCCCATATCTAAACGACAGTCGTAAATCCACGCGATTGTATCTTCGACCGTGGCCTAATCGTTGTCTGTACGCGAGAGGGTTGAGGTTCGATTCTTAGATATTCTGTAGTTTATAGACAGATTATAATAAAAATTGTATTCATAAATACTTAGTAATTTTGCGCTTTTAACCCATCAAGCCCCATTTGAGCCCCATACGAGCACCGGTGATCGCGACAACAATAGAATACAATAGCATTTCCGAGAATCCCCGATCAAAGGATTAAATAATAAAGCCTAAAGATCTTGTGGCCACAGATATGGCACCTAGGTTACATTGCTTAGGTGGCTAGGATGTGTGTGTGTGTGTGTGTGTGTGTGTGTGTGTGTGTGTGTGTGTGTGTGTATGAGTCCTGTGTTAGACAAGTCCAGGACATCCCTCCGTATACGGCTGAAGGCAAACCGTAGGTGGTTTTAGTGGGTAAGCCCGACGCTTCTCGTCGGGAGTCCCACATACCCCCGGGGTGCTTCAGCTTAACTGAGGCACAACCCGGGTTCCCTTGCGCATCAAAAAAAAGGTGTCTAGGATGTCATGTCACTAATAATAATGAGGGTTTTTGATATTCCATTCGCCATCGGGTGCCTTAGAGTCTATCGTGTGAAACCGCCGTCAAATTTCGTTTATCGTTTGGGTAACCTTACATTTTTTAGGATAAAAGTAACCTATGTCCTTTCCTACGACACAAAGTATCTCCATGCCATTCAGTAAAATCGGTTCAGTGGTTTGGGCGTGAATATGTAACAGACAAACAGACACACTTTCACATTAGTATGGATTCTAAGTCTTAATAGACGATGTTTTCAAGCATGATTCCGCAAGTGTTTTATTTTAAGAAAAAAAATGTTACCAAGTTTTACACATAGTCACGTTATTATACAGGGTGTAACAAAAATAAGTGATAATACTTTAGGGTGTGAACGTGTTCCTTGTAGAGAGTTCACTGTGAAAGTAGCAGCGCTGAAAGACCAACATTTTTTTCACTTTTGTATGGGGAAACTCGTGACGCTCGGGCCCTTGCCCATACAATTAAAGTGAAAAAAAAATTTGGTCTTTAAGCGCTGCTACTTTCACAGTGAACTCTCTACAAGGAACATGTTCACACCCTAAAGTATTATCACTTATTTTTGTTACACACTGTATTATGTTATCTACATAGTACATACGGCATACCACATGTATGTGCATTGTTCAATGTGCACGCTACATGAGTCTTGCTGTTCACATCCCGTTGCTCCTCAAAGCAGTGATTGGCTTTGTAACTGGATGCGCTGGTATTCGGCATACAATGTTAGGCTCCTTTTAGACCGACGACTGCGAAAATCGTCCGAATTCACTCGTAACACTAGCTAAAAGCCGAGCTTTGTGAGGAAGTAAATCAGCACTTTGAAAATCCACTGTTTGATTTTCTACATCTTTAATTACCCTGTTTATTTTGTGGTGTTATTTAAAAATTGTTTTTAAAATTATTGTAAAATATTTGCATTATATAGCAGAATGTTTACCAGATGGTTCTTCAAATTATTTTAAGATCCTGTTTAACAAACATTTTATAATTACTACATAATTATGATAATATTTAATTACTTACAATATGTTCTCCGCAACTCTATTTGCACAGGAATTTGTTTTAAATCCTACTAGAACCGTTCATTTTTCGTCACAAAACCTAGTACACATAAAATTTTTGCATAGTCAGATTTGGAGGCGTAGTGCAATACACACAAACACACCCTGTATTTGCTTTAAAAAAGACTATTGTCTACGTCTATATCCATGCTCTATTACAAAAATGAATTCCATATTTGAATGCGAACGAACCGTTCGAAATTCAAACAATATGACTGTAACAATATGATGCTATTTCCTCAAACTTTTTTTTACACAATTGAAATGCACTGGCGTTTTTTATGACAATATTTTATGTCAATTTTTACAAAGGCTAGTATTAGCGCAACGGGGTTGCGGGCGTCATCTAGTGCTATATAATATTATGCTAACTGAATCAAAATATTTTCTTTCAAAACATAATATAGGGAAGGTTTATATGCATAATCGGTTCGAAGCAAAACAACGTCGGCGGGTCAACTAGTAGAATCATAATCGCGTTTTAATTTGCGCAGCTATCGAACGCACTGCGGCAGCCTGCGGTCATTACAACTGTATGCAATAGAACCCCTCCACGGCTTACAACTAGTTACAACAATGTTCTTGAGAGCCATCTAAAAGACATAATTGGTGCTTTAGGGATCCGTAGAGCTAAAATGGAACCTTTTTTGCATGGTGATTAAATGCTTTACGCATCCCCGGCAGATTGAGAACATCGGTCTGGGTCTGCCTAGTAGGCTACACACTAAAACCCTATGGACCGTAGGGTTGCACCTATGAAGTGACCTACGGAGCACCAAGGCAGAGTTGCGGGTATGATAGAACCGTGTCTCTACCAGAAAAATAGAACTCTATCTTACAAGAATTTTGAGGCACTTTTTTTTTCTTAAATAAGGGGGCAAACGAGCAAACGGGTCACCTGATGGTGCGCAACTGCCGTCGCCCATGGACACTCGCAACATCAGAAGAGCTACAGGTGCGTTGCCGGCCTTTTAAGAGGGAATACGCTCTTTTATTGAAGGTTTGCAGGTCGTATATGTCCGGAAATACTGCTGGTGACAGTTCGTTCCTGAGTAACTTTATCATTTAAAAGTAAGTGTCTTTGTATGCAACAGCTGTCTATCAAGTTACACAAGGCGGCATTATTTCCAAAATAAAATTAGAAGTTGTTGTACAATCAGTAAACTAAATATTTTAGAGGTTATAAAAACTAAAAAAAAATGCCTTTGTACGAACTCTTCTGACGCAAGTCAAAAGTTATAAAAGCAACAAGGTCGGTTTTAATAACTAGTAAAATTATGGACAGTTACTACTAATTAGTAATTACTACTAAACGGAATATTCCCTAAAATCCTATCTTGACTGAAGTTACCATGTTCTTCAATCCTTTCATCAAATGAATATATATTATACTAGCTGTTGCCCGCGACTTCGTCCGCGTGGACTTTAGTTTATAGTTGTTCCCGTACATCGATTGAATAATTAACGCGCAAATCATAAAAGTATATTGTGTGGGACAATATACTTTTATGATATGATAGATGTTCCGCACGGCTTCGCCCGCCTAATTTAGGAATGTAACGGAAACCGTACATTTTTTCGCAAAAAAAGAAACCTATTTCCTTTCACGTAGTCTATTCTTTATGTGTGCCAAATATCACAAAAATTGCTCAAGTACGTTCAAATAATTTCCCCCGTTTTTTCTACACTTTCCTCTATTTCTTCGCTCCTATTAGTCTCAGCGCAATAAAGTATAGCTTATAACCTTTCTCAATAAATAGGCTATCTAACACTGAAAAATTTTTTCAAATCGGACCAGTATTTCCTGAGCTTAGCGCGTTCAAATAAGCCATTTCAAATAATTTCTCCCGTTTTTTCCACACTTTCCTCTCTTTCTTCGCTGCTATTAGTCTTAGCACAAAAAAATATAGCCTATAGCCTTTCTCAATAAATAGGCTATCTAATACTGAAAGAATTTTTCAAATCGGACCAGTAGTTCCTGAGATTAGCGCGTTCAAACAAACAAACTCTTCCCAATTATAATATTAGTATAGATATGACGATGATGATGATGGATATGCATTATGCAACCTTAAAAAATTACTAACACATTGTATCAATTTAGTAATATCCCAAGCACCCTAAACAAACTCCAACAAAATAAAAATAGACATTATCGTCGTCTTAACTCGGACATTATCTCGTACTTACAACTTTTCTTTGGCAGGTACTGCGTAATTTAAAGATTATACCACTAATTACATCTTCTTAATCAATTTAAACTCTACTACTATATACCTAAGGTTTCAATTCGTTTAAGCAGGAACGCGGTTTAAGATGGCACCTATTCAAGCCTGCGACCTCCTCTGAAATTTAATTAGAATTCTCGGGGTATTTCCTCATAAAGATTTGGAGATTAAAGACTTTTTGGCGGTATTTTAAATGTGATTTTTATGAAATGGGGATGGGAATTTCACTTGAGAAAAGTAATATGCGTCGTCATCACTATTCTGCTGTACCAGCCCTCTAAAAATTTATAATATTTTTTATAAATCCTAATCAAATATTTTCGAAAGGTCAAACTACATGTTGACATACTGCCGATTTGTTCGGGCACTAATCCGTCAAGAACCGGCATGAAAAACTCGTACTGGGCTGCCTCTTAGTGTTTCCACAAAAAAGTGGGTTCTTTTGATAGAATATATAAATAATTAAGATTTTTAATTACAAAGATGTCACAAAAAATCAACGCACACAAATGTATCCTGTATTCACCGACATGTAACAAAACAAAACACAAAAAAATTGCTCGTTTAGCGCTGCTACTTTTACTGTGAACATAATATTTTAAGAGACACATAATATGACTTTGTTTTGTCACACCCTGTTTATTGTACATACATTTGTACCAACTCTACAAACTAAAATAATATTATTATAGATGTAGCCTCAACATATAGGCTGCTCTTTTTAACCGACTTCCAAAAAACGAGGAGGTTATATGTTCGGCTGTGGATATATATATATATATATATATATATATATATATATATATATATATTTTTTTGTATGTTCAACGATTACTCTGCCGTTTGTGAACCGATTTTCGAAATTTTTGTTTTGTTGTATTAGGTTTTACTCCAATTTGGTACCATGTTCACAAAAGTGGTGACCTGATGATGGAATCCAGGAGTAATCGAGGGAACTCCTCGAAATTTATATGGAAACATATGGTGATTTTGGTTTTATGTGAAGTATACTAAGAATATGCTACCAAAAAGTCAAATATTGGGTCAAGGTATACCATGGTTTCGAAGATGCTGAGAGAACTCCTGACTCTTTATAGATTCGGCGTTGTTTTAAAAACAGAAAGCATATGCCTACCATGCAATTCAAATTCATCATCATCATCATCGTCATCATCATCATTACCACGTCGTGAACTTAAGTCACCAATGTCTCATGGCACAAAATAGATAATAGTACAAGTAGTACAACACGTAGTATGGATACAATAATAATAATTATGTACATAACAACACCAATTATTATAGGCTGTTTAATATACACGGCGGTCGGCGCCGCAGAGGCAACGGCGTCGCCGCGCGCCGCGGCGCGGCGTGTGCGTAAACATCGTATTCAAGTTCTAACCGGAATGTCAGGGCATGCGACATGCCGCGCTGCGAGCATTTTTCAGCACGTGTTCACTTACATTTTTTTTAAACGTATTGTTTAAATGTATCTATCTACCTGATATTTGGGCCTTGGGGTATGCCGTATGACTCTTTAACAGTCTTAACAAATTGTAATAAGATACGTAGAATATACGCAGTACCACCGACGACCACTTATAAATTCGCGGACTATGACGGAGGTCAACTTAATAACAATTTGTTTTGATCGCGGTAGCGAACGGTCGCCTTTTCCGGAATTCGGCTAAACCTCAACTATTTCTGTACTCAATCTTCATAATTTTGAAGTCGGTGCCAGTTCCAAAAGTTTCAAATTTTCTGTCAAAGAAATATAGATTCAGCTATATCTGGTACCGACTTCAAAATGATGAAGATTGAGTACAGAAATAGTTGAGGTTTAGCCGGATTCGGGAAAAGGCACTACATATTAGATAGGAAAAATTATTTAATACTTTTTAGTTCATATTATAAGGATGCTATTAATATTGTTTTTACCTTGGAAGTCGGTTTTATTTTTTTGTTAAAAATAATAATAATCCCATAATATTGTGTGCAATCAGTAATAAAATAATTGACCTTCCGCATACAAACTTTCTTTGACATTCAAATTAATTAATGGAAAAATTTTCTGAGATTGTATTATTAAGGCGTATACATTGACATTTGAAAGATTAACTTACTTTTCAAAGACTGATCCTAATAATGTAACTTTGATGAGCATGAACTTAATTCCTCTAAGTTACAATTTTGACGTTTAGACTTTTAAAAATTACGTAAAATTTTATCTAAATCTTATGAGAATGTATTTGTTGAAAAAGAGTACTTATTTGTAATTTTTATGGGCGCTTGCTCAAAATTTTGTAATGCTCGCAGCGCTGCCTGTTTCACAGTAAACTCTGTAATCAAACACTCAAAGTATTTTAATATCTTTGTTAACACCCTTTTATTAGCTTCTTTTATTTCAACCTGTTTTTTTTTAGTTTTGTAACTAATATTGTATTATTATGGTATTATTCTAAGGGCCTGTTTCACCACTTCCTAATAAAGTGCCGGATAGGCTTTCCACAACTTTTTTGGCAGATTCTCCAGCACTTATCAGGAAATGGTAAAGCATTCTCTGCTAATAAAAGAAAACCGAGAAGTCAAGTCGTATATTCCGCGAACACAGCAGGAACGCTAAAATTTTCATTGCAAATAAAACTAATGTTTCCATCCATTTGCTTAATGGGCCATTAAACATTATAAATAAGTTTAAATATAAAAATTTTACAGTATGATAACGACTCTCTTTTGCTCAAAAAAATTGTGTTATTTCTGAATAAATTTGAAACAAATATTTTCAGAACGTCCTACATGTTGCCTACCACCGGTTCGGGAACTAACCCGGCGAGAAGAACCGCCGTAAGCTCTGCAGTTTCTGAAATTTCTGACAGGAGTTTGTCTATTCAGTACAGTTTTGATTGGCTATCACAACGACAACCAATCAACAACGCGAATTGTATAGATTTTGACGACCTCTGTGTCTCAGTAGGTGGGCTATCGGTAGCTCAAGCCGGGGGTCGCGGGTACGAATCCCGCCGACGGAACAAAAAGTTTTCAAAGTTCCTGGGTCATGGGTGTCAAAACAACTAGTTGCTCTCCGGCACTACCTACAGAAGTGAAGGCCAGCAGGAATTAGACGGAGAGATGTTCTAGGGGTCTTTTCTATGCCGAGACAGCGGTCTACTCTACCTTTGTCTTACGATTTTTCGGTCACGTGTTCTGGCGTAAGCTTAACACCTTTTACCCATCCCAAAAAAAAGTGCACAGAGAGTTATTTCAAAATTGAGACTTTGGGTCGTACAAAAATATCTTAACATCCAACGTCACGCTGAAAAAGATGCACAACAACAACCATAGTTAGGAGTTTGAAACTCAATAAAGTTGTCTTTGGCGCCCAAACAAAAATATTATCCAACATAAAACGCTGAAAAAGTGTGGAATGATCGTGAAACTTGCCTAATTATGGGCATAAAATCCACACCGTGAAAGCTTTCATTTGAAAATAAATCTTGTGAAATGGAATTCTTAAGAATGAACGTTTTTAAAGATATTTGTCCTACATTCGCGAAAGACGTAGAACCAGGTCATTCTGTCCATAAAGCGGTAAGTGCAAATTTTCTTTGCCCCGCCCTATTGGTACTGTATCTGATCATTCTTCATATTTAAATATAGAACTGGTTTTTTTAAGCTGGGGCCAAATTTACGATATTAACTTCAAATAGACATATAAATTACAACGTATACATTTATTTACCATTGAGGAAATTGATTCCTAGGCAGTTGATAGACCAACGTGATTTGGTCGGATCGTGTCAATTCAATGTTAATTGTGATCTGTCGGCTGAGTTTGACGTAACGCGACCAAGCTACGTAGGTCCCCCATCTGCCTAGGAATCAACTTCCCGATAGTACTATTAGAGAAGTTAATTCCTAGGCAGATGGCGGACCTAAGTAATCTCAAACTCATCCGAAAGATCACAGCTAAACATTTAATTGACATGATCCGACCAAATGACGTTGGTCTGTCAACTGCATAGCAATCAATTACCTCGGGTAAGTCTATTCGTCTTTGTATGGCTTATTGCAAACGTGAAACGTCATATTATGATGATATAAATTAATTTTAATTTTAAGTTTTGTTAGCCTCGCTAAAACCTTTATTTTATTTTGATTTAGTTCATCTTAGTCTTGAAATATTTGTGGAAGTCCAGGGAAGGTTTTTATAAGGAGAGAAGTGAAGTGAAATCCACCGTGTCATCTGATCTAGTAGATAAATAAATAGATAAAGTTTGCGTAGCCATAGGCGACGTAGCCCGCAGCTACGGCGTAGCAACGTACCATCGAGGAAATTGATTCCTAGGCAGTCGACGGACCTACGTCAATTGGTCGGCTTATGTCAATTCAATTTGGACGTAACCGAGCAAATTACTTAGATCTGCCATCTGCCTAGGAATCAACTTCTCTGATAGTACATAACAAACTGTACTCTATCAATTTTTAAAATAGAAACAAATCACAGTACTAGTAAGCATGGGCGCCGGCAGGGGGGTGCCAGGTGGTGCACTTGCACCCCTTGGGAATCTCGGGATCAACAGGAATTATTGAAATAAACAGCATTTTGTAACCCTATTACCATGCCGTACAAGGATAGTTCGTAATGTTTCGGCACTAAATGTATTCTGTTGACGTAAATAGACATTAGATAGTTACTGTTGTTCGTAAAAAGTAAAAAGAAAAGAAAGAAAACTAAAATCTACACTAAATTATTTCTGCCGGCGCCCATGCTAGTACCTAGCCTTTAACATGTAGCATTATAACGCTACCAAATTAAATGTCACGTATTATCGCAAAAAATTAATTTTAAAACCACCTTAATTTGATAGAGTTTTAACAAATGAATCAATACCTAAAACCATTAAGGTGTCTGCACTTGAACTACCCGGTACTGCAGCACTGCAGGCGTCCGCAGTGATAATGTTTCTGCAATGCCACGTCAAAATATTTTTACCCACGTAATAGCCGCTATTGTAAAATGTATTACCAGGTGCCCAATGTTTATAAGAATTTATAAAGCAGGGTTCCGCGATACTTAAATTTTAGGGCTCTGTATTAACTTAGCAATGAATATACAGGGCCGGATCTACCATAGCGCTTTTTCGGTTAAGCCCAAGGCCCTGCGTGAATTCAAGAGGCCCAATGTAAGTCAAGTCCAAGTCAAAAATGCGACAGAATATCTAATTTATTAAAATTAAATGATAATGTGGCTGGCAGCCCTGCGAATGATACCCAAAACTATTTACGTGGACTAATGAATTAAAATTTAGTCCATATTTAGGTGTTGGTACGTCGAACTGGTCCTAACTAGTACCTAATAGCCCAGGGCCTCCTTAACCGGTCCTGGGTATAGACCAGCTTTTTTCAAAATGGTCCGGCCTCCAGGTACCCTAGGGGTCCACGGAAGACGGGATCTACGTTTATCGTAACAAAAAATTGGGGTCCACGATCGTAAGCGAGGGTGCATGCAGTCAAAGGCGGCGCAAGGCGTGGGCGATGTGGGCGACCGCCAACGGCCTCGCGGTTCAAGGGCCGCCTCGATTTTTTTTGGGAATTTACGCGTGTTGAGACTCAAATTTTATTTATTAAAAAAAATATTGTCTAAAAATAATCCATTTGGGCCTAAGGGGTAGGCTCGGAAAGCTGGTTAATCTTCGCGATCCTGTTCGTTGGAAACGCCATACATTTCTAAAAGAGCGTCTTCATTTCGATTCCGCTCTGAACGGACCGAAATTATTCCTGGTTTTGTTCAAAGAGCAAAATGAAACTGCTCCTGCTCAAAATACCGGTTCGAACCGTTCGCGATTATGTTCGGCCCACACCTAAAAACGTCGACACATAAACAAGTTATGATCTATTGGCTATTAGATGGTGCACTAGAAAGGGATAGAAGATATCACTGCACTAGTTACTTTCCGCGAGGAATTAACCAGGTTAATTTCAGAAGCAATACCGCTCGCATCTCGGTTTCGCTCCGAGCGAACACTTATCCAAAAACCTGATTAAAGAGTGTTTTAACCTGGTTAAAAAAATACTGGTTCCGAACCCTGCCTGTAACATTTTGGCCTTGCCGCCACTGCATGCAGTTTCATTCCGTTCCTATGAAGAACTAAAGTAGGATGCTCAATTGATTTGAATAACTCATCTAATTTTAGACCGGAGCATTAGATACAATAATTATTATGTAAATTAAGTTTTATAATTAAAATAATTATGTTATATTTCAAAATGAACATAGGCGCTTTAACTACCTTCCAAATTATACATAGGAATTTTGATCATGCAGATAAAACTTGTTATGATAATAGTTTTATATCCGTAGTATATTTTTAGTCGTGTGGTTTATCATCTGCTAGTGTAGTTGTGGGATTAACTATGATATTACAACTTCTAATTGTTGCAGTTTTAGTCCTTGTGGTCGTGTACCTGAGAGGTGTGAAAAATGAACAATACTGGAGAAAGCGAGGTGTCGTATTTCACCAAAGGAACAAGGTTGTGGGTATCGCCTGGGATTACATCACGCAAGATCGGGCGTTCTTCGAGCATTTCCATGACATATACGAGAAATACCCTAACGAACCAGCCGTCGGAATCGGCTCCGTCCTGAAGCCAGCAATACTGCTCAGAGACATCACCAACGTACAGCACATAACGTCCACAGAATTCAACGCTTTCAGCCACAAAGGATTCGAGATCATAGAAGAGGACACGCTAGCTAACAACTTATTTCTCATCAACGGTAGGAAATGGAAGCTACTGAGGCAAAGCATGTCCCCCCTGTTCACGTCGAGCAAACTCAAATTAATGTACCACACTATTGATAGAAGCGCTCGAGACATCGTCCCGTATATTAGAAGTAATCCGAAATTAATGAAAGGAAACGCATTTGAGACGATTTCGACGTTCTGCAGTGCTGCCATGACGGCAGCGGTGTTCGGAGTATCAGCAAACTCCATCTTCGAATCACCATTCCTAAAAATGGCGCAAAACGTAGTCAAGCCGAGTTTTTGGCTGGGATTGAAGTTCGTCTTGAGCATAAATGTGCCGATACTTGTGAGGGTCTTCAAAATAAAGTTTTTCAGTCAAGCCGAAAAATTCTTCGTTGGAGCCATCAAAAATCTGCTAAGGTCGAGAGAAAATGAGCCCATAAAAAGACACGACTTTGCTGATCTATGTGTGTCTATACAGGAGAAGGGGATGTTAAAAGATGAGGAGACGGGATTGGAAGTCGAACCTACCGATGAGTTGCTGGCCGCTCAAGCTTTCTTCTTTTTCACCGCTGGAGTGGAACCGACCGCCGCTGCAATTTACAACACTTTGGTTCTCTTAGGCCTACATCCGGAGGCACTCAAGCGTTTGCACGACGAAATTGACGAGGCCTTTGATAAAAATGAAGGCAACATGAGTTTCGATGTCGTTGCCCAATTGGAATATCTCGATATGGTGCTTAATGAGTCTATGAGGCTTTACCCACCCGCCGGCTTTATTTTACGAGAGTGCGTTAGTGACTCGGTGTTGCCCGTTGGGAATATAAAGATTGACAAAGGAACGACTTTATTTATACCGATATTTCCAGTACATCACGACGAAAAATACTACCCGGACCCCGAAGTTTTTGATCCGGAAAGATTTTCTCGGGTTAACAAAGCCAAACTAAATGAGAAGGCTTTCCTACCGTTTGGTAAAGGTAACAGAATATGTATAGGCGCTCGATACGCCACAGCGCAAGCTAAAGCTGGATTGATCCAACTATTGCGGAATTTTACTGTCAAGACCAAAGTCTTTGGAAATGAGATCAAATACAAGAAAGACCAAATTCAGGTTCGACTTACGAACGTTGATGTTGAGTTTATCGAACGAAAAGTAAAATGTTACTAAATTATACAAAGATTTCAAAACTCATAAACCTTGTTTATATATCCCATGTTGTTTTATATTTTAATAATCTATACTAATCTATACTAATATTATAAATGCGAAAGTGCCACCACATACTTGGGAGAGCCATGCTTCGGCACGATTGGGCCGGCTCGACCGGAGAAATACCACGTTTTCACAGAAAACCGACGTGAAACTGTGGCTGTGTTTCGCCGAGTGAGTGAGTTTACCGGAGGCCCAATCCCCTACCCTATTCCCTTCACTATCCTCCAATATTCCCTTCCCTTCCTTTCCCATCCCTACCCTCCCCTATTACCCTATTCCCTCTTAAAAGGTCGGCAACGCACCTGCAGCTCTTCTGATGCTGCGAGTGTCCATTTTCCATTTTTATGTGTGGTTCACCCTACCTATTTTAATCAATTTTTGAAGCTCATTTAGCCGGTTAAAACTGTTATAAAGGGGTGACACACGTACGAACTTAAAGTACGCGGGTTTAAAGTTCGCGAACTTACTCAATACTCGGCTCGCTTCGGTGACACACGATTCACGAGAATCGCTCACACACGCCGCGAGCCGCGAGCCTGGGGGCCCGGGCATGGTAGCCCCCAGGCTCGCGGCTCGCGGCGCGCAGCTCGCGGCGCGCGGCTCGCGGTGCGCAGCTCGCGGCGCGCGGCTCGCGGCGCGCAGCTCAAGGCTCGCGGCTCGCGGCTCGCGGCTCTTTACTGACACACAGGCGATTAAGATCGTCGAGCCATAAGTCCGCGTACTTACTCGCGTGTCTGTCACCCCCTTTAGAAAGCGAAGCAGGGATGGGTAAGCTACTGAGTATTTACTCAGACCAGAGTAAATACTCAGTAAAAATGAATTTAGACACTCAGTATTTACTTTTGACTGAGTATTTATGTTTTACTAACCACAATTGAATTATTTAAGGTTTTTATTTATATTTTATTATTTATTTGTATTATATTTTATGTATAAGCTATGTTCTTTTTAAGTATAACCAGTATAAATGAAAATAAATTATATATACTTAATAATATAATGAATTCAAAATTTTCTTGTAGCATTTTTTGGATTCAGTAACGAGAAATTAGGTACCTCAGCTATAGAATACCTAATTTTGATGATAGACTACCTAAGTTTGGTATTTAGGTAGACGATTTTTACAATGTCGGTGTTATAAAAAAATGTCATAGGTAGCTGTATACACTATTATACTTATCCTACTAATAATATTATAAAGGCGAAAGTTTGGATGTATGTATCTTTATTACTCTTTCACGCAAAAACTACTGAACGGATTTTAATGGAACTTTACATTAATATAGCTTATACATCAGAGTATCACATATTAGGCTACAATTTTAACCGACTTTCAAAATGGAGGAGGTTTTATGTTCGTTTTTAGGGTTCCGTAGCCAAATGGCAAAAAACGGAACCCTTATAGATTTGTCATGTCTTTCTGTCTGTCTGTCTGTCTGTCCATCCGTATGTCACAGCCTCTTTTCTCCGAAACCGTAAGAGCTACACTATTGAAACATGGTATGTAGATAAACAAAAAAAAATTTTTTCATCTAACCTATGCGTGTGGGGTATCTATAGATAGGTCTTAAAAATCATATTGAGGTTTCTAGTATTACTTTTTTAGTTTGCGAGAGAGACACTTCCAAAGTGGTAAAATGTGTGTCCCCCCCTCTAACTTCTAAAGTAGGGGCATGATAAATCTAAAAAAATATACGATGTTACATTACTATAAAAACTACCAACGAAAATTAGTTTAAACGAGATCTAGCAAGAAGTTTTTTTATACGTCATAAATGGTAAACCTTAATTTACCTTTCATTAAATCAACTGAAATATAAAAATAAATCAAAAACCTTTTAATTTCAAAAAGATAAACCTTATTGCTGCTGCGGAACCCTCCATGGGCGAGTTCAACTCGTACTTGGCCGGTTTTTTTATGTTCAACGATTACTCCGCCGTTTGTAAACCGATTTTCAAAATTTTTCTTTTGGTGTAAAGGTTATCATCCCAATTTGATAGCGTATTCATAAAAGTGGTGACCTGATGAAGGGATCCATAAGAAATCGAGGGAACTCTTCAAAATTTACTTACATGGAAACATGTGATGACTTCGGTTTTGTGAGCAGTATTCTAAGCATATGCTACCAACAAGTAAGATTTTGCACCGGGTATACTATGGTTTGGAAGGTGCTGAGAGAACTTCTGACCCTTTGTAGATACAAGTTTGGGAGTTTCGACGTTGTTTTAAGAACGGAAAGCATATGCTACTACGCAAATGTAATTTCCTCATCATCATCACCAATCACTACTATAAACCATTAAAAAACCATATAGAATCGTCCCGTTTTGACCCTATTATTGGTACTTTTGAAAGTTTTTGGTGCTATGAAAAAATTTAGAGAAGCGAAGGGTCGACATACAGGAAATAATGATCCTTGTTTAAAATGAAAATACATGTGTTTTTTTTTTATTATCACTCAGTACTAAAATGGTGAGAAAAAGCTTCCGAAAGTTATCCCCCCCCCCCCCCCCGCGTCAGCCCCTCTCATTCCCCGCGCCGCTAGTGACTGCAACGATTTTAAATGGGATAAAATGTTATGTAATAAAAGAAATACTTAGCACCCAAGTTTTGTTGCCTGATGCTTCAATGGACTCTCCTAATGATATCAAAGCCCTGGAAAATTTTTGTCAGGAAAGTTTAATTGCACTCTGTATTGAGAACCTTCAGCATAAAACTACATTAGACCAAGACAGATAATTTTAAAACAAAAAAAATATAGTAGGATGAAACCCATTGAAAAATAATTTACGGGCGATCTGAGGTCTAAAGGGGGAAAAACGGTTTATCTCGATTTCCGGCAAAACTAATATTACAATGAAATAAAGTCAAATGGCAAAGTTGTAGATCAGAAAAGAATCTAAAACTTTTGTAGTCACGCCTTTTTCGCATAACCTCAAAATTTATGTGAAAAATTAAAAATAACATGTTTTTGGTTGTTTATAAATATCTTATAAAAAAAATTCACGAAATTCGGTGAAAACTTACCTTTTTATGTACCAAATACGCTGTAATTTATTTGATAACAAATATTAATTTTTTCACCTTATTTCGAATTTATATCGAAAAAATACCCTAATTTTCAATCGAAAATTCACCCGTCAAAATATCAGCTTTTTAAAAAAATGGTATGCTTTCTATTCGTTGAAATCTCTACTTTCCAATGGTGAAAAAATATTTATATTATACTAAAGTAAATATTTTCAGAAAATACAAAAAATCGAAAAAAAACTCAAATTTGAAAATTCTTTATTAATTTTATTTAAAAATGTGATTGCTGCAATTTGTTGTAATAAAAAAGTTGATTTATTTATTTATAATTACATTTCTGTCATAAAAAATCTCATTATATTTATATAAATATGACTTTAATTGAAACTTTGAACCCCAATTTCACCCCCCTGGGTGTAGAATTTCCAAAAGCACTTAAATGCGTGTCCAATTATTTTTAATCAGCAGCCAAAAATAAACTTTAATGTTTCTAACTTAAGAAACAGACTTTCATTTAAACTATCAACCCCTAGTTCACCCCCTTGGGGGTAGAATTTCCAGAAACGCTTAAATACGTATCCATTCATTTTCAATCAGTAGCCCAAAAATAAACTTTACTTGCTTCTAACTTAAGAAATGACTGTCTTTCATTCAAACTTTCAACCCCTATTTCACCCCCTTCCCTTCGGGGTAAAATTTACGAAATTTCCTTCTTTGGCCCACCACTACCACCACCACCACCATCACCACCACCATGTCTACTTAATAAAACAGCCCTACTCAACATATTGGCTGTAACTTTAACCGTTTTTGCTCAGCGATGATGAATCAGCCAGTCAGTCAATAAATATTATTTATAAGTATAGATTTTCATATGACAGAAATGTAATTATAATTAAATAATAAATGAAATGAAATTAATAAAGAATTTTCAAATTTGTGTTTTTTTTTCGATTTTTTGCATTTTCTGAAAAGATTTACTGCAGTATAATATATATATATATATATATATATATCACCATTGGAAAGTAGAGATTTCAACGAATAGAAAGCATACCATTTTTTTTAAAACAGCTGATATTTTGATGGGTGAATTTCCGATTGAAAATTAGGGTATTTTTTCGATATAATTTCGAAATAAGGTAAAAAAATTAAATTTATTTCTTGTCAAATAAATTACAGCGTATTTGGTACAAAAAAAGTAAGCTTTCACCGAAATTCGTGAAAAAAAAAAAAGGATTTTTTGAAAGATATTAATATTATTTTTTGAAAGACATTAATAAAAAACCAAAAACATGTTTTTTTTTATTTTTCACATAAATTTTAAGGTTATGTGGAAAAAGCGTTACTACAAAAGTTTTAGATCTTTCTATTACCTACAACTTTGGTATTTAACTTTTTTCCATAGGACTTTTAGTTTTTATCTGAAATCGAGATAAATCGTTTTTTACCCTTAAAACAACACCCCCACACCCTTCCCGAACTCAGATCGCCCGTAAATTATTTTTCCCTTAATTTTTATATTATTCTCCTCCTTTTCTAATGGGTTTCATCCTACTATTATTCTTTTTCACCTTTTTCACTTTTTATTATTTTTAAAGGTATCGGCACTGGTCTACATTGTCTTAATTTTACTTAAAATTATGAATCTGTTAAATTATAAGTATTCTTTATTATTCTGTAATGTTCTTGATTTGTTTAAGTGTCATTAGAACCTAAAATTATGAATAAAACGTTTTTACTGTGTCCAAGTAAATACCCATACAATAAAGTAAATACTCAGTATTTACTGAGTTCGAGTTTTTACTCTGACTCAGTTTTTACTACCTTACCCATTCCTAAAGCAAAGTAATGTACTAACGTCAGCTGACTTTGACATATTTGACTTTTTGATGTTGAAATTTTGACCAGCGTTGCCAGAATGTTACTTTTGTAACATTTTACGTTACTTTTGACCCTTGCATGCTACATTCATGTGACATGACTACAGATGTTACTTTTACGTTACTTTTGGTAATTGAAAAAAAATTATTATTATTATTATTAAGGCTTTAAATGAACATGGCGAAAAAAGGAACTAACGCTGGCATCATACAAAAATGCTATTTTTGACAGTTCTCCTTAATCAGCAGCGCCCCCGTCCACGTGTGTCGCACCTTTGGTTTAAAGTTTTATTTAATGACCGTCATGTTGGTAGAGTTGGAGCTAAACAAAATAAAATGCCTTCGTAAAAATAAAATATAATCGTAAATTGGCCAAGTGTGAGTCTGACTCGCTCATAAAGGGTTCCGTACCGTGATAGGTAGTGCAGAAATAGTCAAAAAATGGGGTTTTTTGTATAAGAGCCCGCCTTATTTTATTATTTCAAAATAAAATGCCTTCCTTAAAATAAAATATAATCGGCCAATTGTGAGTCTGACTCGCTCATAAAGGGTTCAGTACCGTGATACAGCAAAAATAGGCCAAAAATAGTGGTTTTTTTTTTGTAAAAGAGCCACCCTTATTTTATTATTTCATTTTAATATTTTATATTTATATGGAGTATAGATCTATAGAGGAGAACTATCTCTGTATGTAAAAAGTGTCCACTGAAATGCGTTAAATTAGGGTGGCGCTACAGTAGCAACAGGGTAATTTTTAAATCATTAAAGCAACTTTTATTTCAGCTATTTTAGGTTATATTTTACAAAATAGATTGGTTAGTACCTACGAATAATAAAAACTAAGGAAGAGTAACTCCGTCAAAAAACATGCTCCAAAATACTTGTCAAAAAAGTGTACCTTAGGTTCACTTTTCATACATTTGCAATATTTAGGTGACCGAGCGGTATAAAGGCTGACGTTACAATATGACAGTTCGAATGGAACCAAAACTGTATTAGTATGGGAGTTACGTTTCCTTAGGTTTTATTATTCGTAGGTTAGTACCCAGTAATTCTATTTACATTTGGTTCTATTCAATTTGTCCTATTCTATTCTATTCAATTTGTATTTTGTACATTCATTCCATACCCTTTGCTGCAGCTAGCGCCACTCTTGGAGGATTTTTCAACTGTCATTTACTGCGTACAGCTGGACACTTTTTAAATACCCCCATATAAGATAATTCTCCTCTATCTACACTCCGTAATATTTATTTATAAAATACACATTTAATAAAGGATTTTATGGAAATTCCAAGTACCTACCTGTTACCATTGTTGATATCCAGCAAAAATGCCAAAAAAAAACAAGTTTGTTGTATGGGAGCCCCGTTTTTTAAACTATTATTTATATTTTGTTTTTAATATTTGTTGTTATAGCGTAATTATATGATTAAAGTGTCTTAGATATATCAGTAGTATGTTTTCGTGCATTTTGGATCTACCCCCCAAATACCAAATGTTACTTTTCCCCTCAAAATGTTACTTTTCGCATGACAATATGTAACTTTTGAACATACAGCACTGGCAACACTGATTTTGACATAGGTAAATCAAATTCTATTTTTTCGTCACAAAAAAAAATTTGTTGTGAAACGCAGTGCTATAAAATATTTATTGTCCAATACGTTATTGTTTATAATAAAGAAACCGAACCAAAATGACTTCGATACCTTTGATGTATGCTCAAGAAGACTGTGAACTGGGAGGAAAAGATGATATCGAGGTAATGATTTGTTTTATTCATAAACTCGTCTATGGTAATGTTTGCCACCTGTAATGTCCTTGATATTTTACTATTTCTTATCACGAATCCTATCTTTTGATTCTTATTCTCCTTATTTGTCATCACGTCTCTTACTATATACCAATACCTAAAGAATCATCTTCACTGTTTACCTAAAGATAGATAAATCACATATTTGTCGTTACGTCGCTATTTCACAGAAAATTGATTATGATGTTATCTTATAGAGTATTGATATAAATTCATATATAAAAAAAACATCATTCTTATGTATAAACTACTAGAGCAGTGGTTCTTAAGTCTTAACATTTTAGGCATGAGTGGGTTGCCATCCGTCTGGAGTTCCCCAGATTTGTCCTAGTTTAAAGGGCGTCCGGGAAGTGTCCAGCAGGGTTTTTGAAAAGTGTCCGGGTAAAATCCGGACACTTTTTTTGAGAGAAATTAACTTTTTAGTCATGATAATGTGGCGGTACCCACAATTCGCCTAACATTCCTACATCGCGCTATCGAAGTTTTCTAAGCGCGTCGGTATATGTATATACGACAGCTGAAATGTATCACATAGGCTTCGGCCTGACCGAGCATAACACCTCGCTCGGTCGGAAGATCTTCCTTTGGCTTCCACGCATTTACCCCACATTGGTGACCCTCGACAGACCACGCCTCCTTCATCATCATCACTCCCCGCCCCTCCGCACCGCGCCAGCCAGCATCGCCTCATCAGATACATCGTCCACTAGCCGCAATGTACCGCGGCCTGGGCGGACTCCGCATCGGTATCATCGGGCTTTCTCACTCCACCGGACCGGTCAGCAAGCAGAGCACATCTCTCCTGGTCAGCATGTAGCATCGGCCCCGCACGGCAGCTTATCCGACACACTGGATCCCGTGCAGCTTACAGTTCCGACTCACTGGGACTCACTGCAACAGTTCCGACTCACTGGAACTCACTGGCACTGGCGACTCAAGCGACAAGACTTCAAGATTCGACCTCCGGTCTTCGGGGGGGGGAGTGATGTGGCGGTACCCACAATTCGCCTAACATTCCTACATCGCGCTATCGAAGTTTTCTAAGAGCGTCGGTATATGTATATACGACAGCTGAAATGTATCACATAGGCTTCGGCCTGACCGAGCATAACACCTCGCTCGGTCGGAAGATCTTCCTTTGGCCTCCACGCATTTACCCCACAATAAAAACATGTTAAACATACACACCGTTTCTTGCACCGAATTTGAGTTAATCAGACTTTTACAAATTCTTGTTGGAAATTAATGGTCTTACCACAAAAGATTAATATGGTCTTACCACAAAAGATTAAACATCTGTTGAACAGCTGTTTTGAGACCATTTTGTACTGAATTTTTCTCTAATCAACTGTTCAACGGGTGTTTAAATCTTTTGTAGTAAGAATGTAACAGTTTAAGGCTGATTTACATTGATACAGTAGCTGGTGCCAGCATCACTGGATTCCGTCACTGCACTGGCACTGGCACTTGATTGCATCGTTTACACGCGTCCAGTGGTCAATTCTACTTTTTTGTGGTGACTACACGTTTGCATTCTCAAAAAATGAGTGTTTCACAAAAATTAAAGAAATTGAAAATGTTGTCTTTCTTTGTGCGTGTATTGCTAGACGAGCTGACAAATATGATCAGAATAAGACCACTTTTTAGGTAACGTTTTTGATAAGTTGATCGTTGAATAAACAAAATGAGTGGTAACTGTATGATTAAGCCCCAGAGACTGGCATTCACTGGCACATAGTGTTTATACAGATCCTGTGCCACTGGCACGGGATGCGCGGCGTGCGGGGGGCATTCACTGGATCGAAAAATAGGCAGCCGGTCTATTTCGATCCAGTGCTGGATACTGGATGCTGGACTGGATTGAAACATGTTTACATTGATACAGTGCTGATCCAGCGACGGAATCCAGTGATGCTGGAGCCAGCTACTGTATCAATGTAAATCAGCCTTTAAGAGGACATGTCCAGGGAAATAACCACATTTCAGCCAAATGTCCGGGAATTTTGTTGTGCCTGACCGGCAATGGCAATTTAGGTGATGGCAACCCTAGGCACGAGGGACCATCTCACCAAATGTTTGTCATGCCAGGGACCACCCAGTTGGTTTACCTAAATTAAGGGTTGTTTGATAAAGACAATAAACACAACAACTTTATAATTAGTACTCATTTTTTCATTTGTCTAAAATCTAAAAATTACAGATTTTATTTTTTAATATAATGTGATTTTTGTGACTGCATTCTTTACAGACTTCTGACTTCTCACATATTATTAGGACGGCTTCACGGACCACTTGGAATGGCTTCAGGGACCACCAGTGGTCCGCGGACCACCGGTTAAGAACCACTGTACTAGAGAATGTTTCTTGTTTATACCGACTAGAAACAACAAACAACCATCACTAACAAAATAAATGCTTATAAAACTAGCAGCAGAGTAATTGAAGGACTAAATTTGCACTCGATAGTGCAAATTAGGCCTTCAATTTCCTCATATTTTTTAGAGACAAATTATAGCGCCTTACATGCCTTAAAAAATCCCAATTACCTTATGCTTACAATAAAAAATAAAAACAAAAAGAACTTACAATAGAAATCCACTATAATCATAATGGTAAATATATTTTTCAGGATGACTTTGCATACAGAAACAATGTGATGAATGCCGATAAGGAGATTCGGCTGGCGTTTGTACGCAAGGTGTACGGCCTCCTGAGCGTACAGTTGCTAGCCACATTCACTATAGCTGCTGTGTTTTTGTTGGTCCGACCTATTCAGGCATTCATCCATGAGAAGTAAGTTAATCTACAACCTGTATATAATAGAATGTAACCATTTCTACGGACTAAAAGGAAAAGAATGGAAAATTTTATTGATTACTAGCTGTCCCGGTGAACTTCGTGTCACTTTAAAACCTTCCCTGGACTTTTACGAACATTTTAAGACTAAAATCAGCCCAATCCGTTCAGCCGTTTTCGAGTTTTAGCGCGACTAACACATTTGAAAATCCATTTTTATATATAAGAAAGATGGAACAGAGCTGTTGCAGAGTATGTCTGTGTAGATAAAACATGTTCCTATGATTGTGACACTTATTGGAGATTTTCATATTACTTCTAATGGATTTACAATAACAACTATGTGAGAGGTAAATGACTCACCTATTATGCATAATAATAATAAAATCTAACATTATTTAAGCTTAATGCAATAAAAGTACCTAATTACATATAAAACAATTGTAATAATATTCATTGTAATATAATTATTTACCTTGCATTTTTCCAGGGTAAAAAGTATCCTATGTCCTTTTCCAGGACTCAAAGATCATACTAAACAGCAAAATCGGTTCAGCGGCTTGGGTGTGAAGGGATAACAGACAGACAGATACACTTTCGCATTTATAATATTAACCCATTTAGACCCAAATGAAACTGAGCCGTGAAAAATATGAAATTTCTTTATCAATTTATAGAAACCATTAAAATTATTAAGAAAACACAAAAAAACTTAATTTTTGTATTAAAAAAATTGCCGTCCTCAAATGGGGCCAATGGGATCATACGGTGTGAAAATTTTTGATACATTCTTATGAATGTACCGTGTTTTTACACATTTCTGAAGTTGCCTTTTGACTTTTTTCATGACGTAATGCTAGCCCACCAGAACAACGCAATTGTTGGGATAGTTTTTCGGGAAAGTGACCCTACATGCTGCAGGTTTGGCAGGGTGCAGGATTCTACCGCTTATATGTCTCAAGTAATGACGACCAAATGCCGCTGAAATTGGAGCTGGTTTGATTCTTGTTTTTACTACTTTGATGATGCAGCCTCCTTGCGTTTGCCACAGCTACATCCAGCAAGTGCGTAAACAGTACCTACCAGCTACCACCAATTTTTGTTTCATATAACAGTGCGAGAAAATCCATTGACCAGTTGACTTGAACCTACGTATATTCTTGTTATAGCTTTGATAAAAATGTATAAAGCTTACTTCCACATTATTTCAACAGTAATATTATATCTGTTTACTTTTCCTAGAAGAAAAACGCTGTAATGGCTTGCCCCGATTGCATAGACATTGCAATCCAGACGGTGTAAAACAAAATCTGATTTAGTTGGTCGAAACGGTAGTCAGCTCGTTGTTTTCTTTTCTTTTTCATATCCTTGACGCATACGAGAGGACACTTCTCAGTACTGCCTTGGCCAACAATATCAGTTGCACAATAACCAGCTTCCCCTTGGAGTAATGAAAAACTGGTAAAGAGACCCATGGTTGCGAAGGAAATATATATTTCCACTGTCATCTTCAATCATGGCAACTTCCTGAAGTCCATAGTATTTATCAAAGCTATTGAATACCCTTCAGTTAATTGATTATACGAAATTGATCGGTGGACAAAAATGGAATTATTTACATCCAATGCGCCCATTGGCCATAAATAGGGACACCTGTATAAAACTACTCCTAATCTTATAAATACTAAAGCTTTTTACACTAATATGTATATTTTTTATAGGTTACAGTGTAATGAGCTTTTCCAAGTAAAAAAATACTAACTTGGCGTCATTTCGGAAGCTAGAAGCAGCTTCAGAAAAATCACTATAAAACACTGTAAACTATATTTATATTACTTGTACCTTCAAAGAATAAGAAAATACCCTTTTAGCAAATTGATATTTATAATAAAATTAAGTATAAACTTCAATGTCAAAAAATTGAAGTAATTTCTAAAGTGTCCTCGTTTGGGCACGGCGGGTCTATATGGTTTAACCCATCAAGCCCCATAAGATCACCGGTGATTGCGACAACAATAGAATAACAATAGATTTCCAAGAATCCGCGATCAAAGGATGGAAGTATGGATATGGATTTGTATTATGTATAACCATCCACTAATCCACCTAAAATACTCAAATAACCCATCAAGCACCAAGCGGCACCCGGCGGCCCCATAAATATTGAATATCTATTGTGTCCGTATTCCCACGATTGAAGCATTAACCTGGTACATAAAAAGGATGAATGCACTGAGGTAGTAAGTACTACGTACTAGAGCAGCTATTGCAAACAAAAAACATGTCGCACTTGAGAAATGCGCAGGGAGGGAGGCGGGGCGTTGATTGCTATAGATTAGTGCCGCAGAAGTGACACAGTTTTGTGCCTACACTCGAATGAATGCAGAATCTATTTGAGTAAGTGGATAAAATAAAAATAAAAATTCACTTTTTTATAAAATTTATAATTAAGTATGGATCCATAGTCCACTATAGCTAATTACCTTATTTAAATTACTTAAATATTTTCAAATAATAAAATTATTATAATGTACGCATGTGTAATGTACGTAATATTTTAAATATTATTACCAAAATACAAACTCGTCTACGTGAGTAAGTACTTCATTCATCGTCGTCTTATCCAGGTGGACGAAATTCCCGAACAAAAAAAAATTGGGTTCCAAATTTAAACGTAGCTACTAAACGAAACAGCTAATCTGTGCAAGGTCGACTGATTGGCTGATAGAGACCATAGAGAATATAAACTACATCAGAAAAAAGACGAAGAAGGAGTTTAAAATTCAAAGTTCGATTTTCATTTTGTGAAAATTATTTTGTAGCAACTCGTACAAAAATTGTAAATTGAGTGGATTAATTAATGAAAAACGAAAGGTAAGCCATTGTAAAATGTAAATGTAACCGTAAATTGATAAATTGAAGCAAAACATAACTATGTCATACCATGTTCTAATACAAAGTATGTCGTAGTGTTATTTGCATATTTGTACAATAATTTACAACTTAAACAGCTATAATAATATGAAAAAGATAGATTATTATTTCATAGAAAATATTATAATGTATATCAGTATGCAGTTAATTTGGAAAATGTTAAAATGTGTATATTGTTTTATTGTAATAATACAAGGTTGATAACCCCTCAACTGTCCATAAAAAAAAAACAATATGGCGGATCTGTCCACGTCAACGTGGGTGGTCGCCCGCGATGACGTCATCATGATGTTATGATTAAAATGACAATATATTTAAAATATGTATCAAAGACATTTGTTTTTATAAATCTGTAGCTTATTAGCTACCTAATGATTATAATTTATTGTACCTTTACCTACACATAAATTGCTAATTCTAAGTCCAAAGTGTAGGGGGAGAGCGCGCGATATGGCTGACGATATCTATAAACAGATTACTTAATTTCTACCCATAATCTTTGTCTGAAACACAAGTAATGAATAGAAAACTGTTTATTACTTATTCTTCTATGATGCAAACACAAGATATTATACAATAGCACTTAATACACACTTCAAAATAGTAACAATAACATACGGGTCGTCACCATAAGCACCACTTAAACACCACTTGTAAACAATGTCTCAGCTTACACCGAATCGTACTTATGTTCCGGCGGGAACATGTTGGACATGTGTTGGTATATTCTATCCTTGTCTTACTCTCCGTATGTTTTGCAAGTTTGAGCAGGATAGACACAGTTTTTAAAAGTAATTTCTGCAAATAAAATAAGGCGGCAAAAATCGGCCAGTAGCTGGCGTTGGACAGACGCGCACATCTAGTAAAAACGCCAGGAGATGGCGCGTGGACAGTCAAGAGGTTAAGTATACTTAATAATTTATGTAAACTGTATGGAAATGTAAATGAAAAATGTTTCATTAATTTCAGATTTTTAGGTCCCTATACTAGTTTGCAACATTTTAGTCTGCAAGCAATAGCTGTTATGGAGATTTTAGGAGGAGAAGGAAGGTATGGGATTATGAGTGGTACGGCCACCAAGGAAAAATCCTCTGATCAAGACGTGAGGTGGTATGCAGCTGGCCTGAGCCCACGCGATAGATTTCAGCTGTCGTATACAGGGTGTAACAAAACAAAGTAATGATACTTAAGTGTGTATGTATAAAGGTGCGCGTCCACTGGATCGGAATCGGAGCGTAGGTACGCAGCGGACGGATTTGTTGCTTTACTATTTATGGTATTGACTACTGTGAACTGCACTAGAAGTACTGGAACGTCATTCTGCGACTGACAAATATATGACTACACGACGCGCCGTCCGCACCGTACGTCCCGATTCCGACCTGGTGGACGCGCAGCTTTAATCCCCTCCCTATAATATAGAGTTTACTGTATAAGCCAATCAAGTAGTTAGTAGAGTAGCATAGACAGCTAATCTATTATATTTATAAATAAAATACATAAAACTGTACTGTAATATTATTAATAGAAATCAACAAAAGCTTGTGGATTAAATCTGTTTTATTGTTTAATTTACCTTATTAGCCTATTTATTTAGCCATGTACAATATTTTTATTGAAATAAAACATTTATTTGAGCTCATTTTTTTTTTTATTTTTTGGTATGTTTAGAGTGAAAGGTTTTGCACTTAAAAATTTCTAGTTTAGTTTCAAATTTAAAAAAATAACGGATGTTTATTTTTTTTCTTCTAAGTCCGACCTCTTGTTACGTAGTATACAGTTTACATCCTCTTTGGTCTTATCATAGATCTGTATTCTGCCTACATTACACTCTGAATCTACTACTCTATGACAATGTAAAATGGCGCGCGTCTTCGCCTAGTAATTGAATGTTCGTATTTTAATTGAAAATAATTAAATAAGAATGCTAATATCGATGAAATGTTATTCCGTTGCATTTGGAAGTGTTACTGGAATAATTTTTGCAGTATCTTAAGTGCACTGCTGCTATATAGATTACGTTGAATGTGACCAAGCATTGCGTTGCGTTGTCGAGTCTAGTACGTAGTACATACTATGTCAGTGGATGAATGTAACTAAGGTTAAAGTAATAATAAATAATTGTAGCAAATTACTAAAATAAGTTATACACTTTAAAACCAATATTTTTTGTTTTAAAAATACATAATATTTATTTTTTCAAAGAATATTACAATATAACATTGTTCACTTATAGAGAAACTTAAGGGTCCGTATACGAAATTTGCCGATTTCGCTGATTTAACAGACGTGATTTAACAGTTAAAATACAGTATTTCTATAAGTTTTAATGCACAACATGTAAGATCATTTCAAATATAATTTACTATCTAATATTGGAGCTAGATTTTTTTTAAAGTAAGTATTTTTAAATAATCCAACTCAAACCCGCGACAGTTTTGTGATTTTTGCTGTAAAAGGTTTAGAATATCACCTGTTTATGGATTGTATTGACGTCTTAACGGTATGAAAAAAATACAATGTACTTTTGAGAAAGTCGTCTATAAAATGTTGGAATTACTTTTTACTACTTTAATATGAAATAGTTGAGTAAAAAAATATGTAACTCAGCAAAATTTTAGAGAAAATGGGCAAAGAATTGCTGTTAATTTCGACAACTTGGAGCTGTAATTCATAAAAATAAAACGACAGAAATAATCTATACTTAGATAAAATTCTATCCAATTCGAGAAAAAAGAAAAAAAAATTGTGCCAAAAAACACGATTCAAAACAACCTAAATCTCTCATTATATTACTCGCCGCAAGGTTCGAGTCGGCTTTCCGCGCTTTTTAAATCTAATAATAAATATATTTTTTTTGAAGTCTAATAAGGGGAAAAAACCTAATAATATTTCTGTAGCTAACCTTTGCAATTTCGTATTCATCGGCAAAATTTCGTATACGGACTCTTAACAAATCTAGAGTTTAACATAATATTACGAGGCATCAAAGTTATAAGATGTCGAAATTACTTCTAATCTATACCTACTAATATTATAAAGAGGTAAACTTTGTTTGTTTGTTTAATTGTAATGAATAGGCTCAAAAACTACTGGATCGATTTAAAAAATTCTTTCCCCATTCGAAAGCTACATTATTTACGAGTAATATAGGCTACTTTTTATTTTGGAAAATATAGGGTTCCATAAGATATTTCAGTTTTTTGGAAACAACCAGAAAATGTATGTATTTTGCGTACGCTGCCTAAACTATAAAAGATAGAAACATACAATATTCTAAGTAAATGTAGATCTTTTAAATATCTACAAAAAAGTCCGCGACACACTATACCTATCTATGTCAAGTGAGGTACAACAACCATTTTTTATTTAAAAATCTTGATTTTTTTGGACTACATTTAAACGCGTTTATTTTACTCATGCTAATAATACTTATCAAAATAAATTATTTCATCACTAAGTACAGTTTATGTAGATAATATTTGGTCTTTGAATGATTTTTTTTTTAAAAACCCCGGATTCTAATGAAGCGTACACATGCAAGCGCGCGTTACTGGCCCAATGTGTACTGCTCTTACTAACATTTTGTAACATACTGACATTTACTCATTTTTTTTTCTATAATATTTGAACAAACCTTGTAACTTATATACTTTATCACCTGGCAAAATATCTGGATACATAAAAAAGCACAGTTTTTTTATTTGAAATCATTTTTCCGGCCCTAAATGGAGGCTTCATTTATGCAAAAAAACGGCATTTTTTTACTGTTAGCTAAATGTCTTCATTCACTCATATCTTCAATTTTGTTTAAAAATTTTCAGTGACTGGATGATGATGATCTCATTTATTCTGAGCATGGTGACGCTGTTTGCTCTTATTGCCAAGAGGAAAGATCATCCAGCAAACCTGTACCTGTTGGCCGCATTTGTACGTATTCATATTCTCATCACATCTTTGAGTTGTTCTCTGAGGAAAATTGGTTCATAATGGTTCTATTGTTAGTTCATCTGAGAACTTAGTTTCATAGTAGAAAAAATATACAGTAATTAGATGACGCCTAAACTCGTTTATCGCGCGGTAGTCTTACATTTTTCCGGGACAAAAAGTATCTCATGTTCTTTCCCTGGACTCAAAGTATCTTCGTGCCAAATTTTAGCAAAATCGGTTCAGCGGTTTGGATGTGAAGAAGTGCAAGGCTGCGTTTCCACTGAAGCGGAGCGAATGTATGAATTTTGTTTTGTTATTTGCCATACAAATAACAAAAAATTTTTCATACAGAAGTAAAAATAGTTGTCACCCACCCATACATACCCTAAACAGGGGTTCCCAATCTTTTTCAGCCTGCGGCGCACTTACAAGTCAACATTTTGTCACGGCGCCCTACTTTACCTAGGTATTACAAAAAGATACATAAATAAACACATTTAATGATTATAGGTAGGTTAAGTAAGTAAATAATAATAAACAAATATTATTCTTCTGCATGCTTTGTATAATTCATAATATTATAATATTATTTTATAATTGAGTTATGGATAGTGATGGAGGATCTACTCACGGCCCCTCTTGCCTTTACCCGGCGCACCAGAGCGCCGCGGCGCACAGTTTGGGAACCCCTGCCCTAAAGTATTATCACTTAGTTTTGTTACACCCTATATTTTTAAACTGAGTAACATTTGCCATGTTACTTCCAGACGGGAGTGCAAGCGTACACCATCGGTGTGGTGGTGTCCTACTTCGACACGGCGGTGGTGCTGCAGGCTCTGGGCATCACCTTCTTCGTGGTGCTCACTCTCACACTGTACACGCTCAACACCAAACGCGATTTCTCCTTCATCGGATATGGGTGAGTAAAAAAAAAAACGTGTGGCACTCGAGGACTGCCGCAGTAAAGCTATTGCAATAGCTAGTATGCGCGTAGATGTCTAGTCGCACGCACACAAACACCGTGCCGAAGTCTAGCGGACTGAAACGACGTTAGACGATGTGTTAGGTTTATTTTCGTTACGGAATTTCTTGATTCGGTCGCCGCGCTCAAACCTGCGATAAAAGCTATGCAATAGCTTAGTAATGCCGATATTAGGCTATGAATTATGAGAGGTGCTCAAAACTTTAAAGTAATTTTAAGTTAACGTCATTTGGTAATTGGTTGGATTAAATACGGTACAGTTATACACAAACACATTCCAGGTTGGTGGCTGGTCTCATGGTGCTCATCATTGGCGGTTTCGTCCAACTGTTCCTGCAGAGCTCCGCCTTCGAGATCGCCCTGTCCTTCACCGGCGCTATATTCTTCAGCCTCTTCCTGGTGTTCGACACGCAGCAGATGATGACAACACTCTCCCCCGAGGAGTACATCCTGGCCACGATCAACCTGTACATGGATATCCTCAATCTGTTCTTATACATCCTACGTATACTGAACGAGTTGAATCGTAATTAAGTATTCTTGAGTATAAAGTTGCGTTTCCACCAGAGATGTGTTTTTGAGAACCAATAGAATCGCTTCATTGACGTGAGCTTGATATCGCTCAGCGCAGCGATTCTATTAGATCTTAAGAACTCATTCCTCGCAATACATCTCCGGTGGAAACGCAGCCTTAAGTTTGCACACTGACGCTGAGAATCGCAAAGTTTGTCTCACACGATACAAAGAAAAATAGTTTTATCTCGCTCTTTCGCGACTCAATGCGTGTATGTGTAAACTGTAAAGGCATTCCATCAGAAGATTTCGCTTGTGAAGGTGCCGGTTGGCAACGGACGACATGAAGCAATCGCAGACGTGTCGTGACACTACTGGTTGTATTTCTATGAAATACCCTGCGCAGCTAGCGACACGAAGCTAGCGACAATTATTCATAGAAATACAATAGATTAAGACAGTAGTGTCGCGACGACACGTCGTCTGCTACAACTTCATGTAGCCGGCTTCCAATTTGTACCTTAACATTACAGATTCGTATTATACTTGCTACAGTCTTCAATATAGTTAGCAACTTACCACTAGTGACGTCAGGTATTTCAATCAAAGGTAACTTTTGTATCAATAAAGACATCTGACGTGCTCGATTCTTCTATCTGAATACTGTAATTTTCAATTGTAATATATTACTGGCGAACGCTTCTGAGTGAACGCCAGGAATTATTTCCATTTAGCATTTCTATAACTGTATTATTAAATTGTGATCCTCTGAATTGGACATACAAATTTCAATGTAGTATTCTTCTATGAATATCTTAATGTTTGCACCAACGCACAATAATAAGAAAATCATTCCATATTTTCTAGTTTGTCATCGAAACTGCGTGGTGTGTATAGCTGTATAAATAATTAAAAATATATTAATAAAAAACTCTTCTTACGATAGATATATTTTGTTCACGAATTTATTGATGTCTTAAAACTAACAATATCTGCTTTTGGATGGCTTTTTATTGTGTACGTTGGAAACAATTTTTTTCATTTCTGACTCCGAGCTGTGAAAATGGATTTATTTATATTGTTATTGAAGTATTACATTTTTAAAATATACAGGATGTAACAAAGTGAAATACTTTAGGATGTGTACATAATTGTATCCCTCATAGTATGAAAGTTACTCTTTTAGCGTTGCTACTTTTACAGTCAACTTTATACAGGTGACTCACACACGCGCTAAAGTAATATCACTTTATTCGCCTGTGTATTATATGACTCATAGAGTATTAAATGGTATAGTTATAATTACTGTAAGTAAATAGTAAATACACTATGTAAATTCCAATGTTTCATTCAAAATTAAATGTTTTGATCAATTTATCAGTTTTTAATTCATAAAAACTACCAGACACACAAGATTACTTTTGGCCGTTTATTATTTAAAAAAATAACCATTTATTTCTCAAGAATAGACAATTTTTATGTATTGAATAGTTTTTTTGTAATATTTTTTTAGTTTTTTATCTATTAGGAGTCACTTTAAAACCGGCCAAGTGCATGTCGAGCCACGCGCAATATTAGGGTTCCGTAGTACTTACCGCTAGTTTTTTAAAATTTGTGTATGGTCAATGAATGTACATTTATAGCGTGTTTTACACTACTAACAACATCGTCTCAGTTGCTTTCAAAGGAATTTGAGCGAAAAGTTCCTTTATACTTCGCCGAAAACATTTTTTTTAGTTGATCGACTACTCAATAACTTATGAAATCTTCTTAGCCGTGATAGTTTTCCTTTTAAAGTCACCATATTTCCTACTCCCGTGAATTTTTTCACATTTCCAGAAGATACCGTTTAGCTTGTAGAAGTGAGGAAACTGGATTCTAACGATTTTTTCCACTTTAAAACTTAATATTTCACAAACGGATCCCTAAATCGGAATATGATCTATGAATACTCATATTTAAAAACCTATCCAACGACACCCCACAGTCCACACGATGGGGTCCACCCCACGAATAAAAAAAATTCATCCTCACTTGATGTGTAGGGAAGGTACCATAAAAAAATTTTTTTTTTTAGATTTCATGTACCGTTTTGTCGGCATCATTAATATGTGCATTCATGCCAAATTACAGCTTTGTAAGTCCTATAGACTCTGAGAAAAACCGCGGACAGACAGACAGACAGACGGACAGGCAGACCGAAACTATAAGAGTTCCTTGTTGACTATGGAACCCTAAAAACGAGGAGGATAGATCCCCACGATTAAACTACCATGGTCTTAACCAGACCAGTAGCTTAGACCCTTTCGAAAAAAAAAAGAGGAGGATAGACAGTAAAACACATTAAAAAGCTAATAAACAGTATAATATGATAAAATGTTTAATTACAAAGACATGAATATTTTACAAATGGAATTATTATAATAACAAAGTTTTCGAAATTTATTCTGTTTAATCTGATTGGTATTGATTAATTACATAAATTATAATATTGTTAAAAATAGGAATATTATTATTAATTAGTTAGAGTTGTTCGATTTCTACGACGCACAGTGTACGGAGGAGACGAAAAATCGGAAATTTTCTATTTTCTTCAATTTTGAATAGGCATTAGTATAATGAATGCGAGAGTAGAACACCCGTGCATCAATTCGCAATAGTTTTGATGCTACGAGCTACCAAAATTTAGCGATTTGTTGCGGCCCGGAAGCGAAAAATCCATATTTCTGCAAAACTTTAACATAATAAATAAAATTTTGTATTCCACCTGAAAGCCTATTAAATAAGGTATAAGTTCAAGCTTTTCTCCTGATCGGCTGTATCGATATTTTACCTACAATAAAATAATTTTCATTTTTTGGTTTTTTTTTATTTTTATCCAAAACCAAACAAAATGCGCAATCGAAAATATCGACAAATTAAGGGTATACAAGCATTCTATACACACAAAAAAATCACCCGTGAGATGCGTTTACTAACAGTTCTAAATTATTCAATTTACAAACTTAATTGTCAACAGGGTTATCAAACGACGCAACACTGTATTATTTGTAGTTTTATTTTTATTTTTCGTTTTCGCGTGACCATCACTTACCTTGATTTTTTTTAAATAAATACTAGAGATAATATTAAATGTTTGAAGTATTACGAACTGTCATCCGATTTTTTTACCGACTTCTAAAAAAAGAGGAGGTTATATGTTTTTTCTAAGACTTTTTTATAATAATTTTAAATTACACTTATTAAAAGCGTATATAATTTTCATACTATAAATGTTAATGTATTATGTAACTATTTCTATTGCATTATAGACAGCCACCCATTCAAAGACCTATGGTGGCAGTCCTAGCGTAGGATTTCACGATCAAATATCTCCAATAGTAAACGGATCTGACTAGTAATTTTTTTTGTGCGTATAGAATGCTTGTATACCTTTAATTTGTCGATATTTTCGATTGCGCATTTTGTTTGGTTTTGGATAAAAAAAAATAAAAACCTAAAAATGTAAATTATTTTATTGTAGGTAAAATATCGACTCGCCAGATCAGGAAAAGAACTTGAAATATACCTTATTTAACAGGATTTCAGGTGGAATACAAAATTTTATTTATTACGTAAAAATTTTGGAGATATGCCTATTCAAAATTGAAGAAAATAGAAAATTTCCGATTTTTCGTCTCCTCCGTACACTGTGCGACGTAAAGAATAGTACATTACGCACCTAGGGCAGGTAAATAAGAAATGTCTCAGATCATAATTATGTAAAACATGTGATCTGAGGCTTTCTTATTTACTGCCCATGGTGCGTATACTATTTTTCTCATCGACGGAGGCGGAAAACGGCAACATCGGTAAGCGCAGCGGGAAGAAAGTTAACGCTTTCCGCCCGGAGGTGAGAAAAAGAATTATTCCTCGCAACTCTATCTGATATGAATTGCATCGAAATCGGTTTTATTCTTTTTCTTATTAAAATCAAACAAACATACAATCCATAAAACAGTCAATATCTTCACAACTATTAGAGAAATTGATTCACAGGCAGATGGCGGACTAAGGGCCAGGCCACAACACTGCGTTGCGGCGTCGCATCGTATAAATCATTGATTCCCAAAGTGGTCCAGGTGGACCCCCAGGGGTCCACGGGAGCCCGATAGGGGTCTACTCTTGCGTGGAAAAAAATGGGGGTCCACGAGTCGTTAACGGGGGTCTATAAAAATTAGGTGACCCGACTCGACTTCTGCTATGAATATAGGAAGACAATATTATAGGTATTAGCAGATTAAATATTACAGAGCGAGGAGATTTAGAAATAAGTAAATGTGTGAAAAGAAAAAAAAGTTTGGGAACCTCTGGTATAAACCTACGATACCGCAGAACGCACCATGGAAATTTCTGACGTAAAGACTAAAAAGTGCTGTGCTATATTCATATAGCAACGCAAATTACAATTTGCGCTTGTGACATCGCATCTCATTTGTGTGCGATGTTGTTTTTGCGTTACGACGCCGCAACGCAATGTTGTGGTCTGGCCCTTACGTCTTGTGGTTGAAATATTTCAAGCCCAGTCGACGGATCACGATAACATTGACTTCACATAACCCGACCAAATAACATAGGTCCGCCAACTACTTATGAACCAATTTAACTAAGGCGCCTGTCCGCACTGCAAATTTTCACCGCGCGATATATAGGGCCAGTTTAACCACTTCCTGATAAGTGCCGGATAGGCTTATCTTATCATAACTTATCTAACAAATACTACATACTCTATCTGTCAAATAAGTTGTAGATAGCTTATCTGGCACTTATCCGGAAGTGGTGAAACAGGCACTTATTTTCGCGATTTTTTTTCATCAGCGGTGCGGATAAAAGATTCAATTTGTTACAGAATTGCGAGAAAACATTCGCGCGTTTAAAATTCGCAGTACGGACAGGGCCTTAGAGAACAAAAAAACTAAATGCTACAATTAAGTAA
The DNA here is from genome assembly GCA_905333045.1 of Lysandra bellargus. Taxonomy (NCBI): domain Eukaryota; kingdom Metazoa; phylum Arthropoda; class Insecta; order Lepidoptera; family Lycaenidae; genus Lysandra; species Lysandra bellargus. The sequence goes on along the minus strand of HG995335.1, from coordinate 6,571,144 downwards.
TCAAAACTTAACATTAAGAACATATTATACACATACACATGGAATCACAGGATAAATCATTGGCACACATCCTGACTTATATTATGATATAATCAGATGTGCTACCAATAAAGTTAAAGCGTTTTCGGCATCTAGAACTGCCCCGGGGCAAAGCAGGCCGAATGGGTACATAAATAGCCGACGTTTAAATTTTATCAGCGACATAAAAACGCCGCAAACCGGTCATGTTGCGGTTCGTGGATCGCCGGTTTTGTTCCGCTATTTTCGTATCAATTCGGCCTGCCCTGCCCTGGGGCAGTTTTCGATGCAGAAAATGCTATTAGAGTTTAGGCTGCGTTTCCACCAGAGATGTGTTGTGAGAAATGTGTTTTTGAGAACCAATAGAATCGCTTTATTGACATGGCCTCGCTCAGCGCAGCGATTCTATTGGATCTTAAAAACACATTCCTCGCAACACATATCTGGTGGAAACGCAGCCTTAGACTTTTATTCAGGTCTTCTTCTATTGAACATCGAGTTTTATTATTAAAAGACCAATTTTTATTCATTCAATTAATCAATATCTAAAACATAATATTATTTTAGTCTAAAAAAAATTTTGCGCATGTAAAAAATCGTTTCTGTGCCTGGTGCCCTAGACAAGTGGCAAGCGATCATCGTTAACGCTAAAGCTAACGCTACAAAATGTATGGGATTTGACATTAGTATTCGCTAGCGAAGCGATGACTTATGTCAAATCGCATACATTTTGTAGCGTTAACGTTAACAATGATCGCTTGTCACTTGTCTAGGGGCGCTGATCTCTCGCCAGTCGTGTCGGTCATCCGTCGCACTGGGTTACTGAAGAAAATGAGAGTGGATCTTAACAGGGTGCATAGACAAAAATTTCCTTAGTCTATGCAGGGTGTTATAAAACTAAGGGCATCTTTTACCACTTCCTGATAAGTGCCGGATAGGCTATCCACCACTTAACTTGACAGAGGCGCTGTTTCACCACTTCCTGATAAGTGCCGGATAGGCTATTCACCACTTGACATGACAGAGTATGGAGAATCTGTCAAATGAGATGTGGATAACCTATCCGGCATTTTATCAGGAAGTCGTGAAACAGGCCCAGAGTATGGAGAATCTGTCAAATAAGTTGTAGATAGCCTATCCGGCACTTTATCAGGAAGTCGTGAAACAGGCCCAGAGTATGGAGAATCTGTCAAACAAGTTGTGGATAGCCTATCTGGGACTTTAACGGTGAAACAGGCCCTAAGTGATAATACTTGGTGCAATTAAACCTTCCTGCCAAATTTTGATATATTGATCCTTGTTAAAAATAAAAATACACGTATTTTTTCTTTTATAGTCACTCAGTACTAAAATGTTGCGAAATAGCTTCCGAAAGTTATCCTAAAAAATGCTACAATTAATGGACACGATGCGTCGGCCGCGCGTGACTTGCACCTCCCGCGCAACCCCTCTCATTCCCCCGCGCTGCGAGTGACCATTCTGCAACGATTTTAAGTGGGATAAAATATGTCATTGAAAAAAAAATAACACCCAATTTTTTTTGGTTAAATGGACTCTCCTAATGATAACTAAGCCCTGGAAAAAATTTTTCATGAAGGCTTAATTGCACCCTGTATTGTGTTCCTATTAATGTAACTTCACTGTGAGAGTGGCAGCACGGAAAGCGCATTTTTTTCGTAATTTGTATGGGCAAGCGCCCAAGCGTCAAAAAAGTTACTTCCACAGTGAACTTTACATCAAGGGACACATAGACACCCTAAAGTATTATTACTTTGTTTTGATGCAGCTGTATACAGAACTATTGAATAACTGTTATCTAATGACTTATTCTAATATTAATCTCAAGCGAGCGACGTTTCTTTGATTTCTTTTCTTCTTGTTTACTTGGAGTATCGCACTGTCTGAAAATAAAAAAAATTGGCTCTCAAAACTTTGTTTAGTTTTATTGCGGTATAGATTTTTAGTCCCATTTGTTATTAGCACTGGCATTAAATCCATCCATATTAATACTATACATGCGAAGGTGTGTCTGTCTGTCTGTCCTCTTCAATGCCAAACCACCGATTTTGCTGTTTGGTAGTGAGAAACTTTGAGTCCCGGGAAAAGAGGAAGGATACTTTTTTATCGAAATTTACGGTTCTCGATAAACGCATATTAGTCAGCACGGAACGCGCCGTACGCGTCGAACGTACTGCATCACAGAAATGAATCAAATTTTGATTCATTTCTGTGAATGAATCAAAATTTGATTCATGTCACTTCGCAATGTGCGAGGTTTCACATCATCATTTCATACAACGACATTTAAAATTGGGCGCGTTTGGCGCGTGCGTGCTGATAAATGTGCGATCACCGTAACAGTATACTGTCAAAAGCTCAACGTCACAAAATACTAAACGAAAAGCTAAAATAAAATATAAGAACGTTTTAAGACCTTACCTTACTTGTAATTCCGACTCCATGGTGTTGTTTGGTATTGTCAACTCTGTAGTATTTGGGGAAATAGGTGCTTCCTTATTACTTTTGCGATTTCGTGGGTATGTATCAAATTTTCTTGATTCTGATGTATCAGAATCGCTCGATTCCGAAGCATCTGTAGTGATTTTCGGCTTTGGTGAGTATTTTGTATATTTCTTCTGTTTTATTGTCTCTGTAGTAGTTGTTGATTTTGTTGCCTCTGTAATTCTTTGTTTCAACGCCTCTGCAGTTCTTGGTTTCAATGCCTTTGTAATTGGTTTCATTGTTATACTTGGTTTCGGTGCATCCTTACTACTTTCTGGATTTTTCAAGTATGTTTCTGGTGTTTTTGATTCACGACAGGTGAGCCTGTGCTGCGATAGATCGCGGAATGTGGGGAAACTTTTAAAGCACAGGTAACATTTACACTTGTCGTGGCAGGTCTCGTGAACCATCAGGTCTGTAGATGTAGCAAATGCTGAGAAAAAAAAATATACTATTTAATTATTCGATGGTGGATTCTTGGAAATCTATTGTTATTCTATTGTGTCTCGCTCACCAGTGAGCTTATGGGGCTTGATGGGTTAAGAAAATAAATATTTGTAGATTAGATGCCGGGTCATGGAACTCATGGATAATGAACTTTGTATCATTTCTCTCCTAATATACTTCCCTAAACTTCCATGAACATTTTTTTTACTGTTTTGCAGTTTGCCCATGCAAATCACAAATTGGGGATATACTTTTATATAATTGGGATATAATTGGGGATATTTAGTAAAGCAGTATTTCCCAAAGTGTGGGTCGCGACCCACTGGTGGGTGGTAGATTTTGGGTGGGCCCTGAAACTATAGGACGATTGTCGTACTTACGTACATTTCTTAATTAAAATGGATGTGGTGACGAGCTTTAGAAAAGGCCCAAGTCCAGCAGTGAACGTCAGTAGGCTGACGATGATGGTAATGATGGTGGTGAACTACGATAACAATTAACGGGTTAATGCTGCGGCAGCAACATACCGCTGTTTTTTTGTCTTCATGACACAAGGTGGGCCGCGAACTTTAAACTTTCTTGTAGATGGGTCGCGGTCCCGACAAGTTTGGGAAACACTGCCCTAAAGGCTTAAAACTTAGTTTTGTTACACCCTGTATAACTATAAAACTCACCTCGTTTACATATTTCGCAAACATATGTGTATTTAACTTTGTTTGGTGAGACGGTATTATGTGATTTTCTTTTTACACCCTTGTAGGAATGTTGTGTGATCACGTGGGCCTGAAAGAAAGTGAAACAAATTATTAAAATGTTATCTATAATAATTAAAAGAATAATTTAAAAACAAGGGGAACAAGGGACCACTTTAAAATATAAATTTCTCCTAATGGCAATCATATACATAAAGGGTTATACAATTTTTTGAGGGCTGACTGTAGATGGCTGTAGAAGTGTAGATGGATAGTTTTAGACCTATACAATGTTTTGTTCTTTTTTCTGTAACATATTATACTTTATAGACAATACTTTTCAACTAATAGACAGATTAAAAAATTATCATAGCCGTTTGGTTTTTTTTTTTTTTTACTAAGGCTTACATTTTAGACTATTATTATCAGCAATATAAATAGCCTCCGTAGGCTTAGAGCGTGGCTTCGAGATCGTGGATTCGATTCCCGCGTTGGAAACATGTTATTTCCAAGTTTGGTTAGGACAATGCAGGCTGATCACCTGATTGTCTGACAAGTAAGATAATCTATGCCGACCATGCGCCTGATCCCTCACCAGTCGTGTCGGTCTTCCGTCCCACTGGGTTATGAGAGTAAAGGAATAGAGAGTGCTTTTGTGTACTGCGCACACACTTGGGCACTATAAAATTACTCCTGCGTAACTGGCTCGGTTTCAATTAAACCCATCACCGAAACCGGTGTAGGAGTGATTATTATCAGCAAATATAAAATATAACTTACTTTTAATCCACTAACACTCTTGAATGTTTTTGTACACAGCATACAATCTAAAGATTCTATGGACTCCATTTCTTCATCGCTTTGTGGCTCTACCTTGATGGCAGTATTCTTGAAAACAAACATAAAGGTCTTATTAAACAAACGGTTTTAATAGAAGAAAAGGTAAGTACATACGTCTATCAGATGTTGCTTACTTAAAAATTCTTAAGTTGTTACAAAATAGGTAGTTTTTGATGACAATAAGCTACTTTCACTACTTACTTGATAAAAAATCTGCTGTTCCATAAAAAATACAAACACACCAATATTTTATAAAATATACATTTAATATTAAATTTAATAAAATATATCGACGGTGGAAAGGCAAAAGTTACCAAGCGCCATATTGCTAATTTTACACCAGAGCCGTATATAGCTTCATATTTTTCTCTAAAATGTTGTAGATAAAACCGACTTCCAAGGTAAAAACAATATTAATAGCATCCTTATAATATGAACTAAAAAGTATTAAGTAAATAATTTATCCTATCTAATATGTAGTGCCTTTTCCCGAATTCGGCTAAACCTCAACTATTTCTGTACTCAATCTTCATAATTTTGAAGTCGGTGCCAGTTCCAAAAGTTTCAAATTTTCTGTCAAAGAAATATAGATTCAGCTATATCTGGTACCGACTTCAAAATGATGAAGATTGAGTACAAAAATAGTTGAGGTTTAGCCGAATTCGGAAAAAGGCACTACATATTAGATAGGAAAAATTATTTAATACTTTTTAGTTCATATTATAAGGATGCTATTAATATTGTTTTTACCTTGGAAGTTGGTTTTAATTTTGTTAAAAATAATAATTTCACTCTTTTTAGTTACCTAGTAGGTAAACTGTTAGTGCCAATTCAAATTGTATAAAAAATAGTTTCATATTGTCTTCACTAGATGTCACTGAGGCGCTCTTGTGTCGCGCTATCGCTTGTACGTAGAAGTTTTATATAGGTAGTTGTAACTTGTAACAGATTTCTGTTGTGTTGTTGAAAGTTTGTAAGCAACTGACGTCTGACAACTCAACAGTGAGCTTGGTGTGAGCAGTGAGCATTGAATTGACAACATAAATCATAATATTGGGTGGTAATTGATCTCGTATAATAGGGATGATGACAAGGTGAAAAATTAGCGAATTTTGTAAATAAGATAAAGAAATCACGGTAAAAAATAAGTGTTCCCAAAATTTCAGTTCGATAGCATTTGTATTTTTTTTTTTGTTATGCGCCTTCAAAGTTGGATAATCAAGTCGAATTTTTTTCAATTAAATTTCTTAATATTTGTATACCATTCGATAACTTATGCAATTAAAAGCAACTTTTGTTTTGAAACCACTTTCATAAACGCAATATTTAATATACCTATCGAACAAAGTTCTCTCCCGATCCGTACAAACTACGAAAGAGTGACGTCAGTCTTTCGTAGCACTTTTGTATGGAACGTTTCGGGCAGTCTATTTTACGAGATGTTTGAATTGTCATATCTTGGTGAATGTTTAAGCTATCAGAGTCATTCTTTCAGCGATGTTTCTATTTTTTAAGGATCTTTCAATTACCAGTAAGAAAAAAAATTAGTCATCAAGCCTATTGTTATTAAGTTGACCTCCGTCATAGTCCGCGAATTTATAAGTGGTCGTCGGTGGTACTGCGAATATTCTACGTATCTTATAATTTGTTTAGACTGTTAAGAGTCATACGGCATACCCCAAGGCCCAAATATCAGGTAGATAGATAAATTTAAACAATACATTTTAAAAAATCTAAGTGAACACGTGCTGCAAAATGCTCGCAGCGCGGCATCACAATAGACATAACTACCAGTACTTCGACTGCTAAGAGACGGACGAGTATTAATATCTGTCGTTTCTTTCGGGTTTCGCCAGGATAAGTTAAAGGCTGGCGCGCTGGCTGGTATAATTTATTTTTAAAAATAAGATTTTGAAATTGAATTCTGACAGTTTTCTTTGCATGTGCCAATATAAACAACAACTAAATTTGTAGATTACCCTAGCGACGACTTTTGTCATAATACGTCAAACTTAAAAAAAATACATCAGTTCTAATTCGGCATACTCTATCATTCTGTTTACTCTGGCGGGCGGCATGCCGCATGCCCTGACATTCCGGTTATAACTTGAATACGATGTTTGCGCACGCGGCGACGCCGTTGCCTCTGCGGCGCCGACCGCCGTGTATATTAAACAGCCTATAATAATTGGTGTTGTTATGTACATAATTGTTATTATTGTATCCATACCTATGCCTTGTACTATTATCTATTTTGTGCCATGAGACATTGGTGACCTTAACACGACGTGGTAATGATGATGATGACGATGATGATGATGATGAATTTGAATTGCATGGTAGCATATGCTTTCTGTTCTTAAAACAACGCCGAAACTCCCAAACGTGTATCTATAAAGAGTCAGGAGTTCTCTCAGCATCTTCGAAACCATGGTATAGCTTGACCCAATATTTGACTTTTTGGTAGCATACTCTTAGTACACTTCACATAAAACCAAAATCACCATATGTTTCCATATAAATTTCGAGGAGTTCCCTCTATTACTCCTGGATCCCATCATCAGGTCACCACTTTTGTGAACATGGTACCAAATTAGAGTGAAACCTAATACAACAAAACAAAAATTTCGAAAATCGGTTCACAAACGGCGGAGTAATCGTTGAACATACAAAAAAAATCCACAGCGAACATATAACCTCCTCGTTTTTGGAAGTCGGTTAAAAATTGGCTATGGTTGGATTTTTTCAAAAAGAGATATTTGAAAAAATTTAACGGATTTTTAAAGAATTTTAATGCCTTTATAAATTAGAGTTATTTAAAAAAAAAAGTATTTCTGTATATTTTGTAAAAAAGTGGCGCTTGGTTACAATTATTTTTTTAATTGAACAAGCAAAGAAGTATATCTTTTATAATATTCCATTATTATAACAAGCAACGTTTACTATACAATAAATTAAATTGTTAGTGTAAGTAATTATTTACCTGTCACCAAATTAATTTGACCTAGAACTCGAAAGTTTTTAGATTCAGTGAGTAAATTTGTTTAGTTGCATGCTGGAATCGAAAATAACTGAAGTGAAACTGTTGAAGAAATACTTATCAAGTATACTAAACTGAAATAGGCCTTTAAAAATAAAAATACTGTTTATTATTTTTATAAATTCGTTTATTTTATAACCTTAACTTACGAAACGAACTACTTAAATATCAAACTAAGTACGGAATCAGTCAAATATTTGGTACATGAGTTTCACATAGTTTAATATCGTGATTAATAAAATAGAGAAGCTGGAAATTATTATAGTTTAGTTATTACTCATCTATGACAATGTTTAGTTACTACTTATTACCTTAGTAATAAGTAGTAACTAAACATGTTCATAGTCTGAATCAATATCATCAACATCGGATGCTGGCAAAACGATTTTTCTGTTTGTAGAGTGTGGAATATCGGTGAATTCATTATGGAATTGGGCGGGAATCACATTATCATTGCAAAGTTTTAGTAGGTCATTATATTTTTTCGTAGCAATTGGGATACGTGAACGGTAACAAGATATAACAGGCCCTTTAGTTTTAGATTGAACCTCAACGGTATGCGACTTGGCAGATTTATTCATGGAATATCTAATTTTCACAAAATTGCTTTTTTTTAATGTAGCTATTCTTATTTCACTTATTTTCTCCAATAGGTTCCCCTTAAAATACTCGTCGGCTACAGAATCCCATTTGTAAAAATCTTCATAGGTCAATCGTTCAACCTCATATGGGGAAGGATCATTTCGTGCTGTGCTAAAAACGGTATACCATTGTGAAGGGGCGTATATTATTGTCTTTTTCAAATAATTCTCAATTACGGCATGCACACTGTCAACGGGCATGTGAGTGTGTCCTGTAAGTAGGTAATTCACTTGTATGGTTTCCAAATTCTCACATTGTTGTAGAATTGAATGTAGCATAGCCAAGACCACCTTATTCCCGTTTTGACCTGGGCAGCGGTCGCAATAAAGGAGTAAGTTTTTGATATTTCCCCTTCTATCCACAGATTGTATGTATCTATGTAAAATGCTAGCGATTTCACTCGCACCTATATTTCCATTACTCTCGTCCCAGTAATAGCAAAATACTTTGCGGGTTCCATTTTCATAAAAGCATAAATTGTAAACTTCTAATTTTCTGGAGTAATATAAGAGCATCGATTCGCCATGAGGAGTATTTAAAACTTTTTCTAGGTCAAAACTTACACAAAGGGTGCTAGGGTCAGTTTTATGTATGTTTTTATGGGCCGCGAAACGATTATAGATCTCATATTTTTCTTCTTCGTGATCTTTTTTTTCTTTTGCTATGGCTACATCTGCTGCATCTGATCGTTCGAATTTTAAACATTTTAGACATTTGTCCTTTTTCGGTATATGGAAGCCAATGTTAAAATCATCTGAAAATATGTTTCTAAATACTTTTTCACTCAAAAACTTCACACCATTTTCTAGACATTGTTTTTGGTATACTTTGTAGATGGAAGCAACATTTTTATAATCCTGTGTCAAATAAACTTTTGTTGAATCGCGTCGGCGGTAACGGGACGGTACTGCTGGTAAGGATTTGATGAAATTTCTAACTGAATCTATTGTTGCTGACTGAGTTTTATTTGGAGGGACGTGTTTTCCGCGTAGATCTTCCTTAGCACAGCCCCAATTTTTTACTATTTTATAAATGGATTTGGAGGATACATTCAGTGTCGCAGCAATAAATTGTAAGCACACTGGCCTCTTTCCTTCTCCTTCGTTTATGTGATACTTAAAGCTTACCGAACGTATTTCTGTGTCCGATCTTTTACGTTTTACGTCTTCCTTTTGCGTCATACTTGCTAGCCACTCTCTTCGACGCTCTGCATTATTGTTCCAATAATGATTGAACACACTCATCCTCCTTTCTTCACTAATAGTTCCGCAATTATTGCCGCACTTTTTCCCAATGCATGGATTTGGTTGCACTGCTTTTGCTAGTATTATCTTACCATTTGTTCGTACATATTCTTGCCCAGTTCTTATCCTTAGAGACCTTTCCTTTTTTGTGTTCGTTCTCTTTTTTTTAAATCCTTCTCCTATAACTTCTGGAATATCGGTAAAATTTTCGTTCAGTCTTTTTCTAGCAACTTTATTTTTCTTCTTTTTGGAGGCTCTTTTATTCTTGTCAACGACTTCTTCATCTTCGGTATCGGTAAACGCCACAATTTCGTCTGAATCTGCTCCATCGCAGTCCATGAAAGTTGAAAAATCTGATAAGTAATCGATATACTTCTTATCAATATTACATTTTCGTTTACGACCTCTCTTGAAAGTTTGTGATCCAGTCGATTGAGCATATTCTGCATTGTTCGAATTTGTAGAGTCAGCGCTTGATTGAGCAGCAAGATTTGCAATACTATCAGGTGTAGTCAAATTGTCATTGGTGGTAGTGTCAGAATTAATATCCAAGTTTATTGCAGGCGATTTCGGAAGACGGAACTCACATGTGTTCGCGGTTAGGGTTATTGGTTCAATAAAATTTTCTTCAATATTTTTACCATAGCTGTTAATATTCGTATTTCTCGACAGTTGTTCATTGTGCGTCAGATCTTCATTATGATCACCAATTTCGGTCAGAATATTATCGTTTCCTGCAAGAGAGCGTTGATCTCCTCCCTGATTCTGTACGATATTACTAGATTTTACAAAAGTAGCGGATGGTCCGGCAACGACTTCAGGAGAAAACGATTCTTTTTCATTTAAAAATTGTTCAGTGACATAATTTGGATAGCATACTTCAGACTCATTAACAGATGCATATTGTTCCTCTGAAACAATATGCGTTTGCACTGTTGACATTTCTTCCAAAATCTTATCGCCCTGGAAATAATATATATTTTTTTTAATCCCATAACCTATCCTATTAATATCACGAGTGCATATAAACGCGAAAGTTTGTGAGGCTGTATGTTTGGATGTATGTATGTTTGTTGCTCTTTCAGGTAAAAACTACTGAATGGATATACACATACACATAGGCTATATGGTCGCTTTTGTGTACTAACCCACATTTTTTTTGTTACATTTTGAATGCAGTCCCGTTTTAAATCACCTAACATAGCTGCATTCATAACTCAATACGTGATTTTTTGTTCGTTAGTACAGGAATGCTTAACAGCGTCCATATATCATCACGCTACGGGTTACGGGAGCGGAGTAGTAAACGATAATATACAGGGTGCAATTAAACCTTCCTGACAATTTTTTTCCAGGGCTTAGGTATCATTACCAGAGTCCATTTAACCAAAAAAAATGGGTGTTATTTTTTTTTATTACATTTTTATCCCATTTAAAATCATTGCAGACCGGTCACTCGCGGCGCGGGGGAATGAGCGGGGGTGACGCGGGGGGAGGCGCGCGCGCGGGGGCAAATCACGCGCGGGCGACGCTTCGTGTCCATTAATTGTAGTGTTTTTAGGATAACTTTCGGAAGCTATTTCTCAACATTTTAGTACTGAGTGACTATAAAAGAAAAAATACGTGTATTTTTATTTTTAACAAGGATCAATATATCAAAATTTGGCAGGAAGGTTTAATTGCACCCTATATAATACTAAATGTTGCCCGTGACACCGTCCGCGTGGAATTCAGCTTATAGCGTAGTTCCCGTTTCCATCATAGGCTACATTGCTGCAAAATTTCCACGACAGAGTTGCTAACGCATACCTCAAACTTTAATGTTTACAGACAGACAGACGCGTAAAGCTTACAACACCCCTCTTTTTGCGTAGGGCGTAAAAACTGATGTCACATTTCAAACCTTAATAGAACTTCGTAATCTTCTCGAAAGTCAACTCACCACCTCTTATACAAACGAATTCGTACTACCGCTAGTGCGACCTAGGTGACATTCAGCACCATCTATTATAAATTATTGGAACTAACTTAATTTTATCAAAATTACGCATCACCCCCTTAGAAACCTATTTTCCAGTTAAAACGTAGCCTATGTCCTTTCTCAGGTTCTACACTTTCCGTGTACAAAATTTCATTACAATCGGTTCAGTAGTTTTGGCGTGAAAGCGAGACAGACAGATAAATAATCATAAGAACTATAACGGCAATTTTTAAATTTTACACCCATCCAGTGCACATTACATGTTTCGGCAATGAATCATGGCCAAATTTGTATAAGAGCTGGACTCGACTTTTATTTTTGATGTCCCAAAATAAACTATAGTTAGATTTGGTTGTTCTTATGCTCTAAACATAATTAATTCCGTTTGAGAATTATGTCTAAATAGCCACGGTTTTTTTACAATAATTAATAACGTTAGCAATTATTTTGAGGTTAGACTTAAGAACTACCTTTTTCCCGACTGCGGTTGTAGCCTACAAGTGTATATTCGGCGATCTCGTTCCTAATTATTTTAATTTTTCCTAGAGTATTACCCAAAAAATAGAACGAATGCGAAACGCCGGCTGTCAGAACATAAAGAAAGTAAAATATATTGATCTTTTTTTTGTGGCTATTTACAGACACATTTCTAATATTTTTCGATGCCTTAAAATATTAGATAATTTTTGCTACCAATGGCATATCGGGACGCCATTTATCATCTGGTACGATATGGCCAATGTTCTTTACAAACATGATATATGAGCGCTCAGTCTGTCAAATCGGTTGAGCCGTTTTGCATGAGTTCGCTCACAAACACTGTGACACGAGAATTTTATATATTGGATAGTTTATGGCAGTAATGATAATGATGAATGTAACTTTTGCTTTCCGTCCTTAAAATAACGCCGAATCTCCCAAACTTGTACCTATAAGGAGTCAGAAGTTCCTTCAGCACCTTCCGAACCCTTGTATACCTCAGTGCAAAATCTTACTTGTTGGTAGCATATGCTTAGAATACTTCTCACGAAACCGAAGTCACCACATGTTTACACTTTCCATATTATACGTTTGAGAAGTTCCCTCGATTACTGATGTCGAGTCATGGATCTCTTAATCAGGTCAACACTTTTGTGAACATGGTACCAAATTGGGATGATGCACCAAAAGAAAAATTTTGAAAATCGGTTTACAAACGGCGGATTAATCGTTGAACATAAAAAAATAAAAAGAACGACCGTAACACCTCCTCCATTTTGAAAGTCGGTTAAAATTGTAGCCTGTGTTATTCTGATGTATAAGCTATATTATTGTAAAGTTTCATTAAAATCTATCCAGTAGTTTTTGCGTGAAAGAGTAACAAACATCCATACATACAAACTTTCGCCTTTATAATATTAGTAGGAAGTTTCATCCAAATCCGTTTAGTAGTTTTCGTGTGAAAGAATAACAAACATCTACACATCCAATATGTACCAGGTACATATATACCTAGATCCATACAATAAAATATCCAAATAGGACTTTACCCGCTTTGGTTCAGAAAATGACAGTATCTTGTGGACTTTCTCCGATTGTTTTTTACACCGGCCCTTTGTTTCTGGGATTTTCTCGTGCTAGAATGTAAAACATAACATGTCACCAAGTACCTACTTATTTTGAAATATCCAAATAAGTAAATAAAATATAATACATATTAATATAAGTAAGTCTAGCTTACCGATGCCGAATCGTTACTTTCCACACCCGAAATTAATAAAGGTCCGCCAATTATGTCATTTAATCGCCGACTGCGATTCATGTTGAACTAAAAGATGTTTTTATGAAACTCAAAAAAATAAACAAAAGCAAATTAGCTTGAAAATAATAATTTCAATACATACCAAGTGTCGTATCACACAAAACAGTGCGCGAGGAATGCGCGAGAGCGCGCACGCTTGTTACCTTAGCGACAGTGGAACTACGACTGATCGATAAAACCGTTACGATCCACCATATTAGGTATAATTCACAGCGGGTACAAGCGACAACGCGTCAAGTGTTATTATTAAATAATTATTTCAGTAATAAGTATCCAAATAACACAATTTATACATAAAACGGCAGGTAAAAAGTTACCAAGCGCCACTTATTATCTTAGTTTCGGCGAGTAAAGGTTAATATATCGAAGTTTTGATATGATTACGGTTGTTTGTTAAAAAATGCTTATGACAGAAAAATTATCTTAAGGATTTGTAAAAGAGTCCGAAACAGTAAATACCATAAATAAATAAATGTATTTTAGGTTAAACATCCCAAGTACCTAATTGATAGAAACAGTAAAAAGGCAGCGTAGTATGAATTAAAATCGTGTGAAGGCTAAAATTACCAAGTGAAAAAAGAAATATGTAGAATGTACATATTACCAAATACCTACTTTAAGGTCTCAAAATGTTGTCGCATGGTCGCCGAAAACAAGTAAAATACCCGTTGCTACGGAGTTCCTAAGCGACATCAAAAGTGCTCGTAGAGACATGGGGCTTAGACTAATCGATAGAGAAAAATTCGCTCATTCCGAATATATAAAAAATCATTTTGACCTCTAGTGTCGCTTGGTAACTTTTGCCTTTCCACCATCGACATTAAAAAATGCAAAAGTGTGTCTGTCTGTCTGTTACGTCTTTACGCTTAAACCTGAACCGATTTTGAGAAAATTAGGTATGAAGATACTTTCGAGTCCCGGGAAAGCACATAGGATACTTTTCATGCCGAAAAAATATATGGTTACCTCTTTTGGCTCCACAATTCCATCCATTCCATCAATTTCAGATTCTAAGTATTCTATCTGAATATCGTTTAAGCTGCATACTTCTGCAAAACAAAACAATTAATAAAATGAAAGTTTTTTTTTCATTTCAATTCAAATAAGTTACATGTAAAAAATAATAATAATATTCACATCCGAATGTAAACCTCCTCCTTTTTGGAAGCCGGTTAAAAACAAACACTTGTTATGTTTGTTTCACTTTAGAAGTGTGCTCAATATTGTTCAGAGTACTTACAGGACAGTTGAGGTAAAACTTTTTAGCTCCATTTACTGTATGTAATTTTATTGAATACTTGAGAAGATCCCTGAGCGATCAGACACAAGTCACAAATTATTTTCTCATGGATGAAACCTTCGGTGCTCAGTAGTGTCTCATGTATGTACATATGTACTCAGAATAACTGTAAGTTTGTGAAGGTCTCCGTGTGGCACCTGGCCAGGCACCAGGTGAAAAAGGTAAAATAAGAGCTATAATATATAAATTAAATTCTCATGGCTGATATTTATACAGGCTGCAATTAAACCTACCGGCCAAATTTCGATAAATTGATAAGTACACGCATTTTTTCTTTTATAGCCACTTAGCACCAAAATGTTAAGAAATAGCTTTCGAAAGTCTTCCTAAAAAACATAGTGTGTATTTGGGGGCTACCACGTGTGAATTTGCCACTAGAGGCGCTAGTGTCGCGCGAGGTCCATAAAAGGATAAAAGGCTATTTTGTAATACATACCTAGTTTTAGCGGTCTAAGGTCTTCGTGACATAAATTAATAATTATTATTTATGCAATTTACCTGTTGAAAAGTGATCTCCTTCGTAAAATTATCTCAAAAACTATTATTTGGCGATTAATGTAAAAGCTTTAAAAGCGAAATTAAGAAAAGAAATAATCAAATAATAATCGTATTAAAGATATATTCGGTCATTAAAAAAATTAACAAAAGTAAGGAGATACTTATTATTTAATTTTAATTAAATGAATAAATGGAATTCTAGATTATTATAAAGTCAACTATCCTTGGGACCTTAGTCAACAGTTGCGCCATCTAGTGAGCAAAAAAACGGTAGTCCCCATTGCGACTATCGCTATTGTAATTTGTACACACTTCACAGTGACCATACTGCAAGGATTTTGAATGGGATAAAATATTGTTATTGTAAAAAAATTATACCCTATTTTTTTCAAAATAGGGAGTCTATTAGATACCTACGCCATAAAAAAATTGGTCGGTGGGTTTCATTGCACTAGTTCATAATCATATCCTATTATTTTTAACAAAAAATTAAAACCGACTTCCAATAATAACATCCTTATAATATGAACTAAAAAGTATTAAATAATTATTCCTATCTAATAGTGCCTTTTTACGAATTCGGCTAAAACTCAACTATTTCTGTACTCAATCTTCATCATTTTGAAGTCGGTACCAGATGAATCTTCTGTTCTCTGACAGAATATTTGAAACTTTTGGAACTGGCACCGACTTCAAAATTATGAAGATTGAGTACAGAAATAGTTGAGTTTTAGCCGAATTCGTAAAAAGGCGCTATTAGATAGGAATAATTATTTAATACTTTTTAGTTCATATTATAAGGATGTTATTATTGTTTTACCTTGGAAGTCGGTTTTAATTTTTTGTTAAAAATAATAATTTCACTCTTTTTAGTTACCTAGTAAGCAAACGCGTACTATACGTAGAATAATACACGTGTATATTATTCTACGTATCTTATTACAGTCACACTTACAAAATATTATAATATCAGCTGCAGCCTGCAGATAATTTTAAACAATCATTAAAAAAAAATCGAAGTGAACACGTGTGACGTGCTAAGTAGCCGGTCACCGGACTAGTTTCAATAGGCTGGCACTCGTTCGACATGTGCGACAAGCACACGCAGCGCACATAGTACCTACGTGAGTAATTTGTATTCTGTGCATAGTACCCGGCCCGCGCCCGCGCCGCCGCGCGCTTGCTTGACAGCCCTGGCAGATATGCGATGCGATGCGTTATTATACTATGAACGCTAAACGCAATGCAAAAGGTTGAAATTAGGTTGTTTTCCAGAATATCTCGGCGAAGTGGAACAGAATGTAACATTATCGAAGCAACTTTAACTTCTCAGGAGTAATGTCAAATGTGTGCCCTATGCTCTGGAGATAAGGTTGAATTTGGTGACATTGGTGACCCTGACGTGGTAATGATGATGATGATGATGAATGTAATTTGCATAGTAGCATATACTTTCAGTTCTTAAAACAGCGCCTAAACTCCCAAACTTGTATCTATAAGGAATCCGGAGTTCTCTTAGTAGCTTCGGAACCATAGTATACCTCGGTGCAAAATCTTGCGTTTTGGTAGCATATGCTTAGGATGCTTCTCATAAAACCAAAATCACCATATGTTTCCATATAAATTTCGAGGAGTTCCCTCGATTACTCATGGATCCCATCATCAGGTCACCACTCTTGTGAACATGGTACCAAATTGGAGTGAAACCTAATACAACACAACAAAAATTTCGAAAATCGGTTCACAAACGGCGGAGTAATCGTTGAACATACAAAAATAAAAATTAAAAATAAAAAAATAAAAATATCCACAGCCGAACATATAACCTCCTCGTTTTTTGGAAGTCGGTTAAAAATATATATATATATATATATACTTACAGCAGGGCCGGACCGTGAGCTTACAGGGCCCTGGGCTGAAACTACTTAGGGCTACAACATTTTAACTGTCAGTTCGTAGTACCAACGCCTAAATTTTATAATAAACCTTGATCGTAGGATTCTCAGGGATACCAACAAAAAATTAATGAAAGTATGAATTATTTCGCAATTTATCGTCTATTTTTGATTTGACTTAGCAGGGCAGCGGAGGCCCTTGAGACTTGAACTCATGGGGCCCTGGGCTTAAGCCCAAATAGCCATATGGTAGATCTGGCCCTGATATACAGATATTTGTAGGATATGATTATGAACTAGTATTATGAAGACACTTTTCATTGACTAAAACTTTTGTCAGACGCTTTAAAGCTCAACAAAAAATAAATGAACTTTAGTTATTTTTATGTCTGACTTTTACATATTAATGCTAAAAATATGTTTCATCAGTCAGATAAATTAGACTGACCAAACATTCCGTAAATACAACAATTTATTATTCTGGGAGTATTAGCGCAAAAGCGCTGTATGTACATTGTACACACGTGTCAGAGTAAAAAAAATGTATTAAAAATACTCATTACTTTCAATCCAAGATTTTTGCATCCTTATAATCAATAATATGTGTAAAAATGTGTGTATGTCTGTTACTTCTTCACGCCCAAACCGCACTGAACCGATTTTAATTATGCTAAAATTTGGTGCATGGATATACTTTGAGCACCGGGAAAGGACATAGGATACAATAATTTATCCCGGAAAAATGTACAGCTTCTTCGTGTTAAACAAAAATTAATGTCTATGCATTTCGGATAAAATTATAGTCTATTTGTACAATAAATAGACTTTAATCCGAAATGCATTTTGGATAATTAATATAGATTGGGAGCTATTTTGTTTTATAAGGCATTTTTTATTTTATTCTAAAAAAGATACCAGTTAGAGGAATATATTATACTATGATTAATTAACAGCAAATATTTGTTTATTTTTAATCATCGTTTAATTATCAACAAAATCATTAGAATTTTCATCACTCATCCAATCACAATACTGTCCGTTTGAGTCATCATCCCCGTCATCATTAGTTATGTTTACATCAAAAACAGATTGATGGTGTTAGTGAAGCTCATGCTAAGATGTTTTAACTGTATTCTTCTTCACCGATTCACCGATATTTTATAGGAATACTTTAATTGACAGATTCTGTGATAATATATTGTTGGATCCGTTACATCTTTCACTTTCTCAATTAATTCCCCCATTTTCTCTTCTTTGTTTAATTTCGTTAAGAATAGGCTTTTATCGCATGCATGCAATGGTAGTCGTTTTAGTTTATGCCTTTTTGACTTTTGGTCACAATATATACATGTCTGGGTTTTGGCAGTTGTCATATAACATTCAAATGAATTGCTATGAGTAAAGGAATTACTATCATATTCAAAAGTTGCACTAGGTTCCTCAGTAATATATGACACTGGCTCAACTGATTCTAATTCATCAATAGATTCTATACTTGGATATGCTTCAGATATTACAATAGCTTCAGGCCTAGTACTAGCTAGACTTGAGTTTGAGACTATATCTGACTCTAGAGCTGTAAAATTATTTTGTTGACTTGAGGTAGATTGTGCACTTGGATCATCATTAATACTAAGGTAACTTGGTTGCCGTGGTGTCAATGTTAATGATGTATTTTCAGAATCACTCAAAACATATATTTTTTTAGCACTTATTGAATATTCTGGAGTGGCAGATAAATATTTCTTTGGTAAAGCTGTAAAATTTTTATAGCACTCTCGGTGGTAACCATTGCCATACAAATCCTCCGGTAATTTTAAGTCTTTGTATTTTAGGTTATGGATTACTCGCTGCTTTAAAAATTGTTTACATTTTATTATTGTATTCTCAGTATATAATATTAATTTACCATGAGATTGTTTGCAAATTGTACACTTCAATTTTTCTTCTTCCATGGTTTTCACTATCACAAACAACTTAGTATTAGTAACAAATTACAGGATATGAACAACAAAAACATTTGCAGACCCAAACTGTACTGTGTAAAAGAGTACGATTCCAGAGCGATCAGACGCAACTAATTTTCTCATGGTCTCAGTTGTTTAATACTTACAATACCTGTAAGTTTGTGAAACTCTCTGTGTGACACCTAGCCAGGTACCAGGTGAGAAAGGTTCATGAAAAGTGGCTGATACTTTATGATACTATTTCATAATCATGTCATACAAAATATAAATATGGCCATGAGAATTTAAGTTAAATAGCTCTCAATTTTAGTTACCTTTCTCACCAGGTACCTGGTCAGGCGGCACATGATGAGAGCTTAACAAAAACACAGGTATTCTAAGGACATGAGACACTACTGAGCACCTAAGGTTACATCCATGAGAAAATAAGTTGTGTCTGATCGCTATGCACTGGAATCTTAGACCAAAAGTGCAGACATTTTATTGCTTCAACTTCCAAGCAGTTGAAATTGACCGCGATAACAATAGATTTCCAAGAATCCACACTTGAGGGATTAACAGGTTTGACGTCTGTCAGTTATCACCATAGTGAATATTTTTTAAACATTTGAATTGTGTACTGACACGCATGCACATATATTGTGCTATCATGCTCCCGGTTGAATAATTGTTGTGTTTACGGGATGTTTGGTCAGTGTAATTTATCTGACTGATGAAACATAACTTTTTAGTAGTGTACCTTATATAACATAGTATGTAAAAGTCAGACATGTAAAAATAAGTGAAGACACTACTGAGCACCTAAGGTTTCATCCATGAGAAAATAAGTTGTCTGATCGCTCTGCAATCTTAAACGATACAAACAACTACATATAAAAATTTAATTATAAAACTTACCATTAATTTTGGGTATATTTGGCTCACAGTCTTGTGAACTAGATTCAACTTTAATTTCCACTTTTGAAATATTATATTCATCAGAATCTTGTTTTGCAAAGCATTCGTCTTCAGATAGCACCTCTTCTTTTATTTCCGTATGTGGAATATAATGTGTATCTATGTTATTACTAATTTGAATTGGTTTTGGCCATACATTTTCAGACTCTTTTTGGACATTTGCAAATTTTTGCCGAAGCAATTCATCAGTTTTTCTAACAGTAACGGCAAAACTGTGGGCACTTTGTAATAATGTGCAGCACATGTCACATATCACCTTTGGAAGTTCATCAGCTTCTGATATCTATAAAAAAAGGATAAAGTTAGCGTGAATCAATATTGAAAAATCATTTCATGAGAACAGAAAAAACCATGTTTCTTGAAACTTACTTCAATATGAGCAATGTTGGACAATTTTTCCGCTATAGTAGATCTCATTTGCTCCTGCTGCCCCACACAATCAAACAAATTGTAATAAGTAGAATCTGAATTAATTTCTTGTAAGCAAGCGCGACATTCTACAATATTTTCTTCCTTTACCGGCTCCAAATTTGAATCAGTCATTTTCAGCTTTATTGATCTGGTGGATCTGACGATGTGAAAACTAATGTTTTATTCATTTATGTAGATAAAATACAATTTAAAAAACCAAAAATTACAAAATAAACAATAGTGCGATCTGCGATTCATGAAATGTTTGACAAGTAACAATTTTACAAGGTTATGAGAATAATGTATGAAAACCATTTAGCCATAGATAATGTCACACGAACACAAGAACAAGATTTACAAACAAACAGGGCAAACAAAATATTGCGATAGATTAAACAACTTATATTTTTTTGTATTATCACTAATTAATATTTATTACGCATTTATAATCGACGCCAATAAAATTAAAATACCTAATCATCAAATTATTACGCAGAAATTAATCAAAGAACTTTGTTGAGTTTGTAGTTTGTACACAAGGCTGTTTATGAACGTGGCGACAAAAGGAGCTACGCGAACGCTTCTACCCATATTGACATAATATTATTCATAATATTATGGAGTGTAGTGTATCTACACTCCATAATTCATAATTATAAAACTATGGAGTGTAGATGGAGGACTCCTCCTGCCGGGCTAGCATACGGACCAATAGAAATACGAAAGTATGGACAAACTGTGGAGATAAATTTAAATTTTAAGGTGCCGTTCCGATCTTTTTTCGTTCCGAAAAATTCAATTAAAATGCCACTTTATGACAGACTATAGTCCTAAAAATTAAAATAGTATCCTACATTATGACATAGACTATAGTCTGTCATAAAGTGGCATTTTAATTGAATTTTTGTCGGTCGCGATTAGCCGCGGTAAAGATCGGAACGGCACCCTAAGTTTACGTCCACGGTTTGTCCGTACTTTTGCATTTCTAGGGGTGGCCGTACTAGCCCGGCAGGAGGAGAACTATCTCTGTATGTAAAAAGTATCCGCTGAAATGCGTTAAATTATGGTTAAATTAGGGTGGCGCTACAGTAGCAAGTTGGGCGGTGCCCGGTGGGCCTTGGCCAAAGATCTCTAAAGTCTAAACTTGCCTTGGCAAAACATGGACATAGACAATGCGCAAGATCGTAGCGGAAGTCTGTAGAGGCTTAGAGTGTAGACATAAGAGTCCGTATACGAAATTTTGCCGATTTCGCTCATTTAACAGACGTGATTTAACAGTTAAAATACAGTATTTCTATAAGTTTTAATGCACAACATGTAAGATCATTTCAATTATATAATAGTGTTGGAGCTAGATTTTTTTAATTTTTTTTAAGTATCTTTAAATAATCCAACTCAAACCCGCGACAGTTTTGTGATTTTTGCTGTAAAAGGTTTAGAATATCACCTTTTTATGGATTGTATTGACGTCTTAACGGTATGAAAAAAATACAATGTACTGTTGAGGAAGTCGTCTATACAATGTTGAAATTACTTTTTACCACTTCAATATAAAAAACCCTTTAAAAGCAGAAAACCTCTGTCTGCCCGCTAACTTGGCGATCGTCCTTTTTCACCTGGCATATGAAAGACGGGCGTGAGTGTGAAGAGAGCAGTAGAAAAGAGAGGACGGGCTCATAAGCCTTGTTCGTTTCAGTTTTCAACTACGCATGCGCGGCTTTTTTGTTTGTCAGTGTGAATGTCTTTATGTATAGTGCGTTTCATCGAATAGTTCCTTTGCCGTCATGTTGGCAATTGGCATTCCTGTTTGGTCCAAGTCTGGTCAATAATGTAAACAAGGTTGGCATGCTCTGCGAGTTTTCATAATTTTACTGTGATTTCGTGAGAAAATCATGCCGAAAACATTAAAGAGTGGTGAAAGAATAATGGTGCTAAGAGTAAAAGAGTTCTGTGAACGTGAAAAACGTAACTAGGCCCCAATAATTCCATTAAACCCGGATTGCCGCCCTTACGGCTTAGCAAAATAGGGTTACCAGCGTCAGTTTAATCACCCTTAAACGCAGTAAAACTTATGAATACATACAGAGCGTGTCTATCGTGTTTACGTTATTAACAGAGAATGCCAACACGATGGCAAAGGAACTATTTGATGAAACGCACTTCTAGTAACGAAAACTACATACACGTGAACGAAGGCGCGGGTAAAAGCTAGTACAAATTACAATAATATTATCATAGTACTTCTCACAACATTTTGTGGTACACTTTACGGACAAACTATCACGCTTATTGATTTGTGCTTTAACACGGTATTTACATGTAAATGTGTTATCATCATTCAGTGAAGGTGTGATGACGCGAGCCCTCACAACTCGGCTTTTAGCTAGTAAATGCGAAAGTGACTTTGCTGGTTACGCCTTCACACATAAATTACTAATTACTAATCGGATCATCATAAAACTTTCATAGGTACACGTTGTCTGGAACTCTGGAGCATGGAGAAGAACATGGGGTACCTTTTATCCCGGGAAAAAGAACGGTCCCCGAGGGATAGACGTTAACGTAGGCAAAGCTGCGGGCGAAAGCTGTTAGAATTATGTACAATTTTCTTTAAGTGTATTTTGTGATAACATATTATCTCCCCTAATTTAAGGTAACACAGTAAGGATAATGTGGCGACATTCATTTGCATTAGTGCCAACATGACGGCAAAGGAACTATTTGATGAAACACACTATACCAATGATTAAAGAATTGTTTCTTTTGTCATTGTGAGTCGTGAGGTACATTATAGTTCATTATACATACTGTGGTCTGTGATCCAATCTGTGAGCTTCCAGGTAAATAAAAAAAATATGTCAGCTGTCAAAAGTTGTGCGCATTGTTTTTAAAAATATAACCTCAAAACCTGAATGGGACGAATCAAACCAAAAAAAAATAACCTCAAAATTTACAAGAAATAAGAAAATCCATGCAAGTATTATAAAGAAACAGCTCAATTTAACACTTTAAACATGGAAGAAAGTACTCCAACAGTTAGTTTGATATCATGTATGCATTTTGTCCGCCGTGGTGTGGCGAAGCCTGTTCCAGAAAAGGTGTTGATCTTTGAGTTTTTAATCATTGGTGTTGATATTATGTTTTTAACCTTTATTTAAAAGAATAAGAAACCGCTTTTTAAAAATAAAAATATAATATACATAATTAATTGTAATAATTTTAGATTGAGTTAACTGAAAAGGAACTGGAGAAGATCATCAAACAAACCGCGGACGACCTAAGGTAGGTATATAAAACATTTTCTACTGACTAAAAGATAAGAGAATATAATCATTACGTTTTATCTACTGATTTCATTACTTTCAGAATTGCCATTTTAATTTTTATTCTTATATACTTTTACTTGACTTTTACTGAGCAGAATGAAAATTACATCAATTCTCAATCAATTCACTTCTACTCACATTAAAAAATCTTAAACATGATTCATATAAAATTGCATCCCACTATCCTACTATTTTTTTTTAACTAAAGGCAAAAGTTTGGATGCATTTGTATCTATTGATGTATGGATGTGTTACTCTTTCACGCAAAAACTACTGAACGAATTTTAATGAAACTACAAAAATATGACCTGATGTAGTAAACCATAAGTAGTCGAGGGAACTCCTCAAAATTTATATGGAAACATGTGGTGACTTTGGTTTCGTGAGCGGTATTCTAAGCATATGCTACTAACAAGTAAGGTTTTGCACCAAGGTATACCATGGTTTGAAAGGTGCTGAGAGAACTCCCGACTCTTTATAGATACAAGTTTGCGAGTTTCGACATTGTTTTAAGAACGGAAAGCATATTATGCTTTGCTACTATGCAAATTACATTCATCTTCATCTTCATCACTACCATAAACCATTATAGAACCATGTATCATACCGGGGCACAGCTAGTTCTCAATAAGTATCATATTTTAGACTTACAGAGCAAGGTGATGATGATAGTGATGAGGAAGAACAAAATGCTGCCCCGAGGGAGCCCCCCGCTGACCCTAATGATGAGTTTAACTTTGCTAACTACGATCAAGAAGATTCAAGTAAGTATCCATTTTTTTATTTGAATATATATAAGCCTACTAGCTGTTGCCCGCGACTTTGTCCGCGTGGTCTTCAGTTTATAGAGCGCGGTGTCAACAAAATTGGTGTTAAATTAAAACCCTGGTACCCCTTAAATCAAAATACCTACCCAAAAACAGCTGTGCAGTGTGCACATAATATTTCATTTTTGATTTAAACTTTATTTATACCAAATTTAAAGCTTATTTAGCCCCCCATTACACAACTTTATCTTTATCCATAAACTATTTATCATTGGTAGGTTTAAGGTTACCTCACTGCATAGATAAAGTACCGACTGAATAGTAAGTTATTTAATAACATGTATAGCAATCGAAAAAATCAGAACACCTGGTTCAACATGGTACCACCTCTAATAGAAAGACGTATGAGCAAGCGATAGCGCGATGTAGGAGACGCACGGCGCCATCTATTATGAATTTTTGGAACTAACTTAATTTGAACAAATTTACGCATTTTCACCCCCTTACAACCCCTTTTTCCAGTTAAAAAGTAGCCTATGTCCTTTCTCAGGCTTTAGACTAACTGTGTACAAAATTTCATTACAATCGGTTCAGTAGTTTTGGCGTGAAAGCGAGACAGACGGACAGAGATACTTTCGCATTTATAATATTAGTATAGATTTCAAAAATATAAATTGAAATAAAAGTAGTAAAAATAGGGTTGCAGCAACTTTATGTAAACTTTTATTGATAATAAAGTTAAATACAAAATCTTTAGTGTCATAAATAATTTACAATGTTTTTAATAAAAAGTGACAGTCCCCCAAACTAGGCACAGCTTGTGCTATGGGGGAATAAGTATATAAATTTGCTTAATTCCCTATAGCTTACAATATATATATATATATATATATATAGGAATAACTAGCTATTTGACTGAGCTTTGCTCGGTATTTGATAAAACACTAATAAAATGACATTTTCTAAAAATGATTACTTGCTATATCGATTTATGCCCCCGAAACCCCCTATATACTAAATTTAACGAAAATCGTTGGAGCCGATGCCGACATTCCAATTATATATATATATATACAAGAATTGCTTGTTTAAAGATATATGATAAAATAAATGTATATATACATTTCTACAAATACCTTGTGTTATACTTACAACAAATCAATACTTACTTCTATACTTTATGGTGTATGTATAATTTCAGCTAACCCAATTGGAATTGGCACAATAGCTACATTGCCTAATTTAGGGGACCTCGGTGATAATATACAAATCAGAGTAAGTTGCTTTTACTTGTCTCTTTTCCCACTCACCCATGGCTACTTGTCTCAATTAATCACATAAGAATATAAGAATAAAGTGCAATTGTATTTCCACATTTGCTTAAAGTTATGATAAGCAACTAGCAAGTATTTTTTTTTAAACTTGAGAGGTGTCAAAGGACACCCGGATGAAGCAAAGTAATTAAACCGTTATTAACATACTGTATAAACGTGTGGGGGGGAGGTCACAAAACGAATCTACTAACGCTTGAAAGGGCTCAGAGAGCGTTGCTTAAAGTAATGTACTGCCTTCCCTACAGACATGCTACTTTTAAACTTTACAGTGATTCAAAACTTCTCACCGTACGTCAATTATACTATCTACATATTTCACTGAAACAACGCTCCCTAATCGATCAAGAAGTAGTCACTCTTACCAACAGACGCATCCCCAAGCCTTTCGATGTTCCCAAATACAAAACAAAATTTTTAACTAGATTCCAACCTTTTGCTGGCCCCTTTTTGTATAACAGAATAAATAGAAAACTAAACATACTACATAAAAACAAACATCAATGTAAAACAACTATACACGATTGGTTATTATCCATGGACTACACTACAACAGAACATCTACTGACACTTGCCTGTTAATTTCACCAGCCACTCGAACAAAACCTTAAAATGTAAACTAACTACTATATATAAATACATAAACTATATAAACTAACCAACTACTATAAACTAACTACTAGTAATTAATACACACACAAGTCACGACCCATTACACAACACAACCACTAGTGGAGCTTCTTCGAGAGGAGAAGCTTCCATCCCAAGATATGAGATATCGTAGGGCTAGGGCCACACTAGGGCTACACACCCATACACATTAATTTCACACCCCCTAGCGGAACTGGATCCTATAGGAAGCAGTTACCATGCCAAGATTACTCGTAGGGCTAGGATCATATTTTCCATACACGACACAGAGACAGACAACACAATATTCGAGCGCTAACATGACTAAAGTACCTATAAGAACAGGCCAAGTGACCTAGTTTAGGTACTTAGTACCATAAAATTGTTTGTAAGTAATTTTAGATATTATTGTAACAATAATTACTGTCAACAATGTAAACAATGTACCTTTGCCTATATTGTTATCATCAATAAAGATTATTATTATTATTATTATTATTATTATTATTATTGTTTGTGTAAGGTATTCCTTGCTCACGGGCAATTAAATCCCGGACCTTTGGAAGGCATGCGTGGGGCCGAAGCCAACACGTAGAGGCCCGTTACACAGTTTTAATCTAAATGTTATGTGACACTAGCCGGCGACTCGCCCTGTCCGAACTATGGGAGTACGACCAAGGATAGCCAGCGGCCAGTGTAGGACTATTACAGGGAATGGATATTAGAAATGATACCGGGCTATGGGGGTGAGGTGCTAATGGACTGGGTAACTGGGACTATGGAAGGACTATGGCGTCTGCCGATACAACGTTGTAACATGTATCATAAAGTTGGCAGACGATGACTCGCCAACTCTTTGAATGGGCCCCTCAAAATGGTCGCACGCACGGTGCACCGAGGCGGCAACATTGACAGAGCGGCTTGAGGCAGGAGAGGTGTCGCTGGACTTTAAACGCCGATCATTTGCACCCTCAGAGGGTCCCATCACGTCGCCCACTCGCCACTTACGCTTCACATCCTCCCTCCGAGCCGAAGCTCTCGCGACTCCACTCTGACCGGCCGGTTAAGGCAAGGCAGAGGTAGGGCCTGATTCTCCGTCAGTGTTCACTCCGGCCGGCCGGTGAAGGCAAGCCGGAGATGGAGAACAGGGGCTTCCCTGGGAGCACTCGGGTTCGTGGGGTCGCTACTCCCCAACAGCTCGCCACAAGCTGCCCTGCGGGCTTATTATTATTATTATTATTGTTGTTATTATAAAGTTATTTCTTACGTACAAAAAAACTTGTATACACTCAAAAAAAAAAAAAAAAAAAAAAGAGAGAGAGAGAGACAGAGAGTGAGAAACACGCGCTATCGCACGGCTTACAACTATAGCTATATGTATAGTGTTGGTATGTCGGTATATTACAACTAGAGCATTTTTGCTCTAGTTGTAATATACCGACATACCAACACTTTTGTGTCGAGTCGTAACAACTTTTCCCGTCTAGCCCCCTTTCGCAATGCGCGATAAGGAACTTCGTTCCAAAAAAAAAAAAAAACAGTAGTTAGCCCTAGCATATCAAAAATGTTTAAATCATTAGATACAAACACTTTGTTCCTAAACACAATATTAATAATTATTATGTACTAAGATATCTCAATCCTAAAATCTATTATGTGTGTTAAAATTGTTTAATTTAATAAACTATAGACCGAGGGTCCTGACAGTGATGAAGAAGATGACATAATCAAGCCTGATGACAATTTACTATTAGTTGGCCATGTGGAAAGTGATGCCAGTGTTTTGGAAGTTTACAGTAAGTTTTTTTTTTCTTCTGAGTATTATCTGCAATCAATCCACGTACAGTAAGTATAAATAAAAATAAAATAAAAATAGCCTTTATTCTACCACCATACATTTAGAATATTGCTACATTAATAATTATTACAATTATATTAGAATTATGTTATATTAATTATTATATTGGAATCATATTAAAAAAAAATGTTATTTTAACTATTTCTGGTATCACAATAATTACTTTAAACATTTTACATTGTTAAATTTAAAAATCAGATTTTCAATTATAATTTTAATAAAAATAGTAAAAGCAATAATATATCATTAGTAATTTCCTTAAATGTAAGATGTGGAAGTCGCCTCTTTGGCGTAGGCCTCCCCCAGCCTTCTCCAGGTATCTCTGTCTCTCGCTTTCCTTCTCCAATCTAATCCACATTTTTCCTTGAATATATCCTCCCATCTTTTCCTAGGTCTTCCTCTTTTTCTCTGTCCTTCCCTCGGTTGCCATTCTGTTATTTTATTAGTCCATTTTCCATTGTCCATTCTGATTACATGTCCTGCCCAATTCCATTTAAGCATTCTAATTTTCTGTAAAACATCTGCGACCTTAGTCTTGCTCCTTATAGTTTCATTTCCGATTTTGTCTGTTATCCTTATGCCAAGCATGCTCCTTTCCATTACACATACAGTAACACAGTACAGTAAGTATATAAAGAAATAATATGCCAGTTTACCTTTTCAATAAAAAGAGAATCATAAAGCAGATCATTAATGTCTCTAGTCCACCGACGCTGCGAACTGGGAAATATCCGTGAAACAATAGCGATACAGCAATAGAGCGAGATACAATATAGGGCACTGTCGTGTGGCGGATGAGACAGTAAATCGGTTTGCCATTGTTTTGCAGTTCGCAGCGTCGGTGGACTAGAGGCGTAATGATCCATACATCATTGAGTAAAGATGGACAGTTCCAATGAAGTTGTTGGTATAACTTCATTGGAACTGTCCATCTTTTTGTTGTTGTAGGATAATCTAAATTAGGCATTTTTTGCCTTAGATAACATCAAATCTGTGTGATCCAAAGATTTTACATAAAGAGTTTCAAGTGTTACTTGACATATTATTATTAAGTTTAAATCACAATATTATGTATTTAGTTATTAGTACTAAGTTTGAAATTAGAATTTCTATATGGCTGCTGTTTAGCATTGGTGTTCCATTCCACATAAAATCGGTTTTTGAGTTAATAATGCAGTTTTATTCTTTAGAACATAAGGTTTACGGCAGTGAAATCCATTTTTTTGAAAACCCACTGTAGCATATTCTAGAGTACAAAAATGGTTAATGCTTATTCCTCTAAGTAAGGTTTTGTATATAGCATTTATGTACTATGTTTCTAAAATGATTTGCGCTTAAACCGCAGAACCGATTTTGATAAAAATTTGTATGCAGATACTTTAAATCAATTTAAACGACATTAGATACTTTTTGTTCCGTAAAATATGCGGTTCCCGCGCAGTCAACAATAATGAATTTGGCTTATGATATCGATATTGAGTAGGTAAATGTAGATTGTAGATATTACGTTAGGTTTTGGAGAACGACATAGGATTATTTTTATCATGGAAAATGTTCGGTTTTCACGCAATAAACTTTATTAATTTGCGTTTAAGCTGCTGAACCGATTTTGAATAAATTTAATTAGTGTATAAATAATTAGTTTATCACGTGCAAAGTTGGGCAAAAAGTAATTAGTAATTTTAATCAGATTGATGAAGTAATTGTGCATCTGAAACTACCCGTAAGTTGATTAAAAATAATATTATGTATATAATGCATTCTAATTTTAGTTTTCAATAATAAGATTAATAATTTAATTAGACTAACGAGTATTTCAATAATTATGTCCAACTAGATGATGCCCGCAACTCCGTTGCGCCAAAACTCTTTTATCGCGCTGGGACCGTACATTTTCCTGGCACAAAAAGTATCCTATGTCCTTTCCCGGGACTCAAAGTATCTCCATACCAAATTTCAGCAAAATCGGTTCAGCTGTTTGGGCGTGAAGAGGTAACAGACAGACAGACAGACGGACAGACAGACAGTTACACTTTCGCATTTATAATATTAGTATGGAAGTATGGATGTCCAATGCTGGTAATTATAATCAATAAAAAAACTCCCACATCGGTTTAGGTGGCGTTGGCCAGTTTCAATAAAACCAGGCCAGTTACGCAGGACTAATTTTATAGTGCCCAATAGTGCGCGCAATACACAAGAGCACTCTGGTTTTGAATGAAACCAGGCCAGTTAAGCAGGAGTATTTTTATAATGCCCAAGTGTGTGCGCAATACACAAGAGCACTCTGGGTTCAATGAAACTAGACCAGTTACGCAGGAGTAATTTAATAGTGCCCTAGTGTGTGCGCAATACATAAGAGCACTCTGGTTTCATTGAAACCAGCCCAGTTACGCAAGAGTAATTTTATAGTGCCCAAGTGTGTGCGCAATACACAAGAGCACTCTGGTTTCAATGAAAACAGGCCAGTTAAGTAGTAGTAATTTTATAGTGCCCAAATGTGTGCGCAATACATAAGAGCACTCTGAGGGAAGCGCGGGAAGGGAAGAAGAAGCGGGAACTCTCTGTCCTTTCCCGAGACATAACGTATCTGCATACCAAATATCATCAAAATCCATGTAGCGGTATAAGCAGAAATCATTTTATTTAACGCCTGAGAACCATTCATTTTTCCGGGATAAAAAGGATCCTATGGCCTTTTCCGGGACTCAAAGTATCTCCATACCAAGTTTCATCAAAATCTGTTCAGCGGTTTAGGCGCAAAATAGGAAATTTTATAACGCGGTAACCGTACATTTTTCAAGACAATAATAATCTTATGTCCTTTCACGAGAGTCACCAATTTTCATCAAAATCGGATCAGCGGTTTACGCGCAAATCATTTTTATTTATTACACTGGTACCGTACTTTTTTCCCCGGATGTAAAGTATCCTATGTCCTTTCCCGAGACATAACGTATCTGTATACCAAAAATCATCGAAATCCACGCAGCGGTATAAGCAGAAATCATTTTTATTTAATGCCTGGGAACCGTACACTTTTCGGAATAAAAAGGACCCTACGTCCTTTCCCAGGACTCTAAAGTATCTCTATACCAAATTTCAGAAGAATCGGTTCAGCGGTTTGGGCGTGACGAGGTAATTTTATAACAGTTTGTTAAAATAAGCACTTAAATTTGTATTGAAAGAACAAATCAGAATTTTGCATTAAATTTGCATTAAAAGGACATTAATGCTATGTAATAAGCCCTATAGGAATATTGCATTAACCATTTTTATATGCTTTCTCTTAAAACTGAATGTAAAATTAAAATGTTTTTTCATAATCATAATCTACGCATTTCAACAAAAAAATGATACCGCACATTAACATTTTTTTGCTTAAAATAAGCAGAAAATAAAAATAATCCAAAAAAACTTAAAACGCCGATTACTCAAAACTAGTTCTATGTGGAATGGTACACCAATGCTTAACAGCATCCATATATTATGTGTGTGTAAATGCAATAAAGAATATTCATTCATTCATTCTAAGTAGCCCAGCTATTTCAACTTTAACTTATTTTTCAATATAATAATCACTGTTTAATGATGGTATTAATATTTTTTTAGTTTTCAACAAGGACGAGGGGTCATTTTACGTGCACCACGACATTATTCTGCCGTGGTTCCCGCTGTGTATTGAGTGGTTGAGCCATGACCCATCTGATCCACAACCTGGTAAGTACACTTTATTATTCAGGATAGCAATTAGCTTTTAAATTACTTATAACTTTACTACATTATCCGGAAGTAAAAGACTGTCGTGGTGTGGAGCGCCCATATAATAATCCAAACCTTATTATTATTATTATTTTACATGATAAATTATTATATGCATGGTTGCATGAAGCCATCTCCCGCGCCTAGTTATTGCTCGGCAATCAGTATACTGTTAACTGAACATCTCCACTCTGATGCTGGCAACTCCTAAATGGGGAAGAATAAGCTATACATTATACCGTACCTCTGTCAACATACTTTTCCAACATATCAGACAAGGTATTAAAACATTATTGAGACAAGGACTAAACTATGTATAGCATCTCTATAGTGTTGTTACTTATTAACCTTATAGTTTCCTATAAAGTACCAATTTAGTGAAAATAAATCTTGATTAATAATTTACTTTCCATTTAAAGGCAACCTTTGTGCACTTGGCGGTATGGACCCTGTGATACAAGTGTGGGACTTGGACATTGAGAATTGCCTGGAACCAGCCTTCAAGTTGGGCAAGAAGCCAAGTAAGAAGAAGAAAATAAAACGACTGGGCCACAAGGACGCGGTACTGGACTTGTCTTGGAATAGGAATTTCACGTTAGTATTATTAAGAAATGTTGGCAACCATTTTGCGTGCAAGAAGGCTTCTTGTGCTCCTACATAAGGGACCGTACGTTTTCCAGCAGTATAAAGTAGTATTACATTATCATGGTCAGTGGACTATGATAATATTATAATATGTACTTACTATAATTTTAAAAAATATTTTATTTTCAGTCACATTCTCGCCAGTGGATCGGCCGACAACACAGTTTTATTGTGGGACCTGGATCAAGGCATGCCGCACACTAAGCTAGACTACTTCGAGGATAAAGTAAGTCGAAAGTTATTGAAGCACATAAATTTTTGGCATTGCACAATATGCATTTTAATAATTTGCTCTTATGTGGACTTCGGATCCAGTTTAACAACGTTGCATTTTGAAATACAACTTTTTTTTAAAATAACTTATACATAAGTTATCTTTCAAATTAATAGCAACTGTAATTTTGGACTCCAACTAGGACAAAAGCTAAGATGCTAAAATACTACATGCTTCACTTTTATGTGTTTTGCCTTTGATGTATTGTAAAATCGCTACTGCGATTTAGCTGTTAATAATAAGAATAAGAGTGGATTTATTTTTAACATCACACAATACATCATATACCTAAGTCAGTGTACACTTTTGACTTCCGACTTTAATATAAATACAATATAACTACTAACTACTTTTTTATCCTTTCTTGAACTGTCTTTACATTATCCTTTTCAGCTACATTGTAGTTCAATGAACTTTTGTACCCCTTCTCACCATTTGAACTTTTAATTGCAGGTGCAATCCGTATCCTTCCACCCGCTAGAAGCACAAACGCTGGGCGCCGGCGCGTGCGACGGTCGCGCGCGAGTCGCGGACTGCCGCAGTCCCGACGCGCACCGCGCTTGGGCCCTCGCACCAGAGATCGAGCGGTTCACGTGGGATGCACGAAATCCTTTCTGTTTTGCGGTACGTAGCTAAGTCTTATACTTGTATTTAATGAGGGTCAAAGAATCTATACATATTATGAAACAAAGTCGCTTTTTTACCCTCATGTCCCTTTTGTTCCCTTTAGTCTTTAAAACTACGCAACGGGTTTTGATGATTCTTTCAATGTTTTTATTTTATCACGCTAAGACTAATAGGAGAATGTGAAAAAAACGGGGAAAATTATTTGAAAGGGCTTATTTCGCGAACTACTGGAGCAATTTTTATGTTATTTGGCACATATAAAAAGTAGACCACGTAAAGGATCATAGGCTATTGATTTTAATCATTTTTTCAGTGGATATATATTTCATACCCGTGCGACGCCGGGACGGGTCGCTAGTAATAATAATATAATAATATTTATGAACGCACACCACATCAGCCTAGCTCCATGCTAAGTACCTGAAGGAAATATAATATGTATAGTTTGAAATTATTAAATATATTTCCGTGTCTGCGACCCCCGGCTTGAGCGCTGACAACACGCTCAACCTCTGAGTCACAGAGGTCATCAAAAGAATAACGTCAGTCGTCAAGAGACGAAGCGAAACCCGAATAGGGGTGGGTAAAGTGCTCATAGATGCCCAAAACGACTAGACTTTTAATCTACAGAGATGGAAATCGTCTTATATTCCTAGGTGTTTTCATTTATATGGTATGTAGGCTATGAATTATGATACAGCATAAAAGCGATATAAAATTGGAATGCTACGTTTTTTGAAAATTATTATTTGATTTTACCAAGCCGCGAGACTGTATTACTAAATTACATTTAATTATAATGTTTCAGATAAGCAACAACGTGGGTAAGGTAGCGTACGTAGACTGCAGGCAGGACGAACCGCTATGGACTATTGACGCGCACGACAACGAAGTCACAGGTACAGTATTAATACTAATTGGCAATAAACAATTACAAAAGGTCGTATGCTAACGCACCTAAATCTCTTTCGTAATAGTCTGATAGTCCAACATCCGACTTAAACCACCTAACTAATAAAATTGTTTACATCGCGATTCGTAAGTATACAAGGTCTAGTTGTCTTTGTTTAGTCAGTCAGACCATAACAAGTGTAGGCTGCAGCACATTTGAAAAGTCACCTTGAATACGCTGGGTTCTTTATTAGTAAGTTGTTTACCATATTTTGTCAATATTAACATTTTTAACTCATTATGTTTCCAGGTTTAATATTAAACGACAAAGTTCCTGGAATGATGGTGACGATAGGCGCTGACGAGAAAATCAAAACATGGGATATCACAAGGTAACAATTTTCTTTTCTTTATTCATTCGTTTATCATAATTATATTTATTTGACACCAGATGACGCTCGCAACTCGGTTGCGCCAAATTTCGTTTATCGCGCGGCAACCGGACCTTTTTTTGGGATAAAATGGATATTAGTCTTAGCGTGGTAAAATTATCTATCTTCATATACAGTATGGCGCATTTTCACTGGTCGATAGGGCCCGCATGCGGGGTGCGGGAGATTTCTGAAATGCATGCTACGACCAATCAAAATGCGGCATTAGTTGTCATAGACTCCCCGTATGCTGTATACCGCACGAGTTAGCGACTAATGAAAATGCGCCCGTAGTACGCAACGGTTTCGTAGTAGACCTACTACGAAACCGTTTTGAGAATCAAACAATCGGACGAGAATGCCGCGTCCTGCTCCAACAACGTTATTTCACGTTTGTTAGAGTAGGACGCAACATTCTCGTACGATTGTTTGAGTCTCAATACCGTTTCGTGGTACGGGCCCAGGTTATAGACCTAGGGCACTGATGTCACTGCGACGCAATTTATTGTGATTAAAGTCAACAACAAAAGACTGACATTAAAAATGTTTCAGGCCAACACCGCAGCAGGTAGGCGAGCGCTCGCTGCGTGTGGGTCGCGCGCTGTGCGGCGCGGCGTGCCCCGAGGCGCCGCAGTTCGTGGCGGTGGGCGGCGACAACAAGCAGCACTATATCGAGGTGGTCGACCTCTCCGCCAGCGACGAAGGTAATACTTTTTAACCGACTACGGCCAAAAAGGGGTTTATTTTGACAGTATTGTTTGTGCCCTAGTAGCTATACTGCTGGTCCTATCTTAAGAAATTTGATTTAATGCTGCGGGTGGTTACAAAAACTGTTGGTTTACTTTCATTTTGTATTTTTAAGTAAAAGGTTTTCTTATCAATCGTTTCACATTACTTCCCGCACAGGAAGCAGTTTTAGAAAAGTCGTTTTTTTTTCTAGCCTAATCTTGTAGTCTGATGACAAAAAAAATTGTTTTGCTGCATCTTGTTTACTGTTTTCCTAGTACGGAAAATCAGCAACACAATAAGCTTATAATTATTATTTTTAGTTTATATAAAAGACATAATATTTATCATTTAACTAAAAGAATGTTT
Source organism: Lysandra bellargus (assembly GCA_905333045.1). NCBI lineage: Eukaryota > Metazoa > Arthropoda > Insecta > Lepidoptera > Lycaenidae > Lysandra > Lysandra bellargus. The sequence continues at coordinate 6,535,272 of HG995335.1, read as the reverse complement.
AATTTTCAGTGAACAACCGCTTTGGATCGTATTTAACGACGAATGAACCAACAAATGAAGCTATGGAGACTTAAAAGTTTTACATTACTGAAATGTATGTATCGTAATATTATTATTATCTATACTTATTAAACTGTTGACTGAAAATATGGTTTTCAAGTAATTAAAAAATCCTTTTGAATAACATTATTGCAGTTACGGCAGAGAGCTTGAAAAGACGATAGGCTTTTGTAACATAAATAGCTTTCTTTATTCAATTTTAATAAGACGCCATAACTTTTGTCTATCACAAGTGTTATATGATTTAAAAGGTCTTCAACTCTTGTTTACAGTCTGGCACGCGGGTCACTGAAAACCAAGTTGTTTGGGTTAATACAAATATTTAGCTCGATTTAGCGATATTTGATGGATGAATCCCTCCACCAAATGACCATAACTGTAAATTTCAATTAATCCTTCGATCGCAGATTCTTGGAAATGTCGCGGTCACCGGTGTCCTTATGAGGCTTGATGGGTTAATTATTATTTTTTTAGCTTTATGATGTATCTAGTAAGTATAATAAAATTCTCGTGTCACAGTGTTTGTGCACGAACTCCTCCAAAACGGCTCAACCGATTTTAATGAAATTCTCTATATTCATTTGTTAGGCCTGAGAATAGATTCTTATCTCCTTTTTATATTGATGCTAGAAATATTTTTTATGGCCAGGCAACGTTGCCGGGTTAGCTAGTTTACAATGTAAATCTTATGTATGTCTTTCCTTTTCTTGTTTACGCTAAACCGATATAGCTGATGTTTGGTTTGTAGACAGTTGAAGTCCTGGAAAGGACATAAGATTTATTTGCGCTGGATAATATACGGCCCTCGTGTGATAAAATTAATAATAAATCATTGTGACGCAACTAAGTTGCTGACATCATATTATATAAGGATTTAGAGATCAACTACGATAACATGGCGCGCCCCTCCAAATTACTGTTTCAATGTGTGTAGTCACATCCTTATGAAAGAGTTTGTATGTAGTAAGTATTCAAACGAATCACAGTACACGTTATATTTCAGTTAATGTCACTTATTACCAAGATTTGTTGGTCAACTAATCATAACTAGCCGACGCACTTCAAACGTTTTGACAACACACTTCAAACGTTTTGAATTTTGGAGAGGCGCGATGTTATCGTAGTTGATCTCTAATTAAAAAATATTATTCTATACACGAAATTTATTTGCAACAATATTCAATATAATATTAAAAACATTCAAAATAAATACAAACTATAAAGGCAACATCTATAATTGCAATCCTAAGCTCTTAATACTGGTTTACAATTATGTAAAAGCCGTTCAAAATTTCATAAATCGATCACAAAATGTGAACACTCAGAAGGCAGTATTAGAATCTACAAAAATTGTTTCAAGGACCCTATACAATATACTTTATAATTTTATTTTACAAAATACATTTTATAATCTCTCTAGTAACAAGTCTATTGCTCGGTTTCTAAGGTTTCTTTACAGGAGTTTATTTATTCCTAAGTGCTTTTGATTGGCTGATGTCAAAACGTAAAACAATTAAAAACTCTGTTGAATACATAAGCTCCAGTCAATATCAGAAAACATGTTAGTCGCCGGTTACACGGTCAAATTTTCATCAATCTGATCCATCAATCCGGTACGGATTGACGAAAATTTGATCGTGTACGCCACAGATTGATGGATTGATCGTATTTTTAATATGAACTTTTTATAACCATCAATATTCCGTCAATCAGATTGATGGATCAGATTGATGAAAATTTGACCGTGTAACCGGTGACTTAAGAGTTACGTGATCTCAAGGAAAGTGTAGTAAGTCATGTTTTAGCGTGTTTAGCTGCCTCAGAGTAAATGCGTAGACAACCACAAAATGACAACATTGAATACACAAGAGTTAATTGCTTTGTCAATATAAAATTTTCCCTAAATACGGAAAATTATTTACATAGCTAACTAATTAGTAATTTGTAATATTTACCAAAACAAGAATAATTGGCTTTTTATATACTTACTCCTTTGCTAGTAAAAATATTTCCACAGTGTATAAATATTCAAGCTCTACCTGTCTTGCTCTAGCATATTGGAGAAGTCATATTATAAAAAAGACAGCGAACTTTTAATAGTTATTCATTGTATAGATATTTTTAATTAGTAAGGGGGTAAAAAAATCTAGTATAAAATACATCCGTATACTCTCTAAACAGCTATAGTAATATTGATATTAAAAAATATATGAGGTATTGCTATTTTATTGCAAATGGTGCTAATCTAACCGGTAGCGACTTTGTAATCTGAGTTTAGAGACTATTGGTCACAGAAAATTGGTGAAAATGTTACCACCGGTGAAATATATGCCACTATATGACTACATGAAACTTAGACAATAATAATCTCAACTATGTATTGTAATAAGACTATTCATAAAACAATAAACAACTATTGCAAACACTTTGCATTAATAAATAAAAATAATCGGCCAAGTGCGAGTCGGACTCGCGCACGAAGGGTTCCGTACTGTTATAGAGCATAAATAGGCCAAAAATTGTGCTTTTTGTATGGGAACCCCTTTAATTTTTTGTTATATTTAAATATTATTATTAATTTTTAAAGTACAATTATATTTAAGGCCTTCGTGAAAGTTTCAAGTGCCTTTCTCTTATCATTATTGATTACGAGCAAAAAGGCCAAAAAAAAAACACGTTTGTTGTATGGGAGCCCCCCTTAAATATTAATTTTATTTTTGTTTTAGTATTTGTTGTTATAGCGGCACCGGAAATACACAATCTGTGGAAATTTCAGAACTCTAGCTATATTGGTTCTTGAGATATAGCCTGGAGACAGACAGACAGACAGACATCGAAGTCTCATGAATAGGGTCCCGCTTTTACCCTATGGGTACGGAACCCTAAAAACAATTATATTCTTTATTCAAAACATTTTGTCTAAGTTTCATGTAGTCATTATAGCGCTCGTAAAGGCGAGTCCACACTAAGGGATACTATATGCTGCAACACGACGCGACACATTTCATAGAATAGGCTTGACGACTATTTTTTTTTATTGGTAATTGTAAGACCCTTAAACAATAGAAACATCGTTGAAAGAATGACTCTGATAGTTTAAAAATTCACCAAGATATGACAATCAAACATCTCATAAAATAGACCTGCCCGAAACGCTCCATTGTACGCATCGGGAGAGAACTTTGTTCGGTAGGTATATTAAATATTGTGTTTATCAAAGTGGTTTCATAACAAAAGTTGCTTTTGATTGCATAAGTTATCGAATGGTATAGAAATATTAAGAAACTTAATTGAAAAAAGGCGCATAACAAAAAAAAAAATACAAATGCTATAAAGCTAAATTTTGGGAACACTTTTTTACCGTGATTTCTTTATTTTTATTAACAAAATTCGCTTATCTTTGACCTTGTCATCATCCCTATTGACTCTTTTTTCTTGATTGGCTATAATGTATCTCATCGTAATGTAAATGCGGTCTCACCTTGAATGTAATCGTATGACGTAAGCCGCACTAAGCGGCAGCGACACTACGCGACACAAAACCTCGTTACTATTACTATGGAGCGTAGTGTCGTGTTGCTCCGCTGTAGCGTATAGGCACCGTTTCGATCTTTGCCGCGGCTACCCGCGACCGACACAAATTAAAATAAAATGTCACTTTATGATAGAGGCTTCTCTTTTTTCCAGGTTTTCTTTTCTAGGTTTCATTTTACTCTACGCTAGTGGCTTTTACGCTATAAGCGGCGGCAGCATGGGTCGCTACACTAATGTCAGTAGAAAATGATACCTATTGTTTATGTCATAAAGTGGCATTTAATTTTTGTCGGTAGCGGCTAGCCACGTCAATGATCGGATAGTCACTTATTGTCGCTTAGTGCGGTCTCACCTTAAGGATTATAATATCAGAGAAGTTGATTCCTAGACAGATGGCGGACCTAAGTAATTTGGTCGCGTTAAGACAGACCCGACCGATCACAGCTAACATTAAATTGACATAGGCCGACCACATGACGTAGGCCCGTCAATTGCCTAGGAATCAATTTCCTCGATGGTACCAGAGTAAACAGAACTAACGAGTAGGCTGACTCAGAAAAGATCTCGAAATTTATACGTTTGACATAGTATGTTATGTCAGCCAGCGCGCCGTACTAATGCGTTACTAAGCATTAATGTGAAACATGTTGAAAGTGACATAGGTACTCCTTAGTTCTGTCTACTCTGATGGTACAAGATATTTACTGGATCTTGGTGACGGCGTCGTGTATGGCCGCGGCGACGTATTTGACGTTGTCGCGATTCAGCCCGCAGATGTTGATGCGGCCGGACTTCAGGAGGTATATGTGGTAGTTGGACACCAGGTACTCGGACTGCTTCTGCGTCAGCCCCGTGTAGGAGAACAGACCGATCTGTTTGACGATGTGGTCCCAGTTGCCGGGGGTGCCCAGACTGAAAAAAAAATCGGTTGGCTGTAAAGTCGCGGTTTACGGCATAAAGTTAGCATAGGTACCTAGCGAAATAGAGAAACAAAGGCCTGAGCAAGCGAGATGTCACTATCAGTAATACTGCGTGGTGAAAAGAGACGTGTGTTACATGTCAATTTCGTTTGACAGCTCGAGATTGTTGCTCTATTCCGCTATAGTATTATATTATGTAGTCCGCGTATGTATGTTATGTAGTGTTATTCCGCTATAGTATTATATGTTGTAGTATTAACTTTATGATTTACTGCGAATGTTTACGGTCGCGCGAGCCGGTAATGCCTATCTATCGTTCGTGCCGCGCTCTCACTTGCGGAACGCGACAATGAGCGTAACAGGACAATGACGTCATCTTTTGTGCATGCAGCTCGTGGTATCGAGTTATTAGACGTTGTCGCGTCTAAAACGTTATGTATTATTGCTGTCTGCTTTGTATTGATTAGGTTTCGAAGTATGGGCGGGTCTGTTTCACAAAATATATAACATTAAGGTTCAGTAGCATTAGCCATAACTATTATTATAAGCTTCAAAGTTCAAATGATTTTAGGATATGATTTTCTGGAGTTCAGTTACACGCCATTTCGTCGCCTGAGTGCTAGATTGTTGCACCGACCATTTTGGCCAAAAATGAGTTATGAATGCAAGATGATTAACGGACAAAAATCGATTTTATTACACTAAAGATGGGGTTAAATTTGCCAAACAAAAGGGCTGTTTTTTAAGTTTAAAGTTTTTTGTTCACAGCGAAAAAATATTATTTCCCTGCTTAATAATCCCATCTCCACGATTTTGATTTTTGCGTGCTTGTTTGGTCCACCTCCAGCTATATAGCCAATCACAGCTCGCTATAGACGTGACGTAAGCGCCCGCCATTTTGTTTCGCGATTCAGTATGGCTCGGCGTCTTGAGAAGAACCCTTCGTGTAGTGCACAAAAAATCTCGTAAAAATATTGTTTTATAGTATTTTATTTACAAATAAGCATGTAATTATAATCTACTAATATGTCCCGAACATATGATAAAATAAATAGCACCCGAGAACTTGCCGAAATTGAACGGTAAGTACTTTTAAGCTATCTCTCATGTAGCTCGTGTTTCTTCTACAGGATGTTGAGATTACGTCATCTAAGTAATTGAGGACTTTTTGGCGGGAACTCGACGGGAGTGGTTCGGACCTGTTGATTGAATTTTAATTTCTGTGTCTAAGGTGTTTTGGTGGATAACGAAAATGTATTATGCAACAAAATATTTAAATAGTGTCCAGAATTTAAAAAAATCTAGTGATAGCGCGTATCCCTTCCGTTTGTGTTGTCCCAAGAAGTCACCGGCTGTTCTTCACTGGAGTTCTTCGTAAAGTAAACTATCTCTTTACGCATTAGTGAGAGGACAGTCGTGATTTCTTTTTGACCGACTTCCAAAAAGGGGGAGGTAATACGTTCGGCTGTATGTATTTTTTTATGTATGTTCAACAATTACTCAGCCGTTTGTGGTCCGATTTTCAAAATTATTTTTGTGTTGTATAGGGTTTGATTCGAATTTGGTACAATGTTCATAAAAGTGGTGATCTGATGATGGGATCCATGAGTAATCGAGGGGACTCCTTGAAATTTGTATGGATACATATAGTGATTTCGATTTTTTCTGAAGCATTCGAGGTAAACGCTACCAAAAAGTAAGACTTCGCACCAGGTTATACCCTGGATCCGAAAGTACCGAACAGAACTTTTGAATGCTTATAGGTACAGGTTCGGGGATTTCGGCGTTGTTTAAACAACTGAAAGCTTAAGCTAACACATCAATTTGATTGATCATCGTCATCACAACCATAATTATACCATGGGTCATCACACTATGACCCAATTATTGGTACTTTTCGCGATATTTTAAATCGAAGCAGTTGTTTTTGATGATGATTTCGCTATTTGTGGACCGATTTTCAAAATTCTCGTGTTGTTGTATATGATATAATCTTAATTTTGTATAACAATTACGAAAGTGGTGAACTGATGATGGGATCAATGAGCAAACGAGGGAAATCCTTGAAATTTATCAAAATACTCATAGTGGTTAAAATATTGTTTCTAGTAAGTTAAACATATGTTACGAATAAGGGAAATTTCATACGAAGATCCAAAGTCACTGAATAGAACTCCTGAACCTTTAAAGATAAAAGTTTGGAAATTGCAGCATCGCTTAGATAACTGCAAGCATTTACCACAATTTCGCTTACTGCATTGCACTTAGCACAAATAGCAAAATAATCGGTCAGTGCTTCTTTGTTCCAGCTACCACTTCGTGCTTTTTTCAAGGTACAGGATGTTTAAAAATAATTATGTCATTTCAAATTTTAAAAAATTATTAAAGTGTTCGTACATTCTTATCTTAGCCACAAAATGTGCATGAAATGCATGAAATGTGCAAGAAAGAGTGTTTTGAACGACTAAGTATTATATTATATGTCGCTTCCCGAATAGCTTTTAAGTTATGTAATATAATATTAAATTAAATTAAAAATAAAAATAAAATAAAAAATGTAAAGAGTAAACTCTATAAGTATTTCTTCTCGCCACGTTCATTTAAAGCCTTGTCGAGCTGTAAACACGGTAGACGAAGAAGATGTTCTAAGTCCACATTCGTAATTTTGTTGGTGGTATTTTGTACCACCTCCATTTTTAAACTTAAAAATAAACGAAATCTCATCATATTTTGATTTTGAAAAAATAGTTTTTGATTCCAGTTATCATTATTAACATAGTTATTTGAGTAATTGGTCGCCTTACGCACGCATTACAAAAGTAAACATAAAAAACTGTCTAGCGAAAAATTTGGTCAATGGTCTATAGGACAATCTAGCACTCAGGCGACGATTTGTCGCTTATGTGTAACACCTCACACGCTTTTATTATAGCTTGCCGCTGGAAACTAAAGCTGGAAAAAAAAGCTAAACAAAGCTTTAACCAATAAATCCCCAAGCGGCAGCCGCCGCATAACAATTGAAAATCTGTTGTGTCTGCGATATCCTCGATGGAGGTGTTAAGCAGATGTAGGTTTAAATTAATTAACTCACTTGATCAGCTCCTGTCTCAGCGCCTGTCTCATTTCGATGACTCTGGATGACATCATTTTGATGTGGTCTCTCCTGTAATATAAAAGTTATTTTAATGAATTATTGTATATTAAAAAATCTCAATAAATTATAAAATAAAACAAGGTAATAATGTATGCCTTCATAAAGTCAGACGGGTCCAGTGTATCACGTTTCAACATTATCATCGGGTGATATGAAAGATATATCACAAAACCGCTTCTGTCTTTGACCATAGCGTAGGAAAGAATATTTTAATAAACACAATTTGTCTATAAATACTTACAGATTGTGGCAACAAAATGATGAATTAACTGGGCTTCTTACTTCGCCATCGCTGATGCTGACTGTTCCTCAGAGGAGGCCATTTTTAAATAAGAACTAGGCTTTTGCTTTATTTAAGAAACAGGGGCCGTACCACGAAACCGTTTTGAGACACAAACAATCGAACGACAATGTCGTGTCCTACTAACGAACGTGAAATGACGTTGTTAGAGCAGGATGCGGCATTCTCGTTCGATTGTTTGAGTCTCAAAACGGTTTGGTAGTAGACCATCAGGTATACTAACCACTCATCAAACAGCTTGTCATCGCTCAGCACGGTGGCAACGACGCGCGCGCCGTGCGCCGGCGGGTTGGAGTACATCCCGCGGACTATCCACGTCAGCTGAGACTTGAGCGGCGCGACTCGAGCTGCGCTGTTAACCACGATGGATAAGTTGCCCACACGCTCGTCTGTGGAGATGATTAAAAGTTATGTTTGAGGCCTGGATAAATTTTATGCATGGCTGGTTTTAACACTACCAGCGCCCTGGGCGAGATTTCTTCGGCGCCCAGGGTGCTGGTAGTGGTAAAAAAAGGAGGCGCCCCTTTTTATCCGGCACCCTGGGCGCCACCCCCCATGAGATGTGATGCAGGCTGATCACCTGATTGTCTGACAAGATTAGATCCATGCGACAGATGCGCAATTAAAAAGTCGATCATGCGCCTGATCTCTCGCCATCCGTGTCGGTCTTCCGTACCACTGGGTTATGAGAGTAACACACTGACCTCCATTATACAAGAACGCTGGACTTATTATACCCACCTGTTTTTTGTGCCTATTTGAAGCGGAATCAGCGCCCCCAATGCGGTGGAAGAGAACTAAATCTGATGTAAACATGACGTTTGAAAGTCGCCATATTGGCGCTGATAGCAGTAGTGAGAGTACTTGGAACTAATACTAGTGATGACAACCAATAACGATTAAGCGGCCATTTGCAATTTACGTCAGATTTAGTTTTCTTCCACCGCATTAGGAGCGCTGATTCCGCTTCAAATAGGCACAAGAAACAGCTGTCATTTCAAACTTCAAAGGGTATCATAAGTCCAGCTTACTTGTATAATGGAGGTTGGTGGAGTAACAGGAATAGAGTGAGTGTATTGCGCACACACTTGGACACTATTAAATTACTCCCGCGTAACTGAAACCGGCCAGTCACCGAAACCGGTGTGGGAGTTATTATTATTATTAAATATTTATATGGGTAGGGAGGTAGTGTTGAGTACTAACTGTACAGTCCAAAGTTCTTGGCGTATGACTGTGCGCAGACGAGCTCGAATCCGCGCTGCACGAAGTAGCGCACCGCCCACGCGTCGTGGTCGAGGTCGCCCGACGCGAACCCCTGGTACGCGCTGTCGAAGAACGGGAACAGCTTGCGTTGCTGTTGACGTAACGCACAATGTTAGTACTGTCAGAGAAGTTGATTCATACGTGCATAACGCGACCAAACTACGTAGGTCCATCTGCCTGATGGACCTACGTAGTTTGGTCACGTTACGTCAAACCCAGCCGACAGATCACTATCAATATTGAATTGATATGAACTTGAAGCCAACCCATCATAAAGCAGAGTCATATCAACCACTTTGACATTGGCAACTCACTAAGGAGCCATTTTTAAAATAGAAGAAGAAGAATTGACATGATTCGACCAAATGACGTTGGTCTGTCAACTGCCTAGGAATCAATTTCCTCGATGGTACAATGTTTGAGAAATTGAGTGATATACAGATGGTGGACCTACGATTAAGCGATGCAACGCCGCTTCAAGGTGTTGTGGATTGACTTGAGTTATTGGAACGGAGTAACGCATTGTATGCCATACAGCCAGCCCTGGATTTATAAATAAGCCGTATAGGCCGCAACCGAGGGGCTTTTTAGGGGGGCGGAAGCATCCTAGGGGGGCAGTATATTTCGTACATTCTACATACTTGCCGCGTCGGCAGCGGCATGACGAGTGGCAGGGCGAGTGACTATTCAGTATTTACATTTTCGCGCTGCCACATCCCTGCCCACTTTTCTGCCCGATATGGCTGAAGCGGTCCTAAATTCTGCAGGCCTTTCCCACCCTCATACCATAAAATACACACATACCTCCATAACATCGGCGATATTCATCCACTGTTCCTTCGTCGGATCGATGCCAGTAGGATTATGCGCACAAGCATGTAAGAGGATCACGGCATTTTCAGGCGCGTTGCTCAGATCCTCAATCATGCCGTCGAAGTCTATAGCTCGCGTGTTGGGGTCCCAGTAACGGTAGACCTTGGGTGTCGTGAAGCCAGAGTTCATGAACACCAAATGGTGGTTCTCTGTAAACAAAATGGCGGATCGTTAATTGGTTTTTTAACCCATCAATCTTCAAGCGGCAAACGGCTGTCGCATAACAATTGAAAATCTATTGTGTCTGCGATTCCCAGGATCGAGGTATTAAGCTATTGCATAGCTTTTAACGCGGGCTTTGAGCGCGGCGTGTGGCGACCGAAATAATAAATTTCGTAACGACTAACACCTAACATTCGTCTAACGTCGTTTCAGTTCGGCAGACTTCGGCTCGGTGTGGCTCGGGGTTTGCCAGTCTGCGACGTTTCCACTTTGCAGACTTCAGCTGCTTCAGCACGGTGTTGTGTGCATGCAACTAGACGTATACGAATTATAATTGCATAAGTTGATAAAAATAGTATGCAATAGCTTTACCGCGGCAGACCCCGAGTATTTTTTTTTTTTTGAAGGCAAAACTTATTTTAGGTAATAAATATCTAATTATAGTTAGTCTGGTGACCGATTGTAGATCGGAAAACAAGGTAATTTTGTCAAATTGTCTAATGCAATATTTTATTAAATTAAACATAATTAGGTATTGACAAAATATGATTTTATTTGTACTTATATTAGAACATCTATGTCTGTGATTAGAACAGAATAAAGAGTGTAGGAAATATAAATATTATCATTTATCTCATAATTATTTAAAAAAAAAAAACAGTAATACAACAAGTTAATCATTCAGATAAGAATATCATGTCGGAAACTGGTTGGTGTGCAAAAAAATTACGTAGTCATTATATTATTTTGTTAACAAAGATAAGGTAAATGCATCTTTACGTGCAAATTTTCGAGGGAAATATTTGACACAATGCCAACAAACTTTTATACATTCTGTAATTTTCCTAGTTTATTTTTGAGATCCAAAATTTTGTTATCGTCTATATTAAATTTATATTAGTCAGGGAGCCCTAGAACAATTTTTTTATTATTAACAAGCTAATTTTTGGTGAGTAGCTTCATTTTGATAAGACAGACAACTTTTTTGTCTGCGAAAAATCTTGAAAGTGGTAGCTAACGGAGATAGAAAGGATTTCATACTTTGATTTGATGGTCCTAAAATATGGATTGTTCTATATGTAGAACAATGTTACTCTTAAATTATATAACTATTAACCTACCAATATACAAAAAATCAGCTGGTTAGGGTTTCGTTTTAGGGTACCGTAGTCAACCAAGTTTTGTTGATTACAGAACCCTAACATCCTTTCTATCTCTGTTAGCTACCACTTTCAAGATTTTTCGCAGATGAAAAAGTTGTTTTTCTTATCAAAATGAAGCTACTCACCAAAAATTAGCTTGTTAATAATTAAAAAAATTGTTCTAGGGCTCCCTGACTAATATAAATTTAATATAGACGATAGCAAAATTTTGGATCTCAAAAATAGACTAGGAATATTACAGAAAAAAAATGTTCTAGGGCTCGCGATTACGTATGTTTTGACGTCTACAAAATGATTACGACACGTAGTACGAAGTTTATCAATTTCCTTGAACTTGCTCTTCGCAACTAGATCTGTGTCTTCGCACGTTACTGATAATAATCATTATTGACGCTAGTGACTCCATAATAAAACAATATCTATCATGGAATATGATAAAAAAGTCAATTTATGGTCTTTAGAAAATTTATTTACTAAATACAGACGTCGTTAGATATAGTTATTATAAAATATTTTGTGCTCGACAAACATCGATCGACTTTTTAACATATCACTTATCAGACAGTTAAGTAAACAAGTTTATTGGTAAAGTAATAATAGTACCAGTGGCGTAACTATAACATCCGGGGTCCGTGGCAAATTGATGGTGCCCTATCAGTAAAAATCGTCACATTAATAATTAAATAATATATAAAAATTGTCTGACCTCACCGGCCCAAGGGTTGGGTCGGGGGCCCGAGGCATTTTGCCAGCCCTGCCACCCTATAGTTGCGCCACTGAATAGTACATATTTTAAAAAGATAAAACCGACTTCAAAATTGTACTATCAGGGAAGTTGATTCCTATGCAGATGGCGGACCTAAGTCATGTGGTCGGCTTATGTCAATTCAAATTGCAATGTTAGCAGTGTTCGGTCGGATGGGTTTGACGTAACGCGACCAAATTACTTAGGTCCGCCATCTGCATAGGTATCAACTTCTCTGATAGTACGTAATTTAGAATTAAAATTCCCTATCTCAAAAACAACAACCGATTTAGATGAAACTTGCAGTGCCTATTCGGTATTCCCTAAGTTGAACAGTACCTAGCACAACAAAAAAGAATCACTTAAATCGGACTTGCAGATCCGAAGATGTGCGAACACAAACATACATACATATTATACACTTTTGGGCACATTTGTTCAGATGCTGATATAGACTAACATAAGTATACGAAAACTGCCCCCCTATTCTGTATCGTACACTTTGTGAGTTAATCACTGAGTTATTAACGAAACTGAGGAGTGAGTAACGGAAAGTGTCACTTTTGTATTCACTATGCACAAGTTACCAACTGATTTGGCACGGTTGCTAACCAAATCTTAGTTGTTAACTTTTAGGGCAGAGGCATGCATTTTGCCTTATATTTTTTTATCGATAGTTCTTAACTACCATTAAATATGTATTCACTAAAGCAAAATGACAGTTCATAGTTACAAACTCAATGAAGTGACTAACCCATTTTTAGCAACTGCTAAAGAGTAGTTGTATTCGTGCGTTGTATAATTGTATTAGGTTATAAAATTGTATATGCAGAAGAAATGCGTAGAAAAAAGTGTTGGCGCATCCAAAGGCTCAGATTGCGGGATAAATATAACCCGATGGATAAGCTGGAGTCGGGATTTATTGCTCACATACTGAGTCAACTTTCAATTTCAACCAAAATACTGGTAGAATACAACTTGAGTCTGTATACGTCATTTTATTTCCGGTATTAATAAAGATACAAACTTTTTTTTAAAGCCAGCAGGTAGAATATGATCTAATTACTGTAAATATACCAAAAAGTGTAATTTGGAAAATTTGTTAGTTGACTCAGTATACTTAGGGGCAGTCGAGTCTAGTCCTTAGTATATAGTAAATAGTAAATACACGTCATGTATGTGTCTTTTTAAAATTGAGAAAATAAACGGAAGTTAAAAATTGAAAGTGAATTTAAGAGTAACATATACATAACAACAAATACTAAAAAACAAGATATATTTCATATTTTAAGGGGGGCTCCCATACAACAACCGTAATTTTTTGGCCTTTTTTGCTCGATATCAATAACGATAATAGGTAGGCTCCTGAAATTTTCAGAGTCCTTGACTACATGAGTTCTTTATTAATTAATAAAACTAATAAAAAATTAATAAAATTAATCCCATACAAAGAACACAATTATTGACCTTATTTTGCTCTGTAACGGTACGGAACCCTCCATGAGCGAGTCCGACTCGTACTTGGCCGATTATTGCTTCGCCGTGATACTGCAAACGAATGCCCGAAATATAATAGTTTTTGTTATATATTAAACTTTTGATCGAGGAAACGGGAAAAACCGTTTAAAACCGTTATAAAGATCAAAAACGAAAAAATCATTTCGTTCTCAAAAAATGTTCCGAATAGCGTTCCGTTCCGAACGAAACCGAAATGAAACGTTCTTTAGGTATTTAAGGCGATAACGTTTCGAAAAAAATAACGTTTTTCGAGCCCTGGCCAGCACAAACAGTACGATCGTGCAAAACCAGCGTCCATACTCACCCCATGTCGGACTGGAATAGTAGAAGGTGGTGTATTTGAGGTGTTTGTTGAGGAGCTCCGCACCGACGCGTAGACCACCAGTACCCGAAAGAGTCTGCACACCGAAAGCCTGTGAAGAAGCAGAAAGAGATTTTAAACGTGTATACTGCTTTAGCGGCGTTGTGTATTTTTTTGGGATGAATTTTACTTGAAAAATATATGAAAAATTAGTAAGTACATAAAAAATCTGAAATCTTGTGATTTTTCGAGTAAAATAGGAAATTATATTTTTAAGTGAAAACTCGTTTAGGAGCTCTGTACACTTAAATCCTTCGATCGCGGATTCTTGGAAATCTATTGTTATTCTATTGTTGTCGCGATCACCGGTGCTCTGAGGCTTGAAAGGTTAAGGATGGGTCAAAGATGTTCAATTCGCGAAAGACACAAGACCTTATCGAAAATTTGTAAGTAAAACGGAAGTAGTCTACCGACTCGGCGTAGACAGCAAGTAACGAATTATCTCTTTCTATAGTGCTGCTAAAATCCTTTCTATGGTAGCTAGATACTAAACAGATAGTAAAATATACTTTGGATGGTTTCAATCGCAATTCGCAGCACACGTTGCATAGCGCGTTTATAGGCAAAATATTAGTTAACTAATATAATTACCTACTAATTTGTCGTACAATTTTTGTGGTTCGAAGAACAATGATTGCATAATATTAAGGCAATATTCAATGCTCATCATGTTAATTATACATACAGAAAATTGACGAAACTGCAGACAACAACTAGCAATTAAATGTGATAGTGTCACAATAAAACTGTATATAACCCGTTCTATTGCTTCAATTGAGGATATTACGTGTAACGGACGGCGAATCGCCACCTAGTGCTTTAGTTACTATAGTAGGTTAAAAACGTTTACATAATACTTAGCCTTACATAATGCTATTAATTTATATTGAAAAAACTGACCTTTTTGACGTAATACTATAGGACCCTCAGAAATGTTACAAATCTGGTAATGAGATATATATATCTTCATAGCCTTATCTAGGTTTGAGAAGAACTAGAAACACGATTAATGTATTTTGCCTCGATACATTTAATTTTCGAAATGACCTCTTAAAAATATGAAATTTGAAGATTATTTTTAAATGAAAATAGATGTATTGTGGGAAATTAGTCTAATTGCTATACACCTTTGCAACTCAAAATCGTATAGAAGCATTTTGCTTAAATGCTCCTAGATATTTTTTAAATGATTATAATTACGTTTTTTCGCATGTTTTCCGAGCGAGCCGATAGCTTCTGGCCGCAGCGTATTCACGACTTTATAGTCATACAAATCGATATAGCGCCTTAAGGCCATTTCTTAACCACATGGTTTACGGCTCTGACACAGCTTTGTTTTGTGTAGATTCATTAACCCATCAAGCCCCATAAGAACACCGCGGTGACCGCGACAACAATATAATAACAATAGATTTCCAAGAATCCGCGATCGAAGGATTAATAATTGCACTTAAACCGTACATAATCCCAATAACTGAACCATGTCCTTTTACTTAAATTATTTTCATACCCAACAAAATCGGTTCAGTGGTTTCAGCGTGAAATTATAACAGACACTTTTGTGTTATTAATATTAGTATACATTTTTGGGATTACAATTTGAAAGGATGCTAACCTAACATTAATGTAATGACTAACTACTTATTTACTGTGGTACACTTACACGGCCTTCAGCGATGACTGGGTTGTCTTTACCAAGTAACATGGACACTGAAGCATTACTGAACTGCTCCAACCCTAGGAAAGACAAAGTCAAATATGTTATAATAAAGAGGTACTATCAGTAATAAATAAATAAGGCTACGATGAAAAAGTTTAGACAGTATATTTTTAATACAGTCAAAACCGTTTATGGCGACATCTTTTAGAACAATATACAGGTTAAATTGACCAAAGTCAAAGGTCCCGGCTGAATGCTATATGACCACCTGTCACTGGTTATTACAACTATCGGTTTTTATGACTAAATATGAGTAGTCCCTTTGATGTTGTTATAGAACAGATTTTGACTGTATAATAATTTTTTTGCGTCCATGATAATAAAAGTATGAAACGTTTTATTGTGCCTATCAATTTAAATGGCAAAAAGAATTATCTTAATGAGACTATCATTCCTAAACTCTGAAGAATATTTAAATTGGATATAAATTACATCATAATAGCTAGAGTAACTTGGTTTATTAACACTATTGTTTTCTACAGCCAGACTGATAAATAGTCTTATGTAATACACACTACCAATGTGATAATCTAAATATATAAAACTCAAAGGTGACTGACTGACATGGTGATCTATCAACGCACAGCCCAAACCACTGGACGGATCGGACTGACATTTGGCATGCAGATAGATGATATGACATAGGCATCCGCTAAGAAAAGATTTTTATCAATTCCACCCCCAAGGGGTCAAAATAGGGGATGAAAGTTTGTATATAATAATACTTCTTAATGCGAGCGAAGCCGCGGGCAATAGATCGTCTGTTATAGATTGCTTCTACAATTACATAACATATAGTAAACAAGCTTATACATGTTTTTCCCTCAACAACTATATTTTCTAAACTTAATGTAGCAAATAGTTGCCTTTTTTGCAAATTAAAGTACTGAAAACTTTATTTAACTTTTTTTATAAAATAAATTGAAAAATTAGGTTAACAACCCTTTCTTTATTCAGAGATGATAAAATAAGATATCTATAATACTAGAACTTACAAATTTGTAATAAATAATTATAAAATTAATAATAAACAATCAATGATACAATCAACAATATACTGTGTTAGCATAACATTATTCTTTTTATTTTACATTGTGAATTCAAGACGTGAGTGGAAGAATAAGGTAAGTAACATGAAAAAACTTCCCATTTTTAGGGTTCCGTAGCCAAAATGGCAAAAAAACGGAACCCTTATAGATTCGTCATGTCTGTCTGTCTGTCTGTCCGTCCGTATGTCACAGCCACTTTTCTCCGAAACTATAAGAGCTATATATTGAAACTTAGTAGGTAGATGTAGTCTGTGAACGGCATTAAGATTTTGATACAAAAATGGAAAAAATATCAAAAATTTTAGGGTCCCCATGGTTACAATTAAAACAAAAAAACTTTTTTTCGTCTAACCTATGCGTACAGGGTATCTATGGATAGGTCTTTAAAAATCATATTGAGGATTCTAATATCACTTTTTTCTAACCAGAAAAGTTTGCGAGAGAGACTCTTCCAAAGTGGTAAAATGTGTCGTCCCCCCCCCTCTAACTTCTAAAGTAGGGGCATGATAATTTAAAAAAAAATGTATGATGTAAATTACTATAAAAACAACTAACAAAAATTGGTTTGAACTATATCTATCACGTAGTTTTTTTTATATGTCATAAATGGTAAACCTTAATTTAACTTTCATTAAATCAACTAAAATATATAAAAATAAATCAAAAACCTTTTAATTTTATAGAAATAAACCTTATTGCTGCTGCGGAATCCTTCATGGACGAGTCCAACTCGCACTTGGCCAGTTTTTTTTTTTGCTTAAATGGAGGCATTATGGCCGGAAAAAATATTCGAAATAGAAAATCTATGAATTATATGTGTAGCCATATTAGCTAGGTTAGGAAGTAGATAAGTTACAAGTTATATTAATTAGGGAAAAAAGGAGGTATTGTTCGTATGTTATGAAATGTTACTTATTGGATTCTTCCACTCACATCTTCATTATTATAGTTTATTATAGTGGAACTAAAGGCTCCCATCAAGCCTCGTAAGGCCCAAGTGGGCCGCGATAACAAAAGATTTCCAAGAATTTGCGATCAAAGGATTAAATAAAATTATAAAAAGTTTTAAAAAAATCTTACCTAATACTGGTAGGTACTCATGTAATAAAGTTTCATCTTCAGCCATTTTCTTTTCCACTTTTCGGACTACGGGCAGAACCCATGGTTTTCCTTTTTCATCCCTGTATGCTGAATAAATAAAAAGAAACTTATGAATACCTCAGATAACCCACTGTCTTTTCTAAGAGCTAGTTAAATAGTTTCAATTACATTAAATAATTATACATAAACTGATTATTTATAAAGAAACCATTAAGTAAAATGTAATATTATTATACCTAACAATAAGTTCCAAAAGTTATATTTTAGGTTATATTTTTCAACTGAGACTAATATTGTAAATTTAATGTAATTTTACAAACCTCCAACACTTAAATTAACTTTTTCTTTGAACGTGTCTTCTGCAAATAGTTTCATAAGTTGGAAAACCTCAATAGGTGGACCCTGCTCAACAACATCAAACCGACTCATTTTTTCTGTTTTAATTAAATACACTTGTTAAGTTGTTACACCAACAACTAAAAAACAACTTATGTGATGAGTAGGTTACGTTCGCCAAGTTAGTTAATAAGCCGTTCAACTGATAAACACTGTTGAAATCTTGTTACAAATATAATCCTAATCGACAATTGACCTTTGGGAATTTGCAATGTCGATTATGTCAAACCAAAGAGGATGTAAACTGTATACTACGTAACAAGAGGTCGGACTTAGAAGAAAAAAAAATAAACATCCGATATTTTTTTTAATTTGAAACTAAACGAGAAATTTTTAAGTGCAAAACCTTTCACTCTAAACATACCAAAAATTAAAAAAAAAATAAAATAGAAAAGAAATGAGCTCAAATAAATGTTTTATTTCAATAAAAATTATTGTACATAGCTAAATAAATATGTAATAAGGTAAATTAAACAATAAAACAGATTTAATCCACAAGCTTTTGTTGATTTCTATTAATAATAATACAGTACAGTTTGATGTATTTTATTTATAAATATAATAGAATAGCTGTCTATGCTACTCTACTACTTGATTGGCTTATACAGTAAACTCTATATAGGGAGGGGATTAAAGCTGCGCGTCCACCAGGTCGGAATCGGGACGTACGGTGCGGACGGCGCGTCGTGTAGTCATATATTTGTCAGGCGCAGAATGACGCTCCAGTACTTCTAGTGCAGTTCACAGTAGTCAATACCATAAATACAAAGCAACAAATCCGTCCGCGCGTACCTACGCTCCGATTCCGATCCAGTGGACGCGCACCTTTGTACATACACACTTAAGTATTATTACTTTGTTTTGTTACACCCTGTATTACGACAGCTGAAATCTATCACGTGGGCTCAGGCCAGCTGCATACCACCTCACGTCTTGATCAGAGGATTTTTCCTTGGTGGCTGCCATACCTTCCTTCTCCTCCTAAAATCTCCATAACAGCTATTGATTGCATACTAAAATGTTGCAAACTAGTATAGGGACCTCAAAATCTGAAATTAATGAAACATTTTTCATTTACTACATTTCCATACAGTTTACATGAATTATTAAGTATACTTATCAACCTTATGTATTATTACAATAAAACAATATACACATTTTAACATTTTCCAAATTAACTGCATACTGATATACATTATAATATTTTCTATGAAATAATAATATATCTTTTTCATATTAATATAGTAAATTATACTACGACATACTTTGTATTAGAACACGGTATGACATAGTTATGTTTTGCATCAATTTATCAATTTACGGTTACATTTACATTTTACAATGGCTTACCTTTCGTTTTTTATTAATTAATCCACTTAATTTACAATTTTTGTATGAGTTGCTACAAAATAATTTTCACAAAATGAAAATCAAACTTTTAATTTTAAACTCCTTCGTCTTTTTTCTGATGTAGTTTATATTCTCTATGGTCTTTTTTATCAGCCAATCACAGACCACAGTCGACCTTGCACAGATTATTGGATTAAGTTTAGTAGCTACGGGAACCCAATTTTTTTTTGTTTAGGAATTTCGTCCACCTGGTCAAAACCATCTGTGTCAAAACCAGTCAAAACAAAAGTTTTGACACTGACACTATTTTTTTACTATTTATTAATTTATAAGCCAGCACATCGAATTTGTGTGCAAAATAAAAAGGAACTTCGTTCCACTTTCAATAAGTTCCATCCTAGATACAAAATATAGTTAACTTAGAGTTGACATGGTAGTTGGTACAAGTTGCATGGCGGCTGATGGGCAGTGGGCAGTATTCTGGCCATCCTATATTAATCTTAATATATATAAATCTCGTGTCACAATGTTTGTCCTCAATGGACTCCTAAACCACTTAACCGATTATAATAAAATTCGCACACCATGTGCAGTTCGATCCAACTTGAGAGATAGGATAGTTTAAACCTCAAATTATAGTCGTAATTTTAATTTATTGCAAATTATTTGTCTATAAAGAGCGACCATTGTTTATGCGACGCGGGTCACGGGATAGCGATGGACGTTGCCATGGTGACATACTTATATTTTAGTCACTAATTCAATAAAATAAAACGGGCGATATACTTAATATAATATGGCAAAGAAACGTTTGCCGGGACAGCTAGTATAAATATATGATTCCCAACTCAAAAGTCAAAACGACGCGACGACTTCTTCTCCGAGCTAACAGTATATTTTACGGTACTCGGTAAACAAAGTTTAATGAATTAAAGTAACAATATTCAACAATAACAGTGCTTTATTTCTATCCCAGAAATTCTGTTTAATATTTAGTGCATACTGGATTTCGTACATGCGATGTTCTTGGATCATCGGGTCGCATAATTACAAACACGCTTCTGTATTCTCGGTTATCTCCATCATTTTTTATATAATTTCTGACTCCTGCGATACCCAAGCCAATGCCTACTAAAGCAAGCGTAGAAGAAGCCATTATTTCTGGGATGTGCCACCAAGCTTTCCTGAAAAGTCCGATGAACGACTTTTGGAAGCGCACTTGATGACCAATTTCACTCGGCATAGGCATTATTATTCCCGTTTTACGGTAAATTTTCTAAATTTTAATTTGCTTTTATTCTCGTTTGAAGTTATATTGACAAATCAGACCTTACCAATTTTTTAAATTTCTTTTCATCGCTGGTCTGTGTGAACTCACTGTGAAGCGACATGGCTGATGGCAAGCCTCCTACAGTCCTGCACCGACAGAAACACACAGAAAGCTTGCCAGTTATAGCTGCCACTTGCCAGGCGCCAGCCACTTGAGCTTTCGAATCCTGATTCCATTCCAGGTTGATAAAAAGGGTCAGGAGTCAGGACTCAGGCAGACAATCTGAGGATTATGGATATACTTTTGTTGCCAGTGACAAATGAAACATAAAAAAAATATACTTTGTTTAACTGTCAAATGTCATTGTCAAAAGCTAACCTGCAGATAACTGTCAAAATAATTTTGCACAAAAGGCTCGTTTCTTGTGCAAAAGTTATTTCTAAAAGAACTTATAAAAGCGGACAGTCATAAAAATGTCTTCTTTCCCTGTGGCGAGGCGCTCACTCAAACAATTATTACAACAAGGTTGGAACGAGATTCCAGAAATCTTTGCCGCAACCGGGCTGGCTCTTGTTGGTATCGGATTAGGTGTTGCTGGATGTGTGAACTATATTAAAAACGACGGAGACAACAGGAGGTACAAGCAAGTTTTTACCATCATGAGGCCCGATGACCCTAGAGTGAAGTACATCCGCAAAGATTAGATGAAATTAGTGTTTAAAACAGCGTAGTTGTGGTTATATAATAAAGGTATATTATATTCAAGTGTCTGGTTTTTGTCTCCCTATTTATAGACGAACCTAACAAGATTATCTTATATATAAAATTCTCATGTCATTGTTAGTCCATGAACTCCTCTGAAACGGTTTTACTGATTTTTACCAAATTTTATATGCATATTCAGTAGGTCTGAGAATCGGCTACTGGGTACTTTATATATTGATAAGTGCATTTGTTGAATAAAAAATAGTAAATTATTACAACTCGAGACTGAGGGCAAAGATTGTGCGATGGGATAGCGATGATGAGAGATGTTGCTATAGTAACATACTTATTAAGTCACTTCAAAAAAATAATATGGGCGAAATAGGTACTTTATATTATGGAAAAGCAACATTTGCCGGGACAGCTAGTATAAGAAAATAATAACATGCTGTGCTACTTCAAAAGTGAGTAGGAGTTAATTTATGTATTTCTTATATTAATCTAGAGAGAAAAAAAGAATATTTTGTATAAACTCAGTATATTTTTAAGGTTTCATTTATGGAATCACAACCAAATACTACATAATATTATAAGAAATACTGATTATTATTACGAGACCGAGACTATATGATTTTGGGGTGCCTGAAAGTAAAAAATTAAATTAGCAGCTTCTTGTTTCGGTGGTAATGTTTTTAAAAACATTTTCATTGGGAATGTGATGATAATTAAGGTCTTACTTAATAATGAATTGTATCTTATTGTACACTATTTACTGCATGATTATTTCTTCTTTTTTGACGTAGAAGCTTTAAACTTAGCAGGCTTTTCTGTTTCCTTCTTCTTTTTCTGAAAAAAAAAAAGAAATAAATAAATAAAGTCTTAGGTTAGGTATTATACTTTAAAAAACTTCGAAGGCAATTTGTAAAAACTCATGCCATTTTACATGGTCTAGTTTTAAATCTGTGCCAAAAAATAACGTTTGTTGTATGGGAGCCCCCCTTAATTATTAATTTTATTTTGTTTTCAGTATTTGTTGTTATAGCGGCAACAGAAAATACACAATCTGTGAAAATTTCAGAAGTCTAGCTATAGCAGTTTTTGAGATACAGCCTGGAGACAGACGGACAGACATTGAAGTCTCAGTAATAGGGTCCTGTTTTTACCCTTTGGGTACGGAACCCTAAAAAGTAAATGTTTTATTAACCTTAATAAGAACATCTTTTTCTGGATCCATGTCATCATTATCATCCTCTTCCTCCTCATAATCTTCTGTCCCATCTTGGGACTCTTGGGTCTCTTGGAACTCTTGGGTCCGGCCCTTTTTGATAGCCTGTGGCAGGTATGGAAGTGGGGCTGCTCTTTTATTATATGTTCGAGTCATCGCTGCCTTAACCTTGAAATATAAACATTTATTAAATTTATACAAACAGTGTAAAGCCTGTTATATGTATAACACTAACTTTTGACTCCCAAAATATATGCCCAGTGTGAGTGACTCTTTAAGCTTCGGCCAAACCTGCGCGTCAGTACCCGCGGGACGGGCGCGGGAGCGCGGCGTCTGCAACCCGTGAAACTGGTGTGCACACCTGCGCAACTGTGCACACGGTGCGAACAGTAGATTATTCCCGCTCTGCCGACGCGAAGTTGACGCGTTGCAGACGCTCCCGCTTCGCAGTCGCTTTGGTCGCGTAGGTTTGGTCGAAGCCTTATAATTGAATATTACAACTGATGTAACCGGCTTTGGCTTACTATTATAGTAATATCATAGTAAGCCGGTAACATCAGTAATTGTCTTCTGATATAAGCAAAGATAATATTATAGTAACTAAATTTTCATCATGCAGACTGTCTATAAATTATCTATACTAATATTATAAAGCAGAAGAGTTTGTTAGTTTGTTTCTTTGTTTGAACGCGCTTATTTCAGGAACTACTGGTCCGATTTGAAAAATTCTTTCAGTGTTAGATAGCCCATTGATCGAGAAAGGCTATAATATATATTTTATCACGCTAAGAGTAATAAAAGCCAAGAAACAGAGGAAAATGTGGAAAAAACGGGGGAAATTATGTGAAAGGGCTTATTTGAACGCGCTAATCTCGGGACCTACTGGTCCGATTTGAAAAATTCTTTAAGTGTTAAATAGTCCATTTATTAAAAAGGCTAAAGGCTATATTTTATTACGCTAAGACTAATAGGAGCGAAGAAATAGAGGAAAATGTGGAAAAAACGGGGGAAATTATATGAAAGGGCTTATTCGAACGCGCTAATCTCAGGAACTACTGGTGCGATTTGAAAAATTCTTTCAGTGTTAGATAGCCTATTTATCGTGGAAGGTAATAGGCTATATTTTATCACGCTAAACCTAATCAGAGCGAAGAAATAGAGAGAAATGTTGAAAAAACGGGGGAAACTATATGAAATTGCTTATTATCTTAAGAACTACTGGAGCAATTTTTATGTTATTTGGTAAACATGAAGAAAAGACCACGTGAAGGGACATAGGCTATTTTTTGCGGAAAAATGTACGGTTGCGTGAAATTCCTAAATTACGCAAGCGAAGCCGCGCGGAATATCTATATGTAATAAAATCGTAGGAAAGTCAATTCTGTACATTGAATATTTATTATTTTTGTACAATAATTAATAATACTTGGGATGTGATCTACTATGCTAACGCGGACGAAGTCGCGGGCAACAGCTATCTATACTAATATTATAATTGGGAAGTTTGTTTGTTTGTTTGTTTGAACGCGCTAATCTCAGGAACTACTGGTCCGATTTGAAAAATTCTTTTACTGTTGGATAGCCCATTTATCGACGAAGGCTATATTTTATCACGCTAAGACTAATATAAGCGAAGAAAATATAGGAAAATGTGGAAAAAGCGGGGGAAATTATATGAAAGGGCTTATTTGAACGCGCTAATCTCAAGAACTACTGGTCCGATTTGAAAAATTCTTTCAGTGTTAGATAGCTTATTTATCGAGGAAGGCTATAAGGTTATATTTTATCACGTTAAAACTAATTGGAGCGAAGAAATAGAGAAAAATGTGGAAAAAACGGGGGAAAATATATGAAATTGCTTATTATCTTAAGAACTACTAGAGCAATTTTTATGTTATTTGGCAAACATGAATAATAGACCACGTGAAGGGACATAGGTTATTTGTTGCGGAAAAATGTACGGTTGCGTGATATTCCTAAATTACGCAAGCAAAGCCGCGCGGAACATCTATATATAATAAAATCGTAGGAAAGTCAATTCTGTACATTGAATATTTTTGTACAATAAATACTTAGGATGTGATCTACTACGCTAACGCGGACGAAGTCGCGGGCAACAGCTAGTAATTATATAAATCTATAAATTTATAATATTATAAATTATAATGTCAACTTTTTTAGCATTTTTTCCAATCCTTATAATGATAATAAAAATAAATTTTTTGCAGACCTTAGAATCTATGAGTAGCATCGGATTCCGTTGTCCAGGCCAAAGTGAGAGTTCGGTGAGCGAGTCCAAATCCTCTCGAACAAGGCGGTACGACTCCAGCACATTCAGAGCCTGGTCAATGCCGTCATTCCGGTCTTTTATCAGGGGGTTGACCACTGCATCGCGAAGATGCGTCGAATAGTCCAGATATATTGAAGATTTGGAGCCGGTTGTACTGAAATAAAATATACAGTAATGAAATGACATTTGGTAATTTTGTATGTTTGCAGTGGTTAGTAGGTATGTAGTAGGTTAGTTAGGTAGATTGGTTTCGAAATCAGGAAATAATATATTTTTTAAAATCCATACCCAAACCAATATTATAAAATGCGAAAGTGTGTCTGTCTGACCGTCTGTCTGTTACCTCTTCACACCCAAACCGCTGAACCGACCGCTGAAACGATTTTGCTGAAATTTCGCATGGAGATACTGTCCTGAGCGGCAAGCACAAAGGATACTTTTTATCCCGAAAACAATGTACGGGTATCGCGCGATATTTGTAACTAGATGACGCGCGATACGAGCGTCGTCTTGTTACAAATAAATATTTAAGGCCCAGTAGTCCCTAAAATTAGCAAGTCAATTTCTGTTAGTACGAATATCGACGTAAAGGACATTGAAATAACATTTATATCAGCGCGCCTTGTACAGTGGAGTTTACGCGCTCGCCGCGTGCCTTGATAATAGGAAATAGGAGAAAAAAAACCTTTTGTTTTTAGTATTACACAAATCAAATATATCAAATCGTTTTGGTTAGGTTATGACAAATATATGTACTACATTTTTTGTTTTTTCTAAAAAGTGTGTAATTTAGCCACAAAATGATTTAATTATGAAAAACAGCGTTATAATAGCCATATTTGAGATTATTTTCTATCGAGCAGAATTTTTCAAATTGTGTACTGATATACCTTTCCGTATAGGAAATTTTCTCAATTTTAAAATGGTACTTTTTTATACTTAAATAATGACATTTCCTTTACACAAAACATTATTTAAAAAAACCCATTTTACGTAGTTGCAACAACCACTGCAAGCACGTATACAGACAAATAAATTTTATTTCAATCGTGAGTACGTACGTAAGCACGCACGCACGCACGCACACATAGACGTACACGATCAGTTTGTCATCAATCTGATCGATCAATCCGGTAAAGATTGACGGAAAACTGATTGTCTAAACCACGGATTGATGGACTAATTATTTTTTTAATATGTACTTTTTTATAACCATCAGTATTCCGTCTATCTGTGATTGACGGAATACTGACGCAGGCTGATCGTGTAACCTACGTCATACACGTACACATACCTGAGCCTAGTGTGCGCGTGTATCTCCTGAGCGAGGCGTTTCAGCTTATTAGCTCGCGAGTTGCGCCCCAGCCAGCCCGGGAACTGTATTTGGCCGCACACGCGCCCGCTGCAGTGATGACCAGGGATCACGGACGAGTACATGGCCTGTTTGTAAAAAAATGTGGGCTTTTAATAGGCGTAACTCTTCACTATTCAACCGATGAAACGATCAAATTAGTACAGATACTTAAAATCGCGGGAAAGGTCACAGGATATTTTGTGACGGAAATATTCGGTCACTAGTAATTGTCACAGCGTGAAGAAATTTCAAAAAAATCAGGCAACGTCTTATAGTATAAGGCTCAAGAATAAGACATCGGCATGTGAAGTATCGTAACATAATTTTTTTGTTTTGTTATACAACATTTTATTTGGTTAATTCATTATTCATTATCGTTTTTGGGATAAGCGTGAAGGCCGCAAAGATCTTCCGACCGAGCGAGGTGGTATGCGAGGTAGGTCAGGACTCAGGCCGGAGCTCACGTAATTTACATTTCAGCTATCGTATATATACCGACGCATTTAGAAAACTTCGATAGCGCGATGCAGGAATGTGGCGCTAATTGTGGGTACCGCCACGCGTTTTTTAATCCATTATTTCATACCTGAACGGGCAGAAGGCTCCACGCCTGGCCGCTGCGTATTCTGGCGTCGACGATGTCTCCCAGACTGATGCTGTCTGCCGCTCTACTGATGCGGTCCAGCACTTCATTCCTAGTAACAAACAGTTTGAATTAAAATCGATTATAAAGCATTAGATAATAACATTTTAGGTGAGTAGGAAACCCGCACATGGTTGGTACCAGAGCTATTGAGCTATATTTATTCCTCTCTGAATCCGTAAACCCCGCTACGGGTCTGCAGTCTGCACAATGTGGACGATCGCTGGTAGAGTTTCGGTAGGTTCGTATTCGTAGATTTGCGGTATCGTAGCCGCAAATCTGCCTTAAGCGTGGAGTGGCGACTGCTATGAGGGACTGCTACATACCCCGGCCGATATCCCCAATTCGCCGGGATATAAAGAAACAATGCTAGATGACGCCCGCAACTCCGTTGCGCCAAAATTCGCTTATCGCGTGGGAACCGTATATTTTTCCGGGATAAAAACTATCCTATGTCCTTTCTCAAGACTTAAAGTATCTCCATGCCAAATTTCAGCAAAATCGGTTCAGTGGTTCGAGCGTGAAGAGGTAACAGACAGACAGACAGACAGACTGAAGCAGAAGCGAAAGTTTCAGAGCGAAGTAACCACTCCTCAAATATTGTAGTGCCTGGGACAATTTTTAAATGCCCGTATGGTTGCATTGTCGCATAGTCGGCCTAGTCCAGAGGGAAGAACAGGTCAATACGTCTGGGACCAACTATGTGCGGATTACCACATCAATCATGATGTTTTCCTTTACCGTACGAGCGTACGTATTATGTACTTGAGATCAGGAAATATCTCATTGGTACACGCCTCCACCCGGGATCGAACCTGCACCCTCTACGAGTCCGAGCCAAAGGTCGGGCAGACAGATTAGGTCACGGACGCTCTTTTGCCGGGATATAATACTACTAGCTGTTGCCCGCGACTTCGTCCGCGTGGACTTCAGTTTATAGTTGTTCCCGTACATCGATTGAATAGTTTACGCGCAAATCATGAAGGTACATTTTGTGAGAACCGTACATTTTTCCGCTACAAAATATATCCTATGTTCTTTCCCGGGACTTAAAGTGTCTCTATACCAAATTTCAGCAAAATAGATTGAATAGTTTAGGCGAAAATCATAAAAGTTTATTTAAATTGCTTTAATACTTCGTAAGATAAGCTCTTTCAAATAATTTCCCCGTTTTTTCACATTTTCCTCTATTTCTTTGCTCCTATTAGTTTTAGCATGATAAAATATAGCCTTCCTCGATAAATGGGCTATCTAACACTAAAAGAATTTTTCAAATCGGACCACGTTCCTGAGATAAGCGCGTTCAAATAAGCCCTTTCAAATAATTTCCCCCGTTTTTCCACATTTTCCTCTATTTCTTCGCTCTTATTAGTTTTAGCGTGATAAAATATAGCCTGTAGCCTTCCTCGATAAATGGGCTATCTAACACTGAAAGAATTTTTCTAATCTGACCAGTAGTTCCTGAGATTAGCGCGTTCAAATAAGCCCTTTCAAATAATTTTCCCCGTTTTTCCACATTTTCCTCAATTTCTTCGCTCCTATTAGTCTTAGCGTGATAAAATATAACCTATAGCCTTCCTCAATAACACTGAAAGAATTTTTCAAATCGGACCAGTAGTTCCCGAGATTAGCGCGTTCGAATAAGCCCTTTCAAATAATTTCCCCCCGTTTTTTCCACATTTTCCTCTATTTCTTCGCTCTTATTAGTCTTAGCGTGATAAAATATAGCCTATAGCCTTCCTCGATAAATGGACTATCTAACACTCAAAGAATTTTTCAAATTTTATATTTTGTGTCGATTGAGAACGGACGTGTCGTGATTTTAATTAAAACAATTTACAAAAATATACAAACTATAATGTGCTGATAAGTGACCTCGATAGTGCTTGTGTTATTTGAAATAATGTCTGAGTAGATTAAATAGTGAATAGGTAAAACCTAAATGAAATGGCGGAGAGTCCCTTTGATCGTAGCAGAAGAACGGCAAGAACTCCACCACCGACACCCGGACCTACAATTCCACCTCGCAGTGCAGGGATGGAGACGACCGACATCATCAGCACGCCAGATGTTCAGCAATGGTTAGACGGCATAGCACAAGCCCTAAGTGACATATGCATTATTGCCTCCGAAGGTAAATTGAACTCGGACCAAAAGCTTCGTGTCAATTCATTGTGCAGAAAAGTAAACTACGGCGCTGCACAGATGGCTGTACTTTATCAATCGGTCAAGCAAAAGGCTATCCAAGCCCAAGTAACTAATAGAGTTCTTCATGACCAGCAAAATCTGGAACGAGACCTGCAGGAAATAAAGGCCGACATTAAAAGTATCCTGAAAGAATCGCCTAAAGCAACCACAGGACATTCCTTTGCGGATATGGTTAAAAGAGAAAATAATTATATCCAGCCCTCTAACTTAAGCTCTGTAGCCATATACCCTACCGACAAACATAAAACTAGCGACGATACGAAATGCCTTGTGCAGCAAATTATTCGGCCAGAAGAACTTAAGCTCCACGTGCGTGCCCTACGAAAGACAAGGAACGGTGGTGTCGTAATAAGCACTGAATCCAAGGAGGATATAGAAAAAATTAAGCAATCTCCGTACATCAGTGATGCAGGCCTGACTATTGATAAGCCGCGCAAGCGCAAGCCCCTGAATTGTGGTCATCGGAGTTCCCTCATCTATGACGGAAAGAGAAGTACTGATGTGCATATATAACCAAAATCTTGCCGAAAAATTGAAGGACCTGGACATGCAATCTTTCCTGAATTCCAGTAAATTAAGCCACAAATCGGGTAAAAAAGACGCAGAAACCTGCAACTTTATCTTCGAAGTACCAGCAGCTATTCGCAGAGTCCTCATCTCAAACGGTCGCATTTTTGTGAACTGGTCGTCTTGCCCTGTAAAGGATTTTACGATGGTAACAAGATGCTTCAAGTGCCAGCAGTATGGCCATGCTGCGAAGACCTGCCGGGAAACCAACTGCACGTGCAGCCACTGTGGCGAGCAAGGGATTTACGATCATGCTGACACTGATTTTTGCATGGAATACATAATACAAAATATACAAAATGCAATCCAGAAAAATACTTTGCTTTATCGCACTAGCAGTAAAAAAAATAATCTCAAGCCATGGATTACTCCCGGTCTTCTGCGTTGCACAAGACGTAGGGATAAATTACATACTAAAACTAGAGAAAATCCACACAATACCACATTGCAAACAATATACAAAAGGTATCGTAGCTTTTGCAATGACTTGCTAAGACGAGTAAAAAATAACTACGATAAAAGCATTCTGGAACGCGCTAAAAATAACAGCAGAAAAATTTGGAAACATATCAAGGATATAACGTACACCAAAAAGCAGCACGAATCATCCTCAGTTTTGCTGAATAACCAATCTTCAGAATTGTCATCTTTAAACTTTGTAAATAATTATTTTGTAATATTGGGGCGCACTTAGCACATAAGTCAATTGCATGGGCGACAGTATGCCGCTTTAACTAACAGATCTAATGCAATGTCTTTCTCATTAATAGACACCGATGAATCCGAGGTAGATAGGATTATCGGAAGCCTACGGGACGACTGCGCAGTTGGATAGGATAACATCTCGTGTACAATTTTGAAAAAATTTAGACATATTCTGGTTCCACACTTAACCCATATCTTTCAAAAATACTTATCTCAAGGACATTTTCCTAAATGTTTGAAAAAGGCAGTCGTGGTACCGATTTACAAATCCGGTGACAAACAGGAAGTCTCAAATTACCGCCCTATCTCAAACTTGCCATCCTTGTCAAAAGTATTAGAAAAAATAATCAATAACAGGCTGGTCAATTACTTAGAACATATATCAGCATTATCAAATAATCAATTTGGATTTAGATCAAAACTCTCAACAGCTGACGCCGTTCATAATTTGACAAATCATATAGCCCGAGAAATGGATAAAGGTAATCACGTAATTGGAATCTTTCTTGACCTTGCAAAAGCTTTTGATACAATATCTTCAGAAATCCTTTTACACAAACTCGAATCCTTAGGAATAAGGGGCACACAATTAAAACTATTTAAAAGCTACCTAGAGAACCGCACTCAATGTGTTAAAGTTGACAATGTATATAGTTCATTTCAAAATAATACAAAATATGGTGTCCCACAGGGAAGTATTTTAGGGCCAACACTGTTTTTTATATACATCAATGACCTGTGTCAACTAAAACTAGACCGCGGCATAATCATTTCATACGCCTATGACACAGCACTTGTTTTTTCTGCTAACACACATCGCGAAGTTTTCGAGCATGCACAGCAAGGTTTTAATATCGTAAATAATTGGCTATCGACTCATTTATTAACATTGAATGCCGAAAAAACTAAATACATAAAGTTTTCGATGCGTAAACCAACCCCAGCAATTATTAACCAAAAACTATATGCACATCTCTGCACAACACTATCGAACATAGCATACACATGTCCTAGTATTAATGGGATCGAGAACATAAAATATCTAGGTATAATAGTAGATGAAAATCTATCCTTTAGGCCCCATGTAGATAAACTATGTGAAAAAATACGTAAATTGATGTTTATTTTCAAGAAGCTTCGTCATGTACTAGACCAAGATTTAATCAAGCAGGTGTATTTTGCTTTATGTCAATCGATGCTAACTTATTGTATTACATCTTGGGGAGGAGTAGGTAAAACGCTGTTATTAACTGTTGAAAGAGCACAAAGGGCAATAATCAAGATATGTAGCTTTCGACCTTTTCTCTTCCCTACCAACCAGCTTTATAAGTCTTTTCAAGTACTAACAGTTCGTCAGCTATTCATACTAAACGTAGTACTGAAGCAACACATAACTCTACCCTTCTATCCGGATTCCATAAACAAAAGGCGGAAAGATATCGTTTGTCCACTGGAAATAAGTACAAAACATGCTTTTGCTGATAAATTCTATATATTCTTAGGTCCTCTTCTTTATAAAAGAATAAATGCCGTGCTAAATATATATGCTGCTAATTACTTTATTTGTAAAAGAAACCTTAAAAATTACCTTCAAAGTATGAGTTATGAGGAAACAGAGAAACTTTTAGTGGTTTTTCAATAAAATAACATTACTAAAATAAGATTAAGTATAATATTGTGTAATAATAACATGTTAATATAGGTCATTAAAATCATTATTATAGTTAGTATAATATCTAAGTTAATCTTTAACTTTAAGGCATAGTATAGTTTGTATTCTAATATTTGTTTTAGAATTAAGCCTTAGTTTTCGCCTGAAACACAGGAAATCCTAGTTCAGGCAACACTTTAATCATTTGTATTTAGTTTTTAAGTAGCGCTAACGATTTGTAACTCACCATTATGAATACTGAATAAATATATTATTATTATTTATTATTATTATTATTAAATCGATCCAGTAGTTCCTGAGATTAGCGCGTTCAAAGAAACAAACTAACAAACTCTTCCGCTTTATAATATTAGTATAGATTATTATTTCGACACTTTTTCGTGACGCGACCTTAAAATCCAATCGCAATCGCATCGTGTGTCTTTGGTCTAAGCACACCATGCCGAAGTTCCGCGGCGGAAGTGCGGCATGATTCTGCATGCAATGTATTTAAAATTATCGATGACACACCATGCCAAAATTCCGCCGTGGCAACGGCTGTACGTACGTGCGGTGCCATCGTGTCTTTGTGAGCAACGGTTCGGGCTGTTCGAGCGAGGCTGCCTCGCTGTGTACAATCCGCCGCCTCGCCCTCGGCGAGCATGCCTCGCCCGTTTGCCGCGCGCGGCGGGCCTCGCCCGAGGCTGCTCGTTTGGTGTGGACCCGCCTTTTGACATTGCTGACGTAATCATGCCGAACTTCCGCCGCGGAACTTCAGCATGGTGTGTTTAGAACTTTAGACAGTAAGCTCTCCACGCGCCTAAAGAAGTTTTATTTCAAAACTCACTTGCGACAGTCCGGCGCCACACTGAGGTAGTTCTCCTGCACGAACAGCGGCATGATGCTGTAGTCCGTGAAGAACAGGTCGCTCTTGTCGTTGAGACTCATGGTCTTGTGTTCCTCAGCGGAGAAAACTTTGCGTATCGCCTCCCATGGACCCTGCACAGAATTAATTTATTATTTTATTTAAGTTAATGAATAACAAATATATCGCTATCATGTTTTCGCTAGAGATGACGCCCGCAACTCCGTCGCGCCAAAATTCGTTTATCTGGCGGAAATCGTACATTTTTTCGGGATAAAATGCATCCTATGTCCTTTCTCGGCACTCAAAAGTACATACTACCTCCATTCAGCAAAATATTATGTACTGTACGAACGTATAGAACCCGCTTTTTTCAGTCGGCGCGCCGCGCGGATGGGGCGCCGGATAAAAAGGGGCACTGAAGGCATACATAAAGGGGCGCCGTGTTCATACTTCTAAGTCTATTTTCGAATGTATTTGAATAGGGATAATGACAAGATTAAAGATTAGCGAATAAAAGCTATCAGTGTCATTCTTTCAGCGATGTTTCTATTTTTTAAGGGTCTTTCAATTACCAATAAGAAAAAAAATGTCATCAAGCCTATTCCAGTTAGGGGGCCCGAAGAAATCTAGCCCAGGACGGAAGTGCTTACTTACCATCTTAACATCCTTAGTGGGTTTGCTGGAGTGTGCACCCTGCGCGTCGGCCGCCCACATACTCAGTAGATGCAGCACCTGGCGTACATCCTGGCCCGCAGCCGCTATGATCGAGCTCATCACGTCACCCGGCACCTTCACACCCTCTTTGAAGCATATGGACATCATCGCCGCCTGGACAAAAACATTTACAGTGTGATTAAACTAATATTTTTTGTCGACTTCTGTGGCTCAGTGGTTGAGCGGCTTGAGCCCGATGCGCTCAAGCCGGGGGTCGCGGGTTCGCATCCCGCCGACAGTACAAAAAGGTTCATACATTCCTGGGTCATGGATGTGTATTAAATATGTGTATCATATAATAAAAATCTGAAATATATGTATAGTATAAAAAATTTATTATATTTCCGTTGTCTGGTACTCGTAAGTCGTAACACAAGTCCTTCAGGTACTTAATTATGTTGGGTAGTTTTATCATTCGGCATCATACTAGCAGTTGGCGATCGGCTTGGGGGCGGGACGTGCACGCAGCGAATACGTTGCGGTCTTGCGGAGGTGCAACGAATCCGCCGCGAATACGTCACGAACGCACAACGAGATTGCAGCACTCTATGCTGTGTAAATTCGCTGCACACGATAAATCATTGTGTAACTTTTGCGACTTTGGTGCGACTTTGGTACGCAGACGCGACGTGATCGCGACGTTTATACGTCGGGCGGAGCTAAACCGGCTGACCAACCACTAGTATGACAACATAAAAAGTTTTACTGCGAAGTCAGTTGACAGAAATTCGATAGAAAGTTAATGTAAACTTAGTGCTAGTCCACACGGCGCGTTGCGTAGCGTTGCGTCGACGCAGCGCTGCCGTTGCGTTATTTTACACTAGATGATGCCCGCAACTCCGTTGCCCCAAAATTAGTATATCGCGCGGGAGCCGTACATTTTTCCCGGATGAAAAGTATCCTGTCCTTTCCCAGGACTCAAGGTATCTCCATACCAAATTTCAGCAAAATCGGTTCAGCGGTTTGGGCGTGAAGAGGTAACAGACAGACAGACAGACTTTCGCATTTATAATATTAGTATGGATACACAACCAAGGTGTTCACACGGCGCGCTGCGTCGTCGCAACGCTGATGCAACGCGCCGTGTGGACTGGCACTAAGATCAGGTACACATTGGGCGTTTTGAAGCGCACGCTTTGCTAACGCGCTTTTTGAGAACCCCGGATTCTATTGAAGCGTACACATGCAAGCGCGCCAGTCCGCCAAACCGCACGCTTCAAAACACCAAATGTGTACCGGGGCTTAGTCGAAGGTCAACAACCTACGAATAATATAAACTAAGCCCTAAGGAAATGTAACTCCCATACTATTACCGTTTTAAATTTGGTTCCATTCGAACTGTCATGTAACGTCAGCCTTTATACCGCTCAAGGTCACCTAAATATTGCAAATGTATGAAAAGTGAACCTAAGGTACACTTTTTTGACAAGTATTTTGGAGCATGTTTTTTGACGGAGTTACTCTTCCTTAGTTTTCATTATTCGTAGTCAACAACACACTATGTTGAAGTTCCGCGGGGTAAATTGCGCATGATTACGCCTTCAATGTATTTTAAATTACCGATGACACTCTATTCCGTCGCATTTTGTATGCGTTTGACATTGCGGACGTAATCATGCGGAATTTACGCCGTGTAACTTCCGCCTAGTGATTAGACACTTACTGTGTAATGGTGTAGTTGGGCGACGGAGGTTGTTTTCCATCATCTTATTTTATACTAAAAAACTTACCATGGACTTTTACATTCTAAAGCACACAAGCATACCTTTATCTGATCAGCCCTCGGTCTACTGAATCTCAGGTCGTAGCAGTAGTTCACCAGCGTCCTCATCTTCTCGCTGTTCCTGTCGTTGCACATGCAGATTATCGGTACTGAGGAACTCTTGATTAGCGATATCAGCTCTTGGAGACCACCTGAGAAAGTTTCACAATTAATGAGCTATAGCAGGGGTTCTCAAAGTTTGCGCCGCGGCGCCCTGGTACGCCGTGGAAAGGCAAGAGAGCCGCCGTGAGTCGATCGTCCATCATTATCCAAAACCACATTTTTTTTATTATTTATTTATTTATAATAGCTTAACCTAAATATAATCATTAAAGGTGTTTATTTATGTATCATTTTCTAATAGCTAGGTAGAGTAGGGCGCCGTGACAAAATATTGTGACGTGTAACTGCGCCGCAGGCTGAAAAAGATTGGGAGCCCCTAAACTATACAATGTTTTGTGTATCAAGCTACTTGCTGTCACGACTGTTGTACGTCGACTCATCTACGGCTAGGCAGCACTGTGGCTGCCGCTGAGCTCATTGGCACCAGACCAGTTAGAATCCTAACGTTAAACGTGGCAGAGGGGGTGGACGAAGAGACATTAGCTCGGGTACGGAGGGAATTAAGCGTGGGGAAAGCGAGTCGTAAACGCGAGAAATGCACGATACCAAAGTCCTGTTAGTGCGCGTTGCAGTAGGTAGTGTCATACAAACTACTGTTATGATACTATTTTGGCCTTTATTGTGTTGCGTCTGTGGACTAATGGGTAGACCTTTGGTTCGCACTCGCAGAGGGTGCAGGTTCGATTCCGGGTGGAGGCGTGTACCAATGAGACATTTTCTGATCTCAAGTACATACATAATACGGACGCTCGTACGGTGAAGGAAAACATCGTGAGGAAACCCGCACATAGTTGGTCCCAGACGTATTGACTAGTTCTTTCCTCTGGACTAGGCCGACTATGTTGCGAGAATGCCGTATGTGCTTGGGCAACCACACGGACATTTAAAAATCTTGTCCCAGGCACTACAGTATTTGAGGAGTAGTTACTTCGCTCTGAAAATACTGTACAAATCATTCACAACGGATGAAAAGGCTTAGTTTTTTTGTGTTGCGTGACTTTTTAGGCGCATTTTTTTTTAATTTCACTCACCTCTGTCCTCGTTGCCCGCCATACCGTCAACTTCGTCCATCACTAGCACATGCTTTTTTGACACCGCTCCTTTGCCAGTTGCACCTGAAAAAATAACCGAAACTATCTTAAGCGGCGGCGAAATTATACATCTAATGGCTCTCACACGTATATATCCCTATCTCGCGTCCACTCTCAATAGTCATGTATACGTGTGCGAGTGAAAGGACGTCCATTTCTACTTCCTGTACTGAACGAAAGACTTTCGTCTATAGTTCAGACATGCATAATATTATAATCTATAATCTATATGATATTATTCCCAGGAAATCATATACCCTGGCAAAATCTTTATGCTATTGTTGGACCAATGGACAATAATTACTTGTCATCAGGCGATGTAACATCTCATTTGCTAGAACTTTACCTTTAGCATATCCCGACAGGGACGTAGTAGTAAGCAGCTGCCCAATTTGTTCCCTTATCAACGTCTTGCTTCTTGTGTCAGAAGCGTTGAACTCGACCGTATCGAAACCTAATTCTTTGCACACTAGCGACACTGTTGTGGTTTTACCTGAAATACAGAAATCGTTTTATGGTTAATCAAATGCGTGTTCTTCGTGTAACGCACTTTTGCTTTAATATTAATTCAAACTTGATATAAAAGCAAAAGTATCTCTGTTACCTCATCACGCATAAGTGTCTAAACACACTAGGCTGAATTACGCCGGCGTAATTTACGTGGCCGAAATTACGTTCAGCCGCTTACGTCTGATGCGACACACTATAAATTACGCGAAGAGTCGAAATTTCGCGGCGTAATTTCCGTTGCGGAACGCGCGAGTTAGTGAGTATTTAAAATTCTCAGATGTAATGTGTGCGTTAACGCTTTGGAGATAAGGTTGGATTACAAAACATTACCGCCGAATCGCTGCCGAACTCGCTCGACTTGGCTCGACGGAAATTCGGCTCACGACGGAATTTCGGCATAGTGTGTCGTCTGTCGCGTTCCGCCCATATTTTGTATGGATTTGAAACGCGGCGTAAACGCGGCGGAATTTACGTCGGCGTAATTCAGCCTAGTGTGTTTAGACCCCTATGTGTTACCACAAATAAAGTGCGAATTCGCATCGCATCGCAATGTAATTTTGATTATGAATTTTGTCGCATTCGCAGTTATGTGTGAATGTGAATCCGCAGTTCACACATAACTGCGGAGGTACTCCAATTGATCCTCGGAAAGTGCATATAGCATAGGATAGTTTTTATGACAGCTGGTCAAAATATTATGCAATTTACTTTGACTTTCTCACAGATGGAAACATTTTACTACCAGATTGGAACTCAATAATATTATACTTTATTGTGAAAAACATTGCAATGAAAAAATTTTATTAGATTCAGATATAAATTATCAAAATGTAAACCTTAGGCCGGCCAAAGACGGACCGCATCTTGCAGTCAATTCTAGAGACCGATTGCAAGATGCGGTTGCCACACGGCGATCTGCGGTTTCCATACTAAATTCATATCTATTCATATTAGCACATATTTTTGTGAAAAAGTCTGAGTTCCTTTTGGAACGAAGTTCATTATCGCGCGTTGCGAAAGGGGGCTAGTCGGAAAAAGTTGTAAGGACATATTTTTATTACTTCCTGCGTATGGAGAACTCTCTGTATGTAAAAAGTGTCCGCTGAAATGCGTTAAATTAGGGTGGCGCTACAGTAGCAACAGGGTTTTTAAATCATTTAGCAGCTTTTATTTCAGCTATTTTAGGTTATATTTTTCAAAATATATTGGTATTAACCCAGTAATTCTGTGACTCGGCTATTCGGCTAACTTCAATTTATATTTTGTCACCAACGGCTACATTCATTCCATGCCCTTTGCTGCAGCTAGCGCCACTCTTGGAGGATTTTCAACTGTTATTTACTGCGTACAGCTGGACACTTTTTCAAATATCCCCCATATAAGATAGTTCTCCTCCATCTACAATTCCACACTCCATATTCCTGCACTGTAGGGGTAGAGGGCGTTGATAGTTCCTGCGCGTCAACTTGATGGCGTTTTTGAGAATACACAGCGACATCTACCGGACGTTTAAATAAACTTTATTACAATTCCACAAAAGTGTCGTTGTTAGTATTCCTGGGCGTCAACTAGATGGCGTTTTTTTATAACTTCTTTCATCCGGGTATCCCTTGACACCTCTCAAGGTTTTTTTACTTACCTACACCGGGTGGCCCAGATAACAGTGCCGCCTTATAATAACCTCCATCGTCGTTCTTCGCCCAGGGACTGGGCTTAGGGAGTTTAGCCTCTCTGTTTGCGTACCACTTCGTCAACCAGTTACTGAGCCTAGAAAATACAAGATATTAATACCTAGTCTCTATTTTTTTCTCGGAAAGAGTCTATTTACTTAACAGCGTTATTAATTTAACATTTTAGTATAAGCCAATCAAAAGTAGTGAATGGATAAACTCATGATAAAAAATCCCAAAAACTGGGCAATAAAATATTAAGACATCAAAATAAATATATATTCTAGATTTATATAAGATAGAGAAAATAATAAAATAATTTTTTTGGTGTAAAAACATGACGTATAGGTGTAACAAAACTAAGTGATAATACTTTAGGTGTATGTGTACCTTGTATATATAGTTCACTATGAAAGTAGCAGGGCTGAATGAGTAACTTTTTTACTTATGGGAAAATTCATGACGCTAGGGCGCTTGCCCATTCAAATCACAACAAAAATTGCTCTTTCAGTGCTGTTACATTCAAAGTGAACTCTATAATAAGGGGGCGTCCACAAATTACGTGAGGTGTTTAGGGGGGGGTGGGAGGGGGTCGAGTCAAATCTCATCTAATCTCACGTTGGGGAGATGGGGGGGGGGGGGGTCTTGGCAAATCTCATGTAATTTTTTTCAAACATTTTGAAAAAGCTCACGTGAGATTTGGGGGGGGGGGAGTGGGGGTTGAATAAAATCTCACGAAATCTCACCAGGGGGGGGAGGGGGGGTCAAAAATTCAAAATAACACCTCAGGTATTCTGTGGACGCCCCCTAAGGGACACATACAAACCCAAAGTATTATCACATTGTTTTGTTACACCTTGTATAAAACTCACTTTTTCACATTACTAGCATCACCATGTTGTCCAATAATCTGCTTCACAGTCTGCGGTTTGTATTTGTCTACCCACATCAGAGACGGAGTCACACGGAGTTTCTCATTGATATCACCTGTAAATATTGGTTTTATTAGTGTCTAATTGCCTAGTCTTATGTCTAGAGGGACATACGCGTACGTAGAGACGTTCTTTTACTAGAAATTCATGAATAGTGTGGATTTCGGCTATTAACGTAGACTTTCGGCCAGTTGTTTCTCTCATTCACGCACAAATATTCCATCTCTTTCCCACGGGAATAAGATAGGATAGGTAGATAATTAAATGAGTGAATTACTATTTGAAGCATTGAAAATAACATTTTAAAAATTAAATGAATAATAAACTTATCAACATCTAAGTAGTAAGTATGTCATATACTTTACCATTAACGATTCTTTCTTGTTTAATTTTCTGATCGCCACTAACTTTGATTTCTTTGCTTTCCTTTCTAGGTGACACAGATTTTCTTTCTTCTTTAATTTTTTTTAATGCATCAGAATCAGATATACCATTATTAATTTTTATTTCACTATTAATACCATTCTCTAATTTATCTTCTGCATGCTTTTTAATTTTCTCATGTGATTTTGATTCACTGTTCCGATCTTCCTTTTTATCTTTAGATTTTTTATCCTTTTCAGATGACCTCGATTTGTGTCTATGATTTGTATCCTCTTTATTATCCTTAGGAGTTTTATTTTTATCTGATTTTGATTCATTTTTTTCTTTTTTGTCTTTTTTATCAGATTTGATTTTTGATTTTGTTGAATCCGCAATCAGTTGTAAGAATTCATCTTCATTGAGTATTTTGATTCCTAAGTCCTGCGCTTTTGCGACTTTAGCTGGACCGGCGTCTTCACCAGCTATGACATGTGTTATCTAAAATTAATAGTTACATTTCTATTTTGAAAAAGTTTGTAATTATGGGTGATTACTCTTTACAAAAAAAAAGCTATTAACCAAAATATATTATAATTTAATGTAGTACTAGGGTAGTCTTTGCATTATTACATAGGGCACATTTTACATATAAAACAAAATACTTATTAACCAAATGTAACATTAACGAATCACCAAATGTCAATATTTCAAGGCCATTTTAAACTAAATAGACCATACCTTTTTACTGATACCGTTTTTGACCACACCTCCATACTCAGTGATGGCTGCAACCACATCATCCCTTTCAAATGAGTCTAGCACACCAGTGAGAAGAAACACACAATCTTTCAGGCAGTTTTGTGCACCCTAAAATTATTAAATTCTGTAAATATAAAGTAACAAATTTTCCATGTCTTCAAATAACAAAAACACTTCTATCTACCATTAAAACCCAGCCAATAGAATCTACATTCTACAACAGTACATTATAAAAGCATAAAAGCATAACCATACTTTAGGAAATTCTTTAGCTCCTAAGTTTTTGGGACCTGTTCTATTTAAATACTTTTGATATAATGCCGCAGAATATCTTTTCCTTTCGTGTCTCTCCTCATCTGACAACACTGAAATTATAAATAAGTTTATTAGATTTAATATAAAAGCGGGAACTATAAAAATATAGTATGGATTATTAATGTGTATTACCTGATTCGTTAAGACTTTTATTGACTTTTGGTTTCTTTCGTTTTGGTTCACTTTCATGATTTTTATCATCTTCATCACACACAACTAATGAATCATCATTTTCAAGAAATTCTCTAAAATCTTTCTTTGTTTCAACTTTTTTTGATATATTGTTTTCATGATCATTGCTCTCATCTTCTTCTGCTTTTCTTTTCTTTCCTTTCTTGTCTATTTCTTCTATATGTTCATCTATCTTATCTGAGACTTCTGGCTTAATTTCTTTATTACCATTTACTTTTTTTTCTGATGTATGTGATTTTGTTTGCTTCTCACCATTAGTTTTTTCATCCAGTGAATGTTTACTATTATGATCATGATTTGTTTTCTTTGCCTTGCTTGGACTTTTCTCTGAAGATTTATGGTCTGTTTCTTTACTTAAATTATTGGATAATTTACTTTTTTCAATCTCTTCAACTTCATCTATTTCTAGCAGACTCTGTTCAAATTCATCATCAGAGTGGAGGCCAATTTCAGTTTTTTTCTTAGCTTTCTTAACTATTGGCTCTGTTCTTTTAATTGATGTAGAAAATATATCACAGGCTTTTACTTCTTTAAGCGTAGATGTAGGTGGGGATTTGTTTCTTGATTTGTCCTTAGTACTGGATTTTGAATTTTTATTTTTCTGTTTGGATTCTTCATCTGAATCATCTGAGATTTGTCTCCTTTTCCGTGATAGTTTTTTCTGAAATAGCATACAGTAGAAAATAAATTTAGCTTTGTTATTGTAGGCATTAGGACATTGTACTTGTAACTATACTAATAAAATATTATTTACCTTTTCTTTGACTGGTACT
Organism: Lysandra bellargus; assembly: GCA_905333045.1. Classification (NCBI taxonomy): domain Eukaryota; kingdom Metazoa; phylum Arthropoda; class Insecta; order Lepidoptera; family Lycaenidae; genus Lysandra; species Lysandra bellargus. The sequence continues at coordinate 6,492,909 of HG995335.1, read as the reverse complement.
TGCGGCGACTCCGGAATAACATCACTATCTTCATCTTTAACTTTCTTTTCTTTTTTAGATATAAAGTAATTTCTTATATCCTAAAATTGTAATACAATAAATAGATACTGAGACAAATTGTAATCTTGTAATCTACATTATGTACTATCAAACTTGCAGTTGGCAGTTTAACTTTTTTTACACATTTCTGTTCATTATTATAATATTGTGTTTTGTAAAACCATTTTTTTACTCATTATTCTTCTTTTGTATTTATTATTCATAGTAATTTGGCCTCAAGGCTATGATAGTCTACAGACTACAACAGGCAGATATAAAAGTGTAGATGATCAGCATCTGTTGTGTACTGTAGAATGAAGATGGATGCACATTGTATGAATTTAATTGTTGCACCCAGCTTCTACTCGCATATAAATATAATATTAATCATCCATGGTAAAATTTGTATTTTAGCACTTGAAATGCAAAAGTAGTCACGTAATGAAATGTCAAAGATGGATGGACAGACATATGGTCAATGCACAACATAACAATTGGGCAATTTTTGATGCAATCACATGTTTGTCAATCATGGTGCAACATGTAGGAGGCTTTAATGCGACACTTTTACAATAGATTTATAAGGAAACAAACTTGCAAATGGTCATTTCTTCATATTATATGTATTAGCCACACTCCACAGATTGCCCGTAATGGGATATTTTGCATAGTGTAGACCAGTCTTTTCCAAAGTGGGCGATAAAGCCCCCTTGTGGGTGCTCAATATCTAAATTGAAAAAAATGGGGGCATTGTGTAGAGGCTTTGGTGGTGATTTAATTCATCTGGATGCATTTTAAATTGTAACAAATAACAATGGGGGGCGCTAAAACATAATTTGTTCTCAAAGTGGGCAGTGGACAAAATAAGTTTGGGAACCCCTGGTGTAGATGCATTCTATGATTATCCATCATGATCTAACAGGTAGAGGGGACTTAAAACAAAAATTTACTTATTTTACGCCAAGTACGCAGCGAATGCGCTACTGCGCGGGAAGGACCGTAAGTACCTGTCGTTTCTTTGATGAAAAGAAAACATACCATTTGCACGTTATAGCCAGTACTCTTGTCTTGAAATTAGCGGGACATTTTAGTGTTAATTATTATCATATCATAAACGTTTCTCGCAAGAACTCATAAAAATCAAAGGTAAATCTCATGAACATTTGATAAATTTTATTTTGAAAATAATTAATAAAACTGTCAAAGTAACAAATGTCAAATGTCAATTACAATTTTTAACTGTCAAACCTGGTCAAACCATTATGACGTCCTTTTTTTTCACTTAAGGGCCCCCGCGCATTAGGCGACCAGGTCGTGCGGCCAGGTCGCTGCAGGGCTTCATAACGTTATCGAATAACAGAAAAAATATCGTTACGTACCGTTATTTTCATAATGGTAGCCAGATAACGTTATGTTTTTAACGATATTTAGTAAAATAACGTTATATTTACCGTTATTATTATAACGATATTTTTTCGATAAGTATAAACGAAAAAATATCGTTATGATAATAACGGTAAATATAACGTTATTTTCTGGTATCAGGTATGCGATCGTGCACGGTACACTAAATCTCACTCGCAGCCCACTTTTTTGCGAGATTTGTGTGAAAATACAAAGAAAAAATACACCTTATAAGCGTGATTACGTTTAGAAAAATTTCCCGCTTGTCATGACTTTCTTGACGGACTATAACGTTATCAAAGAACATATATTTACCGTTATAAATCCTATATAACGTTATAACATTAACCGCTATTAATATCAATTTTTAACGTTATTTTTAATATCGGTTAAATTTTCATAACGTTATCTATGCCCTTGAAGCAGTAACATTATGAAAAAATAACGTTATTTGAAGCCCTGCCGCGTAGGCGAGTTTGACAGCTGTCAAACTCGTATGCAGCTACTTCACTTCGTGTGAATTTGACAGTTTTGACGGTTCGCAGCAAACCGTCAAATTTGACACGTGGGCTTAGTGCTGCCAATTTAACAAATATCTGCCATTTTGCCTTATAAATTATAATATAAGGAAAAATATTTATTGTATTAAATTTAACGCAAAACTTAACTCTTACGGCTCCAGTCTTTACTTTTAAAATAATTGGGGTTTTAGAATAGAATAGATTTTTTTTATTTGTACAAAAACTAAACTACAGAAGAAACACGCTAAAAGAATCCGTACAAAATATAGGCGGTCTTACCGCTAAATTGTTTTTTTTTACATAATTTTTTGCTCTCTAATGCATGCGCTCTTTGTCTCCACATACGAATTTGTGATTTTTTACTTGGACATTTCTCGAAATTTGTTTTTAGTTATTAGTATAAGCTGTGCTTTT